>OX421971.1:113926052-114638552 GCA_949128135.1 Parasteatoda lunata | reverse complement strand
CTTCTGCATCGACAATTACCATGATTTCCTACGATGACGTCACTTGCCAGATATCCAATTCCATAGAACTAGCACTAGTCAAATCCAGAGGCATGGAAACATTTATAATTATGTTATCCTAGAGCACCACCAAACCTACGCTATCATAGAAATATGTTCCGGATATTGGAGAGCGAACAGTGGGTTCCTATATTAAGTTCCTTATTTTGAATCTATGGAACAAAATTAATTATAATATTTCAAAGAAAAAAAAAACTTTCAGACCAACAGAGGCATTAATATTTTTTTTTACAATCAGGCTCTTGTGAAATTAGTGCTTTATGTGCAAAAAATATGATGAACGATAATTAAAGCTAGCGGCTGTCCATAAATTATTGATGCACAGTGCGCAAAAAATAAATAAATCGTCCCACTCTGATTAACTTTTGATCTAATGATCGGAACTTCACGTTCTATGACTGATTCTTAATGGTTTAAAGGGGTGACCTCAAATATGCGAATTAAGTTGTGCAGGCGACATTTTAAATTGCGAAATCAGACACATCAGAACTGTGAATAAACATACTTTTTTTTCTAAACGGATTCGGATTTCTGACCCCCAAAAGCTATGAATGAGGTTGCTGCGATCTGGGAAATATGGTTCCCATAGTTTTGTCAGGAGAGCGATGCAAAGTTAAAGGTAATTTTACTTTTTGCCACATCTAGAAAACTTTTTAAGCGAATTAATGAATTACTTTTTTAGCGAATCAGCGGATTAAGGAAGTCGAAAAGAGAAGGTAAAGAAGAATTAAAATTAAGCGAATTAAAGAAGTCGTATATTTAAAATTCGATTTCTCAAGAACTATAAAACCGAATTCGCTCAAATTTTATATTTTGTCTTGTAAAATTACATACTTTAAAATGATGCGAAAAATGTTATACCTTACAATTCAAAATGTTTCTTTCTATTATTTAATAAAATAATAAATATTCACTAAAAATATTTTTTGCAGGGAATTTTCGTTAGATTAACGACTTTTATGACTGTGTGCAAAAATTTTTCAATTCTATTAAAAAGTTCCCGAATACTCAAAAAGTAAAATCAACATTAAAGTATCAAACTTTGGATCACTCTCCTGACCAAATTATGGGGAATTGTCAAAAACCGAATCCGTAACCTAAAAATATCATCACTAATTACATATTTGAATTCACCCCCTCAAATCATTAAGAATGAGTCCTAGAATGTGATTTTACTCTACATATGTTATGTTATTCCATGCTGCGTCATTCTGTGCCTACTATACATTTTTGTGCATAAACAGAAAACTCATGATTTCTACATTCGCTGTGCAAAAAAATAAAATTATTTTTATGAAAAAAAACTTTACATCGCTCATGTGGAATAAGGGAGTTTATTTTTACTCTGTAACTTTAAATTGTTAATTAATTCACACATTTCAATAATTTTTTTCGGGATCATCATTTTTATCATCTGCCACCACTATGCAAAATACTTAAACTACGATTACGAAGAAAAGAAAACTTAACATTGCTCATTCGGACTAAGATGGTTTTTTCTTCTGTACCTTTTACATTTAATTAATTTGCGGATTTTAATTATTTTTTTTCAGGATTATAATTTTTATCAACTGCATCAGCCACCATTATACAAAATACTAAAGAAGAAAAAATGAAAATCACTTTGTTTAGATATATTTAAGTTGTTTTTTTTTTATCCTGCACCTTTTAGTTGTTAATTATTTCGGCGATTTTACTAATGTTTTTCAAAATCATTTTTATCACCTGTTTCTGCTACCATTATGCAAAACACTAGAACCACGTTTACGAAAGAAGAAAAAACTTTATATTGCTTATGTGAACTAAGATTATTTTTTTCTTGTACTTTTCAAATGTTAGTGAATTTACGGCTTATAATATTTTTGTGGAGATAATACTTTTTAAAGCAATATTTTAATTTTCAAAACATTTATTATAAGTAACTATTCATATATAAGAAAGGTTGCAGTTATTTAAGTAATGAGAAACAGTTAGAAAATGATTGATAGAGCAACTAAAAACATCGGAAGTTAAATAATGAGCTATTTCTTTCAACTACACCCATCAAGTTTCAAAGCAGCGATGACAGGGCTTGTCATCTATGAGATATAAAATCGATTCTTTATTATGCTTGTTTTAGAAACATTTGCATACAGTAATCTACTTTAGATAATGAAACTTTTGTATAATTATGCTTCAGTTTATATTTACCACATAACCAAAATTGTTCTAATGCTGCTATTAGAACATGTATTCTAAAATACAATTATTTTTAACAAATTTTAAAAGTCATTATCGTTGTTTTTTAACTTTGTCAACAAAACAAAATTTTCTTATCTGGCAACTGAAAAAATAAATAAATAAATTTTTTTCAGATATAAATGAGATACCGAAGTGGGGAGGACTCGATTTTTAACTGTATAAAAAATATTTGCTCGTTATTTTAGTTTTAAAACCGATGTTAGTATTTGTATCTGAGCGATTTATCTTACGAAGAGCTGTGGTTGCTCAGGAGAGGGAGCGATCTCCTTTCAGTGAGGTGAACCGGGTTCGAATCCCAGAGACAGTGGGTCGATTCAAAATCCGCAACTGGTTCGCTACACCCCAGACCACAGTGCTGACGTAAAATATCCTCAGTGGTAAACGGATCATGGGTAAGACTCCCCTTTGCTGTCAGGCTAACTATGGGAAAATTTAGTGGTTTTCCTCTCCATGTAACGCAAATGCTACGAAGTTGACCAATGATAATCGTTCCATCAAAAAGTCCTCCATGCAGACAGATTTCTCCCAATACTTGATCCAGGAGTTCCCTTGTCTTCTGGATCGGGTTCAGAATTACAAAGGTTACGGGGTGAACATTTGTAGTCGTAAACTCAGAATCAGGTCTGCTGTTTAACGACGGATATAAAATCAAATCAAATCGGAAGCTTGTGTTCAAGGAATAAAAGCTAGGCATAATGTTTATTTAAAATTGTCAACGCATAAACTGTTATGCTGTTTAATTCAAATTCAGAAAAATATCACTCTTCTCCTCAGATCTTTTATTATAAATGCCCAAAAAACATCTTTGAACATTAGTAGCCGTAAACCCAAAATTGGGTCGGCTGCTCAACGACGGTTATAAAATAAAATGTATTTTAAGAGAGTCGCAGTGGATCAGGGGATAAAACGTTCGCCTTTCGATGACGGGATGCAGGTTCGAATCCCAGCGGAGGTTGGTTGGTACGAATTTCTCTCACGGTTCACACCAACCACTGTGCTCACGTAAACTATTCTTTGTTTTAGACTGATCATGGGTTAGAACAACTTTGCCCTCAAGCTAACCGCGAGATGTTTTCGTGGTTTTCCTCTCCATGTACCGCAAAATTCATTCAAAAATGGCTCCGCGTAGAGTAGTTTGCCCAGTGCTTGATTCAGGAGTCTCCTTGTCTCGTGGATTGGGTGCAAAATTACAAGGCTACGAAGTTGACCAATGATAATCGTAAACTCAGAATTGGGTCGGCTGTTGAATGCTAGTTGTAAAATGAAATAAAATACATCTTAAGAGCTGCGAGGGCTCAGGATATAGAAGAGCGCATCTTCCTTTGAGATGACTCAGGTTCACATCCTAGTGATAGCTTGTAAATTTGTAAACTGTTTCTAGCTTGTATGACAGTGCTGACAAAAAATATTTCCAGTGCCAAATAGAGAACGGGTTTGAGTTTTCTTTATCGTACTAACAGTAGGATTTTCGAGTGGTTTTCCTTTGCATCTAATTCAAATACTGATTAGTTTCTATCAAAAAGTAATCCGTGAAAGCTCCAATAATGCTTGATCCAGGAGTTCCCATGCCGTCTGAATTACGCCGAAAAATTACAATGTTACAAAATTAAACATTTATACATTAGCAAAACCGATATGAATCGGCTATTCAGCGTCTGTTATTCAATAAAAAAAATTATATCCTAAGAAATTTTAACGCTTAAACATTCGATAAATAAATTCTAACTATAAAACGTGTTGTCATAAACACGTATGAAAGTCAGCTTCTACTTTTATATTTAATTTCACACTTGTTACTGCCTCAACACATTGCAAAACAGAGACATTATTTTACTATCGATAAAGGTATTCACAGGAAGTCTTTTCACTTCTGTTTATTAAAATTCAAAAAGATGGAATGAAAGCTATGCCTTTTTAAATAATCCTCTGTTCCTTTCAGTCGAGCTGTTTTAGCCTACATGTTGAATAAGTATGCTCCAGATAGCCCTGTTTATCCCAAGGATCCTGCAGAAAGAGCAACAGTTGACAGAATGCTATATTTCGATATTGGAACACTCTACAGAACTCAGTGGGCTGTTATGGTAATGTTCTTAGTTTTATATTCAAACACATAACTTGATTATTTTACAACTTTCGAATTATGAATATTTTTTTAAGCAATCTCTCATTTGAAGGGATGTATTAACTTTTATCTATGAAGTATGTTGTAAGAATATTGATACGTCTATGTGATTGGAACAACTCATAATTGAAGGTATGAAAGAAGTATTACGGTTTGGTCAAAAAAGAAAAAAATATAGTTATCGCTGCTTGCAATGGAGTTATGAGCTGGTCCGTTAAATAAGGTTATAGAACTTGTTGAATTAAGAAAAACATACTAAAGGGAAAAATTCGAATTTGAAAAAAAATTCTCGTGTATCTTGTTAAATAAAACCAGGAATTTTTTTAAAACATATATTTATGTAAAATGTAGGCTTTACAGTAATATTTTACTTTTACCGAAAGTTATTCGGGTAAAGAAGTCTAGATTAAAGTTACCATGAGTATCATGGTATCTCTCTTCTCATCTACTACGACGTCACGACTAGTTTTCTAAAAATCATCGCAGATGTTTGACTTTATCCGCAACACCTGTTTCATATCTCCCTTCCTTTATTTGATGATTATCTTGTTCAAGCTTGCTCTCCATCGCCTATTGGTTAAACCACTTCTTTCCTTGTAGCATAACTTGATTGAAATAATTCTTCTGCAACTCAATGTTTCCAACTAACGTTTTGCATTTAGACATAGAGGATGGTTCTTGATTATGGAAACGAAACTATTGTATGGATGTTTTTTTGTTACACTATTTGTGCTTTATTAATGCTAATAAGTAATAGGTGGACTACAAAGGAAGGGGTGTTAGATTAATGCACATTTTGCAAAAATTTCGATACTTTTAGTAAAGTATTTTATTCGGGATTAAAATCAGTTGAGATATCTAACGATAATTTAGAGCTCCCCTTTTCTACCTTCGTGTGTAAGAGAAGCAACGTTATTAGATAATATTCAAACAGAAGTAAAAACCAATATAACTAACTATTTATTTATGAGCTAGACAGCGGATTATATGCAATAAAAACCGAACAAAATATGCATGCAAATATGCACTAAAAAACTTGAATATATGCTCTTAAAACTAGAAATATGCATTTAAAATAGAAATTAAAAGTTCAACTCATTTAAATACTACTACTTACTTTTTCCAAAAAACACAGCTAAAACATTTTTTTGTTAAAAGGAAGAAAATCAAAATATTTCTTACTTGAATCTACACATTTCTGAAGAAAAAGCCTAAAACTGAAGTATGATAAATGAGAGAAGAAAAATCATCGCATTTTCCGGAAAGATTTTATTAAACTGAATAATTTTTGTTGCAATACACAACTAAGTGTTTTTCCAAATTTTCAAGGGTGAATTGATGTCGTCGGTCATCAAAGATCATTTTGAAAGCAGAAAATGACCTCTCCACGTCAGCCGATGTTATTGGACAAAACTGGTACAATTTCGTAGTCATTGGTTTTACTTTCTCTGGAAGTTCAGTTCCGTTTCCATTAAGAAAATCATTTATCTTCTTCACTGCTGCAAAACCCGAATTTTTGTTTTGAACGAAACACCATTTTTCTTTTACTTTCTTCCCAACTGAGTCTGGAAGAGCATTGATGCACTGTTGAATTTTTTCAATTTCGGATATGGCTTCAGCCAAGGGAAGACCTCGTGTTTCGAGCTTTGTTATTGCTCCACTTAAGAAAGAAAAGTGAGTGCCAATTATGGCCAAGTCCTTCTGCAAAGAGATATCCTGTAGTAATTCTTTTGTGACATAAACTGAAGAAGCACAGGAACTGTCAATGGCACCTACAACTGACTTTATTGCATCAAAATTATTAGCGTAAAAACGTGCAGCTTCAATCCATGCATCCCACCTAGTTATCACAGGCTGTGGAGGTAAGGGCAAATCAATATACATTTCTTTATACAATTTTATGCGCACAGGTGCCTTGAGAAAAACTTTCTTGATACTAGAAATTAAATCATTCACAGAGGAGAATACTTCTCGAACAGTCTCAGCCAGTCTGTGAACAGCATGAGCCAAACATGTAATATGAAGCATTCTGAGATAAATTATTAAAAATATTTACAAAATATTTTTTTAAAAACTGTCTTAAGTTTGGATTATTTTTCTTTTTTAAAGGAATATTGCTGCTTACTAAGGCTTTGCATAAATCACTAGAAAAATCACTTTACTTTTTAGCTGCTTGAACAGGAATAGTTAATAAACTTTGAACAAATCCTTTTGTATTCTGCTTTTTCTTCACGGAGTGAGCATTAGTCTTTATATGTTGATCGATTTGGTACTTTTTTTCACTGGAAATGTGTTTTTGACAAATCACACAAAATATTATTTCCCCATCGGTCGTAAAGTCCTTCCCATAGTCCGAAATCCATGTCTTCATTAAATTTGATTTAGTCGACTTATTTTTTGGCATATTATAAAATTCAGCAGTCAAAAATCACATTCGAAGCTTCACTAACTACGTATTCAACTGATGGATGTCGAAACTATCTATCTATTGGATGGACTATCGAAATATGTTAGAATAGAAGCTTTCTACGAAAATGTATTCACTCCACCTTTTAACTAATCAATCACAGGAAAGGGAGGTCATTTTCTACCTACCACAGAAGCCTTATTTTTCCCACACAGATTGACAATTATTTATTCCAGGAAAAGACATCCCTTAGAATATCTGACCATCCCTTTCTGAGGTTTCTATGACGAATGTCTGTTTGGGTGGGCCTTTTGTACCCCCCTTCCCGACACACACCTCATTTCTACATATTTTTCACGTGATTGCAATCACCCCCAGCAACATTGGTTTGCAGTGCGGTTTTTAACCGCACTGAAAATTATTTCCGTAATTGGACAAACAAACAAAGATTGAAAAGAGACAGCCCTTTTTCTCGTATTCACCTGATGGACTTACTAAATATGAATGTTGAGAGTCACTCCGTGAGAAAAATCTTTAATCCCATGGAGGGCTTTCCTGGGGTACATTTCCAGCCAGATCTTGGAACTGATACTAACAAAAAGCAAGACTTGCCTGATTACTTACGCCAACTTGCTCTTGAAATAATTAACCAAATACCAGCCACAGATATCCTCATCTATACTGATGGCAGCAAAGACGACCGCGGATCTTGTGGTAGCGGAATTTTCATTAAGGCTCCTGACTTTTCTAGAAAATTTACGATTAAGAATCCAGACTTCTGCTCTGTTTTTAGATCTGAGCTAATTGCCATCGAAGAGGCACTCAACGCTATTGGGTCTATAACATCATCCGCTAATATCTGGATCTTATCCGATAGTGGTAGTGCCATTCAGCACTTAAGTAACTGGAATAAGGCTGGCGACAAGACATCTGTCTCTATACTTAATAAAATTAAACAACTCTCTCATCGGCGTAAAATCTTCATTCAATGGATTCCCTCTCACGTAGGCCTCTTTGGTAATGAAAATGCTGATCTTTTGGCCAAGCAGGCAGCTTCTGATAGCACAGTTTCAAGTCGACCTTTGACCTTCCCTGAGATTTGCTCCAAAATCAGAACCACTAACCAACAACTATGGAATATCCCTCCGGCCCACTCTTGGTACAATGGACGGACTCATGGTGGGGCACTTACCCTGGGGGCTGATAGAGCCATACAGTCCACTATAAGTAGGCTCATAAGTGGACACATCAGGTGTCTCTCTTTTGAGCTTGGGCGAAAGACCTATTCAACGTGCACGAGGTGTAACTCTGCACAGGCTTCTCCCGATCACATTTTACACTGTCTTGGCCTGGAGAAGAAAGGCCTCTACTCTGGCCCATTGCTTGTTTTTGATTTCCTGAAGACTTTCGAGCTCATTGACTTGGTCTAGCCTGCGGCTGACCAAGAGGAATAAGTCAACAACAACAACAACATCTATCCAGCTGACCCTTTCAGATGATAAAGAACGACAAAACAAAATTTAAAGCGTTCCTTATACTAACATAAAAAGAATAGTGATATGGTTTTAGGAGGGAAAAGCCATAAAATGATGAAAATATGCATTTATAAGAGCAAATATACCTTTTTATGCATTTATATGCACAAATGGCAAAAAGTGCTAAAAAATGAAATTGCATATGCACGTATGCAATTGCATATTATCCGCTGTCTATATGACGATCTAAAGTTATTTTTATTCTTATTCCCGGAGATGTTTAAATTACTCATAAAAACTGAGAAAAATAAGTTTTAGTTTAACTTTTTTCAATTATTCGTTGTTGCTCTTTTAGCCTTCGCTTTATCGAAACATATTATTTTTCGACTTTGGAATACCTTTTAATGTTCTTATGTAAGATAAATTTTCGAACATGAATTCAATTTGAGGGTCAGTTCTTAATATAATTGATGCGAGTTTGACTAGTATAGTGATATAATGAAAACTAATGAAACTTAACTAATTTCCCGGTTAAGTTAGTTCTTGTCTAAACATGGAATATTTTTTTTTACGTCGCTGCGTTGTTTTTACGTTAAATTTTCCGAAATACTAGTACAATATTTAAATTAATGGTATACGTTGAAGAATATTCTATGATGCAAAAAAAATATAATTACTTAAGCAGGTATTCCCTATCCTAAATGCAGCTAGGGTATATAAAATGGGCAAAAATTTGCAGTACATCTGAGAATCGCAGTACAATTGCAGATACATTCAGTTTGCAGTCAACCAAAAATTGGTTGGAAAAAATGGGTTCAAAAATGTTAAGAATACAATTAACATTTAAAAATAAATATGCATTTAAACTCTTACAAAGCATAGTCCAGTCACATTAATATGATCACCACCCACTTTCTTCGTCAACGTGAGATAACCAATCACAGAAGGCAGGTGACGTAGAGCACATATAAAGGGTGACCGAGGGAATCGGAAAACATTGCATAGCCAGATTTGATAAGATACAGGAACTGAAAGATGCAGAGTCAGTACAGAAGAAAAAAGAGGAACCTAAGCCAACTCAAGAAACTATTACTCGAGTTCCCGAGACTACCACCTCAGCACCTGAGTTCACCTCTACCCTGGTGTTAGAAAAAATGGAACTCAGTGTCGGGTCTACCGCCTCAGACTCTGAAAATATCATCGAGCCTCCTGCTAAAAAGAGGAAGAAGAAGCAAGCCAAATCAATTAAGCCTAACAACAGCACTTCAACTTCTGCTTCCCCGGCAGCCGGGGGAAAAATTCAGAGACCTCGGAAGAGATACTCAACCAAGCCCCAGTGACTCCACCTGCTGCTGATAATGTCCTTCCAGCCAAGAACCTAAACGTTCTCATCCGAGGGCTCCCTTTGGACTTTAATTCGGACACTATTTCCCTAGAATTAAGGAAACAGAACTTAGAAATCATGAAAGTTGTTCAGTTCACGAAGAGAGTGGGTGGAGTCCATAGGCCACTCCCACTCTTTCTCAGCATCCTATCAGAGATTGCTAACTACATGAAGATCTACCACATCGAATTCAGTAAGGACTTTCCGATCAGTGTAGAGGAATTTAGAGGCGGCCGGGGTTCTGTACAGTGTTTCCGTTGTCAAGGCTTCGACACTCGCAGCGAACCAGAACTTCCGAACCAAGATGTATGAAGTGTGCCGAAGGGCACTACTCATTCCAGTGCAAAAAGAGCAAAGATACACCTGCCACCGGCTGCAACTGCAGCAAGGACCATACTTCTAATTTCTCTGGGTGCGAGGTCCGCCCCAGGAGAAAAAGATTCAACAACAAAGCCTCAACTACAGCAACCTCAGCTCATCGTTTGGTTACTCTAATGAAAGAGTTACAAGAACCTTTGAAAAATCAAGAGGCACTCTGTCTTCTTCAGACACTTCTACAGGGGAATACCCCATCCCAATGATGATTTTCTTCACTGCAACTCAGGCTCAACTTCTACAATGGACTTTATTTTTGTAGACATCAGACTAATATCTTGTGATTTTAGGACTCTCTACATTATGTCTTACTAGATTCGATGAATCGGTTAGAAACGCTTCGCGCTTATTGCCGAGATAAAACTCATTTCCAGCGTTCAATCGTTCGGAAAACATTGCTTCCCAGCCTTACCCCACTAAGTAACAATCAAAGGAATAAACTTTAGAACTTCGAAGGTAAACTAATAAGAATGATGCTGGGAGGCCCACGGGCTATTAACAATAAATCACTCAAACATGACTTAAAAATCGAAGACATTAATTTTTTCATGGCAAAGCTCAACTCCAAATTCTACAGTGACGACAAAGGCTGCACTACCTTCGATTTCAATCATTTATTTGACCAAGAAATTATCAATGCTAATTATAATACAATAATAGCCTTTTTAACATCTGACTGCCTTCTATCTAAGCATTTTAGGTTGGAAACCCTTTTACTACACATAACACACACAGCTTAAACACCAGGATTGTAGCGAATCCGGTGAAGGAGCAACCCTCCAGCAGGGTCTGATCCGGGTGAGCCACAGAACTGCTAAATATCGAATAGTGAGCATAGTGAGCAACTACCGGGAAGGCAGGGTAACTATATTAACAGAGGCACACTTTAATTTTTTTATATTCCTGTATATATTTGTTTATTGTGTATAATTGATTTGATTTTATCCCCATATTATAATTTACCTAACTATATAATTTATAACGATGTGATTTTAATTTCCCTAATACTATGTTTTATCATGATCTTATGTTTATTCTAAAGTGAAAACAGTTTTATGCCTTGATACATAGCCTGTGCTATGATTTCCTTTCTTGATAATGGAGATCTCATGACTTCTCAATGTATGACATAAAAGTTTTGATAAATCGGTCAGTGGCACTTCGCGCCAAAGGCCGAATACCACCTATTCCCAGCATTGGAAAACATTCCAGTCGTTGGCTTAAAGCAGAGACGGATTGATTTATCCGGCGTCCAAAAGGGCATGATCACCGGCTTTCAGGCTGAGGGTGGAAGCATTTCCAAAACTAACTGTTCTCGTGCCATAGTTTCACAAACTGTTCTCGTGCCATAGTAAAATTATGCCATCCACGGCAAAATGACACAATCCAAAATCAGCAACGTAGCAAATGCGGTTCACCACGAGCCGTATATGTCGGCGGTGCGTAACGGTTGCGGAGATGCATTCGGACGAATGGACGTGCAACTGTTTAACAACTGACCGTCCAGATGAACGAAGGGACTTGAGCTGTGGTGGCTCAGTAACGTTTGTTCTAAACGTTTGCCTCTAAATGAGGTGAGCCAGGTTCGAATCCCAGCAGTGGCAGATTGATGCGAATTCTGCTCCCGGCTCGCATCGACCACAGTGCTGACGTAAAATATCCTCAGTGGTGGATGAATCATTGGTTCTAATCCCTTTGCCGTCGAGCTAACCATTGGATGTTTCTGTAATTTAAAGGCTAGTTTGTCCAAATGCTTGATCCCTTGTCTTAAGAGTTGGGTTCAAAATTACAAAGCTACGGAGTTGAACATTAATAGTCGCAAACTCGGAATCAGATAGACTGTTCAGCAATAGCTAAAATAAAAATAAAACCAAGGGGAGATATACCAACAGTGTATCCTCAACAACGGTTCAGCGAATATTGTTGTGTATGGACTTCCGCTGCAGACGCCTGATTAATGTACCGATGACGACTGTTGTTCATCGGTGACGAAGTTTGGAATTCGTCCACTGTGTGGTGGCAGAGGAATTTTTTCCAAGTTATGCTCCATGAGACAGATAGACTTTAACGTACACGATGTAAAAGGTGTGAAAGCAAACAACCTGCAGCTGTTACCGGAAAGGTGCAGGCAGCAAGAGGTAACATTATGGTTTGTGGAATGTTTTTGTGGCATTTCCTGGATTCACTCATTGTGGAAGGCACGAAGGATATATGGACCATGGACCTTATGGACCATGTCCACTCTTACATACGAAATTTGCCTCAGTATCAACCAGCGGAACAATGCGACGCGTGATGCAGCTTATAGTGTACGTGTGTGGTTCCAAGAGTACCAGGACGAGTTTACCGTAATCCCAACAAACCAAACAAATACAATGTAGAATCTGTGGAATCACCTCAATCGGGTTGTTCGCCCCATGGATCCCAATCAGCGTAACACTTCGCAGCGTTCCACTATGGTCACATTAATGTGACTGGACTCCTTGATGTTAATTTCAACAAAAAATTCGATTTCTTTTTTAAATTGCCCGATAAAGGGTAAATATTCACCTTCATTAAGTTTTGTAACTGATAAAGACGCCGCTCATCTACAAATAAATAGAAAGATATGTTTAGAGGCAAAAATGTATGTTTTTATATGTGTAGATAAATGTATTCATACACAACAAGAATTCTTTTAACAGTGCATAATTTCTAAGTTGGTTACTTTTTTGACTTTCAATTATCCTTTAGGCACCTATGGCGTTTAGAAATGAACCCGCAAATCCTGAAAAAATGAAAGCATTTGAAGATACTTTGGTATTGTTGGACGAATTTTTGAGCAAAACGGCTTACGTCGCTGGAAATCATATCACCATAGCAGATTTTGCTATTATCTCAACCCTAGCTACCATACAATTCGTAAGTAAAAGGAAACTTCTTTACCGTAAATTCGATTAATAAGAAAAGTTATATTTATATCATTAGATTTGCTAGAAAAGTTATATTTATTTATTAGATTTTTTAGAAATATTTATTTCATTAAATTTGTTAGACAGCCTTTCATTCTTTCAGTGGGTTGATAAATGAGTACCAAGCATGCTTGGGAAACTAAACACTGGGGGTTCAGCGTTTGGCTGACCACCTGACCAGAACAACAGCTGCTGCACCTCAGAGCTCAAGGTTAAGAAAACTGAGATGAGCACAGTAGACCTTGGCCCTCTATGGGCTCTCGCGCCACTGAGTTTAGTTTAGATTTATTAGAAAAGATACATTTATTTCATTAGCATCTTTAGAAAAGTTATTTATTTAATTAGATTTTTTATAAGAATTACATTTATTTAATTGGATTTGTTAGAAAAGTTACATTTATTTAATTAGAATTGTTAAAAGAAAAGTTATATTTACTGATTAGATTTGTTTGAAAAATTAAATTTACTTAATTAGATTTTTTGGAAAAGTTACATTTACTTAATTAGATTTGTTATAAAAATTACATTTTTCTAATTAGATTAGTTAGAAAAGTTAAATTTATTTAATTAGATTTGTTTTAAAAATTACATTTATTTAATTAAATTTTTTAGAAAAGTTTCATTTATTTAATTAGATTTGTTAGAATAGTTACATTTGCTAATTAGATTTGTTTGAAAAATTATATTCACTTAAATAGATTCGTTAGAAAAATTACATTTATTTAATTAGATTTTTTAAAAGAAAGTTACATTTATTTAATTAGGCTTGTTAAAAAAGTTGCATTTATTTAATCAGATTTGTTAGAAAAATTACATTTAATTAGATCTGTTAGAAAAGTGACATGTAATTAGATTTGTTAGAAAAGTTACATTTATTTCATTATAATATTTTTAAAACCTCTATGTTGAACTTTAAAAAATATCCTTTCAACAAATATAGTTTTTTTTTATAATTAAAAATTTATATACTTAAAAATAAGGATAGTTTTTTCCCTACTATTTTAGAACATTACGAATTGCTATAAGTAGCTTTATATCATGTTATTATGTTTATTGTTCTTTGATAAATTTTAATAAAATTTTCCACTTTTATTTCTAGTTTCTTGATTTTTCATTTGAAAAATACCCAAGAATATCTTCATGGATGTCTAAACTCAAGAAAGAAATCCCATCTTATGAAGAAATTAATGAAATTCCTGTTAAGAAACATAAGGAGTACTTATTAGCAAAGCGACGTCAATATAACAGTACTTAAGTATTGAAATAATAACATTGCTGAATTGGAGTAATGAGAATTCATTGTTAATATTCTAATATTTGTTATTCCATTACTCTATTTATAATTTTCTGTGTGTTGTGTAAATAAATCGCACACATTTGTTGCATTAATAACTTTATATGATATTAAAAATAATTATTAAAAAAATTCAATTTACTTGATTTATTTTTCTTGCTTGACGAATTAAGTTCATTTAAAAAATAAAAAAAATTCCAGATCATTCAAATTTTGAGGGTCAGAAACTCATGAATTCATCCAAGCAAAGAAGGTACATTTTGTGTCTGATATAGTATTCGAAAATATTTTCTTCTCTACTGAAACGTCTTTAAAAAGAATTTACTTGACCTTTAACAAATAAGTTCTGAAGTTTTATTGAAGTGCATTACGATGGCTGAAAGTTACTTTGAAACATGTTAAAAATGGTGTGTTAACGTAATGTTTTAAGATGTCAGTCCTGTAATTAATTGACAACAACTTATATTGGGTTTGTTTTAAATATATTTATTACAACAATACATTTCAAAAAGAAATTAAAAATTTTATTAAACTTATAAATGTTACGTATAACAATCAAGCAAAATTGTTCGCATTAAGTGCGTCATAAAAAGTCCGTATAAAAACGAAATAAATAATTAGGCCTTTTTCTCAGATTCCCGGCTTTTTACCACGTTTATATTAACTTGCCTTCGTGTATGTCTGTCCGGGTGGAATTTTGTAATCGATTTTAAACTAACTTCCCGACTAGCTACAAACTTCAAATTTGGCACATAGTTCAGAATTGGATGACAATGTATGAAAATGAAGAGAAAGAAGACAGACAAAGTTAAATAAAATTAAAATTTAAAAGTTTTTTTTTTTCGCGATTGTCTTTTGTTGTCGATTTGATTATTTCAAATTAGTGTCACATGTCAGGTGAAAAGTTTTTTATTGTTGTCGGAGCATTTTTACTGGTGGAAAAATCACGTGGTAGGATCCAGTTTTTCCTCATTCATTTCCAGATTGTTTTGGTTGTCATCAGCATAAAACTAATAAAAGTCGTAAAAGTTTTCGCGATCGCAACGGTCGAGTACGCCCTCTAGCGAGAGCCTGTAACCATTAGTTCCCTCATAACCTTTGGCAATGACGGACGCCATTTTCTTAGAAGCAAAATTTCCCTTAGAAAAAGGTAGAAGAACTTGGAAAAAACTAACCAGAACATGCCAAACATTGAAGCAGAACATGCCAAGCATTTGAAGAACAACTTCTCAATAATTTTTCATTCATCAATATTCATATTAATTTTTCATTCATTCTCAATAATTCTCAATAATTTTGTCATTCCAATGAATAAATGTGTTCCAATGAATTCCATACAGAACTGTAATAGTTATAGAATATTCTTCTTCTTCATAGAATAGTATATATTTCTGTATCTACATAATTCAGAAAACAACAATAAAGAATAATCCGAATTACTTGAAAAAGTATCTTTTGTGCTGATTATAAATAAATTTTTTATCGTTTTCTTGGTAAGTGTTTTTAGTTTTGAAAGAATTTCAACTAGAATTCAGCTATTCTGTTTTTAAGCTACATATTAAAATTCATATCGAGATCTTACAATTATAAAATTTTGATGTGTGGTATGTTACCTAAAAGTAATGAAAGGATAAACTATGTGTATATTATTTGAGAATGATGTTTTCAAACAAAGAACATATCATTTTGGAATTCTCCGGACTTATAAATCAGGCAAGTGTTATGATTTTTATAATAAAAAATTTGCTTGTAAATAATTTTTTTTCTTACTTGATGATAGTTATCTACAGAATGGATTTTTTACGTCTGATTAAATAATATAAGAATTAAAAAAAAGAAACAATACTAAAGTTTTTATTGAAAAATGAGGAATTTTTAAAATCGTTTTTATCCTAAAAATTCTTTATTTTACGTTTTTTAGTTTATAATTTTTTGATAAAATTGTTGTCAAAATACCTTTTTTGAAAAATTAAGTGGTATTAAATTATGTGTTTATGTATACTTCTTGCATATTCTAATATTTGAAGTAATAAGATTTAGAAAAGTATGGAAGAAAAATTCGGTACTTATGTATTAACCACAGCTACAGTTTTGGCAGATTTTTAAGTGCCGCCAATCTACACTTAAAATTTTTGGAAAAAATCTTAAAATGAAACACTTTGCTTAAAATCAAAGTAGTCAATCGGATTTCTGTGGAAAATGGGCCGATATAGAGTTTAGCATAGATTCAAAAAAATTTTTTCTCTCACCTGATTCTATAGCCATTATGAACTCTAATAAATAAGATTCAAAATGAAATAACATTTCCAAAACGGACGTTTACTAAGATAAAGTTTCATGTTATGGACATTGGTACATTTTCGTTACATTTCACTCTATAAAATATTTCGCTCCTAAAAAAAAATAAAATTGCATCTTGTTTTGTTTTTGGCAAGTCCCAAAGACGCATTTTCGTAACACTAAAAAATGGCGACAAAAAAAGAATGGTTCTTTTTTTTGTTGTTTTGTTTCGTAAGCATTCTTTATTTTACGTTGAAATTTAAATGGGCCTTTCATGTTATACCATTAAATTTAGTAAAACTATTTCTCAGGCATTGGGTTTGAACTCTAATAAGAATATACCTATTTTTTTCTCTTTATTTACAAATATTTTTCCGATGTGTTCTGGATGTTCCTTCTCTAAAAAAAAAAGAGATACCATTTTGTTTTCGTTTGCATAAGAAAGAAAACAAACATTTTTCTTTTTTAAATTTAATCAGCCACAATAAAGATGGAACGTTACAATGCTACATGCTACATTAAAGACGTCTCCAGTGTAACTGAATGACTGTTCATATGGAAATCGCAGGGATTCGGCACATACAACAACGCCCCCTATAGTTCGTTGCGATCGCGAATTGTTTTTCTATAAAGATTTTTGTATCCCTAATTTAAAGTTAAAGTTCTATTTTCTTAGTAGTGGTCTTGTAGTAGTCTTGACAAAGAAATAAATTTTCTACGATGGTGAAAGAGACAGCCACTCAACGCAAGAGACGACTGGAGAAAAAACAAAACAAAAACGGTTAGAGACGTTTCAACAAGAATCAGAAGCAGATACGTTTGCAAGATTAACTAAACAGCGTAAACAGGTGGCATAAGTTCCGAAAAATCAGCGTGTTGTCGGACGGAATAAAGATAAACAACGAAAGGCTCAAGCGAGATCAAACGAGAATGCAGATACACGTTCTTCTCGACTTAACAGTGACGCACAAAGACATTGTGAAACAAGAGCAAATGAAAAAGATTGTAGCGTAACTCCCACTACTAAAATTAAACATCAATTCAGTGGTATATAAGGCAAGTTTAACTTGATTCTATCACGAGGTACCTTTTGATAGATAACGGTTGGCATGGTTGATAACTTCGCCCCTACATTGGTGACCCAGACGTGATTTGATCACGCAGTAACGCCCATTTCGAAAAAATAACTTGATGGTAACGCCTACTTCGATGGATAGTCCACATTGAACAGTTGACTTGCTACTTGTGACTGCAAAAATGCAACGACGAACGCTACGACGTGATGTTAATACACCTCTCACATTCAGCACTCAACAAAGCTATCCCGGTCTTTCACAAGTACAGCAACTAGTGTTAACAATTCATCGAATTCTATCCCTGATAAAATTCTGGTGGGGGAGTATTGTAGCGTAACTACCACTACGAAAATTAAACATCAATTCACTGGTATATAAGGCAAGCTAACTTATTTCTATCACGAGGTACCTTTTGATGGATGACGGTTGGCATGGTCGATAACTCCGCAACATTCAACATTTCATCAACATTTCTCTCGATTGGAATCAAATCGCTTGAGAAATTCTGACTCAAGAGCTGGAGAGTCAATTCAGGAACATGTAAAAAGACTAAAACGTCGACGTGACGCTTATGCTCAATGTGTAACTGATAGGGCAGATTTCTACTCAACCATAGGCACTTATTGCGACAAGTGCTGTGATATCTGCCAGAAGAAATGCTACCCTTATCAAACGTAACGTTAAATTTCGTTTAACGTTAGCAAAGCCATACTTGCAACCGGAACTTGTCGCTAAAAATGATTTTCTTGTATGCTGTCGATGCAATACGCACTTGAAAAGCTCAAAAAGTATTGGAATTATTGATGTTATTCGGGTTACTCCGGCTTAGTCAAAAGAACCAAACGAACCTGATGACCAAAATGGTGATTCTCCAGCTCGTAGTGCTTTCAAACGAATAAGTGACCACTCGCGAATCGTACGCGCTTCCTGGAATCAAAATTATGAAGATATCTTTCAATCCAGACATGCTAGACACCAATGTTTCGCCATGGTTGTGGCAAACTTAATTTGTGCTGCCATTAAACCACCGTGAGAATGGGATACAAATGTTTTAAATCAAAACATGATTGAAGGCGATGAATTTTACGTGCAAATTGATTTGGAAACTAGAAACCAACCAGATGCTTTTCCTATTGATATTCGTGGCTATTTGGAGATCAAAATCTGGAAGTTGTGAAACATAACATTTTAATGTTTGACAATGTCTTTTGTATTGAATATGACGATTTAAATGGTGCCTTTAATGGCAGTTTATGCGATAGGGAAAACGATGAAATTAATTTCTTAAATCTTCGAGCTGTGATAAACTTATTGTTCGTCGAACATCTGGTTGGAATTTTGATTATCAATGGCAGTTCATTTGGTCTCACGTATTACGACAACAAATATTATTTTATCGATTCCCATGCATGTGGACCAAAAGGAAAAATTGAAGCACATAACGGAAAAGCTTGTGTCATCCAATGCGATACGATTGATGAATTCCTTCGTATGGTCCGTCGAACTACACGTTCCGATGCCGGTACACAGTTTTCAATTAATGCCATCAATGTTGTCGTTAAAGATAGAGTTGTACCATGGACATGGACATGGACGCCGGCACACAGCTCTGCACCTATGCCCCCGGAGGGGGCATCTATCAGAAAGAAATACTGTGGCCAGGAAAACAGAGAGTTACAACTGCGACATACCACGCTTCCCCCGTTGAGTCCCTAATCACGAGCCCACCCTATCATCTGCATCGTTGCCAGAGCTAGGCCCATCATCTGCCCTCATCTCCCTTCAGGATCCTTAAAATTATTATTTAATTAAAACTACAATTAATTCAGCAAGATTTAAATGCACATTCATCGGTACAGATAGACGAAGTTCCTGAAAGATGAATTAAAACTATAGCTAATTAATGCATCACAATTTGTTCCCATACAGACATCTGTAATGGCACCAATTGATCACGAACAGACAGATGTTAATGATGAATTTGAGGAAAATAGAGATATTAACAAAATTTTACGCAAGACTAAAGACAATATTGCTAATGTAAATCGAGAATTGAGAGCAGAGGAATTCTCATGGTTTTATCTCTTTCCATATGGCGCAAAAATGCTTTGAATGAAGAGCGTCCTGTGAGAATAACGCCACTGGATTATTTTCAACAGCGAGTTCTAGGCCCAGATAACCGTTTTCAAAGAACAGATTATTTATTTTAATGCATGTGGCAAAGCTGTACGAGGACAAGAAGGTGTCGTCGAAGATCTTCACTTACATTTTAAGAATCTTAGAGGATCCGCATCATATTGGTGAACAGCTCACAATAAATTAATTGCATTTTT
The DNA here is from genome assembly GCA_949128135.1 of Parasteatoda lunata. Lineage (NCBI taxonomy): Eukaryota > Metazoa > Arthropoda > Arachnida > Araneae > Theridiidae > Parasteatoda > Parasteatoda lunata. Next base: position 114,618,554 of record OX421971.1, on the reverse strand, counting down.
TTGTTGCCTTGGTTCTCCAATTTGGTTTATTACTTTGAGCTGTAATGATTAGCATTGGTTGGATATGCGCAAAGCCCTATTAATTGCAGATGGCAGACCCGATGAAGATCCTAGCCAATTAAATATTGATGAAGTGCATCATTTGATTGAAATGTATCCCGTTGTGTTGATCCCGACATTTTTCTCGTCGTGTCAATGCTTTTATGAAACAGATTAAACAAAATGATAATCTTCTTAGTGGAAAAATTGACGAGCATATTAATGCTCGCGATGCTTTTTCTTACTCGAGAAGAACAATTGAGACAAACGAATGCGTACCTTGAAATTCACCGTGCAAGAGACAGACAACTTGAAGTTGCATTCAATCAGGCGCATGCTTTCAATATTTTCGAAAATGCAGAAGAAATTGTTCCAGCAGAACTTGAAGTTAATGAACAGGCGATGACAAATGAGCAGTTTCAAAATGTCTGTGCTGCAATGAATTTAAGACAGCGAGAATTATTTAACACCAACACTCTCAGCATTCAGAGTCAACTAAATGGAAGTTCGAGTCGCATTAGAATGTTTATCACCGGAGGTGCTGGAGTTGGCAAAACTTTTACTTTTAATGCATTGAAGGAACAGGTCTATCGCTGTTACTGCTAGAAAGCAGTTAAAGTTGACGCATTGACCGGTGTAGCTGCAAGACTTGTTGGTGGAACAACAATCCACACATTATTTAAATTCCCAGTTAAAAAAGACGGCAAAATCGTAGGAAATTTAGCACCACTTACTGCTTACTATTTGAAGGTGTTACGTAATCAATGGAAGGACATAGAATTTCTTTTTATGGATGAGATTTCCATGGTTTCTTGCGAAATGTTTTGTATGATGTACTCTAGATTACGACAATTGAAAAAGAAAGAAAATGAACCATTCGGGGGCATCAACAGTATGATTTTTAGATACTTGTTTCAGTTGCCACCTATTCGAGGAGCTCCGATATTCGACCAGCCTACAAGATTTATTCCGGCAACTCATTTGTGGAGACTCTTTAGCCTTGTGGAATTGACAGAGAATATGCGACAACAGGGTGATACACAATTTGCCGACCTGTTAAATGCTCTCCGCGTAAGTGAGTTGAAGGCCCCACATTTTGCTCTATTAGCGTCAAAAATGTTGACAGAGACATCTGGTGATTTTGATTTAGATAAAGCAATTTGCATATATCCTACTCGTGCAAAAGTTCACGCACATACCATAGCCGTCCTTGAACGATATCAAGCTCAAGGAGTGCGAATATTCAGCATTCGGGCTCAGGATGTCTTAATAAAGGCGACAAGAAATGCAGACAATGCAAACATGGATGACATCAACAAAACTGGGGGATTAGAAAAGGTTTTAAAAATTTTCAACGGAGCCAGAGTGATGCTTCGTTCTAATATTGATATAGAGGAAGGATTGTGAATGGTAACATGGGCACTATCACTGAAATTATTTGGCCTTTATTTCAACGTGATCAGGTCTACGATACCGATATTCCAGCTATTCGTGTCGACTTAGGCAGAGATGGAATTAATTTAATCAAGCCAAAATCCACTCAATTTCCAGCCTTCAGAAATAATGGAACAATCGAGCGAACACAACTCTCACTAATACTGTACTGGGCCTGCACAGTCCATAAAATGCAAGGGTGTACGGTGGACAGTGCTGTCGTATATCTGTATATCTTGGATCTAAACTATTTGCTCGGAATTATTCAGAGTGTATTTACTTAATGTTCAAAAAATAACTTTATTTCATCTTTTTTCATATTAAAAATAAACCTTGTAATGTTCATCATATTTTGAGAATTACATCAAAAGAAATGTCTTGCATTATTAATATCAAAACCTTTTTAAATCATTTAAAATTTTCAATTTTTTAAAAGGCAGCACCATGCTTAAAAAATTGCCTTTGGTAAAAATGGCCAACAAATACGATCCAACCAATACTGAAAACCAAATGCGATCTGCCAATGGCGAGTAACGAAATTTTCTATTTTTGCCTATACTGTATTACATTATACACAGTGGGTGGAAAAACTACTTTATTTTTGTAGTTTACTTTCTGTGTTTTGTATTTCTCTAGTTTACAATTTTTTTAAAAAATATATAGAAACTACAAACTACATTGCAACTGTAGTAACTACTTCACTACTTTAAGGAGACAAACTTTTCTATATATCTTTCTTTTCTTTTATATTCGAACTTAATATACACTAATCTTCAAAATGGTTTTGAATAAGAAATTGGTTTATATTAAATGTAAGGAAAAAATTAAAAGTTATTTCTGCATGTTTACATGAGCCAGTTTGTTATTCCAAAATAATTTTTTTGAATTTATTCATTTAACCTTCAATTTTTTATGTCTTTTTCGAATGTGAATATTTAATTTAAGAAAGGCAAAACTATCAAATACTTGCAATTTTTTTAAAAATAATTTAATGCTCTTTTATTTCCTCTAAAAAATTAACTACTTCGAAAATATGATCCCTTCCTTTGAAATAACATCACTGTTTCACAAGTGTGCATTCGCACGTGAAAGTATGACCGAAGTGATTAATCATCTATTTTTCACAATGGCTAGTTTATATTTAGTTATAGATTTTAAATACGTAATTTCTATTAACGCTCAACTGTAGCCACTGGGTCATTTTCATTGTATCCATTGACGAACCCTCGAAGATTTGAACCCATCAAATTCAAAAAATTAGTTGTGTCAATGCCGTGTTACTATTCTTAACTAACATTAATAGTAGTTATTAACTACTGGTTTTTTTGTATCGCACTACTCACTACACTACTTTTTAAAACAAAAATGGTACACTACACTACAAACTACGAAAAAAATAGCGACTAACGTAGTTTCCCTACTTGTAGAGCGCTATTTCCGACCTCTGAATATTGATTCCCTTGAATATCGATAATATGATCGGTAATATCTATATTTCATGAATATCGATATAAAAGGTCTAATCAGGTCTGGTCACCCAAATTCAGGTTTGGATATAGGTGTGATGAACTTGGACAGCGTAATTTGGGGCTCTTCCCCTATATCAAACTAGCAAAAATTTACTTTTTATTTAGAAATATTGAAACTTTTTATGTCCTTCTATTCCAGTTAAACTTGTTTTACGAAAATTCAAAAAGGAAAAGCTTTTTTAAAATTAATTTTTAACTTCTTATAAAAAATAATTACATTCAGTATCTATATTAGCAAAAATGGCCTGTACAAAATTATCAGCGTTAAGTAGAAGTAGTAAGAACTATCAAGCCTTTAAATATTCAAAATCGAAAGACTCAAATTAAAATGTTCCGATTTTACTAAATTCATTATATTTTTGCCAATCAAACACTGCCAGAAAATGATAATTATTGTGGTAACAGAAAATTAGTTAGAAAAACCAAGCAGTGGTGGTTTGAAACAGAAGAAATTAATAGATGGAATTAAGTGGGAATAGGGTGCAGTTGGATCGAGTACAAAAGGAAACAGTTTGACCAAATATCATTTCTTCTTCTTTTTTTCGAATTTTATACTTAAAATCTATATTTCATTTTTAAATGATTGTAAAGCATTAAACCTGAAAATATTTAATTAATGTTTAGAAAATTTTATTAGTATAATATGGGTGGAGAGTGATGCTACGGTGAGATGATTTCAGATATAATTAATAATAAGAATCCAATTTAACAAACTTAACAATAGTTATTGAAAAGTAAAAATAATAAAACGTAACAATAAACGTAACAAAAAAAGCAACAAACGTACGGGTGGAAAGAATAGCATGGACTTTATGTACGAGAGCATGAAAGCCTCTCATTGGTCTATTTTTTTAAAATTTTATAACTATCATTGAACAGCCGATCCTATTCTGAGTTTACGACTATCCATGTTCAACTACGTAGACTTGTAATTTCGAATCCAACTCAGAAGACAAGAGAACTCCTGAATCAAGTAGTGGGACAAACTAGCCTTCGTGGAGGACATTTTAATGGAACTAACCCTATTTTCGTTACACGGAGAGTTAAACCAAAAAAAATCTCCCCCGTTTGTTCAACGACAAAGGGATTTTTACCCATGATCCGTTAACCACAAAAGAAATTTTACGTTAGCACAGTGGCCTGTAGTAGATTTTGTATCAACCAGTCACCGCTGGGGGGAGGCAAACAGTTGAAATGATTGGTAAAAATTGGTTTTATCTTCTTGAACTTGAGGCAGCGGTTCCCAATTTTATTCGGCTATGGAGCCCTAAATGATCGACTTGATTTTGGCCGCACCACCGAGACTTAATGGAGAAATATTATTAGCAAATGTAAATATATTAATCGACGATACACTATTAATTATACTGAAAATAGTGTCTGAAATTTCATTAATTATTTTGAAAATATTTAATAAGTGATAGAAGAATGAAATTTTTTTCCAAATCTAGTCTGGTTCTAGATTTGAATCAGTGGATGCATAAACTGATGAATGACGTATTGTGGTTTTCATTGAAATAAAAACGAAAAAGGACAAAATAAACTTTTAAAATGTTTATCAGAAAAACAGAGTTCTTCATTGTTGAATTTAGCAATTGAATAACATAGTATTCAATTACTAAAGTATTGAATCGACGGGGAAAATATTAACGCAAATCCAGTGTATTGAATCGAGGAAAAATATTAACGCAATTTTTAATGAGTGAGAGAGTTTGGCTGCCAGTAGGAGTGAATGGAAACGCCTAGCTCTTCAATTTACAGTCCTTGGATTGAACTAAAAACATGGACGAAAATAATTTATAAAAAGAGGGAAAACATAAAAAAAAAATAGAACAACACAACTTAACGGAACAGTGATTTATTTAAATTCGTATTAAAACAAATGAATCATATTTATGTGGAAAAAAACTTATGCTTCAAGAAGAAACATATATATTTTAAAATGATGAAGTGCAACATTTCTTCATTTTCTAGATTTTAAAACTTCCCTGAATTCGTTGAGAGGAATTTCGTTGATTTCTTTAAAATCTGGAACTTCTGATTTCATTTTGCTTAGCCAGGCAGTGAGTTTAGGGTAAGCAGCAAAACTGAAGTCACCCAACTGTATTAAAAAGGAAACAAAATTACTATAATTGTTATGTTACAGTATAATCTTTAAATGTTTGTTCCAATAATGACTAACGACTTTTAAAATCATTTAGGGCTGTTTTTCGAAGGCTCCATCGTAATATGAAATGACGCTTTTTTACGAATAATAAGCAATTTTTATAACTGCTGTGAGTTTGCAACTGCTACTCATGACTGTAAGGTCAAGTTTAACCTATCTAAAGCCAGTTTTGTGGAAATGAAAAGCGTTTGTGGTCTAATTTTTTAATGCTTAAAAACTGACTCCAATGCTGCATTACCTGGGCTCATTGAAATTTGCAAAAAATTGAGAATACGGCAGCAAATTCGATAATTTTCCTCTATGCTGAAAAATGACGCCAAATTAGCGATTTTTTAAAAAGTTAAATAACTTTCAAAATATTTAAGTTATTTGTCTGTTATAGTTAAAAAATCATCGCATTGCTTCCAGTGGAAGGCACTTAAAATATGTTTTATTTCCCTTGGCGACAGAGCTTCGAAAAGTAGGAAATCGTGAGAAGACAAAAATGTACAATGTCTTATATTCTGCTAAATAAACTATATTGCTGGCTTAAGAAAACAAAGTTTGTGCTTGTTGTTTGCTTTGTTGTTGCGTATCAGAACATTCTAATCCTATTTCACAAGAATCTGTAATAATTAAAAAAAAAAACATTTAATTTTTATTTTAGAATTCTTTTTTTTCATTAATTTTACTATGCATTCAGATTTAGAGAATTTATCATTGATACGTAGAGAGTTTATTATTGCTACTTTTTCAAATCGCTGGTCACTTTTGGGACAATCTGTACTTCGACAATGGAATACTTTCCCTTGCCTTAAAAACTTCGATGAGAAGACTGCCAAGAAAAAAATTGTTCATTCTCATCACAAATTTAAAAAAAATATACTTATGGTCAATTTTATTCCTTCTATTTTAATGACCGGCGTTAAAAGAAATTATTTAAAAGTTAATAAGTCCAGTCGATTAACGGGTTTGCTTCTAAAAGCATTGTCATATAGCCTTTCTTTGTTAAATTACAGTTAATTATTTTGCAAATTCTATTGCCTACCTTTTTGGGCCTACTTTAGATTTATTTCTTTACTAAAACTAAAATTTTTACTGATAACTAGCAAATTAAACACAAATATCGAATAAAAAGTTACTTTTATAGTTAATAAGTTTATTAATTATAACATCGTATTATTACTTTTTTTAAAACTAAAATTCGACTTCTATGAGAGTATAAAACTAACGAGTATATATATATATATATATATATATATATATATATATATATATATATATATATATATATATATATATATATATATATATATATATATATATATATATATATATATATATATATATATATATATATATATATATATATATGAATGAACTTCAATGTGTTACATATACATAATTCTAATATTTAACTAACTTTTTAAAAAAATTATTTCGTTAGTTATGCATGTGAACTGTTTAATAAAAATAATTTCTTAAAATATCAGAACACAAAGTCATGTAATTTGAAAACTTTAACAAAACAAAATTATTTGTACACTTTAAAATTTATTCTGTTATTACTACTCTTACTATCTGCTCACTATTGCAACTGGAAGAGCATTTTTTCAACTAACACACCTGTTTTCAATGAAGGAATGAAAGAAATGGTCAAAAGCTGCCCCTCTACAGTTTCCCCAGATGGTCAACTCACAAAAGGGTTTAGATTAGCTTTTTACACTATTTCACCAAACAAGTGAAATTTTAACATATATTGCAAAATGACAGAACATTTTCTGAATTTTTTTTTCTGGTCAACTTATGAGGGTTTTAGAATAGAATTTCATAATACTCCTAGACAAAATTGACTTATTTCAGTGGTCAACATGCAAGATAGACAGGTGGTCAAGTTACAAAGGTTTTGCTTCTTTATATTATATAGGAAAAATTCCGTTCTTGATAATTGAGGTAAACTTATGCAGGTACCCAACTTACAATGGTGGTCAACTTGGCAGGTTTCACTGTATCTGCAAAAAGGAGTGCTTTCTTATATTGTATTAATATAGCCAAAGCAAAATATATCAATACAATAGTGTGAGGAGCACTCAAAAATTTTTTACAAAAATTACAACAAATAAAATAGAACACAATAAGCAATCTGACAATCTGTTTACGAAAATATTTTAAATCATTCTTGAAAAATTTCCCGTTCATGTAGGTTCATTTAATTTCGTTACTCGCTTTATAGATTATGTTTTATGTTCTATTCTGTTTTTTCTTTATATTTTACTTTCTGTTCTTACGTGTTATTTTTACTTATTGTGTTCTATTTTATTTGTTGTAATTTTTGTAAAAAATTTTTGAGTGCTCCTCACACTACTGTATTGATATATTTGGCTTCGGCTACATTAATACAATATTAGAAAGCACTCTTTTTTGCAGATATAATCGTGTGAGCTGATGAAAAGATTATATATTTTTTTTCTGGATTTTTTTAAAAAGAATTCTATCCTTTTTTATAATTTTCTCTTCTTTTTGAACTTATTTAATGAGTTCTATTTACTTGCAGCTTATGCGCAATATATGAAACATATTGTTTTTCTTAATTTTATTCGTGTTTTTTTGTATATATATATATATATATATATATATATATATATATATATATATTAAAAAAGTAAGTTTATTAAATAAGATAAATATCAACGCCCTTTTTTGAATACTTGTCAAAAATGAAGTAAAAAAAGTATGAATACAAGCGGTCGTTATTTAGAAATCGAAACAAGAAAGAAAAAAAAAAAAAAAAAAAACGCCATCGCTACCTGGGAAAGCGAAAATGAAAACATCAAAATATCCTTGATTGCCGAAGGAAACCGAAAAAAACGGAAAGGTAACTATTAGAATCACCAAGCTCCATCAGGCAATCAAACTGGATTATGATATTTTCTATTGTGGTCAACTCACCAGTGATGCAACATATTTTGATTACGTTTATGTGACTTCTTCGCATAAACTCTGATTTGAGACTCCTACCGTGCATAGATTTTTTTTTGTCATCACATTTTTGACATTCTAAAAACACGAATTAAGGGCGCTGATTACAGAGCATATTGTGCAACAAGTTTAGTATAACGAAAACGATTTATAGCTACTAATTACATTTAAGTTAATCAAGAATAATTAATTGAGTTTTAGTTGTCTTACATCTGCAAAAGTTAGAGTTGCAAGGATGGAGAGGTCAGCCACAGTGAGATGATTTCCCGCAACGTATGGAGTCTTGGAAAGGAACTCTTCTAAGAACGCCAAGCTCTTCTCATAAGCTTCCTTCTTTACAGGATCTACTGTCTTTCCCAAGAATAATATCGGATACTAAAAAAGAAGAATATCATATTAGTGAAAAATACCGAGAAGTGGAGTGAGTTTTTACTTAGTGAATGTAAAAAGACAATTTTCGAAGCGTTGCGAAATGGCGTGTTGCCAAGAGAATAATATTAAATGCTAATTACATGATGGGTTAATCGTTTTTTTTAATTATTTGTAATCGAATTTATGAAATTTTTATTAATCTTATTATTGCTTTACTTCAATTTCGTAAAATGCTTAGGTCTTTTTTTTTCTTCCCTTAAACGATTTTGAGCTTGAATAAAGACCTAGTACGTACATTTTTATCTTAGCACCAAAAGTTATTTCCGATTTAATTTAAATATTTTGATCTCTCATGTTTTATTTTTCTTAAACTTGTTACTATGTTGAATATAACGCATATTAATATGTTTGACTCTTGCAACCTTTTAAGCTAATAGAAAAATAAATATTGTTAAGGGTTACTTTTTCCACTTTCCTTTAAATGTTACTCAGTATCTGTTGGAACGAAGTTCCAATATAATCTATTTCATAACCGACGGTGAATAGTCGACCCAATACTGAGCTTACGACTATAATCAACTCAGAAGAATAGGGAACTGCTGCATTAAGCTCTGGAAAAAAGAGCCTTCGTGGAGGACTTTTTCATAGAACTAACCCGCATTTGCGTAACATAAAAAGGAAAAAACACGAAAACCTCCCACGTTTTGCCTGATGGTAGGCGGATTCTAACAAATGATCCGTCTACCACTTATATATATGATTCTATGATATATATCGTAAAAGATAGCACAAAATAAATTTCTGTCTGACGTGTTTGACTTTAAAAAGCTTTTATTGTTTTGTAATCATATTTGTATAATTCGATAACGAAATAAAACGGAACTACAGGCAGTCGTGGATGATTACTTAAATACAAAACAGCAATGGTCTTCTCCTAACTTTCAACGGAGTATAGTGTTATGTCAATAAGATATATAAAGGATATGTATATTAAAATACATACCATGTATTCACTCTCAGACTTAAAGAGAGTGCCAATATCGAAGTAAAGCAGCCTGTCGACAACGGCTCTTTCTTTTGGATCCTTGGGATACAGAGGACTGTCCGGAGAATATTTGTTAACAAGGTATGTGCAAATAGCACGACTGAAAAACAACAAACATATTAATTACTGCTTACTGAAATAAAAGAGTAAGCACATAATTTCATACAAAACTTGATTTAAAATAGTAATTACTTTTTATGCGAAATAATTAACACTCCATGAAACAAAAATAGAGTATAATAAATAACGGAAAAATAAACAACTAAATAAAACTAAATTTAGTATATTATTTTCAGCTTTAAATTTCAATGCTGTAATTTAAATGTTTTTATCTTTATGAAGACTTTTGGTTTTAAAAATATCTGGGTTTTTTTCTTTGTAATTTTATATTTATTGGTATTTTTTGTATGACAATTGTATGTATTTACCGCTTCCCTGATTATCCAGAGTTAACTCAGGTATGCATATAATTAATTTTATGGCTGTCATTGAACTGCCGACCCAATTTTTTGGGAGTTTAAGGCTACTAACGTTCAACTCGGTATCCTTGTCTATTTGAATCCAATCCCGAAGAACTCCTGGATCAAGTATTGGGAGAAATTTGCCTTCGCGGAGGACTTTTTGATGGAAGTAACCAGCATTTGCGTTACATGGAGAGGAAAACCCCGTAAACCTCCTACATATAGCCTGACGGCAAGGGGACTCTAAACCATGATCCGTCTATCACTGGAGGAGCACTATGGTCGTTGCAAGCCGGATGCGGAATTCGTATTTGAACCTGTTTTTCGAACCTGTTGGAAGGCAAACGCTCTATACCCTGAGCCAGGTATATTTTATTTTATAACCGTCGTTGAACAGCCGACCCAACTTAATGGGTTTACGGCTACTAATGTTCAACTCCGTAGCCTTGTAATTTTGAACCCAATCCAGAAGACAAGGGAACTCCTGGATCGAGTATTGGGAGAAATTTGCCTTCGTGGAGGACTTTTTGATGGAGCTAACCCGCATTTGCGTTACATGGAGAGGAAGACCACGAGAACCTCCCACGGTTAGCCTGACGGCAAGGGGACTCTAACCCATGATCCGTCTACCACTGAGGATATTTCACTTCAGCACTGTGGTCAGTGCAAGCCGGATGCGGAATTCGTATCGACTGGGATTCGAACCCGGTTCGCCTCATTAGAAGGCGAACGCTCTATCCCCTGAGCCATCGCGGCTCGAGCCAGGTATATTGCAAATATTTATTATTCCGAGAAAACTCGGGCGTAGCAGAATTTGTCAGAACTTTTTGTTTCATCACGTTCTTACCCGGCCGAAAGCAAAATAATAATAATAATTATAATAATAATAATCTATTATAATAGGGCCGGGATAGCCTGGTCGGTAGGGCACTGGGCCCATGTCCAAGAAGTCCTGGGTTCGATCCTTGCCGGCCGAAGACTCCCCGTGTAGTAAATGGTGACTGATGCACGTTAAATCTGTCGAGTCTCAAAGTCCTCCATGTTCCCATAACAAATCAATACCTCTGAGGGTACTGATCCAGGAGTTTCCTTGTCTTCTGGAAAATTACAAGGCTACGGAGTTGAACATTAGTAGTCGTAAACCCATGAAATTGGGTCGGCTGTTCAACGACGGCTATAAAATAAAATAAAATAAAATCTATTATAATAATAATAATTGCGATGTTTGCTGAATTAACATAGACAAAAATGATTAAAAAATGACGTATTACTTCACTAGCGTTTGGAAAGTATCACTTTGTATTGTCCTTTGTTTCAAAAACTACCATACAAAGACTAATATTTAACTTTTTTCATTTGCCCGAGATAACTCGGGATGGTAAACTGTTGGTAAATAAATGTTTTTTACGCATAAAAAATTACAATTTCAACCTAAAACTTTTATTTTGTTTTAGTGCCTACTATTTATTAATGAAATAAAAATATGTTGATTTTTTTGAATTTGTTTTTAAAAAAATTGGTAAGGGAAGCGGTTAAAGGTGAGCTCGGGCTCAGTGGACCGAATCCGCTCCCTCAGAGATACATAGGATTACTTAGAACCAAAGTCCGCCCGAACCTTAATATATACGTTGGATAAGGCCAAATTTATCACGTTAGACTTTGTCTAAACAAAGAAATTAGCGAGTAAAAACTTTTCCATCACCAACCCGTGAAAGAAAAAACGAAAAGAAAAAATTGAACCAACTGAAACTTCAAGATGATTAAAACAAAAAATGAAAAATCAAAATATTAAGCTAAATAAAAGCTATTTGAGAATTAGAGCTGAGCTAGCCTCACAATGCAAAAGAACTGAACATCGCTAAACAAGCGCTGTAAATTTTATACCTCATAAATTTTACATTTTTTATACTTAATAAAGAGAACCAAATGTTTGCTTAAAACAGTAATGTAGTTAGTAAGTTTGTAGCAAAGAAGTTAATGAAAATTTGATCACGAATCTGAGCTAGCCTCATCAGTGTATGTATTGATTTCCAATAAGGCCATAAGTTTCAACAAAATTACGAACTGCAGCTTTACGTGTATTCAAAAAACGTGTATTTTTTTTCTAAAATTTCCTTTTAGTAGGCAGCATGTAAATTACAGAAATTAGGTATATCAGGTTTAAAATACACATACGAAATATTTGTATCTGAATTGCATTAACACGATATAATTTAATGTTACAAATGTAATTTATGTTTAATATTCACAAGGTGTTATATAATTAATATAGGAATACTCAAAAATATATATCATATATATTATTAGATTAAATATATCATTAGATTTTTAATGGGCCGGAATGGCCTGAAAGGCAGGTTGCTGAAATCACGTTCGTGAGAACGGAAGTTCCAACCCAGCCAGCCGAAGACTCATCGTGTAACTGGTGCACGCTAAATCTGTCGAGTCACGAAGTTCTCCATGTTCCCATAACAAATTGCACGTCTGGGGGTACTGAATTGGAGATTAAACATTCTCTGGTTCAGATCAAAATTACGATCTGTAGATGTATGAATGGGTCCACCCTACGAAGGGGTGGGACATATGGGTGTGGCTGAAGTCAAATTCTTGGCCATAGATGGCGCCGCTGGAAAACAAGAACAATCGCACCCCTTGCCTTAATGGCCTACAAGAATATTAGATTATTAATGAATAAATTTAATGTAAGAATTTTTTTCATTGCTTAAATTAAAGAAGCATTACCAGACAGGTAAGATAATAACTCTTCAATAATCAAATTTAAAGACGTAAGTTTCAAAACATAAGCGTAACTTATTCGAATGTAATCTGAAAGTAAGGGAAATTTAATAAGAACTCACAAATTTTGCGCCGGCAGAGCTACGTGTGACATCATTTATGTTACGATGCTGTGGATTTTATTTAAGTTTTCTATCAAATGTGCTTCATATTTGCTTTAATCAGTTTACTTTTTCACTAAGATTTTGATTTAAACTTCCTCTTACCTTTCCCAAAGATAGAATCCATTATCATCTAAAGTGGAAACGGTATGTTGTGGATTCATCTGCAATAGAAACAGTTATTGAACGTTAAGAATGATTTTCTTATAATAATTAATAAAATTTAATAAAAAAAAAACTCATTATAACTGAATTAAAGAATACATCAATTGTTAATGTCAATACACGCTTTGATGTAAGGTAAAGAAAAAAATAAGAAATCTCAGTTGAAAAAATTAATAGTAAACAATTCAGTATATCAATATTTTATAAGTATTAAGAGCTAATAACAAGAAGAGGTTAAAGAAGAGAGTTTAAAAGGTTAAACAAAATTTGTACCTTATTAAGGTTTTCATTATCTGGATACTACTTTATAAAGAATATTATTCTTACTTTACGAAATCTTATTATCTGGTGAAACTCGACATGTATTTTCCTTGAAATACATGAGTGAAAAGTTGGAAAACTCTAAGTGTAATATTTAAAAATATCCAAATACTATGGGATTTAGAATAAGTCGAAGGGGTTTTTCAAAAAAAAAAATTAAAAGAAAATGCTTGTTTAGGGTCATTTAGGTATTAACTGCTCTAATAGAATCAATTAAAAAAAGATAATAAAATTTATTTTGTAAGTGCTATCCACGTAACTAGAGTTATTTGTTACAACTATTTCGAATCATGAAGTTAGTTTTTAAAATTTTACAGTCACAATTAAAAGATAAACTATGAATTATTTTAGTTACGAATTTTTTTCTTGCATTTTAAAGAAATTTTTTTTTTTTGACGAGATTACAAATCTGCAAATTACTAATCTTTAAAATGCAATAACAGAATCTGAAAATTTTGTATATGAAATAGCTTGGAAAAGTAAATCAATATTTATTATTAAATGTACTTTTTAAAAAAAAAATTATTCAGTGTTTACTGAAGTAAATCAAAAAGCTTAACATGCGGCATAGTGCATTTTAAGTGAAGCAAAAAAGTCAATGAAACATAAATTGAATAATGAAGTCGGTGCGAGCCAAATGCAGAATTCGTATCGACAAGCCATTGCTGGGATTCGAACCCGGTTCACTTTATTAGAAGGCGAACGCTCTATACCCTGTGCCAACCTGGCTGTATCTTCTGGGGTTGTAAGATTTAATATTTCAAGATATATAGAATGCAGTGTATCTAACCAGTCATCGATTTTTTTTAATCTGCCCAATTCATATTTCAAGGCCGAAAGAGATAAAAGAACTTATAAATGTTTCGCGTATTATTTTATGATTTGGGGAAGAACTACATAATAAATTTGTAACAATACAGAAAAATTGAATTGATCTTTGGTAATCTTTATTGTTTTTTCTGCTATTGGAACAATGAAGAAGATAGATAAGAAAAGAGAATAGATTCCTCAACAAAACAAACTTCCTCCTCTTTTATCAGAATAATGTTATTTTATTTTGTAGTTTAATTAACGCATCAAAACAACTGTTAATTTTTTTTTTTTTAAAACTTAAATCCTAAAAAGGTTTATTATGTAAATGTGATAAGATTTCCAAATACTGCTGAATAAAATGCCCCTATAGTTGATTACAATAATGTTTTTAAGCAAAATTTTAGCTTATAACACTTAAAACAATCTTTAATCCTCGTAATTTCAATTCAGATCAAATACATGCAATTAGTAAGTGTGGTTGAGTTAATTGATTGAATGTGTAGTTTAATGGTACAAGAGCCTGATGCGCACTGCTATAAAACGCATAACTAGAATACTTAGGATGTAACAAAACTTAATGGTATTAAAACATATATAAGAAACCTATTCTAAAGAACAAAATTAAGAAACTAGGGAGCCGTGGAACATCTGTATTTACCATAAGAAGACACTTATGGGACAGAGAATAATAAGTGGGAAAGTACTAAATAAACATTTCGCTATAAAAGTGGTAAATTAAGACTGGTACTGTACGGTTATTTTATTTACGTCGTACTAGTACTGCACAATGGACTGTTGTCGACGGTCCTGGACAATATACATAGGTCACATCCCGTATTACAAGGATTAAACATTCATGCACCATTTATTCATCCGCAGATCGTAATTTTGACCTGAACCAGAGCACGATCAATCTCCGGTCCAGTAGAGGTATTGATTTGCTATGGTTACTTTGTGTATTTAGTGACCTCGATAGATTTAGCATGCACCAGTCACTATTCTGTACACAGGGCGTCTTAGGCTGGTAGGGACAGAGCCTGACTAAGGCAGGGGCATACGGGGCAGCCGCCCCGGGCCCCCACACCGAGGAGTTAATAGTACATTTCCTTCTTTAATGAACTTTTTTTTAAAACAAAATATCAGTTCAGTGTAAAATCCGTCAGTTTTATGTTAGCTTCTTCATTAATCTATCGTATGAACAAATCTATATTTTGTAAATCCATGGCTTTCTAGGGCGGAATTTAGCTTAAATTTCACAACTATGATGGACAAATTTGGCCCATCAAAAGCCTGTATTTTTAAATTTCGCAAAATACGATATGCTTACAAAAATACAGGGTTCAGATTGGCTCAATTGAGCCATCGTAATTGTGAAATTTTTGCCGAATTCTGCCCTAATGTCAGCAAGGATATGAATTTTTCACAGCTAGATGAGAAAGTTAACAATCCGAAAACTGCATTTGGCATGATGGACATAGAATTGTAAGAAAATCAGTTACAAGGACATAATGATATTTCGTCTGACCATTGGAGGGGGGTGGACTTTATAGTTATTTTAGGTTCTAGTCATTTTTTCTTGTTATTTTTAATGAGGTGAAAAATTTAAATACCTCCATAAGATAGGTTCTTCATTACTGAAAAAGTGAAGCAGAGGGGGCCCCCAAAGAGGTTTTTGCCCCGGGCCCCAGTTAGGCTAAGTCGGGCCCTGGGTGGGGATCGAACTCACGATCTCTCGGACATGGGCTCAACGTAATACCAGCCAAACTAAGACTGGAAAGTATGAAAGTGTGAGAATAAAACTAGTACATATGTGAGGGTGTGGCTAAAGTTGGTGTGCATGAAAGTGTGAGAATAAGACTGGTAAGCATGAATGTGAGAATAAGACTATAGTGAATATGAAAGTCTGAGACTGAAACTGGAAAGTATGAAATTTAAGACTTTGGCGAATGAAAGTGATAGACTAAGTATGAAAATAAGGAACAAAAACAGTAAGTATGAAAATAAAGTAGCTGCTACGCAAAATCTCAAATAATAATAAAAATTATTTAACAAGAAAATATAAGCTCTTCAATGTTTTTTTTTTTTAATAATCATTAAAATGACAAACACATAACAGATATTAAAAAAACTGTTTTAAAGAACTAAAAAAAAAGAAGATTTATCGATTGATGAGCATAAAGATTCACAGAAAAAAGAGAATATTAAAAGAATTAATCAATGAACAAAGTATAACATTATGCGAAAGAAGGTCAATGAGCTTTAGTTGTCAATCAGGAATAGCGTGCAAACATTGGAATATGATACACATGTCCCGATGATTTCACGATGTATTTTTGCCGAATTATTAGAAGTCTTAGAAGCATGTGACATGATTGACTAAGCAACTAACGGAAAAGTTAAGTTTAAATACCAGAGATTTATCCCGTCCTTCTTTTTCAAACAAAATTAAATTTCTCCGTCTCATCGTTATGTTTTAAATCTCTTTAAGCGATAATGGTCTACTTTTTTATAAATACTAATTTACAG
This sequence comes from Parasteatoda lunata, assembly GCA_949128135.1. Classification (NCBI taxonomy): domain Eukaryota; kingdom Metazoa; phylum Arthropoda; class Arachnida; order Araneae; family Theridiidae; genus Parasteatoda; species Parasteatoda lunata. The sequence goes on along the minus strand of OX421971.1, from coordinate 114,601,827 downwards.
CTATTTTATTTATTTCTCAGTAGAAATGAAGAATTTAGAGCTTAGGCAGGATATTGACAAGCTATATTTTTAATAGTTCAGGATAGCATTTTTTTAAGATCTTGTTTGGCAAAGTGTTTCTGTGTATTAAGTTTCTGTATCTATAAGAAATTCTAAAAACTTGTAGAGTAACTAACTGTAAACAATATTAATGAATAGTGTTATCTATAATTCCCCAAATCTTTCACACCATAGTACAAAAAAAAAAAAAAAAAAAAAACTATGATAGAAGGTCTTGACTGTTCTGAACTTTTGCTATTTATGATGAAAACTCATTTATGTTCATTAACCATTTCAGAGTGAGTGCAATTAGTAGTTAACCCTCAAGGGTATGAGTCATTCTAAAGAATTATGACACATAATTCGCTACCAACCGGTGTCCCAGATATTTAGAACATGTAGTGACACGTATTACTTGGAATTGATTTAAGAAAGTTAAAATCTGAAGTTCGTGAGATCAGGTCACGTTCTTATTTTGTGCACTCAGATAAATTGATGTTTGAGAAATTCCATCGAATGCAGCCTACTGAATCAATTACCTGACTTTGACAAATCAACACACCAATGCTTTACTTGTTATTAAAACAGAACGGCAACATTTTCTTTTTATTAAAATCGAGTTTATTCATTAGAGTGGAACGAGATAGAGCTGAAAATAACCACTGGCCATTCGCCATGTGGCTAGTTAACAAAAAAAAAAGTGGCGACTTAAATTAAATAAACAACCGGTCACTTTTAATTTTTCTTCTTGAAAATTATTAAATGATAAAAGTACATCAATGCAAAAAGAGTCCAGAAAACAGAATTTTCCTTAAAATTCCCAATGACTGCATTCAAAACTTTGATCCTTCAGATTCCATCTACTAATAATGAAAAGATTCACGTGGAAGAGTTCTTTAAAGATTCACATATTTCAAAGTTGTAATATATACATTACATGAACTAACCTCCAAAAACTTTTTTCAACTATTTCAGTTCGTTTTACTAAACTCTGTCAAAATATTTATATTATTGTTGAATTAACTTTTTATAGCTGTAGATGTAGATTATTTCTAGTTATTTTTTTTAATGAAAAATAGTGGCTATTAAATCGCAAAAAGTGTCTATAAAATGAAAAGGACCTTTCGATATAGGTCACAGACTCACTAGGATTAGAGTCTACCGGCCACTGGCTACTAACTGAAAACTTGAATTTTCAAGTCTAGGACGAGATCGCCCCGATGCAGAAAAGTTACAATGCATGGAAATAGTAAAAGTAGTACCATACTTTTTCAAAAACGTATTACTTAGTTGCATTTTAAAATTTGAAAAACTTCTCTTTTTAAATTTATTTTATTTAACCCTCTGACGCAGATGGAATACCGGTGTCCCTTATATAGATTTTTTTTTGCTCTAATTTCAAGCAAAAACATATTTTGGTATTTTTTAATTAAAAAAAAACAGTCTAATAGTTACTAAAAAAATCTGTTACTATATCGGAATTATATTTTTATTAAAATAAAAATTCCGAAAAAAATAATTAGATTTTTTTTTATTCTTATTCAAAAATTATCAAAAACTGATTTTGTAAGTAAAAAAACTTTCAATGATGAATAATTGTTTCTCCTAAATCATAAAAAACTGCAAATAAATGCGAAAACATACACCGCTGTTTTATGCTGTATTTCATAAGTATAAATTATTGAAATGTTCAAGATAGTATTTTTCACTTATTTTGACCTTAATTATACAAAATAATGAAAAAATATGTTTAATAAAAATTCTCCGTCAAACACAGTACAATGTGCAAAAAGAATATTTTCCCAAATTATAAACTCGATTGGAATAAATCTTAAGGAGGCAGAACTTTTTGGAACTCATCCCATTCCATCGAATAGTTAGAAGATAAAGTAAGAAAAAAATTTGAGGTCGGCGAACACTATTACTCAAAAGCTAAATCATCGATGATATTCTAATTTCGCATACTTCAAGATATGAGAAGTGATTTACCGAAGGAATTTTCGATCACCTAATTTTACAGGGCAATAAATTGTATAATTTATACTAAAATTGTGTTTCACCATCCCATTTAACAAAACCTCCCTGATTTTATAAATATAGACTGAACTAGATCATAATTTAACTGTTACTGATGATTATAATTAAGTTCAGCCTTGATAAAACTAAAAGAGCACTACTCTATAGTATAAATATAGGAGCGATTAATTATATAAGCAATTGTTTTGTTTTTAATGTTATAAAATGTGACAGCAAAACAAAACCGGGTTTAAAATTTGGACGTACCATGTAATAAATTCCTGGATCAATATTTATTAGAAATAATAATAAGAAGAAATTATAATAAGAAATATAAGACATTTCATACTCTTTAAATCTAAGAAATGTCATAACCTCTAATATGAAATTTCATTCAAATGAAGAATTCTCATATCACTTTGAACACATACTTCACAACAAATCAGAGAATTGCTAGATAACCATAAATCCTAAAATAAGTCACTTATTTCAACTGATTTAACTAAACAAATAATAAATGCCGATATATTTAAAAAAAAAAAAAAAGGTTCTAAAGCTTCAACACATAAAAAACGCTACGTACTTTAACAAATTCAGGTTTCATTTGCTCCCCTCCGAATATATCAATATATTTCAGGTTTAAGTCAACACCCAAACATTTGGCTGTCATGATAGCAGCCCTAGCGGGACCGCTTGCAGGGTGGTGATACAAATCGATCGTCATCTTGCTAAGTCTACAGAGAATCTGAAAAACTAACTTCTATCTTCAGCTTTTATCTTCTATCTTCCACAGTTGATAATTTTGACTGTCATCTTTTAGAAGGAAAAAAAAAAATTACGGCGCCAAGTGAGTGGAAAGTTAGGCAAAAGCTATCATTGTTTCAAATAGTTGTTGAAGGTTGGCATCATAAAGCTTCAAAAGTGACTTTTTTGTTATCCTATTTTGTTTATCTTTTCATGATGATTATTTCTCCCCCTCCCCCCCCCCCCCGGATGATTTCAGACTTATATTTTATTCCGCAAGCCATTTATATTGTATGACCTATTTAGTAAATAAGGGATGTGTTTTGTAATGTTTGTTTATGGATGTTACTAAAGTAACAGAAAACGGTATTTCAGAGGAAAAAATCGCGTACATCAGGGCTCAAAATTCTGAAAATTTTCAAGCGTCCCATCGAGCATGCTAGTCTATAAAAGTCCAGTGATCTCCAAATCGTTGATCGCGAGCTACTAGTAGCGCACGGGGACATTTTCGGTAGATTTATTTCTCTACAGAGATTAACTTGATGATGATGATTAACTTGATGATTAACTTGATGATTAACTTGATGCGAGAAAAGTTAATCTCTCCAGAGATTAACTTTTCTCGCAATAAAGTTAATAATTCCCAAATTTATTTTATTTTATTATATTTGTTTTTTATTACTAATTACACTTCAGTTTCTTTTTTATGAACAATTCAATTTCTTTTTGTTTAAGTAAGTTTAATTAAAATAGTTTTCAGATTCATTAGAAATAAGTTTAAAATCAATAAACAAAATGAAAGAAGGTTACGATATCTCAGGAACTTCATAAGTTTGGTGACCAAAGATCTACATAATACCAGCTAGAATGAAATTGCCCAAGCAATAGCTTATTATTGAAAATAACTTAATAATAATAGCAATTATTATTCTATTTAAAAAGAAAATAACCTTAGCAACATTGTCTACATTAGCACTTTTATTTTAAGCATAAATCTGAAGTATTAACAAGGAAGAGTGAAACACAAATAATCAAGTTTAAGCCTGTCCTTAGCATAAAATTAATATAAGTTATAACCGTATTTGAAAAACAGTATTAAAAATTAATTATATTCCCGATTTATCGATATAGTCAGCAAAAGATATTTTTCATTTCTCTTAAATATTATTATCCATTATTACGTTTTTAATTTGGAATATTAATTAAAATAAAAGGTTTAAAAGCATAAATGTTTTATCTTTAAAAAGAAATCTCATGATGTTACCTTATTATGCAATATTTTATAATAAAGATATGAGCTATCGTTTTACAATCATTAAACAGTAAATAAAATGGATAAGAAAGTAAATATTACTTATGTAAAACTGTGCTTTGTAAAAGTGTGCAATTACAATAATGAATACAAAAAAAAAAAAAAAAAAAGAAAGAAGAAGACTATTTGAAATTCTAGAGCGATTTCAAGAATAAATTTTCGCATTATTGCTAAATAATATCACCCGGCTAAAATTTTATTTGGAACAATTTTATATTCATTAAAAATTAAAAAAAGATTAAATAAATTGTGGTTGAAGTTGTAACGGTAACCGCAAAAAATTATTTTATCCCAATAGAATTGTAAAACTCAATCTGTGAAGCCAAAAATGCGTTAAAACTGTAAAAAAAATAATTTTCATTTAATAATTTTTAATGTAAAAATATTTATGGACAAAAATTAAAAATTATAACGAATCAATCTACAGGTTTTGATGGACGATTTTTTTAAATAGGACAGAATTCAGATGTTAGTATATCAAATTAGTTTTGTTCCGAAAGCTACATTTTTTTTTTTTTTTTTATCAAAATCATATTTTTAGTTTAGCTTATTTTTTTGTCTGAATATACAAGTTTATAAAGAATATATATATATATATATATATATATATATATATATATATATATATATATATATATATATATATCATGGGTTAGGATCCCTTTGTCGTCGAGCTAACCATTGGATGTTTCTGTAATTTAAAGGCTAGTTTCTCCAAATGCTTGATCCCTTGTCTTCAGAGTTGGGTTCAAAATTACAACGCTACGGAGTTGAACATTAATAGTCGTAAACTCGGAATCAGATAGACTGTTCAGCGATAGCTAAAATAAAACTAAAACCAAGGGGAGATATACCAACAGTGTATCCTCAACAACGATTCAGCGAATATTGTTGTGTATGGACTTCCGCTGCAGACGCCTGATTAATGTACCGATGACGACTGCTGTTCATCGGTGACGAAGTCGGGAATTCGCTCACTGAGTGGTGACAGCGGAATTTTCTCCAATGGTATGCTCCATAAGACAGATAGACTTTAACGTACACGATGCAAAAGGTCTGAAAGCAAACAACCTGTAACTGTTACCGGAAGGGTCCAAGCTGGAAGGGGGAACATGATGGTTTGTGGAATGTTTTTGTGGGATTTCTAGTCCGTGGGCTGAAGTCTCAAAAGTAGCTCTAAACTAATTTTCGTTCCGACATTTAAGGGGCACTTTTATTCTACCAAAATAGAACATAATCTTGGCTGAGAAACATAAATTCATAAAGTTCTCCAAAATCTGACTGGCCATTAATTGATAGTTATCAAAACAATGATAACTATTTTGTTTTCACGAATTCAGTATTTTGCCCAAGAATATCCGAAGAGAAGCGTAATTTGACGTCACTTGGAAATGAATGGACCAATCAGAACAAAAGCAGTTGTCTGCATACTACGATAGCTTCCCGTTCGTTCACGTTTCTTTTGCGCTAAAACGCTTAACAGTTTTTTATAAGTATGTACTTCAAAATTTTTATACAATTATAGTTACTTCAAGATCTTAAAATCTTTTTTTTTTTTCATTTTAAATCATGATGATTTGATAATTCAATATGAAAAGGTGAAACATAGATTATGACTATGACAGTTATAGTTGTAATGAAGGGTTATGATCTGCATCTGCGATTATTTTTTAGTTTTTTTTATTATTATTGTAAAAATACTATAGAATATATAAATCTTTCCTCCACTCTGTGAAAATTTAAATTTGCCTCACCTTTTTAAGAACTGCTACCCTACAGAAAATAATCTGATTTTCTTCAAAAATCTGGAGATATTTCTCCCTTATTTTTTAAGACGATACTTATTTTAGTAAGCTAAAAAACCATTTCATACAAATGAATATTTTGAAATTCAATTTGACATAAAAATAAAAAATTTCATTTGTGTAAAATTTACATTAAATTTGAATTGATTTTTTTTTTAATTTGTTGTTTGGTACACTGTCTCTTACTGAAGCTTTAAAACTTTCTTTGCTATATAAAAACCGGATATTTTACACACTGAACTATCTTGTTACATAATTTATTTGAACAATTTAACAAAGTTTGGTTTTTCGTTATTTAAAATTTTTATGTTTTAGTACAGCATTAATTTTGAAAATAATAATATTGATTTAGAGAAAATATATTTAGTATGTAGAATACTTTGTTTTAATTAAAAAAAAAAAATGTTTTCAAGCGTTATTTCAAATAGTTTTTGCAAGTATAGCAAAAGACAAATACAGAGTGTTCCAAAAAACCTTAGACAGGTATTGTTGAATATATTTTTATTTAGCAAGAGACAGTTTAATTCTAGACATTAATATATTTGGAAATTTCATTATGGTTTGATATTCAATAATTTATTTACATTTAAGTGTGGAAACATTCTTTAACTATTTGTCGAATTAGTGCCAGTTGGAAAATTGATTAAACACATTTTTTAAACCAATATCTGAAGTTAAATGTTTAAATCATGTTTTGAATCTGCACTATTGTTTTCAAATTTAATTCAAAAAAAATATTCATTGATTAAATACAAAATTGTCGAACATTTTGTTGTTGACCCTACAGAGAAAACCTACATAAATTCCCTTAAATTTCATGATTTATTTTTAGTTTAGATTAGTTAACAGTTTTTTTATAGCTTAAGAGTAGTATTTATTTAAGAGGAGTATTTTTTATAGCTTTTTCGTAAGAGAGAAAAAAAAAAGTTTTTGTTTTCTTTTTTCCGAGTAAGCACATCTTAATAAAAAATTTTAAATTCATACGCCATTCAGAGTTTAAAAAGAAGTAATAATTAAATAAAATTAAAATGCAAGCAATACAAGATGTGCGCTTGACTCTACAAAAATGTTTAATATCACAGATATTAGATAAATAAGCCAACAAAACAACTATCTTTTGAAACAATACTTACCATAGCACCTTTGTTAGTGAAACAAAAATAATATTTTTTTTATGAATAATGGATCATTAACTTTAATATGTAGCTTTTTTTAATCATTTTGGAACTAATATTTTATCTTCATAAAGTAATGAAAATTGTTTAAATTTTTTTTTTTTTTTTTAACATTTCATCAACATAACCACAATACTTTCATTTCTTTGGTGGGATCTATATATAAATATCCCCTTTAAATTTGTAACTCAGCAAATACTATTAAAATTAAAATAGGGCAAACAATTCCTTCTTATTTTTAAGCTAAGTATATATTTTTGTATCTTAAAATCGGAGACAAATTCTTGATTAGGTCAGAGAGGCATTGCAATGTGACCGCCTGCACAAGTCGAATTTCGGAATGAAAATCAAATATTTAACAGTAAAGCGGGAAAATGAAGCGTTATCAATATATAGTTGGCTCTAAAAAGAGACCTTTATTTAAATTTTAAAAAAAATTCAAAGGATTAAAATGAAATCGAGAAAATTAGCATCAATGCAACCAACGATTTGCTTACAAACTTTGCTGCAAGCGACTGTGAGGAGACAATGCGTGATTGGTTAGCTTGGCGGAGGAAAAAATAATTCGACGATTTCACTGGATGAGAGTACGAAAGCATACAGAAAAAGAGTGCGTCATAAAATCGATTGTTATGAAATTATGACCAAATAATATTTGGAGAACTTTATAAAATTAAAAATACTAAAACATTCTGAATCGTTTTGTCAAAAGAAAAAATTGCCCCCAAAGTATCGGAACGAACTTGAACGATAAATGAGTTCGGCCCACGGACTATTCCTGGATTCACTCATTACGAAGGTACGAAGGATAAATACAAGTCGCGTCCTTACGGTCCATGTCCACTCTCACATACGAATTTTTTCTCAGTATCAACCAATGGGGCAATGCGGCGCGTCATGCAGCTTACAGTATACGTGTGTGGTTCGAGTAGCACCAGGACGAGTTTACAGTACTCCCCTGGCTACCAAAAGAATACAATGTAGAATCATGTCGATCGGGTTATTCGCTCCATGGATCCTAACCCGCGTAACATCTCGCAGCGTTCCGCTATGTGTAAGGTGGTCTTGTTTTCGTGACAGGTGGTCACATTCATGTGACTGGACTCTTTGATGTTAATTTCAAGAAAAAATTCGATTTTTTTTTTTATTGAAAAAAATTAATAAAAAGCCGTGAAAAAAATGTAATAAAATTTCAAAATAGGTTCTTAAATTGCCCGATAAAGGGTAAATATTCACCTTCATTAAGTTTTGTAACTGTTAAAGACGCCGTTCATCTACAAATAAATAGAAAGATACATTTAGAAGGCAAAAATGTATTGTTTTATATGAGTAGATAAATTTATTTGTATACAACAAAAATTCTTTTAACAGCACATAATTTCTAAGTTGGTTACTTTCTTTGCTTTTAATTATCTTTTAGGCACCTATGGCGTTGAGAAATGAACCCGCAAATCCTGAAAAAATGAAAGCATTTGAAGATACTTTGGAATTGTTGGACGAATTTTTGAGCAAAACGGCTTACGTCGCTGGAAATCATATCCCCATGGCAGATTTTGCTATTATTTCAACCCTAGCTACCATACAAGTCTTAAGTAAAAGGAAACTCCTTTACCGTTAGTTTGATTAATAAGAAAAGTTATATTTATCTCATTAGATTTGCTAAAAAAGTTATATTTATTTAATTAGATTTTTTAGAAATATTTTTTTCATTAAATTTGTTAGAAAAGATAAATTTATTTCATTAGAATCTTTAGAAAAGCTACATTTATTTAAATAGATTTGTCATTAAAATTACAATTACTTAATTAGATTTGTCAGAAAAGTTATATTTATTTAATCAAAATTGTTAAAAAAAGTTATATTTACTGATTAGAGATGTTTGAAAAATTATATTTACTTAATTAGACTTTTTAGAAAAGTTACATTTATTTAATTAGATTTGTTATAAAAATTGCATTTATTTAATTATATTTGTTATAAAAATTACATTTATTTAATTAGATTAGTTAGAAAAGTTAAATTTATTTAATTAGATTTGTTTTAAAAAATACATTTATTTAATTATATTTTGTAAAAAAATTACATTTATTTAATTGGATTTGTTAGAAAAGTTACATTTGCTAATTATATTTGTTTGAAAATATACATTTACTTAAATAGATTCGTTAGAAAAATTACATTTATTTAATTAGATTTGTTTAAAAAAAGTTACATTTATTTAATTAGATTAGTTAGAAAAGTTACATTTATTTAATTAGATAAGTTAGAAAAATTACATTTAATTAGATCTGTTAGAAAAGTTACATTTATTTCATTATAATATTTTTAAAACCTCTATGTTTAACTTTACAAAATATCCTTTCAACAAATATAGTTCTTTTTATTATTAAAAATTTATATACTTAAAAATAAGGATAGTTTGTTTTTTCCCTACTATTTTAGAACATTACGAATTGCTATAAATAGCTTCCGCTTTTATTCCTAGTTTCTTGATTTTTCATTTGACAAATACCCAAGAATATCTTCATGGATGTCTAAACTCAAGAAAGAAATCCCGTCTTATGAAGAAATCAATGAAATTCTTGTTAAGAAACATAAGGAGTACTTATTAGCAAAGCGACGTCAATCTAGCAGTACTTAAGTATTAAAATAATAACATTGCTGAATTGGAGTAATGAGAATTCATTGTTAATATTCTAATATTTGTTATTACATTACTTTATTTATAATTTTCTGTGTGTTGTGTAAATAAATCGCACCAATTTGTTGCGTTAAAAACTTTATATGATATTAAAAATAATTATTAAAAAAATTCAATTTACTTGATTTATTTTTGTTGCTTGACGAATTAGGTTCATTTAAAAAAAAAAAAAAAATTCCAGATCATTCAAGTTTTGAGGATTAGAAACCCATGAATTCATCCAAACAAAGAAGGTACATTTTGTGTCTGATACAGTATCCGAAAATATTTTCTGCTCTGTTGAAACCTTTTTTAAAAAAATGTTACTGGACCTTTAACAACTATGTTCTGAAGTATTATTAAAGTGCATTACAATTGCTGAAAGTTAGTTTGAAACATGTTAGAAATAGTGTGTTATTAACGTTATATTTTATGATTTCAGTCCTGTAATTAAATGGCAACAACTTATATTGGGTTAGTTTTAAAAATATTTATTACAACAACAATGCATTTCAAAAAGCAATGAAAAATTTTATTAAATTCATAAATGTTACGTATAACAATGAAGCAAAATTGTTCGCATTAAGTGACATATTTCCGTATAAAAATGAAATAAATAATTAGGCCTTTTTCTCCGATTCCCGGCTTTTTTTGTAATTGTTCATAGGTGTTTCGAGGATCTCTTTGTACTTCGGGACTTCGGCTCTCATATTATTCATCCATGCAGTGATTTTAGGAAATGCAGAGAAATCGTAGTCGAATGTCTGCAAAATAACAGATAGGATAAATACAACGTTTATTGAGTCACAAAATTCCAATAAATATTATCCTCATTACACAACAGGAAATAGGTTGAGGTCAGTGGTTAGAAAAACTACATTATTTTTGTTTACAACTTCTTTGGAATTGAAGTAACTACTTTAAGGAGACGAAATTACATGAAATGTAAGGGAATAGTTAAGAAGTATTTATTCATGTTAACATGAGCTAGTTTGTTATTCTAATTGTTTTTTCGAATTTATTCATTTAACCTACAATTTTTTATGCCTTTTCTGACAGCGAATATTTAATTTGAGAAATGCAAAATTATCAAATACTTGAAGCTTCTTAATTGTTAATTGTTCTTTTATTTTCTCTAAGATACGTCGAAAATATGTTCCCTTCCTTTGAAATAACATCAATGTTTCACTAGTGCATTTACGCGTGAAAGAATGACCAAAGTGATTAATTATATATTTTTCTTAATTGCTAGTTTAAATATTAGATATACGTGATTCCTGTTAACGCTCTGCTGTAGCTACAGATGATTTTCATTGCATTCATTGATGGGCCTGCGATGATTTGTACCGTAGAGCTGAACAGTTAAAAGTAGTAGCCAGGAATCGCTACAAAAAACTTTTTTTTTTATCACACTACGCACTGCACTACTTTTTAAAAAAAAGTAGCACACTACACTACAATCTACAAACAAAACTAGCGACTACAGTAGTTTCACTACTTGTAGTGCGCAACTTCTAACCACTGGTTGATCTAATGATCGGTCCTTAACGTTCTTGAACTTAATGGTTCGAAGGGATAACCTGAAATGTGCTAATTAATTAATGATGACGATGGATGAAAGTATGGAATAAACACTATTTGTATTCAAAGTTATGCATTTGAATGAACATTCAAAAGTAAATTAATTTGGATGATTTTGAAATAAATAAAAACATAGATGCATAGATCAAATGCAAATATTTGTATTATTAAAGTATTACAAGCATCTCAGAATATAATATTGTTTAGTTCAGGTTTGATTTTTCATATTGTTTAGTTCTAGAAAATCCCCCTTTATTTCCTGTAGGATATCTTTGGAAAGAAAACATTAAGAGCTCATCATTTGAGTTAAGTATCACTGCTATGCATTCGAGCACAAATGACGTAATTAACAGAAAGAGTCTAAGCAGTACATTGCCTTACTCCAGTTGCGATATAATAAGAAGAATGAGAAATAACATGAATACTAGAGGATAAATCAATCGAATAGCAACACGAGTTAGAAATCGATCAACAAATACGGGACCACAAAGACTCTTTATGGTTTCATCATCACTTGCTTCGAATATTATCGCAAATTCAGTTTTCTTTGTACTACTATACAAAGTAATTCATAATGAACGCCCTTAATGCCTATGTATTTAACCTCTTTACTGCTGAAGTATAAAGTAGTATAGCAAAAAAAAAAAAAAAAATTAACAATACATTTCTATTTTAATGCCGCAAGTCAGAATAAGATTAAGAAAATATGAATCATACTGCCAGGGGGAAAATACTTTTAGGTACACATACGATAAATGCACCACAGGCTTTTATAAGTAAAATAATATAAGTATTTCAAATATAAAGTTGCACCTAAACAAACAACAAACATATCGTTATATTATGGTCTGTTTAAATACAATAATGAATAGATTTATTATTTATTTAGAAGAAAAAATACGAAGTTTTTCTAAGCAAAAATATATACTACATTAAATTTCAGTTTCAAAACTTTTTTAACTATGCAAACTAATCAAAATAAATAATTATTGAGAAGAATATAACACTAGTTATGAAAAAAATATTTCATTGCTGGGCATAAATTTCAAAATTATGGTAAAAATGCAAAAAGTTAAAGTTATTAAATATATGTGTGTACTTAACATAAAACAATTAATTAAAGTACACATAAAAATATTAATAAATTGATATAATCTCCCTCTATGACTAGATATATCTTATATAAATCTCATATCTCGTGATTACTACACTGTCATAAATTTCACCATACCATACCAAGGTACAAATACGTGGACCCGCATGTTTTTGACAGCATTATTTTTAAATATTAAGTAAATATAAATTTAAAAATCTTCATACTTTAAAAACTTTCTTTTGACTTAGTAATCACAAAATTATTAAGTCAAAAGAAAACATGTTATTTTCAGAATAACTAAATTATATATAAGACTTAAAATGACTAAGATTTTCGAGCACATGAATTCAGCGTGATTTTTGAAAAATCACTTCAGTTTATGTGGAATTCTACGAAAAAAATTATATGTTCTGCATCTCTTGGAATCCCCAGAAAGCTTAAACGTTCATGAATATTTAAGAGAGAGTAAAACTATAAATTTTCTTATAGAAGCTAAGAAGCGAAATTAGCTTCTAACTTCTTATGTGGACCGAGGTGAGGAAGTCAAAATGATCCTAGGTAATGAATCCTTTTCAAAAATAAAGTCATAAAAGTATGCATGGATGGATGTAGTTAATTTACGTCGCACTAGAGCTGCACAATGGGCTATTGGCGACGGTCTGGGAAACATCCCTGAGGATGATCCGAAGACATGCCATCACAATTTTGATCCTCTGCAGAGGGGATGGCACCCTTGCTTCGGTAGCCCAACGACCTGCACGCGAAGTTGAGCACTTTACGGTAGAACAGTTTAACGAGGACCAATACCGCACACCCTCGGTCCCTACGCAGACTGATCCAAGTGGTCACCCACCCGCACACTGACCACAGCCAGTGATGCTTGACTTCGGTGATCTGCTGGGAACCGTGTCTTAACGATCAGTCCACTGCGGGACATATAAAAGTATGCATATTAGGGATCCTAAACTATTATTTAAAAGAGCAACAACAACACTATCGAACATATTTAATCCCCCTCCTCCCTCCAAAAAAGAAATAAACAACGCTCTACTGAATCTGAGGTAGGTACAATAGCGGTTATGTTATACAACCAATCCGAACTGGCCAGTTAACCTTAACCACTTAACTTTAAGGCAAAACATCAATACAGGGTATACTAGTCAAATGTATACAGGGAAATGACACTTTACCTTAAAGAAAACATTAGTGTAGGGTAGACTGAGCAAATGTAGCACTTAACCTTAAAAAGCATCAGAGTATGGTACTCGAATCAGAGATAGGTCTTTCTATTTCCTCATAAGACGTGATTCAATAGTGGCCGCCATAATTATCGAAATTAAAAAATGAATAGCAAAAAGTCAAGTGAACTAAGCTCACTTCGTGTGTAGTCGAAACTTGCCTCAGCATAATAGTAAAATGGATTTTATTTAACCAACAGATCAGTGTAATATACACTCCATGTAAAGAAATGACCGATGTTGCCAATCATATAAAACTTAATATCCAATATTATGATTTTGTTAGCTAGCTGGGAAAAAACAGTCCCAAAATTTTTTTTAAGTTTTGTGTTATAAAGAAGTTCTTTCCCATGCATTTTACGATATCTGTTTTTTCTACAAAAATGTTCTCATAAATAGGACATACTATTTATAAAATAATTACGAAACAAAACAAAAAAAATCAAAATACACTGACAGGTGAAAATACTTACATAAGGAAAATTGAGACTTGCGGCAATAGAAAAATCTGCAATAGTGAGGTGATTGCCAGCAACATATGAAGTCTTGCCGAGGAATCCTTCCAGAAATCCTAATGCCTTATCGATGGCTTGTTTTTTTTCTGGATCATATTCTGACTGTCCAAAGAAAAGTACCGGATACTGAAACAAGAAACCGAAATCAGAGTTTTTTTCATTGTTGTAAATAGTCATAAAAATTGTTAAGCTGTTTGTTTTTGATATTTTTTTTAATTTTAAAAGTTCCACAGTGTCGAAAAGACACGGTTCCCAGTAGAACATTAGAGTTAAGCATCACTGACAGTGGTCAGTAACCGGTTGAGTAGCAAGTTTTTTCAGCCTGCGAAGGGATCGAGGATGCGCCGAGTCAGTCTTCGTTAAACTGTTCTCTATTGAAGTGATCTACTTCACGCACAGATCTCTGGGCTACAAAGCAGCTATTACTACTAGCGGTTTATCTGAACTCCATCTTCTATCCTAAACTAAATATCCTTAACTGGGTGTCAAATTTTGCCGTAAAATATTTTTTTAATGCATAAATGAGTAGAATTATTTTATTGCATTTATTAAATCTTTAAAAAGCTTCCACTAATATTCGTGAATGATGAAAAGTCATACATTTTTTTCCCACAGCGATGGAAAATGACAACGCATTTTGCCCTTATGTATGCAACGCCCCTCGACGGTAGTAAGCTTAACTACAAGTTGAACGATGAACTAAATTCTCCATCCAATATATAGTTATTTCATAAACTTTTAATTGAATCTGAAATCTTTTTTGAATCGTTTACTACTTAAACTTTAATTTATAAATGTTTAATTATTTTTCTATATGAATATCGATTTGGTATATTAATGAAGCTAAAGTACATTTTCCTTAGCATCTAAAGTGGTTTGAGATTTAATTTAAACATTTAAATTTCTATCGTTTTCTTATATTTATTTTCTATGCTGAATATAATGCACATTTATATGATGTGGACGTGCACCATTAATCCGTTCAAATTAAAAGACGAATAAATATGGATAGTGTTATTTCTTATATTACTGCATACATGCATTTTGATAAAGTATCATTATAAATATTTATATTCTCTGCTTTTATTAGCAGCATTTATAATATAACAAAATTAAAAAGGAACTAAACAGAAGTAAATAAAAACATTACAGACACACAATATTATGGAGTGCTTACTCTTAAAAACCTACGTCAGCAACTAAACGTTTTTTATTAAATGATAGATTTTACTGCAACTAGAGTAGGAAGAAACTTTGGAAACAGCGCTACTGTGACGTCATTCGCGTATGCAATAGTTTAGCAATTAGAGAATGAAATCAAAAACTTGCCTATTACAAAATCGTTCGGTCCAAATAACTGCTTTTTATTTATATACTAGCTGTACCCTGCGTGCGTTGCAACGCTTTCAGTTTGAACTTTAATTTTATATTTAAGTGTGTAAATGAGATTTGCGATTATGATTTGAAGTGAGAATTTTATTTAATGGTGAAAAAACCAGTGATAATCTCAACAGTTAATTCTCTATGATGTCGTTAGTGCATTTTCAAACAGACATGTATGGTGATGCACACCGACCATGAAACATATTTCGGATGATGATCTGAAAAAAGTCTGGATCAATGGCGACATCAGGTATTTCTGCTGATATGAGCTGACCAATTTGGCATGGTATGATTTTCTCAATAAGCCAAATTATGTGGCAATTCTCTTTTTTTGTCATTCAATGGAATACATCAAACACCGTGTCTCTCCAAAAACATGGTTCCGCAGTGGACTGATCGTTAAGACACGGTTCCCAGCAGATCACCGAAGTCAAGCATCACTGGCTGCGGTCAGTGTGGGGGTGGGTCACCACTTGGATCAGTCTGCGTAGGGACCGAGGGTGTGCGGTATTGGTCCTCGTTAAACTGTGCTACCGTAAAGTGCTCGACTTCGCGTGCAGGTCGTTGGGCTACCGAAGCAGGGGTGCCATCCCCTCTGCAGAGGATCAAAATTGTGATGGCATGTCTTCGGATCATCCTCAGGGAAGTTTCCCAGACCGTCGCCAATAGCCCATTGTGCAGCTCTAGTGCGAATTAAATTAACTACATCTACACATCCAAAAACATGATTTTTTGCAACAAAACCAAGTATAGAGCTTAATATTTGTTTTAACTCGCGTGCGGTAATGCATCATGAAGATCCGAGGATGTTTGCCTAGGTTGCAAAAGCTCTTTAATTTTAGCTCAAGCAGGATTGCATGTAAATGTAATAAATAACTCTGGCTACCCATATGCTCACCGACACTTATAGCACCGAATGAAGTCATTTGGAAACACGAATGTACCGACATATATTCGCCAAGAAAAGTTTCTATTGATTTGAATGACCCGAAAACAACGTTCATAATGGCTCGGCTGGTGACGTAAAGGCTGGTAGTTTCACTTTGCCTCCAGAACAGCAAATTCCAGCTGTCTCATTCTTAAATTTGAGAGCACTACAAAACATACATAATTGATCCATTTTTCCGATGATGACGCTTAGGCGAAGACTATAGTTGGCTGTCGGATCAGAGTGAAATGCACTGAGATTCAAATCAGAGTATTGGCAGCATCTGAATAGCGAAGTGCGTTCTTGATTGAATTTCATTCTTGCATCCCGTTGCTCTGATGTTTCCGACGAACGGACTTGTGTAGTACGTTCTCGATCGGATTTTATTCTTGCTTTCCATTGCTCTGATGTTTCCGACGAACAGGCTTGAGTAGTACGTAGTTGATTCGTTAACAGTCTTCTTTATTGTTGCTCTGATATTTCCAACGAACGGGCTTGAGTAGTGCATAGTTGATTTGTTAATAGTCTTTTTTCCTGTTGATCAGACATTTCTAAGGTACGGGCTAAAGCATTTGTGTTCTCGATTAGTTTCAAGTCTTTTTCCCCGTTGCTCCGATGTTTCTGAAACACGGGTAGTTCTCTTTTTGCGTGCTTGAGATGTTGATCGACTAAGAGCGATTCGTTTAGGCGGCATATTTCTGCAAATATTCTCTTTCAAACAAAAAGAAATGTAAAAGTTGACAGCGGTCACAAATTTGCTAAATCGAAAATTCACATATTTATTTTAAATAATAAAAAAAGCAATAAAAATGAAATAAATTAAATAAAAAATATAATAATGATAAAATTTAAAACAAAAATCTATTTTTTAAATGAAAGAAATAAAATGAATGTGAATTCGTAAACTTCGTAATAACAGACAATCTAATAGTTTTCAAATGACAACTGTCAGCAACGAAATCTTCAAAAACTATATTTAATTGTGCTAACCTAAAATTGCATACTAAATATAAATAATTACTGAAAACGTGTAATTTGAATGAAATTTGCTTTTATTTTTATTAAACAGTTTTCACAATATTAATAAATCCGTGATATGACTAATAATTACGAAATCTATTCTCGTTGATTTTACGTGCTTGTGCTCACCTGACATTAAGAAACTTGCGTGAATTATAATTAAATATTGAAATATATGTAATTTACTTTTCTAAATGAATAGAGCTATAAGATAGAAAATATCACTGTTGTTATCTTCAAGATATTTAAAAACTGAATCGCTTATAGCAAAATTTAAAACAATGGCTAACTTTTAACCAATCAGAAAATTCCATTTCGATTTTTGCTGATATCGCTGGAACGGTTTGTCGCAGAATGTTACAATGTTGACATAAACCTTCCTCGTACTATCTGTATGCCAAGTTTCATAGCTTTCTGTCGGATGGTTTAGGAGTCTATAGGGGACAGACAGACAGACAGACAGACAGACAGACAGACAGACAAACATTCACTTTTATATATATATTTACTTATAATTAGCTTTTGTTTTCTCAAGTCAGAAACTTAAACTTCTGAGTTATATATTAATAATAGATATTTAATGGTAGATATTTAATAGTAATAATAGATTAATGGTAATAATAGATATTTAATACCACGTTTTATAGTGACTGACGTTACATGTCAAGTCACACGGGAATGATGTCGAACGGGATAAAAAGTATCCTATGTCCTTCTCCTGGCTCTAAACTACCTCCCTGCCAATTTTCAGCTAAATCGGTTCAGCCGTTCTTGAGTTATAAGTGAAGTAACTAACACGACTTTCTTTTATATATATAGATTTTATAAAATTATTACTTATCATGCGAGATACTTTTAAGTAACAAATTTCCTTGCAATTTTTCAAGCTTTTTCAAAAAATTTAAAAATTATAAGCTTAAGATATCCAAACTTTACATTTATATAGAAATATAATAAAATTTGAAATTATAATTTAAAATATATGCATAAGATTTCTATTTTATATGACTTTAATAGGGATACTAAAATATCTACTTTAACATACAGCCTGTTTGTAATAAATTCACGCAAATGCTTTAGGTTTAGGTTATTAAGTAACATATTAAAATACATACCAAATATTCACCTATGGCTTTGTAGAGGGTGCCGATATCAAAGTACAACATCCTATCGACGATGGCCCTCTCTTTGGGATCTTTGGGATAAAGAGAATTGCCTGGTGCATACTTATCCACCAAGTAAGCCAGGATGGCACGGCTGTAAAAATAATTATTCTTCTTAAACATTTGAAAACTAAAGTTAATATTTATATGTAAGTTACCTTAGTTCAACTTGCGACTTATTTAGTACTTTAACTACCAAAGCCGATAATGATTGCATAAATTAATTTAATACAATTTACTTAGTACATTAATGCTTAGTATGTCTATCAGCCGTCGCCTTCGGTAGTCAGCTGGTTTTGCTCAACAAACTCACCGAATCGCTCTCTTCGACAGCATTGCTCTGGATACTTGGTTTTTTATTATTCGACTCTCCGTTTTGCTACTACTATTAATTTATCTTATACAGTAGATTAATCAGTAGAGCTTTTTCCAAGCATTGGTTCTCTCCTATGTACACCCTGCTTCGCGGATCTTAATTAAACATAACAGTGTGGTTCTGGATGTTCGATTCTCCCTATTAGATTCACCGCTTTCCGAATTCTTATTGGTTGTTCTTGTTGTCTTATGGCGCTTGTCAGTACTAACAAACCTATTTTAAAGGCAGATAGGTGCACTTCTTGTTTTCCAGTGGCGCCACCTTTGGCCAAGAATTTGACTTTTGCCACGCATATACGTCAAAGCTCGTTTTACGTGGAAGACACGTTCACACACCATCCGCAGATCGTAATTTTGACTAGAGTAAGAGCACAATCAATCTCCGATCCAGTAATTCCAGAGGTATCGATTTGAAGTTGGAGAACTTCTTGACTCCGACATTAGCGACCTTCGACCGATCTTCGACCGATGGGGATCAAATCCACGACCTTCTTATTGATTAATGTTTTTAGTGGATCATGAAACTTGATCTTATTAAACATAAACAACGACGGAAGTCGCAAAGAATAAAGAAATTCCAGTTGAAATAATGAAGTTTAAAATTTACAATCCTATTTTGGTAGGTTTTTTTTGTAATTTAAAGCTGCTATTCGTCCTTTTTTTTTTTTTTTTTAAAGGAAAGAAAAAAAAAACTGTTTTGGAAAAGGACTTTGAGGTGTAGCCTGACGGATCCATATCTGCCTTAGTGTTTAGTCTTGTATCAGTAAGTACCAACAGTGTTTGGGATACACAGATAAGGAAACCCATTGAAACTTGTGAAAGATTTCTCAGAATAGTAACAAAAACTTTTTTTGTCTATCTGCATCATAATTCATGATCACGCAGAAGTAGACCGAATACAAGGGCGACTGGTCGCATATTTGACTAAAGCAATACCTATTTAAAATTAAAAGCATACTTAACGTAATAACCATTAACGAAACAAAATTTAACGTAATTTATGTTGAATTTAAAAAAAATATATCTAATTATTTCAAATATTTAAAGAATAGTGTAATACTGAAGTAATGTACGCCCTTAAATGGGAATAAAATGCAGAAGGTATTTGTAAACAAACATGAGAGACCAAAAATACATCAGAAACGTTAGGGCTACCTTATTATTGGCATACGTTTTGATATCAAATGTAAAGGAAACAAAATTTAAATTACATTTTTTTTTCTATATTCACTTTTCAATATGGAAAACAATAAACAATTTCATTAAAAAGAGAAATCTTCGCTAGATGTCGCTTCCCCTGCTGCAGGGTAGCTGAAGGTCACTCGCGTTTCCGTGACTTTAAAAGCATGAAAAATCGAACTTATTACTCAAACTAATTCGTTCAAAAACTTCATTGCGCATGTTCTGTCCGTCACATCTTCAAGTGACCGAAAAGATTCGAAAGTATGTGTTATCGATTTTTTTTCTCCTGCGTCAGATGCAAATGGAGAAATTCAAAATTTATTATTTTTAATGTTGCTTGGGTGTTGCGAATACCCTCTTTTTTAAAAAAACTTTTACTGCGTCCCACTGAACGCGTTGCCACATCCTGGTCATACCAATAAAGTGAAAAGGACATTTCCTCGCTGGAAAGTAAAGACCGTTTTCTATTGCGCAAATATAAATGTGGGATGAATATGACCAGATGCTCTGGCCACTGTGATTGCCCATTGTTTTTTTAAAGTTCTTTGTACGTAAGAGATTCTAGAAAATAGGGCACCATAAAAAAAAAAGAAAAAAGAACTGTTATTAGTGCTGTAGCTAACTGATATTATAACAATGAAATCGGTGACTTTGAAAAACGTGATTAAGCAGAACGGCCACGAGCTAGCGATTTTTCAAATATATAATATACAATACATAGTTTAAATTTAATTAATATTTACTTTTGTTAAATCGTAAACTATATTCTTTGATTCATTAATAATTTTTAATTTGCATTACTTTATACATTGCAACGAAAATTGGAAAAAAGCTTGTAAGTGACATATTTGAAATAGTTTAAGTTTCTGGGATAAAGATCTTACTCTAGTCTTATTTAACACCACGACTTTAATTTACTCAGTGAAATCTTTAAATTTCACAAATCTCAATGAAGGAAGACATTGGGTGGTAATATTTGTATGTTTTTGGATTAAGAGAAAGTTCAAGTGCATTTTGCATCAAAGAGTTGACAATTATCGACAGAACTCTACTTTTGTCAGTATATTTAAACGTCGAATGTGTGAAATACAATTCAACAGTTTTAATTAGTCTTAAGGAATAATAGATTCTGTCAATCGGAAGCATATGAGCCCTGAAGGGTCAAGGTATTGAGCTCTCGCCTCTCGAAGACGTGGACCGGGCTCGCATACCAGCGATGGCAGGTCGATAAGAATTTTCACACCGACTACAGTGCTGACGTAAAATATGTTCAGTTATATATGGATCATGGGTTAGAGCCTCTCTTGCCATCAGGCTAACCGTTTGATGTTTTCGTGGTTTTTCTCTCCATGTAACGCAAACGCGAGTTAGTTCCATTAAAGATGCGCCACGAGGGCGAATTTCTTTCATTACTTCATCCAGGAGTTCCCTTGTCTTCAAGATTGGGTTCAAAATTTCAAAGCCACGGAGTTGAACATTGGTAATCGTAAACTCAAAATAGGGTAGGAATTTGTGTTTAAAGAATAAAATCTAGGCATAATATTTATTTAAAATGGTCGTCACATAAACTGTTATGCTGTATTATTCAAATTCAGAAAAACGTCACTCAGATCTTCCATTATAAATGCCCAAAAAGCAACATCTTCGGACACAAATCTGCACGGTTTGGTACGTTAGACTGCGACAAAGCCAAATATGAAGCATTTGTATATTTTATTTACCTTTCCCAGAGAATGAAGCCATCATCATCCATAGTAGGTACAACATGCTGTGGATTTATCTGTAATTAAACCATTTCAGTTAATTGGAAAGAAAACAGAAACTACTAGAAACTTCTTAATAAAATTTAAAACATATATTTGAATTAGGAAATTAGTAAGAAAGTTCTGAAATTCCTTCAATATTAAAATTTGACTGTTTCAAAATATTTGCATGAAGAAATTTATTGAAGTCACTGAAATAAATCATTATATATGAGGCATAATACCCATACCAGGGATCGGAAATTTTCTTTTACAAGTCCTGTCGGTACACATCACATGAAATTTTTACATACCCAAACATCCCAGGTATTTAACTCAATATAATTTTTGAAGTAGGTTCTCTACATATCTTTAATTGCTAATCTTCTTCTACAAAATTTTTTCTAAAATAAAATTTAGGCTTTAAAAGTAGTATCAGAATTTATTTTTTCTAGAAGACTTAAGAAATTAGCACACGCACAAATATTTCATTATTTTCTCTTAAGAAACTTGTGCATTGCACATATAATTTGAAAGATATATTGCATTTTATACTAAAATATACAGTTCTTTTTTTTCATGTTTATTTTTATGTACAGTTTCTTTGTTCTTATGTTTTGTTGTTTGTTTTGTTTTCGTTAAAAAATATGTACATTTTTCAATATCGCAGAAAATAGTACGATTGTAATATCATCAGTTTTTTTTTAAAATCTAATGTAGAAAGTTTTATCTTTCCACTCACGTTAACTATATCTGTGTTTTTGTCCTGGTAATAAAATAAGAGAAAATTAACATACATACGTATGAACAACACATTTTTTTTTCTCTAAATGTTTAAGTCCCGTTTTATATGAAAAATATTTGAAGGCAAATTTCACTTTCTTCAAATATTCTGCAGACATTTTAAAGAAAGTGAAGTGTTTAAAATTGATGAAATGAAATGTCTACGAAAAATCTGCAGATATTTTGAAGGCAAAATAAAACTTTCAGAATTCCTATGAAATGTCCACGAAAATCTGCAGACATTTTTTTTTTAAAAAAAAAAAGTCAAAATCATCAAAATATCTTAAGGATTCGGAAAAAAAATTCTTTGGATATCTTAAGTGGAGTTTGGTTAGCTACTTTTAAAATCTTCCAGTTTTGATAAATATTGGAGGGCAACACTTCAAACAAGGTCATTTTTATTAAATTTCAATTTAGCTCATTCTGGCTTGAGGGCAAGCGGGAATTTAAGTATTTATTAATACGAAGAATAAAGGTATCAACTATATTTAAGTTAGATTTGAGGAAAATTCAAGATTAAAAACAAATGCTTATAATAGCTGTACTATTTATTAAATTAGTCTCTAAACGTCCGTTTTAGTTTAATTAGGCTTAGTAAACTAGTTACATTACGGCGGCTTTGTTTGTTGGACAAGCCACATTAGTTGCGAGAAGAATTAATAAAATTAAATGTAATACAAGCCATCGAAATAAATTTATGTAATTATATAATTATAAAAAAATTTAATTTATATTTTTTAAAAATTAAAAAATATCAAAATTCTAGTAGAATCGGAAGTATTGGTAGAAACGAAATTATATCATATACTAATAGTATCCATACTTTTTCAATGTCAATCAAAATCTACGGTTTGTTAGCTTATTTTTACGTAGAAATTGAATGAAATATTCAAATTTTTACTGAAGCTAAAGATATTCAAATTCGATAAAAACTGAGGTAGCCGGTTTAATGCAGTTAAACTGAGGTATCAGTTTAATATGACTTCTTTCATTTCTTAATTTTGGCCGTAAAGAAATTCAAACGATGCTATAACTTTCAATATCTCCTCCCTCCTCATGATTGTGATTTTTCTTCTTTTTTTGATTTTGAAACTGTCTATTTCAAATACAATAAAGGATAAACATGTAACATTAATATGTTAATTTTAGATTTATAACTTCAACTTCAAAAAAATAAATAAATGTAAATCAATTTTGGATTTTGATTGAAATATTAAAAATCTACACATGCAATTAAAAAAAAAAATTTAAATAACTGTTATAAATTTATGTTGAAAGAAAATTAAAGTATCATAATTTTTTTATAAAATAAATTAATTGAAGATATTTTTATTTTAAAGCATATTTCAGTACTGAAATTATTATCACCATTAGAAAAAAAAAATTTCTTCATAGTTCATAGAAAAAAATGAAGTTTCTTTTATACACATTAAATGAAGCAATATCCCAAAATATTTTAAAAATTTGTTTCAAACGATCCTGATTTAATTTTTCAAGAATTTTTTTTTGGTAGTCACACCCGTTTTATATTTTATCACCAATACTAATACATAGCAATTATTCCACAAATTAGTAATATAAATTCTATTTCTAAAGTATTATTAATATTTTTTCGGCTTAATAATACTTTCTTTGCGTAATTACTACGAACATCGTATTTACAACTTTATATTTATATTTACAACAGTAAATAATTTATATTTACAACTGTATGTTAACTGTATTAACTACTGCATACAACTAAAATTTTGAAAATGGAAAAATTAGTATGATACACAAGTTTGCAGACAACTCTTAAAGAAAAATTGCGTGTTATTATTATTTAAAAAAACGTACCTTTATAAATTCAGGTTTTAGGTGGTCACCGGTAGACAACTCCACAAATTTTCGATCAAATGCTATTCCCAAGTGGCCAAGAGTCATTCGAACTGCAGCACATGGAGGACTGGCATCCATTTCATACAAAACAATGCCCATTTTTACTAGCTTTAAAGCTTAAAATATTCGAATTCTTAACAGAATTTAAAAGACTAGGATATGAATGGAATATTTAGAATGCGAGAGTCGTAAAGTTAGCTTAAAAAGTGTTATCAACTACTGACAGTTTTATCTTAAATTTAGAACGAGAGTTAAACGATTACATCGAAGTGGCAAGTATCCGAGCTCACTGAATGATTACATGGAAGAGGGAAGTGTCAGAGCTCACAGAGCCATCAGAAAAATGATAATTGGGTCGATGCCAAGGAAATGCCTGTTGCAGCAATTTCATTGTGATAAACCTTGAAAAAGTAGTATTTCTTCTAAACGGGATATCAGGTTTAAATAATGATAAGGTTTACAACTTTTTATAATCGGAAAAAAACAGAAAAAATATTTTTTTGTTGTTGTTTTTTAAGCCATTGTGTGTTAAGTCGTAATCATATTCATAATCGTAAAGTATTGGTGAGTTGGATATGCTTACTTTATCATCCAGCTCACCAATATAGCTAATATTGGTGAGCTGGATGAGCCTTATAATTCTTAAATATGTGAAATTATCAATATTATATATATGTATTAAATTAGACGTATCCCTTCGATCATTAAAGATGAAGCAATATATTTTGAAAAATCTATGTTTTTTTTTTTTTTTAATATCGCGGTAACTATATCGTAAAACACATTATCCCGAGATATTGTGACTACCATCGCCTACGATAAATATCGAATGCGCTAATATTGCGCGTTTTGTCGATAACGGCGATCATTGAATACGGTTGTTACGCGAGTATTAACGAAAATGATAAATGTCGTGAGTATTTTATAATTTTATAACCGTCGTTGAACAGCCGACCCAATTTTTGGGTTTACGACTTCTAATGTTCAACTTCGTTGCCTTGTAATTTAAAAGCCAATCCAGATCACAAGGGAACTCCTGGATAAAGTATTGGAAGAAATTTGCCTTCGAGGAGGATTTTTAGATGGAACTAACCCGCAGTTGCGTTACATGGAGAGGAAGATCACGAAAAGATCCCACGGCTAGCCTGACAGTAAAGGGACTCTAACCCATGATCCGTCTTCCACTGAGGATATTTCACGTTAGCACTGTGGTCGGTACAAGACGGATGCAGGTTCGTATCTCGCTGTCATCGTCGAGATTCGAACCCGGTTCACTTCATTGGAAGGCGAACTCTCTATCCCCTGAGCCATTCCGGCTCATTGTGAGTATTAACGAATAGCATAGGGCAAAAATGAAGGGTCGCGGCTAAAGGCGACTAAATTTTTCCCAAAAGTCGATTTAAAAATTGCCAGTCTCAAATCACCGCCTTTTCCCGCCAAAAATGTGCACCGTGTGCATTATTATTGTTCTTTTAAAAAACTCGAAATTATTCAGAGTATTTCATAATATTCTAAAAATAACTACCCTTCACCTTTGCTTCTTCATTCTTTTCACCTTAAAAATAAACTTTGTAATGTTCATCATATTTTGAGAAATACATCAAAAGAAATGTCTTTCATTATTAATATCAGCACCCTTTTAAATTGTTTTAATTTCTAAAAAATAGTGGGTCTCGCAATGGACTGATCGTTAAGACACGGTTCCCAGCAGATCAACGAATTCAAGCATCACTGACTGCGGCCAGTGTGCGGATGGGTGACCACTTGGATCAGTCTGCGTAGGGACCGAGGGCGTGTGGTATTGGTCCTCGTTAAACTGTTCTACCTTAAAGTGCTCGAATTCGCGAGCAGGTCGTCGGGCTACCGAAGTGGGCGTGCCATCCCCTCTGCAATTCTAAAATTGTTATGGCATGTCTTTGGATCATCCTCAGGGATGTTTCCCAGACCGTCGCCAATAGCCCATTGTGCAGCTCTAGTGCGACGTAAATGAACAACTGAAAAAATGGCCACCAAATACGATCCCACCAATACGAAAACCAAATATGATCTGCCAATGGCGAGTGACAAAACTTCTAAGAAAATAAGTCCATCGAAAATACGATACTTTCCTCTGAAATAACATCAATGTTTTACGAGTCTGTATTCGCATGGGAAAGTGTGACCGAAGTGACTAATTATCTATTTTTCGTAATGGCTAGTTTATACATTAGTTATAGATTTTAAATACGTAATTTCTATTAACGCTCAACTGTAGCCACAGTGTCATTTTCATCGTATCCATTGACGGACTCTCGAGTGTGTGTGTGTAGTTAATTTGCGTCGCACTAGAGCTGCACAATGGGCTATTGGCGACGGTCTGGGAAACATCCCTGAGGATGATCCGAAGACATGCCATCACAATTTTGATCCTCTGCAGAGGGGATGGCACCCCTGCTTCGGTAGCCCAACGACCTGCACGCGAAGTCGAGCACTTTACGATAGAACAGTTTAACGAGGACCAATACCGCACACCCTCGGTCCCTACGCAGACTGATCCAAGTGGTCATCCACCCGCACACTGACCGCAGCCAGTGATGCTTGACTTCGGTGATCTGCTGGGAACCGTGTCTTAACGATCAGTCCACTGCGGGACTGACGGACTCTCGAAGATTTGAATTCATGAAATCCGAAAAACTAGTTGCGTTTGAGCCGTGTTTCTATTCTAAATTAACATTAAAAGTAGTCATTAATTACTGTTTTTTTGTATCGCATTAATCACTACACTACCTTTTTTTTTTAAAAAAAATAGCACATGACACTACAAACTACGAAAAAAGTAGTGACTAACGTAGTTTCCCTTCTTGTAGAGCGCTATTTCCGACCTCTGAATATTGATTCCCTTGAATATCGATAATATGATTGGTAATATTGATATTTCATGAATATCGATATTCAAAGGTCAGATCAAACGTCAAAAATTCAGGGTTGGATTTAGGCGTCATAAACTTGGACTTGTGAGTAACCTGGGGTTCTTCTCCTACTAGCAAAAATTTACTTTTTGTTTGGAAATATTGAAACTTTTTATGTCCTTCTATTCCAGTTCAACTTGTTTTACAAAAATTCAAAAAGAAAAAGATTTTTTTGAAATGTTTAACTTTTTATAAAAATAACTACATTCAGTATCTATATTAGCAAAGAAAGTCAGTACAAAATTATCAATGTTAAGTAGTAGTAGAAAGAACTATCAAGACTTTAAATAATTAAAATAGAAAGACTCAAATTAAAACTTTCCGATTTTACTAAATTCATTATATTTTTGCCAATCAAACACTACCAGAAAATCATAATTGTTTATAGAAAATTATAGGTGTTGTGGTAACACAAAATTAGTTAAAAAAAACCAAGCACTGGTGGTTTGAAACAGAAGAAATTAATAAATGTAATTAAGAGGGTGCAGTTGGGTGAAGTACAAAAGGAAACAGCATGACCAAATATCTTTTTTTTTCTATTTTTCAAATTTTATACTTAAATTTTTCAATACATTTTTAATGATTGTAAAGCATTAAACTTGAAAATATTTAATAAATGTTTATAAAAATTTTATGAGTATAATATGGGTGGAGAGTGATGCTACGGAGAGATGATTTCAGATATAATAAATAATAAGAATCAATTTAACAAACTTAACAACAGTTATTCAAAAGTAGCAATAATAAAACGTAACAAAAAAAGTAACAAATGTAAGGATTGAAAGAATAACATGTACGAGAGCATGAAAGCCTCTTATTGGTTTATTTTATTTTAATTTTATAACCGTCATTGAACAACCGATCCGATTCTAAGTATACGACTATCCATGTTCAACTCCGTAAACTTGTAATTTTGAATCCGACCTAGAAGACAAGCGAGCTCCTGAATCAAGTATTGGGTCAAACTAGCCTTTGTGGAGGCCATTTTGATATAACTAACCGCATTTTCGCTACATGGAGAGTTAAACCAAGAAAACTCCCACGTTTGCTCAACAAAGGGGTTTTTACCCATGATCCCTTAACCACAAAAGACATTTTACGTTAGCGCAGTGGTCGGAAAGAGCCAGGAGCAAATTCGTATCAACCAGCCACCGCTGGGGTTCGAACCTACACCTGGGTACGAACCCTTCTAGGCCTACAAGCCCAGTAGCCCCCTTCTTCATCCAGCTTGCCTAGCATGATCAATTTTCAGGTATTCTTCATCCCAAGTAACTATGTTTGCGATCTGCTTATTTTTGCGAACAAGCCGCTGTCTCCCCCAGCCCCCTTTAGCTCAAAGAAACATGCGTATACTAAACACTTTAATTCCCATTGTTAGAGAGAAATAAATTTCTTAAGTAGTAAAAATAAATAAATTTGAAAAGCAAAAATACATCAATAAAAACATAGTGAGTATGATTAATATGACATGTTTAATAAGCCTTTATGATAAAGTTTTCATCAAGTATCACAAAAATAATAAGTAACTTAATATGGTAGATATGTATATTAATGTGATTGTGTAGCATTACGTAGACCTTTGCTTGCAAGATAGAAATGTTCGCACATGAAGAAAAAAAAAATTATGAAAAATTACCCTACTGTATGGTAATGACATTTCTGGTAAAAAGAACCATAAATCTGCTTAATAAAACCAAATTATAACCATTAACAATACAATAACAATAACAACCAAATAACAACCTGGTATTTAAACCATTCATTTGGTAATTTTTTCCTTTCGTATGGAAACGGTTCAACATAATCGATTCCCAATTTTATTCGGCAATGACGCCCTAAATGATCGACTTGGTTTTGGCGGAACCCCAGAAACTTAATGGAGAAATATTATTAGCAAATGTAAACATATTAATCGATGAGATTATTAATCATACTGAAAATAGTGTCTGAAATTTCATTAATTATTTTGAAAGTATTTAATAAATGATTGAAGAATGAAATTTTTTCCCAAATCTAGTCTAGTTCTAGATTTGATTCAGTGAATGGATAAACTGAACATGAATCTATTAACTGAATAAACTGAACATGAACATGAAACTATTGTGGTTTTCATTGATTCATCATCATTGTTGTTGTTCATTATTGTTGAATTTAGTAATGTGTTGAGTTCATCATTGTTGAATTTAGTAATTTTGAATCGAAGAAAAATATTAACGCTATTTTTAATGAGTGGGACAGTTCGGCTGCCAGTAGGAGTGAATGGAAAAGCCTAGTTCGGAAGGCTAAGGCTTGTTATTTTTTTCTTCGCAAGTATTTTAATAAAACAATTTTGTATAAATAATAAACAAATAACGAATAATTAATTAGGTAAAAATTTAATTACAGGTTTTGAAAATCATAACTGGTTAGAAAAAGTCTTAATTCTCGGAACCCTAAGGTTCCATGGAACAGCTTTTGAGAATCGCTGCTGTAAGATTTTATGACATGAATTTATGCCATACTCTAAATTATCATGACAGAATTACCAAATTTTGCCCCATTTACTATATTTTAAAATATTATAGAACCATATTTTTTGTTCATTTTACCAAAATCATTAATAAAGAGCTTTGGTAAAAATTACCAAAATTTCTGGTGTTCCCGTAGAGCCAGACACGCCAAATTTTAAAATAATGTAATTGTTTCGATAATTCTTTTTTTAGTGCTTTGCCTGAAACTGATTATTAAATAAGTATAAGTTTAAATAAATTTAGAGATCAACATTGCTTGGTTAATAAAATGATCATTCAAAGGTCAGGATAAATAATAGTTTTCTGAACATCTTTCCTCACGCATAAGAATCAAGAATATATTTTTTGTATGTTTTATCGTGTCTTGTTTGTTTTGCTCTTGCTATAAATAAATTTATATGCTACTGTGACAGACATAGCAAGCAAAATAATTTTTTAAAAAATGCTATTATCTGATGACTTTGTGTCTGTCTTTGTGTTAAGTAAGAAATATTCAGTGTACGAATTGGAATCTTTGTGAAAAAATATAGAATGTGTCACTTAAAGAATTGATACTTAACGGGGTTGGCTTACTCGAAATAGAAAGATCAGTTGCTAACGTAAGCAAATGCCACGTTTCAACAACCAATCAAGTTCGAGATATCCATGCTCCGTCACTTGCAGATATCTCATTGCGTCCACTAAAAACTGGCACTGCAACGAATTGTGCCAACGAATTTTCAATAATTCAATAGTTACAATTAGTTAAAAACTTTCAGAATGAATGTCATAAACTAAATTAAATCATCATTTGAAACATTTTTTACTTCTTAAAATCTTTCTTTGCTCTTGCTCAACCTCCGTTCATTGCAAATAGCAAAACAAGAGTTAACCTCGGTATGAATATATTTGCAATTAAATTTAACTTCTATGATTGGAAATATTATATATTAAATTTAATTTAACTTCTTAATTAATTAAATTTAACTTCTATGATTGGAAATATTATATATTAATTTTAATTTAACTCCTTAATTAAATTAAACTTCAATGATTGGAAATATTATATATTAATTTTAATAAGTTATAAATAATGTTTTATAGAACCCAATCTTAAAATCAAAGCTCTCAGATGCATTGTTGTACTGAAACTCATTTCCAATAAGTTTTCACGATTATTTAAGTAGTAGTGTTCAAGATTTTCCAAATAAAAATTGTTCGTATAATGTAATGCATTTAATAAGCGATGTCAACTAAATGTTACTGTAACTTAAAAACGTCATTAAAGTAGAAATCTATTTGTCTCTACTTTCTATAAACATAGATGTTAGTGTCATTTTATTCTTCAGAGTATATAATTTACATAAAATATGCCATGTTGATTGCTCAGATATTTTAATAACACTAATATTTATTTCCTTTGTTATTTTCTTTCAATTATAAAATGTCATTTTTTCATAGATTAGAGACATTTCTATCAGCAAAAAAATAACTTAACCTTTTTTGTGTCGTTACTAGAAATTTATAAGTAGACACAATTGGAAAAAAAATATGATAGAATTAACAGTCGGTTAAGTTGCATTATTCTAATGCTAAGAAAAAAAATCCAAGCGTTTTTTATGATCAAATTTCAAATTTTCCAATATTTTTTAAGATTGGGGGTTAAAACTGATGCTAAAATTTGTTCCAAGTTTTAGAACTCTAGCATATATGGTTCTGGAGTAATAAGATAAACTCTTACTTTTATTATTAATATAATATTAATTTATTTAACCTCATTAAATTTCGGAGTTCACAGTGGATGGTGGTATTTAAGTGAAAGAATGCTTTAAGTGCATTTGGAAACAAACAATCAGCAAATAACCTTAAATAAAACATGTGTTTTGGCAGTAAATTATAACACCAAGAGAGTGAACAGTTTAAATGAATGTTAATAATTAAAGAAATCTAGCCAGTTAAATTGAAGGACAAGAAATAAAAGCGAGACATTATCTTTACTTCCTCTTGTCACTCTCCACTCAGATCTTCAATTTACAATTCTTGGATTAAAACATGCTTCAAAATAGACATATCGAAAAACAGAACAACACAAATTAACGGAACAGTGATTTATTTAAATTCGTATTAAAACAAATGAATCATATTTCTGTGGAAAAAATGCTTCAAGAAGAAACAAATATATTTTAAAATGACGTAGCGTAACATTTCTTCATTTTCTAGATTTTAAAACTTCCTTGAATTCATTAATAGGAATTTCGTTGATTTCTTTATAGTCTGGAACTTCTGATTTCATTTTGTTTAGCCAGGCAGTGATTTTAGGGAAGGAAGCATAACTGAAGTCAAGTAACTAGAATAAAAATGAAACAGAATTAGTGTAATTGTTATATTACAGTAGAATCTTGGAACTGTTTGCTCCAATAATGGCCAACAACTGGGGAAATTAATTGAGGCTGTTTTTCGAAGGCTCCATCGTAATATGAAATGACGCTTTTTTTCGAATAATATGCTATTTTTATAACTGCTGTGAGCTTGAAACTGATAATCATGACTGTTAGCTCAAGTTTAGTCTATATAAAGCCAGCACTGTCAAAGCTTATTTTGAAATTGGCGTAAAACGTCAATATGGGGAAAAGCCGGTTGGGTGAAAATGAAAAAAGTGTTTGCAGTCTAATTTTTTAATATTTAAAAACTTACTTCAATGCTGCATTACCTAGACTCATAGAAATTCGCAAAAACTGAAAATACAGCAGTGATTTTGATAAGTTTAATCTAGGTTAAAAAAGTTTAATAAATTTTGAAATATTTAAGTTCTTTGTCTGTTCCAAAGTCCAGATAGTTCTTCACTGCAAAATTCTAGATTTTATGCATTGCAGTTTAAAATCATCACATTGCTTCAAGTGTAAGGCACTTAAACAAAGGTTTTTTTTTTAATATTTTCCTTGGCAACAGATCTTCAAAAAACAATCAGCGTTAAGGGAAAATGTGAGAAGACAAAAATGTATAGGATCTTACATTCATAAACTAGATTTTAAAAGTAGTTACAAAATTTATTAACAGATGGCATTGCTGGCTTAAGAAAACAAAGCAGCGCTTTCTTGTTGCATATCAGAGCATTCATATCGTAATATTTTACAAGAATCGGTTAATAATTTAAAAAAAAAAATATTTTTTCATTTTCGAATTCTTTTTTTCATTAAGTTTATTATATATTCAGATTTAGAGAGCTTATTATTAATATATAGGACGAGAGAGATGCAAAGGAATTTCATCATTTGAACGATGTTTTCATTTGCTTTGTTTATTTAATAATCAAAAATCTAATCTATGAATTGCGAATACTGTAGCAGAGTTGTCCAGAATTCTGGACAGCCATTCGGTGTACAGTTTTTATTAGTTAGCAGTAGCATCTGATGGCAAAATTAGTAACTAATTATGAATTTCAGTGAGAATACGCCTAACAAAAACGCGTCAAATTGATTTCTATCAATCTCTGATAAATCAAATCCCTGATTTTTCAAATTGCTAGTTACTTTTGGGACAATCGGTACTTCTACTCTGGAATACTTTCCCTTACCTTAAAAACTCTGAGGAGAAGACTGCCAAGGAAAAATTGCTATGTTTATTTCAAATTTGTAAAAAATATATTTATGCTCAATTTATTTCCCTCTATTTTAATGACCGACGTTAAAAAAAAAATTAAAACGTTATAATTTCATTCGATTAACGGGTCTAGTTTTAAAAGCAAGACACTATTGTCTTTCTTTGGCAATTACAGTTCATTATTTTGCAAATTTTCTGTTACCTACCCTCTAAAGATTATTCTCAACTGCAGATTTATTTATTTACTAAAACTAGAGTTTTTACCAATGCAAGTAAATTAAATATAAATATTAAATAAAAAATTACTTTTATAGTTAATACATTTATTAATTATTACATCTTATTACTTATTTTCAACTCAAATTTCACTTCTATGACAGTATAAAACTAACGAAAAAAAATTTTAAAACGTGTGCGATAACAATTTAAAAAAATACAAGCAACCATAAAAAAATACCATTCAAAGTTAAGCGGAACTCTTTTATCAAGAAAAACTGAATTATTCAGAATTACAACCTATTTACACCAAGACCTAACAACCAAACTGAGAATTAGAAATTGAAACTAGAAAGAAATAAAATAAAAGTAAAAAAAAAAAAAAAAAACGCCATCGAAATCTAACGAATCATGACTGAGGAAAGCGAAAATTGCGGAAAGGAAACCCCAAAAAACGGAAAGGTAACTATTAGAAACACCATGTTCCAACAGGCAATCTAACTGGATTATGATATTTTCTCCCATTGCCAATTTACTAGTGATGGCAACATATTTTGATTAGATTTTTGTGTCTGCCTCTCTTAAACTCTGATTTAAGATCCCTACGGTGTTTAGTTTTTGTTTTCCATCACAATTTTGACAAGAATTCTAAACACACGAATTATGGGCACTGATTATAGAGCATGTTATACAGCATGTTTAGTATAACGGAAAGGTTTTATAGCTAATTACATTTCAGCTACTCAAGAATAATTAAGTAAATTTTAGATTTCTTACTTCTGCAAAAGTTAGACTTGAAAGGATGGAGAGGTCAGCAACAGTGAGATGATCACCCGCAACGTATGGAGTCTTGGAAAGGAACTCTTCTAAGAAGGCCAAGGTCTTCTCAAAAGCTTCCTTCTTTTCGGGATCTGCTGCCTTTCCCATGAATAATGTGGGATACTGAAAAAGGAGAATATCACATTAGGAAAAATTACAGAGAAGCGCAATAGTTTTTACTAAGAGAATGTAAAGAGACAAATTTCAAAGCGTGGCAATAAGCATACACTTTCTAAACAAATGGGTATAGCTACGGTAATAAGATTAAATACTAATTACATGATGGGGTTGTCGTTTTTTTAAAAAAATATTAGCAATTGAACTTACGAAGTTTTTATTATTCGTATGGTTGTTTTACTTCAGTTTCGCAAAATGCATTAGAATATTTTTTTTTCTTTAAGCAGAATTTCAATAAAGACAGAGTACGTTTT
The DNA here is from genome assembly GCA_949128135.1 of Parasteatoda lunata. Lineage (NCBI taxonomy): Eukaryota > Metazoa > Arthropoda > Arachnida > Araneae > Theridiidae > Parasteatoda > Parasteatoda lunata. The sequence goes on along the minus strand of OX421971.1, from coordinate 114,566,669 downwards.
TATCCTGGCACTAAAGACAAATTACGATTGATTAAAATAGTTTAATTTCTCATGCTTTATTTATTTATTTATTTATTTTTTGAACTTCCTATTATTTTAAATAATCATATTCATAAGTTTGACATGCAACCTTTTAAGCCAATAGAAAAATAAACATTGATAAGGGTTATTTTTTTTTCAATTTCCTTTGAATGTTACTTAGTATTTTGTCGGAACGAAGTGCCAATATAATTTATTTCGTTGAACAGCCGATCTGATACTGAGCTTACGACCATGAATGTTCAAATCCGTAGCCTTGCAATTGAACCCAGAAAAAAAGGGAACTCCTGGATTGAGCATTTGGAAAAAATAGTCTTTGTAGAGGACATTTTGGTGGAACTAACCTGCATTTGCTTTACACGAGAAGAAAAACACGAAAACCTCCCACGATTAGCCTGACGGCAGAGAGATTCTAACAAATGATCCGTCTACCACTGAGGACTAGCACTTCATCTAGCACTGTGTTCGGTGCGAGAAGGGTTCAGAATTAGTTTCAATCAGCCATCTCGCATTTGATTTGTTTAAGGGCATGTCAGCTTAAGATGCACCATTTTTAGTGAACCAATCAAATCCAATGCTCTTGCATCACTTTATAGTTGTTTCTTTTTCAACGAAACTATAACCTATTTGAAATAATTCTTTGATATACATCGTAAACATTAGAGTGAATTAAATTTCCGTCTGACGTGTTTAACTTTAAAAAGCTTTCATATTGTTCTGAAAGTATAATTTGATAACTAAATAAACGGAATTACATGCTGTCGCGGATGATCCTATACCGCAATGGTCATTTCTTAACTTGCAACGGAGTACAGTGTTATGTCAATAAGATATATAAAAGATATGTATATTAAAATACAAACCAGGAATTCACCCTCAGCCTTATAGAGAGTGCCAACATCGAAGTAAAGCAGCCTGTCGACAACGGCTCTTTCTTTTGGATCCTTTGGATACAGAGGACTGTCCGGAGAATATTTGTTCACAAGGTATGTGCAAATAGCACGACTAAAAAACAAGCAACATCTTAATTATTTAAGTAAAAGAGTAAGCACATAAGTTAACACAAAACTTGATTTATAGTTAATGCTTCTTATAAGAAATAATTAGCATTCCATGAAACAAAATAAAAAAATAACGGAAGTAAACAATTTAATAACACAAAATTTAGTACATTATTTTTGGCTTTATATTTCAATGCTGTGACTTTAATTTTAAAAAAAATACTATATTAACAATATCTGAGTTTTTTTTTTCTTTGCAACTTTGTTATATTAATGTGCATTTTGTTTTTCGTATGATAATTGACCGGAATGTGTTTACACTTTCCCTCATTAACACCTCCCCGGGTTAACTCCAGGTATTGCAAATACTTATTATCCCTAAAAAACTCAGGAATAGCAGAATTTCTCAGAACGTTTTGTTTAATCACGACAGAACGCAAAAAAATAAACAAATACAAAAAATAAGAATAATAATTTGCTGTGATTGGAAGTTTTCCCAGTTTTGTTTGGGAGTTTTGTAGCTTGCTGAATTTACAGAGAAAAAAAAAGTTTAAAAAAATGGTGTATCACTTCACTGACGTTTAGAAAGTATCACTTCATGTTGTCCTTTTTTTAAAGAAAACTATCACACAAAAAATACTATTTAACTTTTATCATTTGCCCGAGATAACTTGGGATAGTAAACTCTTCGTGAATTAAATTATTTTTACGCACAAAAAAAAAAAAAAAAAAAAAAACATTTCAACTTAAAACTTGTGTATTTGGTTTTGCAGTTCCTTGTATTTATCAATGAAATAAAAAAAGTTAGTAAGGGAAGAGGTGAAAGGTGAGCTCGAGCTCACATTCGGAGGTCCTAATCGGCCAGTTCAGAGATACATAGGATTACTTAGAACCAGAGTCCACTCTAAACCTGAAGATATAAGTTGGATTAAGGCTAAATTTATCTCGTTGGACTTTGATGTCAAAGCAAAGAAATTAGTAAATAAAAACGTTTCTTTTAACAAACCTTGGAAGAAAAGAGGAAAAGAAAAACTGAACCAACTGAAACTCCAAGATAATTAAAAATCAAAATATTAAGCTAAATAAAAGTCATTTGAAAATTAGCGCTAGCCTCACCAAAAAAAAAAAAAAAAAAAAAAAAAAAAAAAAAAAAAAATGAACAGAAAAGCGCTGTGAATTTGATACCTCATAAATTATAAATTTTTAGTATTTAAAAAGAGAACCAAATGTTTGTTTTAAAGTAGTTAAGAAGTTAATGAAAATTTGACCATGAATCCGAGCTAGTCTCATCTCTAATGTGTGTGCATTCAGTTCCAATAAAGCCATAAGTTACTTCAAAATTGTGTGATTTTCAGCTTTACGTTTCAAAATTTCTCTTTTTAAAATTTCATTTTAGAAATCAGCACGTAAATCTAGGAAATTAGGCCTATCAGGTTATTACTCGTACGAAATAGTTTGAATCTGAATTGCATTAACACAATTTAAACTAATGTTACAATTTATATAATTTTTCAACAATATATGTTATATATATAATATTAGATTAAATATATTGCTAGATTTTAAATGGGCCACAGTATCGCAGGTTGCTGGACTTCTTGATAGTTCAAATCCAGCTGGCCAAACACTCCCCAAGCAACTGGTGCTCGTTAAATCTGTTAACTCATGAAGTTCTCCTTTGGGGGTACTACATTGGATATTGATCGTTCTCTGGCTCTGGTCAAAACTACGATCCATGGCTGTATGAATAGGTCCGCCTTATAAACGGATGTGACGACTGGGTAAGGTATAATTCAAATTCTTGGCCATAGATGGCGCCACTAGAAAACAAGAACAATCGCACTCCTTGCCTTAACGGCCTACTACAACATTAGATTATTAATAAATAAATTAAATATAAGAATTTTTCTAATTGATTGAAATAAAAAAGCATTAGCAAACAGGTTAGATAACCAGATCAAATTTAATAATCAAATCAGTTATCAAATTTAACGACATAAATTACGAAACATAGGCGTAGCTTATTCGAATGTAATCTGAAAGTAAGGGAAATTTAATAAGAGCTCGCATGTTTCGCTCGCGCCGGCAGAGCTATGTGTGATATCATTCAGCGATATTGTGCAATTTATTTTAGTTTTCTATCAAATGTGCTTCACGTTTTTCTTTTTTTTTTTTAACTAGTAGTTTACTTTTTCACTAAGACTTTGATTTAAATTTCCTCTTACCTTTCCCAAAGATAGAATCCATTATCATCGATAGTGGGAACAACATGTTGTGGATTCATCTGCAATACAAACAGTAATTAAACGTTAAGAATGATTTTCTTATAATAATTAGTAACATTTAAAAAAAGTAACTAATTATAACCGAATTATATAGAATACATCAATTGTTAATCAATGCACTTTTTGTTGTAAGGTAAAGAGAAAAATTAGAAATTTAAGTAGAAAAAATTAGTAGCAAACAATTCAATACATGAACATTTTATAGATATTAAAAGGTAATAACAAGTAGAGGTTAAATATAGTTTAGGAGGTTATTAAGGTTTTTATGATCTGGATACTTTAAAACGAATATTACCACCTTATCTAATTTTATCATCTGGTGATACTCGAAATGCATTTTTCATGAATTCCGTGAGTGAAGGTTGGAAAACCCTAAAAGTAATATTTAAAAATATCTAAATACTATGAGATTTAGAATAAGGCGAAAATGGTTTTCAAAATTGAAAAGTGTTTGTTCCGTGCCATTTAGGCATTCTGTTGAATTAAAAAAAGATAATCAAATTTATTCTGCATGCTATCCACGTAACGAGAGTTATTTGTTACATTTATTGAAAGTCATGAAGTTAGTTTTTAAAATTTTACCATCACCATTAAAAGATAAACTATGATTTATTTCAGTTAAGATTTTTTTTTCTTGCATTTTTAAGAATATAATTTTTGAAGAATAGACAAATTTACCTCATATTAATTTTTAAAAGGCAATAAAAGTATCGGAAAATTAATTATATGAAATAGCTTGGAATGGTAAATCAATATTTATTATTAAATGTACATTTAAAAAAAAATTATATTCAGTGTTTATATAAATCCTCTGTCTATATATTGATCCAAAAATTAGTTTCGATGACACCATAAAAAATGTCAATTAAATTATTGCTAAATTCAGCTCAAAATTTTAAACTTTGTTAAAACTACATAAAGCCTTTCGACCCTCGTTCAAGTATTAGAACACATCATTACATTACTCTCTAAATTCTCCATTTTTTATAATTTTTTTACAGCGAATCGGCAGAATTCAACATTAAAAATGAGGAATAGATGCTTTAATTTATTTTATAACCGTCGATGAACAGCCGACTCAATTTTGGGCTTACGACTACTAATGTTCAACTCCCAAGCCTTATAATTTTGAATCCAATCCAGAAGACAAAGAAACTCCTGGATCAAGTATTTAGAGAAATGTTGCCTTCATGGAGAATTTTTTGAATGGAACTAACCCCCATTTGTGTTACAAGAGATAACCTCCCACGGTTAGCCTGACGGCAATGGGAATCTAATCTATGATCAGTCTAACACTGATGATATTTTACATCAGCACTGTGGTCGGTGCGAGCCAAGTGCGGAATTCATTTCGACAAGCCATTACTGAGATTTGAACCCGGTTCACTTTATTGGAAGGCGAACGCTCTATATCCCGTACCACCCTGGCTCTATTGTCAGGGGTTGTAAAATTTTATATTTCAAGATATATAGAGTGCAGTGTATCTAACCAGTCATCGATTTTTTTTAATCAGCCCAATTCATTTGTCAAGGCCGAAAGAGATAAAAGAACTTATAAATGTTTCGCGTATTATTTCATGATTTGGGGAAGAACAAAATAATAAATTTGTAACAATACAGAAAAATTGAATTGTCTTTGGTAATCTTTATTGTTTTTTCTGCTATTGGAACAATGAAGAAGATAGATAAGAAAAGAGAATAGATTCCTCACCAATACCAACTTCCTCCTCTTTTATCAGAAAAATACTATTTTATTTTGTAGTTCTATTAACATATCAAAATAATTTTTTAATTATTTAAAAAAAAAAAAAACTTAAATGCTAAGAAGGTTTATTATGTAAATGTGATAAGATTTCCAAATACTTCTGAATAAAATTACCCCCATAGTAGATTACAATAAAGTTTCTAAGCAAAATTTTAACTTATAATATTTAAAGCAAACTTTAATTATCCTAATTTCTATTCTCATCAAACGCATGTATTTAGTAAGTGTGTTTGAGTCGATTGATTGAATGTGCAATTTAATGGTACAACTGCTTTAATGTTCTTAACTGGAATAGTTAGGATGTATTCTAAAAAACAAAATCTAATGGTATTAAAACCTATCTGAGAAGAACAAAAACTAAGACAACTATCTGAGAGACCTATGTAAGAACAAAACTAGGGAGCCGTGAAACATTTGCATTTATCACAAGAAGACAATCGAACAAAGGATAATAAGTGGGAAAATACGAAACAAACATTTCAGTATAAAAGTGATAAACTAAAGCTGGTACTGTACGGTACCTTTTTTATTTACTTCTTACTTGAGCTGCACAATGGGCTTATAGGCGACGGTCGAGGAAAAATCCTTGAGGATGATCCGAAGGCAACATAGATAGATTATACATCCCATTTTACAGGACACATTTACACAACATAGATGCGCAGATCGTAATTTAGACCTGAACCAGAGCATGGTTAATCTCCGATCCAGTAACTCCCCATAGGTATTGATTTGTTATGGGAATTTGGAAGACATCGTGACCTCGACAGATTTAGCGTGCACCGGTTACCATTTTGTACACGGGTAGTCTTCGGTCGACGGGGATCGAACTCACTACCTCTCGAACATGAGCTCAACGCCTTACTAGCTAGGCTATACTAGCGAAACTATGACTGCCAAGAATGAAAATATGAGAATAAGACTAGTACATAAGTATGTGACTAAAGCTGGAAAGTATGAAATTTAAGACTGGTGACTATAAAAGCGTGAGAGACTTAAGACTAAATAGAAAAATAAGGAACAAAAATAGGTAAGCACAAAGGTAAAGTTGCTGCTTCGTAAAATCTCGAATAAGAAATAAAAAATTATTTACCATAATATAAGCTCTTCAATGTTTATTTCATAATCATTAAAATGACTAACTCATAAAAGGTTAAAAAAAAAAACTGATTTCATGAACGATAGAAGAAAAAAAAAGAAAGTTCTATCGATTGAAGAGAGTCACAGAGAAAGAAAGTATTAAAAAAATTAATCAATGAACAAAATATAATATTATGCGAAAGCAGGTCAATGTGCTTTAGTTGTCATTTAGGGTTAACGTGCATACCTAGAAAAATGATACACATGTGGGTTCACGATGTTTTTTCACCTAATTATTAGAAGCCTCATATGTGACATGATTGAATAAACAACTAACGGAAAAGTTAAGTTTTAATACCAAATTAATCTCGCCCTTTTTTTTCAACCAAAATTAATTTTTTTCAACTTTTGTCTTCGTTTTATTAATTTTTATATTAATATTAGTATTCGCCTCATTCTTTTAAATCCCTTTAAGCGACAATGGTCTACTTTTTTATCAATACCAGCTTAAAGCTATTTTACTTATTTCCCAGTTAATAAAATTTGGATCTTATGCTCTATAATGATAAGCCACATTTTAAATAGCTTAGGATAGCAATTTTTTAAGATCTTGTTTGGTAAAACTTTACTGTATCGAGTAGAAATTCTAGAAACTTGTAGAGTAACTAACTGTAAAGAATAGTCTATGTATATTTCCCGAACCTTTCACACCATGGAATACAAGAAAAACTATAATAAAGGACTGTTCTGAACATTCTGAAAAATTATTACGTAGTGAATTTATTCAATCCTTAACTTTTGATTTGCATTTCTTTGAAACCCTTACACGAGTCTAATAGAATAACTTAAATCAAAATATTTTCATTAAAGAAAACAAAATTGCTATTGATGATGAAAACTGAATTATGATCATTAACCATTTCCGAGTGCAATCAGTAGTTAACCCTCAAGGATATGAGTCATTATAAAGAATTATGACACATAATCCGCTACCAATCAATGTCCCAGATACTTAGAATTAATCTCTGGTGAACATGTAGTGACACGCATGAGTTAGATTTGACTTGAAAAGAAAGTTAAAATCCACAGGTCATGAGATCAGGTCACGTTCTTATTTTGAGCATTAAGAAATATTGATACATTAGAAATCCCATCGATTGCAGCAGAATGAATCGATTACCAGACTTTGACAAATAAACCCACCAATGCTTTACATGTTATTGAAACTGAGATGCAAATGCTTTCTATTTACTAAAATCGAGTTTATTCATTGGAGTGGGACGACATAGAGCTGAAAATGACCGCTGGCTATTCACCAAGTGGCGAGTTAACAAAAAAAGTGAAGAGTTCAAGTAAATAAGCAAGCAGTCACTTTTTTTTGTTGAAAATTATTAAATAATCAAAGTACATCCGTGCAGAAAAACTCTAGAAAGTAGAATTTTCATTAAAATGTTCAATGCCTCCATTCAAAATTTTGATCCTTCAGAATCCATCAATTAATAATAAAAAGATTCATATAGAAGGACAGTTTTTTAATAATTCACATATTTCAAAGTTGTAATGTATATATTAGATGAATTTCACCTTCCAACATATTTTCAAATATTTCAGTTCGTTTAACTAAATTCTATCGAATATTTATATCATTTGTATTGTTGAATTAATTTTTTTATAGCTGTAGATTATTTCCGGTGATTGTTTTTTTAAAATGGTGTCTTTTAAACGGCTAAAAGTGGCTAAATAAAATGAAAAGGACCTGTCGATGTCGGTCACAGACTCACTAGGATTAAGGAGAAAGTGACTACTAAGTTATTAGAGTCTGCCGGCCGCTAGCTACTATCTGAAAACGATTACAATCAAAAATATGTTTTGGTATTTTTTTTTTTAATTATAAAAAAAACAGTCTTAATTTTGTTAGATTATGGGAATTATATTTTTACGATATAAAATATAAAATCCAAAAAGAGTAGTTAGGAAAAAAAAAATTCTTTCTTATTCAAGATTTATCAATAATTGATTTTGTAAATTAAGGGAATCTCAGTGGTGAATAACTTTTTCTCTTAAGTCATAAATGACTGCAATTATGGGCAAATTTGATAGAATATTGTTCGGAAAATTTTATCTTTAACGCCAAAAATACACCAGTACTTTATGATGTATTTCATAACCATAAATTATTAAAATGCTCAATCTAACATTTTCATTGATTTTGACCAAAATTGATACAAAATAGAGAAAAATATATTTAATAACAATTCTTCGTCATAGTCAGTATTTCTCAAATTCGGTTGGAATAAAATTTCAGGAGGGAGAGCTTCTTGTCCCATTCAGTCAGAAGTTAATGTAGAAAAAAAATTGTAGTCAACGAATACTAATACTTAAAAACTAAATCATCGATGGTATTATAATTTCGCATACTTCAAGATTTGAGTAGTGACTAACAGAAAGAATTTTTAATCACCTTATTTTACTGGGCAATAAATTATACAACAATTGTGTTTTTCCTTACCCTGCAATACTGCCGAAACTTCAAGTTTAAATTATATCTTTACTGTTACTTGGTTATCACAAGGATACTGTTAAATGTCATGTATCAAAATGTGTTATGTCGCCATGATCGCTCGCCAACTTGGCTAACTCATCTTAATGTTTGTGTTTTTAATTACTTCCTTCGTTCGTTGTTCGTAGAGGATGCGCTATGGTGAGCATCCTCCTCTAATAAATAAATTTTGGATATTAAAAATATATCGTTATTTCATTTGGTAAGGACATTCTATGGTGTATTGTCCTGTATTAAAAAACCAATCGTTAAATTTACAGTCCGCTCATATCGTCATTAACATTATGGTCCGCATCACCGGAGATTTTGAATAAATTTCGATTTCGTAACCATGGAAAAACTTAACAATAAAAAGGGGAGCATCAAAGCTCAGCTAACTCGTTTAGAAACTTTGTTGAATAAACCAGATGATGAATATAGTGAAATTGACTTGGACACAAAACTAAGTAATATTGAAAAAATTAAATCATCCGTTGGCATATTACGTGACAACTACTGTGACACTGTAGAAAATGAAGCTGCAATGGATAAAGTCGAAGAAGATTTGTTGGATATCGATTCGAGAATAGAAACATTAGAGGTAAGAATTAAAAACCTCATTAAAAATTTTAAAGCAACTATTCCTATAAATAATGCAAAAGATGATAAACAATCTTCTATGTCAAATTGCATTAACTATCGTATTCCTGAAGTCCCTATTCCAACATTTTCAGGAAATTATTTAGAATTCGCAACATTCAGAAATCAATTTAATAGTGTTATTGGAATCAACAATAATTTGTCAGATAATGAAAAATTACATTATTTTCGTGCTTCGCTAAAAGGAGAAGCAAAACTTTTGGAAACAGAAGATGATACATTTATATCTTTATTCCAAGCATTGGAAGAGAGATATGAAAATAAACGAATTATTGTTGATAACCATATTCAATCTATTCTTGAAATCGAAAAACTGTTTAATGAATCACCTAAAGATTTAAGAAAAATTGTTGATAACGTAAATAGAAATGTGAGAGCTTTAAAAAATTTAAAGTTTGAAAGAAACAATTTGTCTGATATTATTATTTTAAATATTATTTTGAAAAAATTAGATCGTGAAAGTCAGAAACAGTTTGAGCTTTCCTTAGAAAATACCGAAGTACCAGAATTAGACAATTTATTAACTTTTATCGAAAAAAGAAGCCAGGTCTTGGAAAACATTCACAGAAATAGTTTAATGAAAACAAAACAATCCCCTATTCAAGTTCGAAACAAAAGCTTTGTGTTAAATACGAAAAATAAAAAGTGTATTTTGTGTAATTTATCGCATCCAATATATTTTTGTGATATGTTTAAGAAACTCTCTTCTAAAGAAAGATATGATGTAGCAAAAAAACATAATTTGTGTATTAATTGCTTAATGCCAGGTCATCATATAAGCAAATGCTTGTCGAAATATTTATGCAATCAGTGTGGGAAAAAGCATAATAGTTTATTGCATATTTCAAAGGAAATGAACACATCTGGCGCCTTGGCTAAACAGAATATTATGTCTAGTCAATCATTGCAGGAGCCCCTCCCTAGTAAGACTTTCGATTCAACTGCTTATGGCACATTGCCAAACGAATGTGAAACTGAAAACCACATTAAAGAAAAAGAATTATTGGTTTCGAATTCAAACTGTTTTTTAATGAAAGGCAAAACAGTTTTATTAGCAACTGCAAATGTTTATATTGAATCTATAAGTGGAAAAAGATTATATTTGAGAGCGATTCTTGACCTTGGAAGTCAGTCTAGCTATTGCTCTACTTTTTGTGCTAATTTATTAGGCATAAAGAAAGAAAAAATAAATATTGCTGTTTCTGGAATTAATGGATTAGAAATGACCGTTAAGTCTAAAATAAAGACTACTATTTCAAATTATAATTTTAGTTTTTTGAGATCTTTAGAACTTCTTATTGTTCCAAAAATTACTGATGTCACCCCGTCCAATTATATCGATGTTACCCATATTAATTGGCCTCACAATATTAATTTAGCAGATCAATCATTTAATAGACCTGGAAAAATTGACCTATTATTAGGTGCGGAAGTATTTTTCGAGATTTTAAAACCTAATAGAATACATCTTTCGGAACAAAAAATAATATTGCAGGACTCGGAATTTGGATACGTAATTAGTGGGGCAATTGAAATGCCAAAAATTGAAAATCGAATTTATTGTGGGCTTTTAAAAGAAACCGAAAATCTTAATGAAACATTAGAAAAATTTTGGAAAATTGAAACAGTTGATGAGGGAATTGCTATTCAAGGAAACGAAGAAAAAATATGTGAGGAATATTTTGTCAAAAATCATACGAGAACGGATACTGGCCGTTATAAGGTTAAAATGCCAATGAGAGAAAAAAGTAATTCTCAATTAGGCGAATCGAAGGACAACGCTCTTCGGAGATTAAACTGGTTGTATAAGCGTTTAGTAAAAGAACCAATTATGTTGGAACTGTATAAAAATTTTATGGACGAATATCAACGCTTAGGTCACATGGAAGAGGTGATCGAATCTGAAGAGCCAAAAATGACCTACTACATTCCCCATCAAGGTGTGTACCGACCAGAGAAGAGTTCAACCCCTCTCCGAGTTGTGTTTGATGCCTCGTCAGCTACTTCAACTGGATATTCTTTGAACTCTCAGCTTTTGAACGGTGGAATTGTCCAAGAAGAACTATTTTCAATTTTATGTCGTTTTCGAACTTATCGATTCGCATTTATAGCGGATATTAAGAAGATGTATCGACAAATTTTAGTGGATGAATCACAGCAAGATCTTTTGAGAATTTTATGGAAAAATAGTGCTGATGATCCTGTTAAAGTTTATAAACTGAAAACTGTCACATACGGTACAAGTTGTGCTCCGTTCCTGGCAACACGAACTTTAAAGCAACTGGTCATTGACGAAGGTGAAAAATTTCCAATAGCAGCACCTGTCGTCATGTCCAACTTCTATATGGACGATTGTTTGTCTGGATCAGAGACAGTGGATACTGCGAAAGAATTGCAAGCTCAACTTTCTCAAATGCTTGCTCGTTGTGGTATGGAATTGCACAAATGGTGCTCCAATAATCCCCAACTTCTGGGTTATAACTCTGTGAATAGTGACTATTTGTTCGATCCTTCAAAAGAAGTAAAAGCACTGGGACTTGTATGGAAACCCGAAGTTGATTGCTTTGCCTTCAAAATGACTGTCAACAATCCTGTTAAATATACGAAGAGAACTGTTTTATCAGTCATTGCAAAAATTTTCGATCCCCTCTGCCTCCTTGGGCCGCTAATTACAAGGGCAAAGGTTTTCATGCAAGCTCTTTGGCTTCTAAAGATAGATTATTCCAATCCAATAAAAGAAGCTCGAGAATGGAACCATTTTCTAGACTCACTTCGTAAAGTGAATTACTTAGACATCAACAGATTTGTGCTAATGGAAAAAGTGAAAGTTGTAGAGCTTCATGGATTTGCAGATGCTAGTGAAAAAGCATACGGAGCAGCTATCTATGTAAGGAGCTTCGCATCGAATGGAGAAATCGCAACTAACCTCCTCTGTAGTAAATCCAGAGTATCCCCCTTGAAGACAATTACAATTCCTAAATTGGAACTAAATGCTGCTGTGCTGTTGTCCAAACTCGTAACAAAGGTTGTCAAATGTTTAAAACTTGACATATCAGTTATTCACTTGTGGTCAGATTCTAGCATCGTATTGGCTTGGATACAACAGTCACCACACCTACTCAAGATATTTGTTGCAAATCGAGTGAGTAAAATTCAAGAACTGACTAGTGACTTTCAATGGCACCATGTGTCTTCCGAAGATAATCCTGCTGATTTGGTGTCACGTGGTCTGGAACCTCAAAAACTTCAATCGGAAGTCCTCTGGTGGAATGGTCCACCCTTTTTGCAACAAGATTTAAATTTGACTATAGACAAAGAGACAATTTCTAATAACTCCACTGAATATTTATCTGAACTAAAACCACAGTCGGACACTTCTTCATTAGTGATAATTAATACAAATAATTGTATTGCTAACCTAATTGAAAATTGCTCTAAGTACCTTAAATTAATTAGAATTTTTAGTTTCGTTCGCAGGTTCTTATTTAATTGCAGAAATCCAAGGGAAAAAATGGTCGGGTCATTGTCGTCAGCAGAAATAAAACAAGCAGAAAATCAAATCATAGGTTTTGTGCAAAAAGGTGAGTTTCGAGAAGAAATTAAATCGCTAGGTAAAGGACTTTCCGTATCTCCAAAAAGTAAGTTAAAGTTTTTAAATCCCTTTCTTGACAAAGATATTATTCGCGTAGGTGGTCGATTGGAACAATCGAATTTGAATTATGATTCAAAATTTCCTATAGTATTACCATCAAAACATAAATTGACTAGTTTGATTATGCAACATTATCATGTAAAAAATTTGCATGCAGGGCCACAAGCCTTATTGAATTTTGTTAGAGAAAAGTTTTGGCCTTTGCAAGGTAGAAATTTAGCTAGGAAGATTTTTCATGTTTGTGTTGTTTGTTTTAAACAAAAACCTATTGTTGCTAATCAAATAATGGGAAATCTGCCACCAGAGCGGGTTAACCCTGGTGCAGTATTTAATAAAACAGGGATCGATTTCACGGGACCATTTTTTATTAAATATAAAAATCAACGTAAGAGAATCTATCACAAAATTTACATCGCGATATTTATTTGCTTGGCCACTAAGGCTGTCCACTTAGAAATGGTGGATGATTTAACTTCAGATGCACTAATAGCTTGTTTAAAAAGATTTTTTTCGCGTCGTGGAAAGAGTAGTGTTTTGATTAGTGACAACGCTACAAATATGGTGGGTGCTAATTTAGAACTAAAAAGATTGTATAACTTGGTGGAAAAATCAAAAGATAAGTTAAATGACTATTGTTCATCGGAGGAAATAATTTGGAAGTTTATTCCGCCTAGAGCACCTAACTTTGGAGGTATCTGGGAAGCAGGTGTTAAATCGTTTAAATTTTATTTTAAAAGAGTAGTAGGAACTACCAAATTAACGTATGAGGAATTTTTAACTGTTAGTAATCAAATTGAATCAATCTTGAACTCGCGACCACTCACTCCTTTATCAGCTGACCCTAGTGATCTTAATGTTCTAACTCCGGCACATTTTTTAATCGGTCGATCGACAACTGCCATAGCTGAGCCTGAAATAAATGTACCTTCAAATCGATTAACTCGATGGAAAGTATTAACTAAGTTTGTTCAAGCAATTTGGAAGAACTGGAAGCGTGATTATTTAAATCACCTCCAACAGAGATACAAATGGAACTTTAAGAAAATTAATATTGTCCCGGGTAGCATGGCAATTTTAAAAGAAGATAATACACCTGTGTGTAATTGGCCATTATGTCGGATAATAAAAGTTATCAGAGGTAAAGATAATAATGTACGCGTAGCTATAATTCGCACTTCAACAGGTACATATAAACGTGCTATATCTAAATTGTGTTTGCTGCCAATTGAATAATTTTGATTTGTTAATTGTTTGATTTATATACATTAAAAAAAAAAAAAAAAAAACTTGTAATTATTTGTTATATTGTTACTTATACTTGAATACGGTGAACTCGCATTGAATAATAATAACAATGTTTTGTTCTTAAAACTATCAAATTGATTGAAATTCTAATTTTTTTTTTATACTTGATGATCAATTGAATAATATAATTATTCAATGCGGGGGAAAATGTTAAATGTCATGTATCAAAATGTGTTATGTCGCCATGATCGCTCGCCAACTTGGCTAACTCATCTTAATGTTTGTGTTTTTAATTACTTCCTTCGTTCGTTGTTCGTAGAGGATGCGCTATGGTGAGCATCCTCCTCTAATAAATAAATTTTGGATATTAAAAATATATCGTTATTTCATTTGGTAAGGACATTCTATGGTGTATTGTCCTGTATTAAAAAACCAATCGTTAAATTTACAGTCCGCTCATATCGTCATTAACAGATACGATGGAATTTATTTCTGAATAAAATGATTTAAAAAATTTTAAAAAAAGGAACAACCTTTTTTAGATCTGTACGAAAAAGTAATAAATAAAATATTGCGTGCATAAAAATCAAGTTTATGTGGTCTCGGCTAATTTTCCAAATAATAGAATCATTTCATATAAAGTTCATATTAAGCTTATGTAGTCTCGTCTAATTTTCCATAAAATAGATTCATTTCATATAAAGTTCATATTAAGTTTATGTGGTCTCGGCTAATTTTCCAAATAGTAGATTCGTTTCATATAAAGTTCATATAAATTTTATGTAGTCTCGGCCAATTTTCCAAAAAAAAATAGATTCATTTCATATAAAGTTTATCTTATGTGATACAAGAATTTTTAAAAAATTTTTAACACATCTTTAGTGGATGATAAGTCAGTGGTTTATTTGGATTTATTATTGTTATTTGAAAACCACTTACTTTTCATCTGCTTTCTTTAAAATTTTTACAAGAAACTCTTTCAACACATTTTAAGATTAGCTTGGGTAGACATCATTTATTGTAAAAGTCTTTTAATTTCTCACGATTATTTTTTTTTAACACAAGATCCATGGAACGATACGGAAGACCTTACAAGACCTTTAATCGTACGTTTTCATGCTTATTAGATACAATCGATGCCTGAAACACAAATGTCTTTTCTTAGCATTTCCGTGTACGTGATCATAACACACGCAATTGTTTTGAAGAGAAATAAATTATACCCATAACCAAAACGCCAAAGATTGCCTTATTATAAAAATAAAAAAAAAGTTAAATTTCCAGATATCAAACAATTGCATCCTCGACTTCGAAGACACTTAAGAATTAACTACTATTTCCTTAATGTTGCATAGTGATAAAAGTAACATACTATATATGCTTTCCTTCTCCTCTTGTTTTTCGTAAGAAGCTTTATTACGAAATAATAATGTTAAGATAAATCTACTAAACACATATAAAGCAGGGATTCATAAACTTTCATTATACCGGAGTACCTTTGAAAGTTGAAATTCCAAGAAGGAACTTTTAAAAATTACATTTTGTAGCTATATATTTTATTTTTTTGTTTTGTAACTGCCATTGAACAGCCGGTTCAACTCTGTGGGTTTACGACAACTAATGTAGGCTTGTAATTTTGAACTCAATCTAGAAGTCAAGGGAACTCCTGGATCAAGTATTGGGAGAAATTTACCTTGGTAGAAGACTTTTTTGAAGGAACTAACATGTGGACATGTGGAGGGAAACCACGAAAACCTCCCACGGTTAGCCTGATGGTAATGGGACGCTATAGTCTGTTCAACGAGAACTGATAGTGAAAGTAAACAAAGCGGCGTGCTATTTGGCGCAATACCGTTGTCTGCTTGGCGCCGGAATAATGACAAATAGCGCCTATCAGTAAAGCAAAAACTCTTATTTTTTAGAGGGTTGTTTGTTTCGCCGTGGTGTCTTTTTGCAGGTGTTTCATGAGCAATATGGAAAATAAAGTGATGGACTTAAGTCCTCCTAAAAAACGGCAGAAGAAATCTTACATAAGTAAAGCTGAGAAGGAAATAAAATGGAACATTTATAAAACAGAAGTGCATTCAAAACCAGATGTTTCAATCATTGATGTGGCTGACCATGCGGCTTCTGCTTCGAGAGTTAGCACAGCTTCTGTTTTCAGAATTATTAAAGAATATAAAAGAGATGGTATATTACATTCACCGAAGAGGACTAAAACTCGTAAAACTTTTTTTGGATGACATTGACGATTTCGACAAAAACGCTGTAAAAAGTTTGGATGACATTGACGATTTCGACATAAATGCTGTAAGAAGAAATGTTCATGATTTTTTTCCGCCGTAACGAAATTCCGACAATAAACAAAGTTGTGAAAGATGATTCTGATTTACCAAACTTTAAAAGAACGACATTTGCCAGCCCTGTTAAAAAAATTCAACATCAAAACATCAACAACAAGGATGGAACAGTTCACTCATTGAAAAAGTTGAAATAATTATGTGGAGGCGAAGATATTTAAGAACAATTAACAGAATGAGACAAGAAGGAAGAAAAATTTATTATATGGATGAGACATGGTTGAATGCTGGACATACGCAAGACAAAATGTGGAATGATACGTCCATTATCTCGTCAAAACAGGCATTTTTATCTGGTCTTTCTACAGGATTAAAATCGCATTCTGGCAAAGGTGAGAGACTTATTACTACGCACATTGGTAGCGACGCAGGCTTTTTAAAAGAAGGATTTCTACTTTTGAAATCGAACAAAAAAGGATTACCATAAGGATATGAATGCAGCGTGTTTTGAAGAATGGTTCGAGAAAATTCTACCCTCTCTAGAGCCGAACTCTGTCGTTGTGATGGACAATGCACCACATTACTCTCGTAACGAAGAAATAATTCCTAACACATCATCGACAAAGCAAGTAATTAAAGACTGGCTAAAATCTAAAAGCATTGTTAGTGATGAAGAAGGTATGCTAAAAACAGAACTAGTGGATATAGTGAAGGCTCATCAGATTTGACAAATTCGCGGTGGGTGAACTTTGCTAGATGCAATAATATAATGATTTTAAGGCTTCCCCCCCTATCACGCTGATTTGAATCCCATTGAGCTGATTAGGGCCCAAATGAAACGTACAGTGGCCAAAGGAAACAAAACTTTCAAGTTATCAGAAGTCGAAGGATTGTGCATGAGAAGTTTAAATTAAATTGGAGTTGAAAAGTGAAAAAATTGCAGTGAGCATACTCAGAAAATCGAAAAAGAGATGTTGGATTTGTATGAAGTCATTGAAAACACTGTTAATTCTGTAGTAATAAATATCAATTCCAACGATGAGAATTCTACAAGTTCTGAGAGTGAATCCTGAAATAAGTACCTAGTTTCATTTTTACTTTTTAATGATATAATTATTCGTTATTATCCATGATTAATTCATTGTTAATACAGTAATTCTTAAAATTTTGTTCCTTTCTGCATGTGTATGGGATCTCACATAAACGAAAAAAGTAAAATAGTTTTATTAATTAAATAATAGTTACATTTCTTCCTCTTTTTAGGCTAAATACTGGAAAGGATTTTTTTTTAAATGTTAGTTTAATTAAATTTTTTTTTTTTGCTGTTACATTTTTTATGAATATGACTTGTGATTTTGAAATTTCACAAAAATTATAATACACACAAAAATTATAATATGACATGAATTTTAAAAAGAAAACGGTTTCTTTACGATACGAGTTTTAAAAAAAATTTGTTCCTAAATATTTATACGAAATAATTTAAAAAATGCTATAAAAGACTGGAAATCGTAAACTATTATCAAAATAATAAAGTAATTACAAAATATCAAATTTTACTCTTTTATAAATTAATAAATAATTATTGAATAAGAACTTCATAAAAAATAAACAAACTGCGAAAAACTGAAAATTGTGAATATAGTTATATATTATGAAAAAAGGTGAATAAACATGCCGTGCATTATTCGAAGCGAAGAATTTATTATAAGTTGAGCAAAACCAAAAGTTGAGTAGAACGAAAACCAGAATCGCCTTTACTGCGCCAAATATTAGGGTCAACATACACACTCTCGCTAAGTTGATATATATTAGCCTCTTTTTGAAAACTAAGATGATAAAAAAAATATTTAAAATCACATTGAGTACCGGGCAATAGCTTATTATTGAAAATAAATTAATGATAATAGCAAATATTACTCTGCCGAAAATTTCTTTATTTCAGCAACGTTGTCTACATCAACACTTTCATTTTAAGCATAAATCTGAAGTATTAATAATTATTAACAAAGAAATAGGTATTGACAAGGAAGCATTAAGTCCAAGCCTGTCCTCCGCATAAAATTAATATAAGTTATAACGGTATTTAATTGAAATTTAATTATATTCCTGATTTATCGATATTGCCAGTAAAAGTTATTTTTAATTTCTTTTAAATATTATTCTCTGTTATTATTACGTTTTTAATTTTGAATATTAATTAAAATAAAAGGTTTAAAAGCATAAATGTTTTATCTTTATAAAGAAATCTCACGATGTTACCTTATTATGCAACATTTTTTAATATGGGTAACTGTTTTACAATCATTAAACAGTAAATAAAATGGATAAGAAAGTAAATATTACTTATGTAAAACTGTGTTTTGTAAAAGTGTGCAATTAAATTAATGTATACCAAAAAAAAAATTTTTTTGAAATTCAAAAACAATTTCAAGAATAAACTTTCGCATTATTGCTAAATAATATCACCCGGCAAAAGAATATTTGGAACAATTTTGTGTTCAACAAAAATTAAAATTTTTTTTAAATAAATTGTAATTGAAGTTGTAACGGTAACCGCAAAATATTATTTTATTCCTATAGAATTGTAAAACTCAAATCTGTGAAGCCAAATATGTGTTAAAACTGTAGAAACAAAATTTTAATTTAATAATTTTTAACTTTAATGTAAAAATATTTATGGACAAAAATTATAACGAAATTATCTACGGGTTTTGATGGACGATTTCTTTAAAAAGGACATAATCCGGATGCTAGTGTTTCAAATTTGAAATTAGTTTTGTTCCGAAAGTTACTTTTTTTAATATATATATATATATATATATATATAACCATCGTTGAACAGTAGACCCAACTTTTGGGTTTACGATTACTAATGTTCAACTCCGTAGCCTTGTAATTTTGAACCCAATCCAGAAGAAAAGGGAACTCATAGATTAAATATTGGGGGAAATTTGCCTTCGTGGAGGACTTTTTGATGGAATTAACCCGCATTTGCGTTACATGGAGAGGAAGACCAGCAGGACCTCCCACGGTTAGCCTGACGGCAAGGGGACTCTTACCCATGATCACTGACGATATTTCATGTCAACACTGTCATTCGTATAGAACAGCCATTGCCGGGAATGAACCCTGGTTCACCTCATTGGAAGGCGAAAGCTCTATTCCCTGAGCCATCGCGGCTCATGAAGAATATATTGATTTATATATATACATATGGACTTGCCTGCTCCTTTGAAAATGACAGGTAAAAAAAAAACATATGCCTTTGACGCATCGCATCATACACTAAAATGTATTTTGCCTTTTTCCTACCATTCCCTCCGTTGTAGAGAAGTGGGAACACTTAATACTTGCAGGGAACACTTAATACTTATCAACTTGAATGAATTTTAAAAAGAACCCTGTTTATGAATATATGATTAAATTGTATAAAAACTGTAGCTTGTAGAGAGAAACTAATCATAGATTTGAAAACAGCGACACGAAAATGTTTAAAATCCGTTCAAAACTCTAAAACAAAACAAAAAAAAGCTGAGGAGTAAAACTTGGAATTTATAACCATATAACCAGTATATTAAATCTTTAAATATAAAAAAATATCTTACATCTTTTATTACTCAAATATTTGGTTTACGTAAAATATTTTTTGAAGAATAAAATATAAATTTTTAACCACATTTAATAATGAAAGTTTTAAGTCCTTGTTTATTTATAATATATTACACATTAAAAGAAAAAATAGGAATTTTTTGCTGGAAATAATAAATTTTTTCAATGGAATATTTTCTGCATCCATTTACTTACTAAGATTCTTTAAGCAAGGATTTAAATTTTTGAGAATACATGCCCTTTATTCTTCCCCTCCCCCCTTTTTTTTTTATTTATCTTTGTTGTTTTTTCTTTGCCCCTAAATTTATTTTATCAGAAATTTTTCCTGAAATCAGAAATTTAACACATTTTTCAGAATTTCAAAATTTCTGGAATATTATTTGAATATTCAGATTGTTAAACACCCTGCACTAAGAGATGAAAAAATAAAAATTTCAGGTACAGAGAAACATTTTATTTGAAAGAGAACATTTGATTTGATTTAAAATTGATAAAGTGAATTATTACAGATTTTCATTCCTAATTTTATTTTCAAATTTTGGATAATTGTTTAATTTTTTTTTAATCAATGATGTATCAAAATCAGGGCCTTTAGAAGTAAGGAAGTTTTGGAATAAGAGACCCGCAAACACACACACACCAACACTGGATTACCCATTAGGTCAGACTAGGCCATGGCCTGGGGCTCCCTTAAAAGGGATTTTTTGAAAATAAATTTTAAAAAATTAAGAAAAACAATGATTTTTAAAATTTTTTCAAAGTGTTATGATGATTTTTTAGTTTTAATTTAATAAAATAAAGTAAAATTTAATTTATTATTATTTATTTTAACTTTGAATATGCTTTCTTAAATGAAAAGATATATATATATTTTCATATTTGAAAAATAAAAAATATACGAGAAAAATTTAATCTAAGGGGCCAAAAAATTTGAATGGCCTAGGGCCCCGCTTACGCTTAATCCGACCTTGACACACACTCACAAAGCTTATTGTGCAGCTCTAGTGGCAAGTAAATAAAATACATACCTTCAAACACAAAAATTTAAAAATATATAAGAGGATTTTATTTTCCATCAGTATGATTTTTCTAAATAGACATGTTGAGACAACTAACAACTGCGTTTAGGAGTATCAGGCCTAGGTATGGTTTTATTGCATCTAAAATTGTAATGATAGTTTCTAATTTTTAAAAGTAATATTCAAAGAAACTTTTTTTTTAAAAAAAGAAAAAAAAATTTTTTTAAAGTTATTATTTTTATTTTTGATTCGCATATCATCGGCATGGGACTCCCAAGAGTTTTAGCGATGCGATGTCAGCTCTATGTTTTTAGTGAATGTCTTGAATTTTCCTTTCACAAATTTGAAAATATATAAAGACTTTAAAAAGGAAATGAATAATAATTGTTTTCTCACCTTTATGTATTCAGGCTTGAGTTGTTCACCACCAGCCAAATTCACAAGTTTTTTATTGACATCTAGACCAACCATTTTGGCAGTCATTAATACGGCCCGGCATGGGGCGCTTACAGGTGCAATGTACACATCGACAGGCATGTTGATTTCTTGAGTTTTACCTCCGACTGAACTACACGAACCCAGGGCTGAAAGTCAGTGTCTCACTTTTTTATAAATACCGGTCCAGATATCTCAAAAATTCTCAGAGCGTTGATTGGAGAAAATTTCGTGAAAAAAGATAAAAGATTGCGTATCCGGATAAGTAAACAAATATAAAAGCTCCAAGTGACAACACTCACTCAACGTGTCATAAGATTAAAAACGAAACAGGTTTATCTACAGGACTGGAAGTAAAAACAACTCAGGTTAATGGCGATAGATGGCGCAAATGAAATGTTGTAGTTCATTCTCGTGGCTTTTGATGAGGATATGCACGAGTGCGGAACGAGGGCCCATCTCCATATAAAAAAAGAATAATATATAGTAGATATTTTCAGTAAAAATTAATTTCAAATATGACAAGCAGGACTTAATGTTTGGAAATAGGTGTTTTTATTCCAAAATAAAAGGTTATTTCTTGACTTCTCTTTTAGAAAAAATAAAACTATTTGAGGCACTAACTATTATTTTATTTCTAAATTAACTATAATTAAAACTTTTTTTTTCCTTCAATAGTTAAAGTTCAAATTTAGCGAGAAGGAATTAATGTATAGAAATAGTTGTTTTTATTCCAAAATAAAAGGTGATTTTCTTCCTTTCTTTCAAATAAATAAATAACCATTTTAGGTACAAACTAATTTTACTTCTTCAATTTATCTTTAATTGTTAAAGTTCAAATTTAACAAGCAGGACTTAATGTACACAAATAGCTACTTATATTCCTAAATAATATGTGATTTTTTATTTAACTTCAGTGAAAAATAGTCATTTGAGATACAAACTATTATTTCATTTTAAATTAACAATTAAAACACTTTTTTTTCAATTGTTAAATTTCGAATTCAACTATCGAGACTTAATGCTAACTATTATTTTTATTCCAAAATACTTTTTCATTTATTTTCAGAAAAATAGCCATTTGAGGTAAAAACTATTTTTTTTCCTTAAAAAAACCCCCGATTAAAATACGTTAAAAATATTTTTTTTCTCTTCGTTAAAAAGTTCTCTTAAGTTTTCTAGTTAAGGGAATACGTGAAATTTAACCAAAATTCTTCGTAAGAGTGATCGTGGTGCCGCTTAAGTAATTTTCCTCTACAATTTATTAAATGTCAAAAAAAAAAAAAAAAAAAAAAAAAAAAGGCAACAACTTCTCTGATGTTTTTTTGTCCATCAGGAATAAAATAAAACTTGGCGACATAATTGTTAACTTGGTCTTGGTCAGCTAAAGTCAGCAGTGAGAGGTAAAAAGTCCAACAAGGTCACACTCTTCGGTGTTGAAAGAAATTTTTTGCATAGACAAGTTTTTGCTGAGTGATCACGTAAAAAAATTGCTATCGACATCAAAAATCAAAACTTGTCGTCAAATTCTTTGAATTAAAAAAAAAGAAAAAAATTTCGATGAAGTTTGCCCTGATTATTTGACAAAATTGCTCCGGAACACAGCAGTGCATTCCCTAAGTCTCATTATGAAGTCTCAATAACTAAGTCTCATTAACTATAGGATTAAATTTCCATATTTATTTCCTATTGTTAAATTTCATAAAAATCCTGTTAAATTTAGTTTTATAGCGAGTGGTACTAATTGTTACAATTCTGATATTAGTAAAATGTTCTTTAGTTTTCTAAAAATTATTTTTCTTAAAATTAAAAAAGAGAAAAATATTGTTGTTAATAGTAATGTTGAAGTTTTGGATTATATTAATAATAATGATATATCCAACATTAATACATTTGATTTTGAAAATTTGTATACAAGTATACCACATGATAAGATTATTGAAATTTGTAGTGGCATTTTTTATAAGTATTTATTTAATGAGAAAATAGATAAATCTAATTGGTTGGATTTATGTAGGTTTAATCTTTTTGAGAATGTTCTTTTTAATGGTTTAGATTTTTATATTCCTAAGCATTATTGGAATTACAAATTATTGGAATTCCACAAGGTAATTCCTTTTCTGGTGCTTTTGCTAATATTTTTTTGCATTTTTTTGAAGCTAAATTTCTTGAGTATAATGAATTTAAAGCTTTTAGATATATTGATGATTTGATTTTGTTTAATTGTGATAATTATAATTTTATTTATAATATTTATCCTAAAGATTTAGTTTTGAAGAAAACTAATAAGGATTGTTTAAATGTTGAGTATTTAGATTTAAAAATTGATATTGTGAACAAAATAATTAGAATTGGTGTTTTCGATAAAAGAAAAACTTTTAAATTTAAAGTTATATTTTTCTGCAACTTTAATACTAATTTGTGTAATAAAATTTTTAAAAATTTTGCTTTTTCACAATTGGTTAGGATTAAAAATATTTGCAATAATGTTGAAAGTTTTCGGGAAGCTGTGAATAATTTTTTGAATAATTTGAGTAATAATGATTTTCCTTATAATTTTTGTAATGTTAATTTTTTAATTAAGAAAATAATTGAAGAATATTAGTTTTTTATTTCTTTTAACAGGGCGCAATTCAAGACTTAACTGAGCAGCCCCAGTTAAGCATTTTATTAATTTGTGACGTAATCTTTCTTCTTTCTTTCATTTTTTCAATCTGCGCAATTTAAAAGAGGGCGTTGTTTTCATTTAGTTTAAGTGTTTCCATTTCATTTGGTTTGCTTGGGAGTTCGCCGTCTGACCTTGTTTATGTGAGTTTTTATTTTATTTTCTGATGATTTTTATTTTCTAATGAAATTGTATTTAGTTCTATGTCTTACATGTTTTTTTCTCCTGGACTTTTATACAAAACCTTCGGGGTACTGAGGGAGTTTTTTTAGGTTTTTGCCATCTCCCTCAATAGAAAAGGTTTTGTTTTATGGCCACTGGGACCGGTACCCCCTGAAGACGTCGGCTTCAGTGGTCATATTTTTTATTTTAGTTTTATTTCCTTCGTTTCTTTTATTTCTATTTTTAGTCTCATTAACTACTCATTCCTATAAGACTCGGCATATACTTTCATTACATTCCCAAGACAAAATTCTTGATGGGATCATCAAGGTATTTTGATGATTTATGTCGGTTTCTTGTTAGCCCAACACTATTTGATGGCAACCAACATCCAACAACTCCCATCATGATTTTGATGGGCCAACAACCTTCCATAATTTCATGTTGGAATATAATATTTTACGATATGATGGTCAACCGACATGTTATGTTAGAATTTCTTCGACCCACAAATTCCATCATCTCATGATGGAAAATATTGCTTTAGTACTATAAGGATCAACCACCAAGTTATGTTAGAAATTCTTGGGCCGACAACTTCTGTAATTTTATAATGAAAAATGTTGTTGGTGTTTTCAAATTATACAAACTGTCAATCTTACGAATGCTGTTTTTGAATATTTAAATGTTGTCAATGTCTTATAACCTCGCACAAAATTTCAAAGTTTAATATTAAATTTAAATGGTTTAAAAGAAAAATGAATGATTTTGTCTTAAATCATAACGTGGTTATTATCTCATTCACTTCAGATTTCACTTTAGTGACTAAATAATAATGAATGTAATAAATATCCTATCATGTCTTATCATAATGGTTAAAAGGTATTCTTGATTTTACAATTTTGGACGAAAGATTGTTAAATTATATTACAGGTGAAAAAAATTATTCGTACTAAAAACTTGTGTTCCAGAATATAATAAGGAATTATTGTTTTAATTATGGAT
This sequence comes from Parasteatoda lunata, assembly GCA_949128135.1. Taxonomy (NCBI): domain Eukaryota; kingdom Metazoa; phylum Arthropoda; class Arachnida; order Araneae; family Theridiidae; genus Parasteatoda; species Parasteatoda lunata. The sequence goes on along the minus strand of OX421971.1, from coordinate 114,541,205 downwards.
AGATTTTAATGCTTTTTTTCGGATTTAATATACAGCTTTCATTGTTTTATAATTGATAAGCGTGGTAATCTTTTATTTTGGTAACATAATTCAACAGTTTTTTAGTTTTGTCCATAAAATTTGCTTTACGTTTATGCATTTTAAAAAATCACTTTAAAAAAAAATATTTGAATAAGAAAAATGAAAGTTTTATCACCCAAATCAAGCATAAAAACAATCGATGGAACAACAATTTTTTTGTCCCGAAAACTAATTTTAATGTTAACAAAAAATCCTTTTTTTTAATCTCTCCCCCATAATTTTTTAATTTTGAATAAAAGTACTGTTTAAAGTTATTAACCACTTCTCAAATAAATAAGAAATTACTGTTTTCTATTTCTCAAAAATAATCTTGTATCGAGACTTTTAACTCTCTTTTAAAACAATAAAAATAATGCTTATTTCATTTATTATTATTTTTTCTTCATGAAATCCTAACTTTTTGTTTCCGTATCTACATTGAATTTGATATCACATTTAAAATTTTTCTTAAAAATTTTTAGCAGATAACATCAAAATCTAGAACATTTATAAATTCATAGATAAAAAAACCTTGTCACCGTGAATGTCACTTTTATTTATTATTCTGTATTTTGCTAGAATAGCGGTTACCAAAAAGTATGCAAGGAAAGGTGACACAGCTTCGGAAAGTTCGGATTTTATATGCCTAATTATGATTTTTGTGACTTGCAACTATTTTTATATTACGTCAATAATCAAAGATTTATTTAATATTTTAGTTGTTTTCATGAAGTTTAAGTAAAATATTGGACAAAAAAATACCTTATATTGAATAAGTAATTTAAAGGATTAAGCATTTATAAATGTAAAAAAACTTCTGCTTCAACATTTCCAATCGAACTTTTCAATCAAATGTAAAAAGAAAATTATAATTCAGCTCAATACGTAAGCCAAAAACAAATCTTGGAACTAACTGATGCTTTAAGAATTAAATTATATGACATAAAACCTTATTTTAAGACTATCATTGATAAAACGATGAAAATATTTGTTATTATACCAATATGTGATCTACCTGCGTAATATATATTTACTTTTTTAATAGTTCTTTTTTTAGCTTTGCCCTTTGAGTGATGCTGCCCAGTGTACATTTGCCCGGTATATACCCCACACTGATATATTTTTTCAAGGTTAAGTGCCACTGCCCGGTATACCCTGCACAGATGTTTTTTTAAGATCAAGTACCGTGTCCGGAGAACTTTAACATATTATAGTAGCGCCACCTATTGGTCCCTAAAGTAACTACACATTAGCTCGCATATTAAGATAATACCAAAGATATGATTCTTCACAATTTGAAAATAATTAACTTTCTATTTTAGATTAATATGTGTTCACAATATGTCGGGATTCGGCAAAACGAAGATCGATCATTTATGTTTCCATAGCCGAAAAAAATTAGAAATCTTACTCTAGTATACTAAACTTTAAAAATGTATTCTGAAATATTATATATTAAAAAAAGAAAAGTTTAAAATGAATAAAAGAAACCTAAATTAAAATTACTTTGCTGACGTGTCCAAATTATACCAATATTTTTAAAATATTATTTGAATATTTAAAATAAATATTAAAATTATCTATAAAGTGTCTATTTAAGTAGTGTTCAAGATTTGCCAAATAAAAATTTTTCATATAATGTAATGCATTTAATAAGCGATGTCAACTAAATGTTATTGTAAATTAAAAACGTCATTAAAATAGAAATCTATTTGTCTCTACTTTCTGTAAGCATAGATGTTAGTGTCCTTTTATTCTTCAATGTATAATTTCATGGATTTGAGACATTTATATCAGCAAAAAATAAACTTAACTTTTTTTGTGTTGTTACTAGAGATTTATAAGTAGACACAATTGGAAAAAAAGTATGATAGAATTAACAGTCGGTTAAGTTGCATTATTCTAATGCTAAGAAAAAAACCAAGCGTTTTTTATGATCAAAATTCAAATTTTTCAATATTTTTTTTAAGATTGGGGGTTAAAACTGATGCTAAAATATGTTCCAAGTTTTAGAACTCTTAGCATAAATGGTTCTGGAGTAATAAGACAAACTCTTACTTTTATTATTAATATAATATTGTTTTATTTTGCCTCATGAAATTTCGGAGTTCTCAGTGGATGGAAGCATTTAAGTGAAAGAATGTTTCAAGTGGATTTGGAAACAAACAATAAGCAAACAACCTTAAAAAAATCCCTGCGTTTTGGTAGTAGATTATAACACCATGAGAGATAAAAGTTTTAATGAATGTTAAGATTTAAAGAATTTAGCCAATTAATCTGAAGAACAAGAAATAAAAGCTATACATAATCTTTACTTTTTCTTATCATTCAAACAGCTCTTCAATTTACAATCTTTGGATTGAACTAAAAGCATGGACTAAAATAATTTATAAAAAGGAGGAAAACATAAAAAAACAGAACAACACAACTTAACGGAACAGTGATTTATTTAAAGTCGTATTAAAACAAATGAATCATATTAGTGTGAAAAAAACTTATGCTTCAAGAAGAAACAAATATATTTTAAAATGACGAATGTGCAACATTTCTTCATTTTCTAGATTTTAAACCTTCTCTGAATTCGTTGAGAGGAATTTCGTTGATTTCTTTAAAGTCTGGAACTTCTGATTTCATTTTGTTTAGCCAGGCAGTGATTTTGGGGTAAGCAGCATAACTGAAGTCATCCAACTAGAATAAAAAGGAAACAGAATTAGTATAACTGTTATGTTACAGTACCTTTAACTGTTTGTTCCAATAATGGCCAACGACTTGGAAAATCAATCAAGGCTGTTTTTCGAAGGCTCCATCGTAATATGAAATGATGCTTTTTTTGCGAATAATATGCTATTTTTATAACTGCTGTAGGTTTGAAACTTTTACTCATAACTATTAGGTCAAGTTTAGCCCATCTAAAGTCAGCGCTGTCAACACTTATTTTGAAAATGGCGCAAAATGTCAATACAGAGAAAAGCCACAGTTTTGTGAAAATTAAAATAGTTTGAGGTCTAATTTTTTAATGTTTAAAAACTTACTCCAATGCTGCATTACCTGGACTCATTGAAATTTGCAAAAATTGAGAATACGGCAGCGAATTTGATAATTTTCATCTATATTGAAAAATGACGCCAAATGAGCTATTTTAAAAAAAATTAAATAACTTTTTAAATATTTAAGTTATTTATCTGTTCTAAAGCCCGGATAATTCTTCACGGCAAGATTATATATATAGTTTAAAATCATCGCATTGCTTCCTGTGTAAGGCACTTAAACTATATTTTGTGTTTATTTTCCTTGGCGACAGAGCTTCGAAGAACAGGAAATCGCGAGGAGACAAAAATATAAAGAATCTTATATTCTGCTATATAAACTATATTTCAAAATTAGTCACCAAATTTATCAACAGGTTGCGTTACTGGTTTAAGAAAACAAAACAAAGCTTTCTTGTCGCATATCAGAACATTTTAATCATAATATTTCACAAAAAATTTCTTAATAATTTTTAAAAAAAAACATTAATTTTTTCAATTTAGAATTCTTTTTTTTTCATTAAGTTTACTATGTATTTAGCTTTGGAGAGTTTATTATTGATACACTTTGAAATCGCTGGTCACTTTTTTGACAGTCGATACTTCTATTCGTACATTGGAATACTTTCCCTTTCTTTAAGAACTTCGATGAGAAGACAGCCAAGAAAAAAAATTTCATGTTCATTTCAAATTAGTAAAAAATGTATTTTTGCTCAATTTATTTCCTTATATTTCAATTAAATTATTTAAAAGGTAATAATTTAATTCGATTAACGGGTCTGTTTCTAAAAGCATTGACAATATAGTTTTCCTTTGGCAATTACAGTTAATTATTTTGCAAATTCCATTGCCTATCTTTTAAAGATTTGGTTCTACTGTAGATTTATTTATTTACTAAAACTAGAGTTTTTACTAAGTACTAGTAAATTAAGTACAAATATTGAATAAAAAATTACTTTTATAGTTAATACATTTATTAATTATGACATCGTATTATTACTTATTTTTTAACTAAAATTTGAATTCTATGAGAGTATAAAACTAACGATTAAAAAATATGTTAAAATGTGTACGATAACAATTGAAACAATACAAACAACTATAAAAATTCCATTTAAAGTTGAGCATAACTCTTTTACCAAGACGAACTGAATTGCACAGAATTACATAAGAATTGCATACTTGTTACACCAAGACCTAACCAAAATGAGAGCTAAAATTAAATAATTTTGGCTTTTGACGGACACGTGAGATTAATATATATATATATATATATATACATATGTTACCGGCAAAGTATAAAATGCATCTCCGATTTGTCAAAATGTCATTCAAAAATGACAAATTCAAAACGTCATCCGATTTGATATTAATTTATTCGTGGATATAATCATATTTATTCGATATTTTAATACTTACTGGCGATAGATTACACTTATTCGTTATTTTAGTACTTACTGACGATAGATTACATTTATTCGATATTTTAATACTTACTGGACGATAGATTAGAAGAAACATCAGTGTTTGGAGTATCTGGCAAATATATACCGAACAATGGCACTTGACCTTAAAAAAATATCAGTGTATGGTATACCGGCAAAATGTATACCCGGAAGTGGCACTGAATCTTAAAAACACATCAGTGCAGTGTATAAAAGAAAAATGTATACCGGGCAGTGGCAGTTGACCTTAAAAAAACATCAGTGTAGGGTATACCGGACAGTGGCACTGAACCATAAACTACAGTCCGGTAACGGTGTTTTTTCTCTCAGGCGGCGTTCTATCCAAACGTTTCACCGCTTAAATTGTAAATATTTCCACTCTTTAAAATCAAGGTTCTTGTCTGTGCACCAATGAAGCCAGCAAGGGGGGAGGCGAGGCAGGCAGGAGCTGAGATTTTACTTCTCTAAATTTATTTTTATGTAAATATTACTGTGTATATCTTTCCTCTTTGCCTTATTAACTCACTATGTATTTTTTATCATATACCCCACTGATTTGAGCTTCCGCTACACATTCCATAATACCACTTAGATAAATGAGTTAGGGCCCCCGACGGGGCCGAGACTTAGATAACCACCTCACATAGGCATAGGCTCCCTGTTCGCTGCCGCTCTCCAAACCCGATGATTGCTTTGCAATAATTGTCTTTTCTTGGTAGAAAACATTTTTTCTACTAAAGTTAAAATTATTCCCATAACATATATGTACTAAAAGGAATTCTATTTGCTTACGCTTGTGCTTCTACTTTCCAAGTCCAAATATTACTATCTTTAGTATTATAAACATTTAGATCTCTTGGTGAACAGAAGTGATTTTTCGAAGTAGTCATTTTTAAAAATAACATTTATTTCCTTATAACATTATATTGTTCAAACAAATTTGATGAGCTCACAATCATCATTTAATACTTTCGCTAATAATAGCAGTACTGGAAAATAACTTTAAATTAGAGATACAAAAATATTTAAAGGAAAACTTTTGTTAATTTTAAGCTGATAACAACCAAAACAATATTGAAATGAATGAGAAAAAACTGGATCCTACCACGTGATTTTTAGGCCAATAGAAATGCACGAACAACACTGGAAAACTGTGACACCATCATTAGCCACATTCATAATAAAATAAAAATCGCCACTCTGCTTTATTTGGTAAGTTTAGTCGAAACATTTTAGCAAACAGCATTATTAAAAATTATTACCTTCTCACACACATGCGTTCTAAATTTTAATTGACCGTTTTGTGCATTACTAATGTGATTGGCTATTTGTTATCATTTCACTATCTTCTTAAATCATTTCATTTATCATTTCTCTCATTTAAAGGTCACATTTTATTTTATATTATAACCGTCGTTGAACAGCTGACCCAACTTAATGGGTTTACGGCTACTAATGTTCAACTCCGTAGCCTTGTAATTTTGAACCCAATCCAGAAGACAAGGGAACTCCTGGATCGAGTATTGGGAGAAATTTGCCTTCGTGGAGGACTTTTTGATGCAGCTAACCCGCATTTGCGTTACATGGAGAGGAAGACCACGAGAACCTCCCACGGTTAGCCTGACGGCAAGGGGACTCTAACCCATGATCCGTCTACCACTGAGGATATTTCACGTCAGCACTGTGGTCAGTGCAAGCCGGATGCGGAATTCGTATCGACTGGGATTCGAACCCGGTTCGCCTCATTGGAAGGCGAACGCTCTATCCCCTGAGCCATCGCGGCTCAAAGGTCACATTTAAATCATTTCTCTTTATCATTTCACTCTCTTCTCTTATTAAATAAGATAAATCCTTACTTCTCTGAACAGTGCACAGTAGTCAGCGCCCTTTTTAGAATACTTGTCAAAAATGAAGTCAAAAAAAAGTATGAATACAAAGCATTGTCAATATAGTCTTCCTTTGCTAATTACAGTTAATCATTTTGCAAATTCTATTGCCTATCTTTTAAAAATTTGGGCCAACTGTAGATTTATTTATTTACTGAAACGAGAGTTTTTACTGATTACTAGTAAATTAAATACAAATATCGAATAAAAAATTACTTTCATAGTTAATAAATTTATTAATTATAACATCGTATTATTACTTTTTTAAACTAAAATTCGACTTCTATGAGAGTATAAAACTAACGAGTATATATATATATATATATATATATATATATATATATATATATATATATATATATATATATATATATATATATAAATATATATAAATATATATATATATATGTAATACAAAAATTATAATACTTTTGTATTAATAAAAGAATTAAATCTCTTTCGTTTTAATAAAATGTCTTTGTTAAAGAATAAGCGTAGAGAGATTCTATTTTGGGAAGTCAAGGCTGATAAACATACGATTGAGTTATTTATAGAATCTCTCCCCCTTTTACTTCCATATAAGGAAGCATGAAATGATTTTCCTTAATGCGTAAGGATACAAGAATGCCAACGACTGTGCCTGTTTACTCAAATCTGTGTTAGTATAAAAGCGAGAGCAATGCTTTTCGCATGGCTTTTTCATCATGTTCTGTTCCTGATAACTTGTTCCAGAATTGTCCGAAGTCTTGTCCACCCTCTCCCTTGTGGAGAGCGGATGTGGACTGTTATCGATACCAGCCTACTACAATTAATAAAGATTTTTTGAGTGTAACATGGCTTACGACTGCATTATTTAAGCCCTCATATTATATATATATATATATATATAAATATATATATATATATATATATATATATATATATATATATATATATATATATATATATATATATATATGTCTTAAAAAAGTAAGTTTATTAAATAAGATAGATCCTCAATTCTCTAATCAGAGCACAGTAATCAGCGCCAATTTTAGAATCCTTGTCAAAAATGAAGTAAAAAAAGTTAGAAATCGAAACAAGAAAATTAAAAATAAAAACGCTATCGAATTCGAAAACTAACGAATCACTACCGAGGAAAGCAAAAATGAAAGCATCAAAATTTCTTTGATTGCAGAATGAAACCGAAAAAAGTGGAAAGGTAACTATGAGAAACAACAAGTCCCACCGATCAATCAAACTGGATTATGATATTTTCTATCATGGCCAATTCACTAGTGATGCAACATATTTTGATTACGTTTTGTGACTTCTTCGCTTAAACTCTGATTTGAGTTTAGTGCATAGTTTTTTTTTGTTTTTTTTTGTCATCACATTTTTGACATGGATTCTAAAAACACGAATTAAGGGCACTGAATATTGTGCAACATAGAGCAAATTGTACAACATTGCGTAAAGCATATTGTATTGTACAACACATTTAGAATAACGAAAACGTTTTATAGCTACTATAGAAGGGAAACCCCAAAAAACGGAAAGGTAACTATTAGAAACACCATGTTCCATCAGGCAATCTAACTGGATTATGATATTTTCTGCCATTGCCAATTTACTAGTGATGGCAACATATTTTGATTACAATTTTGTATCTTCCTCTCTTAAACTCTGATTTAAGACCCCTACGGTGTTTAGTTTTTGTTTTCCATCACATTTTTGACAAGAATTCTAAACACACGAATAATGGGCACTGATTATAGAGCATGTTATACAACATGTTTAGTATAACGGAAAGGTTTTATAGCTAATTACATTTCAGCTACTCAAGAATAATCAACTGAATTTTAGTTGTCTTACATCTGCAAAAGTTAGACTTGCAAGGATGGAGAGGTCTGCAACAGTGAGATGATCTCCCGCAACATATGGAGTGTTGGAAAGGAACTCTTCTAAGAACACTAAGGTCTTCTCATAAGCTTCCTTCTTTTCGGGATCTCCTGTCTTTCCCAAGAATAATATGGGATACTAAAAAAAGAAGAATATCAAATGAGTGAAAGTAACAGAGAAGCGTAGAGAGTTTTTACTTAGTGAATGTAAAAAGACAGTTTTCCAAGGGTTGCGAAATGGCAACACTTCCCAAGCAAATGGGTACAGCATCTTGCCAAGGTAATAAGATTAAATGCTAATTACATGATGGGTTTATCGTATTTTTTCAATTATTTGTATTCGAATTTATGAAATTTTTTATTATCTTATGGTTGTTTTACTTCAATTTCGTAAAATACTTAAATGTTTTTTTTTCCTCAAAAGATTTAGAGTTTGAATGGCACTAAAAGTAAATTCCGATTTGATTTAAATATTTCAATCTCTCATGTTTTATTTTTTTAAAACTTGTTACTATGTTGAATATAACGCATATTTATATGTTTTACTAGCAACCTTTTAAACCAATAGAAAAATTAATATTGTTAAAGGCTACTTTTTCCACTTATTTAAATGCTACTCAGTATTTGTCGGAACGAAATTCCAATATAATTTATTTCATAACCGACGGTGAATAGTCGATCCAATACTGAGCTTACGACTATAATCAACCCAGAAGTATAGGGAACTGCTGTATTAAGCACTGGAAAAAATACCCTTCCTGGAGAACTTTTTGACAGAACTAACCCGCATTTGCTTTTCATAAAGAGGAAAAAACACGAAAACCTCTCATGGTTAGCCTGGCGGCAGGCGGATTCTAACAAATGATCAGTCTAACACTGAGGATAGCACTGTGGTTGGTGCGAGTAGAGAGCAGATTTAGTTTCAAACAGAAATCTCGCATTTGATTTGTTAAGGACATGCCAGCTTAAGATGCGCCATTTTTGTGAACCAATCAAACTCAATGCTCTTGCAACACCATATAGTTGTTTCTTTTTCAAGAACGAATGTTCTCTTTATTTATCGAAATATGCCCTCAAGTCTAGGATTCCGGTAAAACTACGAAACGGTAATCTTTTTTAAATAACTCTATGATATACATCGTAAAAGATAGCGCAAAATAAATTTCTGTCTGACGTGTTTAACTTTAAAAAGCTTTTATTGTTTTGTAAGCATATTTGTATAATTCGATAACGAAATAAAACGGAACTACAGGCAGTAGCGGATGATTACTTAAATACTATACAGCAATGGTCTTCTCCTAACTTTCAACGGAGTATAGTGTTATGTCAATAAGATATATAAAGGATATGTATATTAAAATACATACCATGTATTCAAGCTCAGCCTTATAGAGAGTGCCAACATCGAAGTAAAGCAGCCTGTCGACAACGGCTCTTTCTTTTGGATCTTTAGGATACAGAGGACTGTCCGGAGAATATTTGTTCACGAAGTATGTGCAAATAGCACGACTGAAAAACAACAAACATATTAATTATTCAAGTAAAAGAGTAAGCACATAATTTCATACAAAACTTGATTTATAGTAAATACTTATTATGCGAAATTATTAACATTCCATGAAACAAAAATAGAATATAATAAATAACGGAAAAGTAAACAACTTAATAAAACTAAATTTAGTATATCATTTTCAGCTTTAGATTTCAATGCTGTAATTTACAATTTTTTAAACTTTTTTTAGAGCCTTTTTCTTAAAAATGTCTGTTTCTTTTTCTTTGTAATTTTGTATTTATTTGTATTTTTTTGTATGATAATTGCATGTATTTACCGCTTCCCTGATTATCCAGAGTTAACTCAGGTATTGTATTTTATTTTATTACCGTCATTGAACAGCCGACCCAATTATTTGGGTTTAAGGCTACTAACTCGGTAGCCTTGTCATTTTGAATCCAATCCTGAGGACAAGGGAATTCCTAGATCAAGTATTGGGAGAAATTTGCCTTCCTGGAGGACTTTTTATGATGGAAGTAACCAGCATTTGCGTTACATCGAGAGGAAAACCACGAAAACCTCCTACAGTTAGCCTGACTTCAAGGGAACTCTAACCCTTGATCCTTCTACCATTGGAGAATCACTGTGGTCGGAATTCGTATTCGAACCTGGTTCACCTCATTCGAAGTCGAACGTTCTATCCCCCGAGGAAACTCGGGAGTAGCAGAATTTGTCAGAACGTTTTGTTTCATCACGTTCTTATTCTGCCGGAAGCAAAATAATAATAAGAATTATAATAATAATTATAATGATCTGCTGTGGTTGGAACTTAGTTGGGAGTTTTGCAGTTGGATTGTGGGACTGTACTCACGTTTTGTGCGATTGCATTTGCGTTGGTTGCTGAATTTACATAGAAAAAATGATTAAAAAAATGACGCATTACTTCACTGGCGTTTGGAAAGTATCACTTTGTGTTGTCCCTTGTTTCAAAAACTATGATACAAAGACTAATATTTAACTTTCTTCATTTTCCCCAGATAACTCGGGTTGGTAAACTGCTGGTAAATAAATGTTTTTCACGCATAAAAAAATTACAACTTCGATTTAAAACTTGCATTTTGTTTTGTTTTAGTTCCTACTATTTATTAATAAAATAAAAATATGTTCATTTTTTTTAATTTGTTTTTAAAAAATATTGGTAAGGGAAGCGGTTAAAGGTGAGCTCGGGCTCGCTTTCAGATATCCGACTCCGCCCGTTAGGAGATTCATAGGATTACTTAGAACCAAAGTCCGCCCCAAACCCGAAGATATACGTTGGATTAAGGCCAAATTTATCTCGTTGGACTTTGATGTCTAAACAAAGAAGAAGAGAAAAATTGAACCAACTGAAACTACAAAATGATTAAAACAAAACATGAGAAGTCAAAAGAAATAAATGTCATTTGAGCATTAGTGCTAGATTCACAAAGCAAAACAATTGAACAGAAAAGCGCTGTAAATTTTATACCTCATAAATTTCACATTTTTTGTACTTAAAAAGAGAACCAAATGCTTGCTTCAAAGTAGTAAAGAAGTTAATGAAAATTTGATCATGAATCCGAGCTAGTCTCTTCTCTAATGTGTGTGCATTCAGTTCCAATAAAGCCATAAGTTACTTCAAAATTGTGACTTACAGCTTTACGTTTAAAAAAATGTATGCTTTTTTGTTTCCTTCTAAAATTTAATTTTATCATTTAAATTTATTTGTATCAGAAATGCATTAACGCGATTTAAACTAATGTTACAAATTATATAATTTATACAGGAAAATTCAACAATATATATTATATATATTATTAGATTGTTATTGGGCCTGAATGGTAGTTTCTTGGACTCACGTTCGTGAGAACGGGAGTTCAAATCCAGCCGGCCAAAGACTCCTCTCCCGTGTAACTGGTGCACGTTAAATCTGTCAGCTCATGAAGTTCTCCATGTTCCCATAACAAATTGTAGCTTTGGCGGTGCTAAATTGGAGATTGATCGTTCTCTGGATCAGATCAAAACTACGCTCTATGGATGTATGAATGAGTCTACCCTATAAGCGGGTGTGATGAATGGGTGTGGCAGAAGTAAAATTCTTGGCCATAGATGGCGCCATTGGAAAACAAGAGCAATCGCACCCCTTGCCTTAATGGCCTACAACAATGGATTATTAATGAATAAATTTAATGTAAAAAAAATTTCACATTGCTTGAATTAAAGAATCATTACCATGCAGGTAAAATAATAACTCTTTAATAATCCAATTTAAAGACATAAGTTTCAAAACATAAGCGTAACTCATTCGAATGTAATCTGAAAGTAAGGGAAATTTAATAAGAGCTTACAAGTTTTGCACCTGAAGAGCTATGTGTGATATCATTAAGCGATGTTGTGCAATTTATTTTAGTTTTCTATCAAATGTGCTTCATATTTGCTTTAATCAGTTTACTTGTTCACTAAGATTTTGACTTAAACTTCCTCTTACCTTTCCCAAAGATAGAATCCATTATCATCTATAGTGGGAACGGTATGTTGTGGATTCATCTGCAATAGAAACAGTTATTAAACGTTAAGAATGATTTTTTATAATAATTAATAAAATTTAATAACAAATTAATTATAACTGAATTAAAGAATACATAAATTGTTAATGTAAATACACTACGTTTTGTTGTAAGGTAAAGATAAAAATAAGAAATCTTAGTTGAAAATATTAGTAGTAAACAATTCAATATATCAATTATGAGTATTAAGAGCTAATAACTGAAAGAGATTAAAGAAGAGATTTTAATAGTTTAAACAAAACTTGTATCTTATTAAGGTTTCTATTATCTGGATACTTTATAACGAATATTATTCTTACCTTACGAAATTTTATTATCTGGTAATACTCGACATGACTTTTTCTCGAAATCCGTGAGTGAAAAGTTGGAAAACCCTAACAGTAATATTTAAAAATATCTAAATACTATGCCACTTAGAATAAGGCGAAGGGGGGGAAATGTTTGAATGTTTGAAAAATGTTGAAAAATGTTTGTTCTGAGCCATTTAGGTATTAACTGCTCTGATAGAATGAATTACAAAAAAAGATAATCTGTATTCTATCCACGTAACTAGAGTTATTTGTTATAATTATTGAGAGCCATGAAGTTAGTTTTTAAAATTTTACAGTCACCATTAAAAGATGAGCTATGAATTATTTCAGTTAAGAAATTTTTTTCCTTGCATTTTTAAGAACAGAATTTTTGAAGAGTAGACAAATTTACCTCATACTTATCTTCAAAATGCAATAAGAGAATCGGAAAATTATGTATATGAAATAGCTTGGAAAAGTAAATCAATATTTTTTATTAACTGTTCTTTTTTAAAAATTTTATATTCAGTGTTTACCGAAGTAGATCAAAAAGCTGAACAGGCAGCAGAGTAAGAAAAGCAAAAAAGTCAATGAAACATAAATTGAATAATGAAATCATTATTCATCATTATGTGTACATATTTACCCAAAAATTAGTTTCGATGACTCCATAAAAAATGTCAAATAAATTATTGCAAAATTCAGCTCAAAATTTTAAAGTTTGTTGAAACTACATAAACTCTTTCGGCCTTAGCACCCTAGTATTAGAACACATCATTACATTACTCTCTAAATTGCTCATTTTTATGATTTTTTTTACTGTGAATTGGCAGAATTCGACGTTAAAAATTAGGAAAATTGTCAGATTGTTTTCTTTTATTTAAGTATTGGGAGAAATGTTGCCTTTTTGATGGACCCACATTTGCGTTACGTTGATAGGAAAACCTTTCACTGTTAGCCTAACGACAATGGAAAGAATTCGTATCGACAAGCCATTTCTGGGATTCGAACCCGGTTCACTTTATTAGAAGGCGAACGCTCTATACCCTGTGCCACCCTGGCTCTATTTTCTAGGGTTGTAAGACTTAATATTTAAAGATTTGCAGTGAATCTAATGCAGTGAATAATGCAGTGCATCTAACCAGTAAGAATGCAGTGAATCTAACCAGTCACCGATTTTTTTTTATCTGCCCAATTCATATGTCAAGGCCGAAGGAGATAAAAGAACTTATAAATGTTTCGCGTATTATTTCAAGATTTGAAGAAGAACAAAATAATATATTTGTAACAATTCAAAAAGATTGAATTGTCTTTAGTAATCTTTATGGTTTTTTCTGCTATCGGAACAATGAAAAAGATAGATAAGAAAAGAGAATAGATTCCTCACCAATACCAACTTCCTCCTCTTTTAACAGAATAATGCTATTTTATTTTGTAGTTTAATTAACGCACCAAAAAAATTTGTAAGTTTTTTTTTTTTTTTTTAAACTTAAATCCTAAGAACTTAATCCTATTACACTTATCATGTAAATGTGATAAGATTTCCAAATACTGCTGAATAAAATGCCCCCATAGTCGATTACAATAATGTTTTTAAGCAAAATTTTAACTTATACTACTTAAAACAATCTTTAATCCTCGTAACTTCGATTCAGATCAAATACATGTATTTAGCAAGTGTGGTTGAGTTAATTGATTGAATGTGCAAGAGCCAGATGCGTACTTCTATAAGGCGCATAACTAGAATACTTATGATGTATTCTATGTAACAAAACCTAATGGTATTAAAACATATATGAGAACCCTATTCTAGAGAACAAAATTAAGAAACTAGGGAGCTGTGGAACATCTGTATTTACCATAAGAAGACAGTTATGGGACAGAGAATAATAAGCGAGAAAGTACTAAATAAACATTTCACCATAAAAGTGGTAAACTAAGACTGGTACTGTATGGTTATTTTATTTACGTCGTACTAGAACTGCACAATGGACTATTGGCGACGGTCTGGGAAACATCCTAGACAACATACATAGGTCACATCCCGTTTTACTTTTACAAGGATTAAACATTCACGCACCATCTATCCATCCGCAGATCGTAATTTTGACCTGAACCAGAGCATTATCAATCTCCGGTTCAGTAGAGGTATTGATTTGCTATGGGAAATTTGTGTATTTAGTGACTTCGATAGATTTCGCATGCACCAGTCACTATTTTGTACACAGGGTGTCTTTGGCCGGTGGGGATCGAACTCACGATCTCTCAAACATGGGCTCAACGTAATACCAGCCAAGCTATCCCAGCCGAACTTAGACTAGAAAGTATGAAACTGTGAGACTAAGACTAGTAAATATGTGAGGGTGTGGCTAAAGTTGATGCGTATGAAAGTGTGAGAATAAGACTGGCAAGCTTGAATGTGAGAATAAGACTATAGTGAATATGAAAGTCTGAGACTAAAACTGGAAAGTATGAAATTTAAGACAGGAGCGAATGATAGTGAGAGACTAAGTAGGAAAATAAGAAACAAAAACAGTAAGTATGAAAATAAAGTAGCTGCTACGCAAAATCTCGAATAATAAAAAAAAATTATGTAACCACAAAATATAAGCTTTTCAATGTTTCTTTAATAATCATGAAAATAACAAACACATAAAAGGTATTAAAAAAACTGTTTTAAAGAACCAAAATAAAAAAAAAGTTCTATCGATTGAAGAGAGTCACAGAGAAAGAAAGTATTAAAAGAATTAATCAATGAACAAAGTATAATATTATGCGAAAGCAGGTCAATGAGCTTTAGTTGTCATTTAGGGTTAGCGTGCAAACATTGATATTGATATATATGCATGTGGTTTCACGATGTTTTTTCACCAAATTATTAGAAGCCTCAGAAGCATGTGACATAATTGACTAAGCAACTAACGGAAAAGTTAAGTTTAAATACCAGAGATTTATCCCGCCCATCTTTTTCAAACAAAATTAAATTTACCCCACGATTTGTCTCTGTCTCATCGTTATGTTTTAAATCCCTTTAAGCGATAATGATCCACTTTTTTATCAATACTAGTTAGTTACTTTATTTATTTCTCAGTAAAAATGAAGAATTTAGAGCTTAGGCAGTATAATGACAAGCCATATTTTTAATAGTTCAGGATAACATTTTTTTAAGATCTTGTTTGGCAAAGCGTTTCTGTGTATAAACGTTTCTGTATATATCTATAAGAAATTCTAGAAACTTCTAGAGTAACTAACTGTGAACAATATGAATGAATAGTGTTATGTATATTTCCCCAAACCTTTCACACCATAGTACCCAAACAAACTATGATAAAAGGTCTTGACTGTTCTGAACTTTTGCTATTTATGATGAAAACTCATTTATGCTCATTAACCATTTCAGAGTGAGTGCAATTGGTAGTTAACCCTCAAGGATATGAGTCATTCTAAAGAATTATGACACATAATCCGCTACCAGCCGGTGTCCCAGATATTTAGAATTAATCTTTTGTAAACATGTAGTGACACGTATTATTATTTAGAATTGATTTACGAAAGTTAAAATCAGCAGTTCGTGAGATCAGGTCACTTTCTTATTTTGAACATTTAGATAAATTGATGTTTGAGAAATCCCATCGAATACAGCCTACTGAATCAATTACCAGAATTTGACAAATCAACACACCAATGTTTTACATGTTATTAAAACTGAACGGATTCAAACCTTTTCTTCTTACTAAGATCGAGTTTATTCATTGAAATGGAACGAGATAGAGCTGAAAATAACCGCTGGCCATTCCCCTTGTGACGAATTAACAAAAAAGGGGCGATTTCAATTAAATAAACAACTGGCTACTTTAAAAAAAATTTTCTAAAACTATTAAATGATAAAAGTACATCAATGCAAAAAGAGTCTAGAAAACAGAATTTTTAATTAAAATTCCCAATGATTAGATTGAAAATTTTGATCTTTCAGAATCCATCAATTAATAATGAAAAGATTCATGTGGAAGGAGAATTCTTTAATGATTCACATATTTCAAAGTTGCAAAGTATACATTACATGAATTTAGCTTCCAAAAATTTTTTTCTAAAATTTCAGTTTTTTTAACTAAATTCTGTCAAATATTTACATTATTTTTATAGTTGAATTAACTTTTTATAGCTGTAGATTATTTCGAGTGATTTTTGTTAAAAAAATCGTAGCTATTAAATCGCAAAAAGTATCCATAAAATGAAACTGTCCTATCGATATAGGTCACAGACTCGCTAGGATTAAGGAGAAAGTGGCCAAGTTATTAGAGTCTACCGGCCACTGGCTACTAACTGAAATCTTGAATTTTCAGGTCTAGGACGAGATCACCACGACGCAGAAAAGTTACAACGCATCGAAATAATAAAAGTAGTACCATACTTTTTCAAAAACGTATTACTTGGTTGCATTTTAAAATTTAAAAAACTCCTCTTTTTAAATTTATTTTATTTAACCCTTTGACGCAGATGGGATACCGGTGTCCCTTATATAGATTTTTTTTTTTTGCTCTAATTTCAAGCCAAAACATATTTTGGTATTTTTTAATTATAAAAAAAGCTGTCTAATAGTTACTAAAATAATCTGTTACTATATCGGATATATATTTTTATTACAATAAAAAATCCGAAAAAAGTAGTTAGATTTTTTTTTTTATTCTTATTCAAAATTTATCAAAAATTAATTTTGCAAATAAAAGAACTTGCAAATAAAAAAACTCAATGATGAATAACTGTTTCTCTTAAATCATAAATAACTGCAAATAAAGGCAAAAACTTACACCGCTGTTTTATGCCCTATTTTATAACCATAAATTATTAAACTGTTCGAGATAGTATTTTTAACTTATTTTGATCTTAATTAATACAAAATAATGAAAAAATATGAAAAATATGTTTAATAAAAATTCTCCGTCAAATTCAGTACGATGTGCAAAAAGAATATTTTCCAAATTTTTAAACTCGATTAGAATAAAACTTAAGGAGGAAGAGCTTTTTGGAACTCATCCCATTCCATCGAACAGAAGATAAAGTAAGAAAAAAATTTGAGATCGGAGAACACTATTACTTAAAAACTAAATCATCGATGGTATTAAAATCTCGCATACTTTAAGATTTGGGAAGTGATTTACCGAAGGAATTTTCGATCACCTTATTTTACAGGGAAATAAATTGTATAATTTATACTAAAATTGTGTTTTACCATCCCTCTGACGTCTGACGAAACTTAAAGTTTAAATTTAAGTTTAAGAAAAGTTAAGTTAATATCTTAAATATTACATAGTTATAACAAGGATATGATGCAATTAATTATGCAATCAATTTCTGAATAAATTGATTTAAAATTTTTTAAAATGGAACAACTTTTCTATGGATCTGCACGAAAAAGTAATATATAAAATATTGCGTGCATAAAAATAGGGTTCATGTAGTCTTGACTAATTTTTCAAATAATAGAATCATTTCATGTAAAGTTCAAATAAAGTTTATGTAGTCTCGGTTAAATTTCTAAATAATGGATTCATTCCATATAAATTTTCGGTAGTCTCGGCTAATTTTCCAAATAATGGATTCATTCCAGATAAAGTTTATGTTGTCTCAGCTGATTTTCCAAATAATGGATTCATTCCAAATAAAGTTTATGTTGTCTCGGCTGATTTTCCAAATAATAGATTCATTCCATATAAATTTTAGGTAGTCTCGGCTAATTTTCCAAATAATGGATTCATTCCAGATAAAGTTTATGTTGTCTCGGCTGATTTTCCAAATAATGGATTCATTCCATACAAATTTTATGTTGTCTCGGCTGATTTTCCAAATAATAGATTCATTCCATATAAATTTTAGGTAGTCTCGGCTAATTTTCCAAATAATGGATTCATTCCAGATAAAGTTTATGTTGTCTCGGCTAATTTTCCAAATAATGGATTCATTCCATATAAATTTTATGTAGTCTCGGCTAATTTTCCAAATAATAGATTCATTTCATATAAAGTTTATATTAAGTTGTGTTGCAAGAATTTCTTACAAACTTTTTAACAGATTTTAAGTAAATGATAAGTCTGTGGTTTATTTGAATTTATTTAGGTTTTTTGAAAACAACTTACTTTTCTGCTTTCTTTAAAAATTTTACGAGAAACTCTTTCAACACATTTTAAGATTAACTTGGGTAGACTTCTTAGCATCATTTATTGTAAAAGTCTTTTAATTTATCACGATTCTTTTTAAACTCAAGATCCTTGGAACGATACAGAAGACCTTACAAGACCTTTATTCGTACGTTTTCATGCCTATTGCATACAATCGATGCCTGAAACACAAATAATAGTCTTTTCTAAGCATTTCCGTGTGCGTGATCATAACACACGTTATTGTTTTGAAGAGAAATAAATTATACCCGTAACCAAAACGCCAAAGATTGCCTTATTATAAAAAATATAAAAATAATTTAATTTTCCTGATATTAAACAATTGCATCCTCAACTTCGAAGACACTTAGAATTAACTATTTCCTTAATTTTGCATTCTGATAGAAGTAATATAAGCTTTCCTTCTCCTCTTGTCTTTTGTAACTTTATTACAAAATGATAACGTTAAGATAAATCTACTAAACACATATAAAGCAGGGATTCATAAACTTTCATTATCTCGGAGTACCTTTAAAAGTTGAGATTCTAAGAGGAAACTTCTAAAAATTTTATTTTGCAGCTATATATTTTTTATTTTATAACCGTAATTGGACAACCGACCTAATTTTTAGGGTTTACAACTACTAATGTTCACACCGCAGCTTTGTAATTTTGAACCCAATCCAGAAGACAAGGAAATTTCTGGATCAAGTATTTGGAAAAATTTGCCTTTGTGGAGGACTTTTTGGTGGAACCAACTCGCGTTTGCTTCATATGGAGTGGAAAACCACGAAAACCTCCCCTGGTTAGCCTTACGGCAAGGGGACCCTTACCCATGATCCGTCCACCACTGAGGATATTTTGCGTCAACAATGTGGTCGGTGCAAGTCGGATGCTGAATTTGAATATCTGGGATTCGAACCCAGTTCACCTCAATTGAACGTGAATGCTCTATCCCCTGAGCCACCACGGCTCTGCAACTATATATTGAATTTATTAAGCTGGATCATTGATGATGATGATGATGACTAACGGGCATTTTTGGGGCTCTTTGCAGTATTTCGCTTAGAGCGCGCTTATAGTAGAGTGAGAGATGTAAAGTGAACTAGTACATAATAGTTCACTTTTTTAGTACTATCACTAGTACTACCACTGAAGATGAAGTTTATAGAAGATGAAAAGCTTTAAAGAATTGCAGAAATGATTGTAGTCTGTGATTGTCTGAAGTATCCATCAGTGATGACTAACCTATTTTTTTGTTCATTTAAGCTTGCGTGGTATCTGATTTAGCCATTTATTTATAGGTATAAATTGTCCATTACAAACTAAAGCACACACGCATGAATATAACATTTTTTTTTTAAAAAAATTCAGAGCATACATTACTGATCAAGATTTTTTATTTTATTCAATAAAACATTTTTTATTACTTTTCAATTACAATTTTTCATAAATTTGACGAAAGATTTAAATTTAACTATGGTTATTAATTTTTACATGGTTTCGTAAAACAGAAATTAAATGAAAAAGAAGAGGGTGTTTAGGTTTGTGCCCTAGGAATAATATCACACTTAAGTGTGGCTGAAACTTGAATGTTTCCCCTTTACCAATTAGGGTTAAACTGTAAAATGTTTAATGTTAAACATGCCTAACCTTGTTCCGGAGATCTGAGAATTATTTTGAGTGGCACAAAGTGCTCCGAAAAACTTAATCTGCAATCAAGAATGATTTTTATAGTAAAGCAAATTATCAATAGAAAGTATATATTGTTTATAGTAATTTTTCAGAAGACTGTCGCAGTCTCATTTCAAACTTATTTCTTTAAGCCGCAGTTTTTTTCATCTTGAATTTAGTTATTTTATTTCGAATTGAAAAGCTCGATCGAAAATATTTATAATATTTGTTTTTATAAATGCATATTCCTTTTATATTTTACTCAATTTATTGTTATTAAAAAAAGTTTTTTAAATTTGTTTAACTTTGTTTTCATTGACAATTTATATAAATAATTTCATAAAAACAATCGAATTTTAAATAAATTTTCGCTTGTTGATTTGATATAAATATTACTAGTTTAAAAAAAATCCCAACTCTCGGAACACGTGTGATCCTTCTGTGGTACCCCCGGCATCAGAAGTGTCAAAATTGTGTGACAATCTGAGGTAATTTTAAAGACAGAGGTGATTGACATTTTTCAATGAATAAATATAAAACGAAGAAAAAATAAATGATTACGGCCATAAACTAAACTAGTACAATAATCCAAAGTCACATCATGAATTTATTACATCGTTACCATTAACGTTACAACGTTACCATTAACGTTACATCGTTGCCATTAACGTTACACGGTTAAAATTAGCATTACACCATTACCGTTAACGTTACACCATTACCATTAACGTTACACCATTACCATTAACGTTACATCGCTACCATTAAAGTTACATCGTTACCGTTAACGTTACATCGTTATTTTCTGTTCCGATAATTTCTTTATGCCAGACTAAAGTTGGAATTTTAATAAACGAGAGATTTAGTTCGGTGATTATTACTGATTGCAACGGTCAAGAAAGAATCTAAACTTGTAGTTTCAGAGACAAATTTAATTGAAATTTGAGCACATCAGCTACTCGGAAAGTGGTCGAAATTTGGATTCATTATAAATTATCTGTTCCGATAATGGAGAAATAAATTCTGTTTGTAGCGATCAGAAAACGATTGAAATTTACATTGTCAACAGGCACGGAAGTCAAGCAAAAAGTTGGTCTCTCACGCGATTGGGTAAGTGGTCTGAAATTGATTGCTCTCACATAAACGAAAAAAATATTAATAAAATAGTTTCATTAATTTAAAATAGTTATAATTCTTAATGAAAAATAATTTTTTTAAAAAATGAGAGAGATCTCTTAGTTGGTTTAATTTAAATTTCGTTAGTGTTACATTTTATATGAATAAGACTTATGAATTCAAGCTTAATTGATTTTTGAAATTCCACAAAAATTATAATATATAAAATATGAAATGAATTTCAAAAAGAAAACCAAACTCTCACAATACAGGTTAAAAAAAAATTTTATTCGTAAATGTTTAGACGAAATAATTTAAAAGATGTAAATAAAGACAAGAAATCCTTAACTATGACCAAAATAATAAAGTAATTACGAAATATCACAGTCAACACGTTTATAAATTAATAGATAATTCTCGTATAAAAAGTTCATGCAAAATAAACTGCGATTATATGCAAAATGAAAAATTTTGAATACGGTTAAACATTATGAAAAGCGCAAAACATGTGATGAGGAGAATTTGTTACAAATTGAGCAAAGCATAAAGCTCAGTCGAACAAAAACCAGAATCACCTTTACTGCGCCAAACATTAGGGTAATCATGCACACTCTCGGCAAGTTGATATATATTAGTCTGTTTTTGATTAAAAGAAATAAAAAATATTTAAAAACTATGACTTTGAGTACCGGGTACGTGGGATCAGTGTTAACTCAAACAAGGAAATTCTCCAGAAGGAAACTAAATAATCAAGTTTCAATATATTATATATAAATATCGATTAATTTCTTATTAATTTTTTATAATTTCATTCGAATTTAGGAATGATACTGAATGCTGAAAAAAAGTTGTAAGTCAATCATTTAAAAGAAATATTCCATTAAAAAAACCTCTTTAATTTTGTAAATAAAGACTGAACTAGATCATAATTTAACTGTTACTTATGATTAAAATTAAGTTCATCCTTGATAAAACTAAAAGAGCACTACTCTATAGCATAAATAGAGGAGCGATTAATTATATAAGCAATTGTTTTCTTTTTAATGTTATAAAATGTGACAACAAAATAAAACTGTGTTTAAAAATTGGACATTCCATGTACTAAATTCCTGGATCAATATTTATAAGAAATAATAAGAAAAAGAAATTATAAAAAGAAATATAAGACATTTCAAACTCTCTAAATCTAAGAAATTTCATAATCTCTAATATGAAATTTCATTCAAATGAGGAATTCTCATATCACTTTGAACACATACTTCACAGCAAATCAGAGAATTGTTAGATAACCATGAATCCTAAAAGCCATTATCTATAATAAGTCGATTATTTCAACTGGTTTAACTAAACAAATAATAAATGCCGATATATTTAAAGAAATAAAAAGATTTTAAAGCTTTAACACTTAAAAAACACTACGTACTTTAATAAATTCAGGTTTCATATGTTCCCCTCCGAATAAATCAACATATTTCAGGTTTAAGTCTGAACCCAAACATTTGGCTGTCATTAGAACAGCCCTGGCGGGACCGCTTGCAGGGTGGTAATACAAATCGACAGTCATTTTCTAAGTCTACAGAGAATCTGAAAAACTAACTTCTATCTTCAGCTTTTATCTTCTACTTCAATCAGTTGATAATTTTGAGTGTCATCTTTCAGAAGGAAAAAAATACAGCGCCAAGTGAGTGGGAAGTTAGGCAAAAGCTATCATTGTTTCAAATTGTAGTTGAAGGTTGACATCATAAAGCTTCAAAAGCGACTTGTTTTGTTATCTTTTCATGATAATTATTTCTCGCCCCCCCCCTCGACTGATTTCAGACTTTCATTTTATTCCGCCCGCCATTTATAATTGTATGACCTACTATGTGTTTTGTATTGGTAAATGTTTTTTATGGATGTTACTAAAGTAAGAGAAATCGGTATTTCTGTGGGAACGAAATCGCGTACATCAGGGCTCGAAATTCTGAAAATTTTTATACGTCCCATCGGGCATGTTAGTCTATAAAAGTCCAGTGATCTCCAAATCATTGATCGCGATCTACTAGTAGCTCACGGGGACATTTTCGGTAGATTTATTTCTCTCCAGAGATTAACTTGATGATGAATTTTAAAAAAAAGAATAGATTCCTTTTTTGCAGAAAAGTTAATAATCCTCACAAAAATTTTTTTTATTATATTTGTTATTTATTTATATTATTCTTCAGTTTCGTTCTTATAAACAATTCAATTTCTTTTTGTTTTAGTAAGTTTAATTAAAATAGGTTTCATATTTACTAGAAATAAGTTACGCCTATTAACAACACTGGCATCAACACTTTCATTTTTAGCATAAATCTGAAGTATTAATAATTATTCCCAGAGAAATTGGTATTAACAAGGAAGATACAAATAATCAAGTCTAAGCCTGTCCTCCGCATGAAATTAATATGAGTTATGAGAGTATTTAAATGAAAATTAATTATATTCCTGATATATTATATGAATACTGAATATTCATTAAAATTAAAGATTTAAAAGCATAAATGTTTTAATGTAACATAAAATGTAAAATTTTATAATAAAGATATGAGTTACCGTTTTACAATCATTAAACAGTAGATAAAATGAATAAGAAAGTAAATATTACTTATGTAAAACTGCGTTTTGTAAAAGTATGCAATTAAAATAATGAATACAAAAAAAAAAAAAAAAAAAAAAAAAAGACTATTTGAAATTCTAGAGCGATTTCAAGAATAAACTTTTGCATTATTGATAAATAATATCACCCGGCAATAGAATATTTGAAACAATTTTGTGTTCATCAATAATTCAAAAAAATTTTTAATAAATTGTGATATAAGTTGTAACGGTAACCACAAAAAAATTATTTTATCCATATAGAATTGCAAAACTCAATCTGTGAAGCCAAATATGTGATAAACTGTAAAAAAAAAAATTATTTAATAATTTTTAATTTTAATGTAAAAATATTTATGGGCAAAAATAAAAAATTATAACGAATCAATCTTCACGTTTTGATGGACGATTTCCTTAAATAGGACAGAATTCAGATGTTAGTATATCAAATTAGTTTTTTCCAAAACCTACCTTTTTTTTTTTATCAAATCCATATTTTTAGTTTAGTTTTTTTTTTTTTTTTTTTTTTTTTTTTTTTACTGGAATATACAAGTTTATATATATATACGTTACGGCCAAAGTCCGAAGTCGGCCAATTCGCGATCTGGCCGGCCAGATCGCGAATTGGCCAAGAGCGCTGTGAATTAGCTGGCCAAAGTCCGAAATCTTTCTCTATTTCGGGAATTGGCCGCCCAAATCGCGAATTGGCATGGGAAGTTCAGCCAAAGTTGGAAGAAAAATCATTATACCGGGCAAACCGGGCAAATGTATATCGGGCAGCGCATTTGACCTTAAAAAAACATCAATGTAGGATATACCGGGCAAATGTATACCGGGCAGTGGCACTGAACCTTTAAAAAATATCAGTGTAGGGTATACCGGGCAAATGTATACCGGGCAGGGGCACTTAACCTTAAAAAACATCAGTGTAGAATATACCGGGCAAATGTACACCGGGCAGTGGCACTTGACCTTAAAAAAACATCAGTGTAGGATATACCGGGCAAATGTATACCGGGCAGTGGCACTTCACCTTAAAAAAACATCAGTGTAGGATATACCGGGCGAATGTATACCGGGCAGTGGCACTTAACTAAACCTAGTATGACAAGACCTTTGGTGTATGCATGACAATTAAATAGAATAGACAATTTAATAATGATTATTAAATTAATGATTGTTTAATAGACAATTTAAAAACTTCTATTTTTTATATTTTTAAAGTAGAAGATTTATAAGAATAATTTATATAATTATAAAAGGCCGCCAAAGTAAAATATTCACTAATCGCTTCAAATATTTCGGACTTTGGCCAGCCATATTCGGCCACTTCGCGATCTGGCCGGCCAATTCCCGAAATCAAAAACAATTTCGGACTTTGGCCAGCCACCCTCGGCCACTTCGCGATCTGGCCGGCCAATTCCCAAAATTAAAAAAAATTCGGACTTTGGCCGGACTTCGGGCTTTGTCCGTAACATATATATATATAGCCTTCCTTGAAAATAACACGTAAAAAAAAACTTATGACTTTGACGCATTGCATCATACACTAAAATGCATTATTGCCTTTTTCCTATCATCCCCTCCGTTGTAGAGAAGTGGGGACACTTAATATCCACTTGAGTGAATCCTGTTTAGGAATATATGATTAAATTGTATAAAAACTGTAGTTCATTGAGAGAAACCGATTACAGATTTGAAAACCAAGACACGAAAATGTTTAAAATCCGTTCAAAAATCTTTAAAAAAAATAATAATAATAAAATAAAATAAAAACGCTGAAGAGAATAAAACTTGGAATTTAAAACCATGTAACCAGTATATGAAATGCTTAAATATAACGAAAATATCTTACATCTTTTGTCACTTAAATATTTGGCTTACATAAAATATTTTTTGAAGAATGAAATATACATTTTTAACCAAATTTATAATACTGAACGTTTTAAATCATTGTTTATAGATAATATATTACACAGATATAAGAAAAAATAAGAATATTTTGTTGGAAATAATAAGTTTTTCCGATGGAATATTTTCCGCGTAAATTTACTTACAAATATTCTTTATGCAAGGATTTAAATTTTTGAGAATACATGTCCTTTATCCTTCGCTTTTTCTTTTTTTTTCCCAAAGATTTGTTGTTTTTTCTTCTCCCCTTCACTTATTATTTTATTACACTCCAGGGGCATATAATCAAATAGTTCACGGGAATTCATTCTTACATATTTCGTTACTGTACAAAATAACGGAACAAAATTGACTGCATAAGTTCTTTACTACACCCCATTTTAACAAAGTTAAAGAAAAATTCTTTGGTCATAAGAAGGAATTGGTGTGCACAAAAATAATTCCACAAGGGAGTAAAATATGTTTCTTTTTTTCATTAAATTAAAAAAATTTAAAAGATCACTTTGATTAAAAGTTTTAAGATTTAAAAATGTGTCATGAAATAAAAAAATCTATATTTTCTTTAGAAAATCGAAATTCCTTACACTTGAAAATTATCTCCCAAGCATTTTTTCAGAAATTAGAAATATCACTCACTTTTTAGAATTTTAGAGGTATTAAAAATTATCTTGAATATTCAGATTGTTAAACACCCTGCACTAAGATATGAAGAATTAAAAATTTCAAGTACAGAAATAAGCAAGGACGCAACTAGGCTTAGCGAGGCCCTGGGAAAAGCATTTCGCAAAGCCTCTCTTTAAGGGATTGATTATATCATATGATAGAATATGAAAAATGGTTAAATGAATGATGTATCAAAAGCAGGGTCTTTAGAAGTCAGGAAGTTTTGGAACTAGAGACCCGCAAAGACATACACACAAAAAACACTTATTGTGCAGCTCTAGTGGCAAGTAAATAAAATACCTACTTTCAAACACAATAATTTAAAAATATATAAGATGATCTTATTTTCTATTATTATGATTTTGCTAAATAGAAATGTTGAGACAACTAATAACTGAATTTAGGAGGCAGGCCTAGGTATGGCTTTATTGCATCTAAAATTGCAATGATAGGTTCTAATTTTCGAAACTAATACTCAAAGAAACTAAGTTTTTTTTTTTTTTTTTTTTTTTTTTAAAAAAAGGGGGGGAAATAATTTTTTAAGTCTTTATTCTTATTTTTTATTCGGATATCATGGGCATGGGACTCCCAGGAGTTCTAGCGATGCGACGTCAGCTCTTTGTTTTAGTGCAGTGTTTTCCAAAGTATGATACGCGTACCCCCAGGGGTACGGGAACAGTTTAGTGGGGGTACGCGTTCTTCTGCGAAATATCTTGCAACAAACGAAAATTTCAAAAAATTTTATTCAAAAACAAAGCTAGCCATAAAAATTTACGATTACGTATTTTTCTATTGGCTACTTTTTTCAGAGTTAACAGTTAATTAGTGGCGTCAACAACCAGTTGTGGTTTTTAACTTTTGTGCAATTTTTTATAGTAAAAAATACGTTCATTTTTTTATCAGTGGTACACAGCGTAACGAAAAATTTAGAAAGGATGCACAAAACGCATAAGTTTGGGAAACACTGTTTAAGTGGATGTCTTGAATTTTCCTTTCATAAATTTGAAAATACATAAAGACTTTAAAAAGGAAATGAATAATAATTGTTTTCTCACCTTTATGTATTCAGGCTTAAGTTGTTCACCACCAGCTAAATTCAGAATTTTTTTATTGACATCTAGACCAATCATTTTGGCAGTCATCAATACGGCCCGGCATGGGCCGCTTACAGGTGCGATGTACACATCGACAGGCATGTTGATTTCTTGAGTTTTACCTCCGACAGAACTACACGAACCCAGGGCTGACAGTTAGTGTCTCACTTTTTTATAAATACCGGACCAGGTACCTAAAAAATTCTCAGAGCGTTGATTGGAGAAAATTGCGTAAAAAAAGAGAGAAAAGATTGCGTATCCGGATAAGTAAACAAATACAAGAACTCCAAATGACAACACTCACTCAACGTGCCAAGAGATTAAAAACGAAACAGGTTTATCAACAGGACTGAACGTAAAAACAACTCAGGTTAATGGCGGTAGATGGCGCTTACAAATGAAATGTTGCAGTTCATTCTTGTGTCTTTTTATGCATGAGTTGAGGTATTGGTTGAGAGCGGAACGAGGGCCCAACTCCATATACAAAATGAATATATAGTAGATATTTTAAGTAAAAGTTAATTTCAAACTTAACAAGGACTTAATGTATGGAAATAGTTATTTTTACTCCAAAATAAGAGGTGATTTCATCATTTTTTTTTCAGAAAAATAACCATTTGAGTTATTAACTATTATTTTATTTTTAAATTTACTATTATAAAAATATTTTCCCTTCAATTCTTACATTTAAAATTTAGGAAGCAGGACTTTATGAATACAAATAGTTATTTTTATTACAAAATACTAAGTTACTTCTTCATTTATTTTCAGAAAAATGGCCATTTGAGGTAAAAACTATTCTTTTTTCTTTAAAAAAAAAATCGATTAAATTATAAAGGCGGAATAGTTTTCCTTTTTCATTAAAAAAAGACTTCTAAAATATTCTAGTTAGGGGAAAAATAACCAACAACCTTCGTGGGAATGATCGTGTCACCACTTAAACAATTTTCCTTCACAATGTTACAAAAAAAAAGTAATACATTCTCTGGTATTTTTTTGTCCATCAGGAATAAAATATAACTTGGAGACATGCGTGTTATCCTTATATTGCTCGGCTAACACAGTGGTAAAAAGTCAAAGACGGTCAGACTCTTCAGGAAGAATTTTTTTTCGTAGACAATTACCTTGCTTAGTATTAACGGAGAAAAATTGGTATCGACAGGAAAAATCAAAGCCTTTCGTCAAATTATTTTTTTCTTTTTTTTCTACTTTTCTACATTCGAAAATGAGAGAAAAGTTCCATAAAGTTCGACCTGATTATTTAGCAAGATTCCTCCTAAACACCGTAATGTATTCCCTTTGAAGCATTAATTACTCAGTCTAATAAAACTCAGCATGTACTTTCATACATTCCCGAGACAATATTCTAGATGGAACCATAAGGATATTTTGATGGTTTATGTTGGTTTCTTGTAAGCTCAACGCTATTTGATGACAATCAACATCCAATAACTCCTATCATGATTTTGTTGGGCCAGAAAACTTCCATCATTATCATTTCATGTTGAAAGATAATATTTAACGATATGATGATCAGCCAACATGTTATGTTAGAATTTCTTTGACCAACAAATTCCATCATCTCATGCTTTAAATGCTTATGCATAAATTCCATCATCTCATGCAAAATATTGCTTTAGTACTATGATGATCAACCACCAAGTTATGTTAGAAATTCTTGGGTCGACAACTTCTATCATTTTACTATGAGAAATGTTGTTGGTGTCTTTCAAATTTTACAAACAGTCAATCTTACAAACGCTGTTTTTCAATATTTATATGTTGTCAATGTTTTACAATCATGCATAAGATTTAAAAGTTTAACATGAAATTTAAATGGTGTAAAAAATGAATAATTTTCTCTTAAATCATAACGTGGCAATTATCTCATTCACTTCAGATTTCAGTTTAGTGCATAAATATGTATGAATGTAATAAATATCGTATCATGTTAAATCATAATGGTTCAAGCTTATTGTCAATTTTACAATTATGGACGAAAAATTGTTGAACTATAATACTGTTGGAAAAAAATCTAGTACTAAAAACTTTTTTTTTTTTCAAAATATAATAAGGAATTATTGTTTAATTATGAATAGATTTGAATGCGTTTTTTTTTTTTTTTCGGATTTAAATTACAGCTTTTAATTTTTCATAATTGATTATCGTGCTATTCTTATATTTTGGTGGAATAATTCAACAGTTTTTTAGTTGATCCATAAAATTTGCTTTGCGGTTATGTATTTTAAAACATCACTTTAAACAAAAAAATATTTGGAGAAAAAAATGAATGCGTCGAAGTTTTATCACCCAAATCAAGCATAAAATTGCTGGAAAATCAGTTTTTTTTTGTCAGGAAATTTTTTTTTTTATATTAACACAAACCCTTTTTTTTTTAAATTTTTTTCCCGTAATTTTTGAATTTTGAATAAAAGTACTGTTTAAAGCAATTAACCTCTTCTCAAATAAATGAGAAATCGCTATTTTCTATTTCCAAAAAAATAACCTTGTATCGAAACTTTTAACTCTCTTTTAAAATAATAAAAATAATGCTTATTTCATTTATTATAATTATTAATTTTTTTTTTAAATATTATCCTAATATTTTGCTTCCGTATCTACTTTGAATTTGATACGAAATTTAAAATTTATCTTACAAATTTTTAGTAGATAACATCAAAATCTAAAACATTTATAAATTCATGAATAAAAAAAACCTTGTCACTATGAATGTCATCTTGCCGGCGGGTGGTCAGCAACACATGAGCGATTTCGCCAGCACAGGTCCACCCCCCCCAGTGTCTGCAACCCATTGACTTTGCACTCAACCAAAAAGTTTGTAACAATCGTCACGCCAGACTTAGCTCATTAACTGCCAGATTTCGGAATTGTTTCTTTGGTATCGTTTTCAAAATCGAATGAGAAGCCTCTAATTTTTATGCCACTTTGTTAGATCGTCTGCCAAAGATTAAACAGACACGCGATCAGATATAATGAAGCAAAGGTAGTTATTGGAATATTTTTGGCACGAAGATTTTTTCTTCTTTTTTTTTTTTTTTTTTTTTTTTTTTTTTCAAATACAAATTGAGGAACATACTAAGAAATTACCTTCAAGGTTTCTTAAGTTAGTTTTTTTGTAGTTTCTTATAAATTAATTTAGTTACGCATGGTAAATTTTCATAATAAGGTCACGATACTTCCATTACGGTGTTTAAACCAAAAAATTTTGATTTTTGTTTTTTTTTTTTTCTTAATTTTATTTAAGATCTGCGGTCAAGGTAAATAAAATAAGGAATCGTGCATTTTTAATATGGATAAAACTTCTTTGTTTATTATTGTGTGTTTAAAGTTTAAAAGAAATAAACTTAAAAAATGAAATTCTTCTTTAGAATAACTGCAACTAAAAAGTAGTATGCGTGGAAAGGACACACAGGTTTGGGAAGTTAGGACTTATTATGCCTTACTACGATATTTGAAACTTATAACTATTTTTTTATTACGTCAATAATCAAAGATTTCCTTAATATTTTAGTTGTTTTTATAAAGTTAATGTAAAATATTAGACAAAAAAATATCATATATTGAATAAGTAATTTAAAGGATTAAGCGTTTATAAGAAAAAAAATACTGCTTTACCAATTATTTGAAAAACTTTACCAATCGAACTTTTCGATCTAAAGTAAAAAGAAAATTATAATTCAGCTCAATACATACGCCAAAAACAAATCCTGAAACTAACTGATGCTTTCAAAATGTAATTATATTACATAAAACCTTATTTGTAGGATAGCATTGATAAAACGATGGACATTTTTGTTATTATCCCAATATGTGATCTACCTGCGTAATAGACTTTTAATTTTTAAAAGTTGTTTTTTTAGCTTTGCACTTTGAGTGATGCTGCCCAGTATACATTTGCCCGGTATGTACCCCACACTGGTATATTTTTTTAAGGTTGAGTGCCACTGCCCGGTATAGCCTACACTGATGTTTTTTTTTTAAGATCAAGTACCCCTGCCAGGAGAACTTTGCCGTATTCTAGTAGCGCCACCTATTGATCCGTAAAGTAACTACACATTAAATCGCATATTGAGATAATAACAAAGATATGATTCTTCACAATTTAAAAATAATTAACAGTCTATTTTAGATTAATATGTGTTCACAATATGTCGGGATTCGGCCAAACGAAGGTCGATCATTTAGGTTTCCATAGTCGAAAAAAATTAGAAATGTTACTCTAGTATACTAAACTTTAAAAAAGTACTCTGAAATATTATATAAATAAAAGTTTTAAATGGATAAAAGAAGCCTAAATTTAAATTACTTTGCTGACGTGTCCAAATTATACCAATATTTTTAAGATATTATTTGAATATTTAAAATTAATATTAAAATTAGAATATTAGAAAAGTAGAAGCATAAATATCTTAGTATCTATGCATAAAACCTATTATTATAAAAACACATTAAAAAAAAAACAACTCAGCACTGAAAGCATTTAACTATAACTTTCTAACTATTTGTCAATATTTGTTTATGCATTTCATCTAAAACATTTTAACTGCTGGTAAAATTCATTCAAATCGTTCAGTGGCTGTCGGTTACCATGGGTTACCACCAGACAGGAAGAAGTAACAACATTATCCGAATAATAGAACAATAATACACATAAAAAAAATAAAAAAAAGGTGAGTCGTTGTTGAGATACACATCGATTTGACAAGTGATGACGCGTTTCGTGCAAGGGGAGGTATACCAATTAATAAAACGAAAGACCGTCAACTGTCCGAGTAATAGCAATAATTGACTTATAATAAATTACACCCTGATGATCGCTAAATAACTTGTGCAGTACTCTCAACGGAAAATAATCCTGGTTTGCTTTTGAAAAAACCAGATAAATTGACTCCTGTTTTATGAAATGATTTTTGAGGTCTTTATTAGTTTATTAGTAATGAAGATAGCCTAAAAAAAAAAAAAATGAACTATTCTGAATGATTTTTGATCTAATGATCGGATTTTCACGTTTCAGGACTCGATCTTAATGGCTCGAAAGGGTGACTTCAAATATGCTAATTAATTAATACAGACGATATTTTAAGTTACGAAATCAGACACAAAAACGTACCTTCTCTAAATAAATGTACCTTTTTTTTCCAACAGATTTGGATTTCTGATCCCCAAAATATAAGGGGTAGCTGCAATCTGGGAAATATGGTCCCCATAATTTGGTTGGGAGAGTTATCCCAAGTTTGGGATCACTTGGTTAATTTTACTTTTTGCGTATCTCGCCATATTTCGCCTGTTCCTGAGTAATTGAATTTTTTTAAAAAAATCGTATATTCAAAATCCGATTTCTCAGGAACTACTCAACCGATTTCGCTCAAATTTTACATTTTGCCATGTAAAATTACAAACTTTAAAATGACATAAGAAATTGCATTGATTCAAAAATGTTTTGACAATTCTTAAATAAAATAATAAAAAATAATAAATATTTACTAAAATTTATTTTTTCTTTGGATAAACGAATTTTATAATTGTGAGCAAAAATTTTTCAATTCGCTTAAAAAGTTCTCGAAATATGGCGAAATACGGGAAAAGTTAAATTAACAATAAGGGATTCAAACTTTGGATCGCTCTCCTGAAAAAAAAAAAAAAAACTCTAGTGGCCATATTTCCCAGATTATGGGAATCAGAAATCCAAATCCGTCGAAAAAAAGGTATGTTTATTCATAAAAAGTACGTTTTTGTGTCTGGTTTCGTAACTTAAAATATCGCACTAATTAATTAGCATATTTGAAGTCGCCCTTTCGAATTATTAAGATTGAATCCTAGAACGTGAAGATCCCATCATTACATCAAAAGTTATTCAGGGTGTTCCGTTTTTTTTCCCCGCTGCACTGTACATAAAACTTAAAATAGACTTTTTTAAAATGTTACATAATAATTATAGTTTATTTTGAAACAATAAAAGAGACAATCGCATTTAAGCAAGCTATTTTAAAATGGAACTCTTTTTGAACTAAAGCATAACTATTTCCCCCGGAATTGTTGAGCTTTATTTGAGGTAACCCCGACTTAATAAGCTCATTAGCAGCTGTTAATATGCTAGATATTAATTTGGATACATTTATGGAGAAGGATGAAAGTTATTAAATGTTTAATCAAGAACAGTCTTTAAAATAGGTTTTATGTCAGGCAATTGAATTCATATGTCTGCTCCGGCTTTTCGTCTACTTGGTTCGGCGCACACGTAAATCGAATTGAATAAAATAAGCTGAATTGTGGTTTTTTAAAAAAAGATTTCTTTTAAACTGTTAGAAACGTTATTGGAGAAGGGTAATTTTTTATTCTTGATTTTTTTGTTTATTTTTTTTTTTTTTTTTATTTAAATTTTGAAGTTGGGTTAGAAATATTTAATGTATGAATAAAATGAGCAATCATTGTGCAAATTATTTTTTTAAACTGTGTCATTTCTTTTTTAATTGAACAATTTCATAAAAAATAACCGAAACTGAAATTAGAGTGACCTATTAAAGATTTCAAAAAAAATTATTAATAAAATAAAAAACCTAAAATCACGGAACCCTAGTGAACTTTCCACGGAACCTTAAGGTTGCATGGAACAACTTTTGGGAACCGCTTAGCTAAAGTAATTTTTGTAATTAACGAAAATTTTGTAACAATTCTTTTAAAGTTGTAAAATTTAATAAACTTATGTAGCTGTAAAATTTATGATGAAAAATTTGCGATATTGATCACAGTTTTGCCAACTTTTACAAGATTTTTTTTTTTTTTTTTTGGCCTAGACAACGAACTCTTAATAACAAAGAAAGCAGGATAAGAGTTAATAAATTTTTATAACATAATTTTTTTAAAGACGTAAAATTTGTATAAAATTTAAAGCTGTAAACTTTTTTGCTATATAATGTTGCAAAGATTATTATCAAGTTAGGAATATGGTTGTAAATTTGGAAATATTATGAAATTTATAAAACTCTGCAATGTTGACAATTATCTAAGTTTTGTTGTTGTTGACAATTATTGTTGTTGTTGACAATGTTGACAATTATCTAATCATTTACAATGACTAATATTTTTTTTCTAATCAACAACTAACTCTGAAAAGAGAGAAAGAGCTTATTAATTAATAAATTTTTGTAAAAGTTTTTTTTTAAAGTGTAAATTTTTTAAGTTAAAACTTTTCTTAAAAAAGTTTGTTCCTTTTGATGAATGTTCTTTTTCTATTCAACAACATACTCTTAAAGGAGAGACGATTTAAAGAAATTTAAAAAATTATACATTTCTTATAGCAGTTGTCGCTTTTTTTTAAAAAAAAGTTATGAAGCCTGCACAGGTTTGAAAAATTTTGAAATTTGTTAAGATGTAAAGTCTATGATTATTATCTCAGTTTTATTACCTTTTACAATGGCGTGTGATTTATTTCCCTAGTCAACAACTATAATTTCTTCCGAAGTTGTAAAGTTTTTAAGTAGTAAAATTTGCAAAGAACTAAAGTTGATATGATCATCTCAATTTTGATACCTTTACAATAATGCATATATTTTTCCTACTCAACAACATGCTTTTAAAAAAGAGAGAGAAAAGTTAAAATAATTTATGAAATCATGACTCTTATGCAATAGTTTTCCTTATTTAAAAAAAAAAAAAAACTTTTTCAGATACAAGTTTAAAGGTTTTAAAAATTGTGAAATTTGTTAAGACGTAAAGTTTGCGATAATTATCTCAGTTCGCTTTACGAACGAAACGAATACTTTATTCCAATCAACAACTAATTCTAAAATTGAAGAGATAGAGTAAAAGTAATTTATAAAGTAAGTTTATTTTTGTGGAAGTTTTTTTTCACTTAAACTCACTGTTTGACTTATGATAATGTTATTTTAATTTGTTAAATGTTTGCGCATCAAAGTAATGTTAACTTTGTTATTAACATTTCATTTTAATATGTTTGCGTAAAAATGAAATCTTTGACTTATACCTGTTTTTGTGAGCACATGTTTGCTTAAAAGCAATTATCTTTATATAAGAATCTAACTTTTAACCTCTTATGTTTTGCATTTATATTTCTAAAATACGCAATGATATGAGAAAGTCATTAAGTTAAATTTAAAGAGAATAGTTTAAATATGTTTTTCAAGGAACTCTTTTGAAAAAGAGTTTTTGAATTTCTCCAGAACTTTTGCGCAATATTGCAACAGACATTTTAAAATTAAATTAATTTAATTATCCTTTATCAGTTTAAGATCTGAGTATTTGTACACTAAGAAAAAATATGGTCTAAACTACCAGAATAATCAGTTTCAGAACTGAGCATTTATACACTGAGAAAAAATTATGGTCTAAACTACCAGAATTATCAATTTAAGAACTGAGCATTTGTACACTAAGAAAAATTATGGTCTAAACTACCAGAATTATCAATTTAAGAACTGAGCATTTGTACACTAAGAAAAATTATGGTCTAAACTACCAGAATTATCAATTTAAGAACTGAGCATTTGTACACTAAGAAAAATTATGGTCTAAACTACCAGAATTATCAATTTAAGAACTGAGCATTTGTACACTAAGAAAAATTATGGTCTAAACTACCAGAATTATCAATTTAAGAACTGAGCATTTGTACACTAAGAAAAATTATGGTCTAAACTGCCAGAATTATCAATTTAAGAACTGAGCATTTGTACACTAAGAAAAATTATGGTCTAAACTACCAGAATTATCAATTTAAGAATTGACCATTTGTACACCGAGAAAAAAGTATGGTCTAAACTAAGCAACCAAATTATGATAAAATTTACCGTGTTTCTGGCTGTATGGGTGCACCAAGCTCGGTTATTTTAAATTTGCAAAGATTTTGGTAAAATGAACAAAATATGATTTTATAACATATGATAAAGTTTGGTAAACATTGTAAAATGTAGTAATTCTATCATGATATCTTAAAGCGTGACATAAAAACCATTTATTCGGTTAAATATATTTTAAAGTTCGGTATTTTTACTAAATCTATTGCAATAAAAACAATAATTTTGAAAATCAGAATTTCTGGTAAACCGTTACCTTATGAACGGTAAAATTACCAAATGAATGGTTTGTATACTGTATATTTTGGTTAATATTACTAGATTTATTTTTACCATAAATGCCATTGCCATACCGTACGGTAATTTTACCAGATTTTTTTTCGCTGTCAATGTGTAAATTGTTTAAATAGCTTATTTCGTTATATTTATAGAACTTTAAGCTAATCACAACACATTTGCCAACAATTGTAAAACTTGTTTATTGAAGAAGGAAATAAGTTTTAGAAATTATTTATCATATTTCTTTTTATTATTATATAGCATATTGGTCGCAACATTTGTAAATATATAGGTATACTAATATTTATTTCATTTCAGACCACGTAATTCTGATATTTCAATTGGACAAAATATTAAATTCGAGGGAAATCGGTTGAATAGTTTTCGTGACATAAATTTAAAAAAAAAAATCGTTTTCGCTTTCCAAGAATTATTTAACAGATTCCATAAAAAATTGTATAGTATAATATATAAATTTATGTCTCTTACATTCCATAAAGTTTTCAATAATTATTAAATTAAATTATAAAAAAATAAGAAATTCAATCCCAAATTAATTCAATCCCTTTTTTAAGTATTGGCAAATTTCCTAATTTGATTTCAGATATTTTAAACTTGATGCATGAATCATGAGGACGGAAATTCCGATAATATTTTAAGATAATCTGATTTGTATGATAAGCATGACTTGCATTTTCATGTACGGTACAATTTACTTTTCATAAACCAATTGAATAAATGAAGATTGTTAAATTTATTTAATAGATATGAATAAGCATATATTTAAGTTTAAAAAATGAAACATGATTTTAGCATTCTTAATCTGATCCATTTCTATAAATAGACTTAGTATTGCAGTATTTTCCTTACAAGAATACAATTATGATAAGTCTATTTTTATCTTTTTTTTTTTTAATGACACCAACTCTAAGATATCTTTTTTAATACTTTAGTTGATAAGGATATCGCTTAGTCATTAAATTGCACATGAGTATGATTTTATTTTACATTTGTCACAAAGATAAGAACCTGGAAGTGAATGATACATACATTTTTAAATATGTTATGCAAACATATTTTATATAGTATGCTTTTTTTTTTTAATAAATGCACTTCCTCATAAAGTAAATAAAGGTTATTTCTAATACATAAAATAAAAAATATAACACTGTTACTCTCATTCAGTCAAGCTAAATTTGTACCAATAAAATTTACTTTCTGTAATTACGCGGAGAAAAAAATTCGGGTAAAATTACCGAACGATATGGTAATGACATTTCAGGTAAAAGGAAAACCATAATTCTTCTATTAAAAACCAAAAAATACGGTATTTAAGCCATTCATTTGGTTTTTTTCTTCTTTCATATGGTTTACTACTGGATATTCTAGTTTTCAAAATTACAGTTCTTATAATCGTACATTTAGTAGGAAATGCCAAACTGATAAGTAAATTTAACAGAATAAATGGTTTTTATCCCATACTCTGAAGTATCATGATAAAATTACCAAAATTGTTCCCATATTATAAAATCATATTTTATTGTAAACTTTATCTGAATCATTACCATAGCGTTTAGGTAAAAATTATCCAGCTTTTCAGTGTTCCCATATAGCCAGAAACACGGTAAATTTTACCACAGTCTGATAGTTTTGACCATACTTTTTTGCAATACAGGATTTTTTTTTTTCTTTTATTTTGCTACAAATACAATCATCAACGAAATTACAGTCTAAACTATTTTTTTACCCATAAAAAAGATATCTTACTATTTTGATCCTTAAATTAAAGTATAGTGAAAACTGTTAAAATCTCTTGCCCCCAAAATATAACGTCACACTCTATTACTTTTTTTTATTATTATATTTTTGTTATTATATTTTGATATATTAGCATAATTACTTTTGATTTCTTGACTGAAAGGTATCCTAAGTGTCTTGAATGGATCTATTGGGATGAACGTACTAAATATAAAAAATAAAATGTCTTAAGATATCTCCTACAATTTCATGGACATATACATGTTTATAGTGATGACAATTATTGAAATTCATTCATAATAATCCATGATTATCTCTTGAGTTTTTCAACAAAATATTCGAAATAAGAATCTGAAAAATTCTTATGTTATTCCGTATATCCCGCTCAGAATGTGACATGACATAATTGAAATACGATGTTCTGTATTAAAAGCCGTTAAAAGCTTCCCAAACCATTCAACTTCTTAACATACGATTTCTGCTTAAATTAAATCGAGGCTTACTTTACGATCTATGCTAATATGCTGCGTGACAGTCATAATAATCAAGATTTCAAATAACATAAATAAATTTTGATTAAAAGCCAAAAATATTCTTTTTCGATCTTCTATTTTTTTATGTTTCGAGCAAAATCATAAATAACTGAAAAACGTTTGAAATGGCAACGCTCGTTCAGTTGGGTTATTAGCAACTAATCAAATGGTTTCTAATCGCATGGTTTTGCATGGCGTGTTAATGTCATAATTTGGGTTTATTATCACGCTGAATCAGTTTTCCGATTAGTTTAAATGATACCTGCAAGAGACGTCGTGCATGTATGACGTACTTGATAGGTTGACCCACGTGCGATGTCGCTTGCGAGTATCCAATCGCACAACTAATTATAGCTGCAGAAAGTTTGTTCGATAGTATGGTTTTCCCTACCGTAATTATGATTCGTAGAAGAACCGATTCTTCTGAGTTAGAACTTAAATACTATCAAAGAAGGAACAAAAGAAAAAGTTGGTCAAATTGAGTAATTTTTTTGTATTTTTTTATTTTTTATTTACATACAATTGGATTTTTTAGTTATGAAATAAAATAAATAGCATTTTTTGTCTATTTCACATTAATCTCAGGAACATTAAGTACTGCAAATTCAGTTTGGCTACAAAAAAATTAAAGAATCAGGGAAATTTCGCCAAATGCTCGATAAATAATACGCTCGGAGTGGAAGAATTATGTTCAGGATACTTGTAAAAAAAATAATTTGCAAACGATATCTCAAAAAAGTTCTTATGCAGCAAATAAATTACAGACTCGTAAAAAAGAATTATGCACGAACTTGCTAATTTATTATTCGAAACAATGCAATATTTATTTTAATTTTTATCCTTTACTTTTATAGACTTTAAAGACGCAAATAATAAATTTTTCGATTAACAAAAGAAACCTAAAATTAATATTTTTTGCCAACAATACATTTCGCCTGCGAAATGATTAGAACTTGGCGACGTATTCAAGATAAAAATCGCAGTTTTTGTCATAGTTTGAATCCATAGAAATGAGCAAGTGTCTTTTCTCTTAATCTTTGAAAACACCGCCTTAATTTTCCACCTATTTTAAATGTCATATAGAACAAACGATGTTTAGAGCAAAAAACATAGAAAAATTAAACCTAAAATCTAAGATGGCTAGAAAATAGGGCTCTTAAGGGAACATTTCACACCGAGAAAAAGTTTTATTTGCTTTATGTTAACCTACTGAGATCTATATGAGCACAAATTTTATTTTTTGAGCTTTTGCTTAATATTTTCGATTTATGGAAATAATTTCTCGTAAAACTATAGTTACCAAATTTTAAATCTTGAGGTTGTATTTTTATAACTTCAACTATTGAACTTAAAAAAAAGTTTTAAAGATATATTTATAAACTTAAAGTTTAATTACTTGCTTCAGAAGAAAACAACTTAAAAAGAATTTTTAAATTATTAAAAACAAGATTAAATTTTACTTACAGTGCTTTTAGGAAAAAAACTTTTTGTTTAAGAAACAGGCTGTAAGTACGTTTTTTTTTATTTTTTTTTTTTTTATTTATTTGTAAAATCATATTTTTGGTGTTAAGTCGAAAAAAAAAAGATAAAAAGGAACATTCTAAATACCTTTCCGTATAATAATCAGAATTTCAATGAACGGAAACTTTTAAAACAAAGTAGAATAAAGTAATTTTGAACAAAACCTGAATAAAATGAAACAAAATGTTTTTTATCTCAATAAGAAAAAAAAATATTGCAATGCTTCATGAAAAGTGTGTTTCATTTAAAAAAAAAAAAAAAAGCTATAACTATATTTTTCCCTTATTAAAAAAGTGTTCATGATTTCAAGTCTGAAAAACACTCATTATAACTTTTTATATGATTGGCAGAACAACGATGAACAAAAACTATTAAAACCAATCCGAACTGTTGAACAAAATAGAGCTGCTGAATAAAATAGAACAAAAACGCTTTTCCTTAAAATACCATGCAGTACTTTAATTTTTAAAATGCTATTGTAAAAAAATACTGATGTAAATCTATTGTAAATAAAATATAATGATTTTTAAAAAATGTGTTTCATAAAAAAGAAGGGAAAAAAAGACATTTTTTCTTATTAAAAAACTGTTTTTCATGTCAAGTCGGAAAAACACTCTCAATGTAACTTTTCATATTATTGTCTCAACAACAATAAACAAAAACTATTAAAACTAAATTGTTGAACAAAACTGAATAAAATTAAACAAAGCTGTCCCACACATGGAAGAAATATAATTACTTTTCTGACTAAACAATAGCTTTAAATTAAAAAAAAACTTTATTTTAATCAAATGAAAGTATCCGGTTGAAATTATTTTTGTTAAAAAAATGTCTATGGATCATTCATTCTAAAATAAGCCGTTCGTAAAAAGGATCCTAAAAAGAAACGACAAACATAGGGAAAAGTTTTTATCACAATTAGTTGGTGTGTGTTGAAACATTTCGACTAGTGAATAAACACAAATGAAAAATATAGGTCGAAATTTTATAATGGAAATTACGTACAATGGCAAGGAAATGTTCGAATACTGAATTCAATTATATTTGGGAAATCATCAGAACGTAGAATCATTAATAAACTAGAACAACCGTAAAAATGAGAAAGGAATTATTACTCTAAAATTTAATTTGCTAACGGAACTATATCAAGGGTCTGCAACTACTATTCTGAATTACGTTTTAGACACCTAAGAGTGAGTCATCAGAATTGGGTGAAAAAGATATTCACGTAGGTTTCAGTTCGTTGTCATTCCGGTCAAGGAAATAATTATGAAATTGAAATCTAATTTGACTCGAGTTCTCGTTGCACTTGTAATTATGTCAGTAATGGCAATTGAAGATTGGATTAGAAATCTATATTATTGATGATATAAGTTTTTTTTTTTTTTTTTTTTAAATATTTTTTTTTCTTTTTATGCTTTAAGAATAAGTAAAGGAATTTATGCAGGGAAGGTAGATACTTTATTTACGTCGCACTAGAGCTGCACTATGGGGTATTGGCGACGGTTTCGGAGACATTCCTGAGGATGATCCGAAGACATGCCACCGCAATTTTGATCCTCTGCAGAGGGGATGGCTACCCTGCTTTGATAGCCCGACGACCTGCGCGTGAGAATTTATGCAGGGAAATCAAATGTAGATTTAAATTTTTGATAATAAAACTGGCTTAAAACTTTTTTTTTTGAATCAAGTTTTTTTTTTTTTAATTTTTCTATTATTTACTAATTATATATCCGTGTAGAATAATTTAAGGTTGTCCCTAACCTGAAGAAGCAGTATAAAATTGTTAGCACAAAAAAAAAAAAAAAAAAAAAAAAAAAAAGCAGTAGTTAAATTTTTTTTTTTTTTTCTTTTCACCCTTTTCCTCCCTTGATTCTTTATATCGCTTTAAGTAAACCTTAAATTAAATTAAAAAATTAATTAAATTTTAAAATTAAAATAAAATAGAGTACTTTCATTTAAATTTCAATTTATTTTTATTTCTTATATTATAAAGAAAATATCCTAAATTTAGTCATTTATACTTCTTTTGAGAATTTGTTAAGAGTGTAAGCCGAAATCCCTCTATTTTTAGAAAACCCCCCTTTTTTTTTTTTTTTTTTTTTTTTTCTTGGCCTACTGCGTGTTCTGTTCTAACATTATAAATTGGTAAAATATATAAAAACTGAACAAATGGGGATAAGAAAGTAAATTAAAAATTCACTTGGCAGACTACGAGGCTGTTATAACAATTCAAAAAATAATTTACGTTGACTTCTGAAAAAAAAAGTGTTGGAGTGTTTAAAAAAAATTGAGATAGAATGTGAAACCATTATTTTATTTTATTCTTTTTTTTTTCTATCAGTATTTTTTTTTCTTTTGGTGTCGGAAATAAAGGGAAACTCTAAACAATTTTCATGAATTTCAACAGAATTTTTCGTACAAAAATCGCAATATTATTAATTTAAAATATCTAAAGTACTTCTCCATTAGTAAAAATGATAATTTAAAATACAAAACCGGAAACAAAAACATATTTTCTCTGAATAGAGTAAGGCCTGACAATTCTTGTTTACTCTACTTTTTGGTATTAAAGAGAGAAAAAAAACAAAAATAAATTACAAAAATTTGAAAAGCTTTTCTCATGTTTTGTATTTTCTGATGGTGAGTTAAAAACAAATTAATTCACTTATTTATTTTGTGATTGTATATCAGTACCACAATATTGCTTTCTTTTGTCTTGTTTTTTTTTTTTTTTATCCTGTTTTATGAATTTAGATAGTTAAAGTTTTTTTAATCAAATGTACAAGTTTTTTATACTTATTACATAAGTGATAAAATTTTAATTTTTTCTACGTCTACTTGGTGGAAAAAGTTTTTGTAAAATTGTCGTACTGACCATTAAAATATTTATATATATATCAGAATTTTGGTAATAAAACCGAAATATAATGTATTTAAATAATTCCTTTTGTAATATTTTGCTTCGTGTGGTTGGTTACGGTTTCCGGAAATTCTGATTTTTAAAATTATAGTTTTTATTACCACACATTTAGAAAAAAAAAAATTTTAAAAAAAGAATAAATTTTACCGAATAAATGGTTTTATGGCATGCTCGAAAGTATCATGAAAAAAAATTACCATATGTTACCATACTTACCAAATTTTATCGCGTATATTAAAACCAAAATCGGGGTAAATTTTACGATATTCTGATAGTTTTGACCATATTTTTTTCTCAGAGTAGTTTTTTGACGTAATTTTTGTTCACTATCATTTTTGTAATTTCACACTTTTTTTAACTTTAATAGAAAAATATTAATTTATGTTTTATTTATTTCTTATTAGATACTAGTATTCAGTTTAATGTTCTCAAGCTCTCGTAAGAAAGCGCTGAAATAAAATATTTCCAGATCTTGGTTGGAATCACAATGCCGTCTATTTAACCGTGGAAATTTTTCGTTGTTTTCCAGTTAATGTAAAGTAAACACATGTTAGTTAAGAACGGCG
Source organism: Parasteatoda lunata (assembly GCA_949128135.1). Classification (NCBI taxonomy): domain Eukaryota; kingdom Metazoa; phylum Arthropoda; class Arachnida; order Araneae; family Theridiidae; genus Parasteatoda; species Parasteatoda lunata. The sequence continues at coordinate 114,496,898 of OX421971.1, read as the reverse complement.
CAAAAGTGTCCTTGTTAAACTAAAATATACTCGAAAAGGATGCGTTAGCGATGTCAGGATAAGAAAACTAGCATTAAAAAAATTAGATAAGACAATCCAACGAACTTTAGCATTAAATAAGTGCAAAGAATAAAGGATCTAGTGGCGTAGATGTCATTTTGAACCAGAAGGTTGAGAAAAATATCTAGAACAATAAAGAAAATTTTTGAACAAGGCGAGACAAAATATACTCTGTATCAAAATATTTAAAACGTAAATATTTTTACTATACTTAAGCGAAACAAATAGGAAATACATAATTGTGTGATCTACATTAAGACACCGGCTGGTGCAATTTACACAAGATCTCAAGATAGCATGTATTTTCTTGACACGCTATTGCAAAATTAAAATAATAATTGTAATTAGTTTAAGGTCTCTGCTCACGCCAGAAGGGTCATGTTGTGGGATTTCACCAAGGTCACTGTTGATCTTCTCCTTCAATAGATATTCTACAGAAAGATGCTCGGAGCAGTTAGGTTCATTTAATTAATTATCCAGTTCATTAACTAACTATTCACATATTCAGCAATTCGACGGAAATTAATTACTTAACTAAACTGTTAAGCTTATAACCTAACTGCTAATTGTTTACTAAGCTATTTGAGCTTAGAAACGTACATTGTGTAAATATTTGTCTTCAAATAAAAAAATGTTTAAAAAATTTTCGGCGGAAATTTTTTTTTTGAGTTTGGCCTCTATAAATATTAATACAATATTTGATTTAAACAATTTCTGTTAAGAAAGAACGAAATATAAATCCCATCATATGATGACAAAGGACTTTCTGAATTAATTTCGAAAAATTGTAGATGCATTGCTTAGACTGAATAGTCTACGTTTGCTATAAAGTGCAAGAAATAAAGAGATGTAAAAAAATATGATTGAAATTTCTATATAGGAAAGAAGACAGTATAATGTTACAGTTATATTAATATTATGCATAATATTATTTTATGTTAATATTATGTTACTATTAAGTTAATGTTATGTTTTAGTAATGTTAATATTACAGTTATTTATGGATGGTGTTTTCAATATAAATGTAAACAATAACAATCTCGAGCTACCTGCTCTCGTTCCTGTTAGAAAGTTTGCAACTTCTTACTTCAGCTTGAAGCTTACTTCCGTGAGGCGATATTTTCAGAAGTATAATTTTGTTTTCAATAAAAGAAATAAATTAGGTAATTTCAGAGCTCAAATGCAAATCTGCCTCATTTCATAAGATATTAATGCTATTACGTAATTCTGGTGAGTTTGAAGTGAAAATTTGTTTTAGTTATTTATAGATATATTGTTAAAAAAGGTGACATGGTTGCTAGATTTTGAATAACTCGCTTTTTTGGCAGTCCTGATTTGGCCTCTTGCCATTTGTTTATTACTTTTTGTTCTTGTTACAAGCTGTGCACCATCTTACGCTAGTGTTAGCATATAGTTCGAGGAGTAAGATTAAGTTTATACATTATAATTCAGGTTTAAACATTATAGTTCAGGTTTAAATTTAAATGTTAGCATATATTGTTGACAAGGTAAGAAGTGTTTTATAACGATTCTTTTTTCAAAGGTTAGGTTTAAATATTTATTATTGATCAAACCACATGTTAATTATTGCATGTATTATTTACACTTAGAATTCATTGTAAACACAAGTAATAAATAGACAAATACAACGTTTGCAAGAACTTCAATTCAAAAGAATCTCACAACACAGTGGCCACGTTCTGAGCTAAATGGCTTCAAAATACACATGAAACAGTAACCCTGAAGTATAGGCGGTAAAAAGCCAGCAGCTTAATATAAAAATTGAAAAATATTAAAGTTACCTTATAATAAAAATTACCTTATAATTTTACTATATAAAAAATACCTTTATAATTTTAACATTAATAAAATGATATAAGTGTATTGTTTTTTTTTTTTTTTTTTTTTTTTTTTTTTTTTTCTTACTGTATAGCGACACCTTCATTAGTTATTGCATGTGGTTTTGTAAATTACTGTTTAGGCAAACGTTAGTTTTGAAGATTGTATATCCGTAAAAAGGGTATTAATTCTTTCATATTAATTCTTTTTCTGGTATAGATTTCACGTTTTCATTACCACACGATCACGAACCGCATGCTTACAGTCTTAATCACTTTGTGAGCTATATGACTTTAAAATACACGGAAAAGAGTAACCCGGAAGTTTAGGCGGTATAGAGCTTGTAGTGCTCCCTAGTGTAGAAAACACCATCCATAGAGTTTCATAGAGTGCTCCGAATATAAAATATGTTTGTATTTTTTTTTTTTTTTTTTTTTGTTTTTTTTTTTTTGTGAATGCAAAGAAATAGCCAATGAGAAATTTTTGTAGCGCCATCTGGAGACTTTTTTGTTTTTAACTTAGCAAAGTTTTTAACTAGATGCTTTTAGAGTTTCTGAAACTTTAGTTAGATTAGTTAAAAATGAAGAGAAAATATGGAAAATAATAAAGATTAATGAAAAGAGAAGGAATGAAAATTATTAAAATAAAATTTCTTAAAAAAGAATTGAAAAAAAAAAAACATATGCATATTTTAAATAGCCGGAAAATATTTTTTTAAATATTTTTTTTAAAGAATATTTTATTTTAATAATTTTCTTTAATATATATATATATATATATATATATATATATATATATATATATATATATATATATATATATATATATATATACAGCAAAATAAATAAATACAAAAAAAAAACAGAAAAAAATTAAGAAAAACAATAAGTATCATTTATTGCGCATAAGCTGCAAGTAAATAGAACTCATAAGATAAGTTCAAAATGAAGATAAAACAAAGGTAAATTACAGACAAATGAAAAAATAGGGGAGGGGGGAATAATAATAATAACATACATACCCCCTTTTTTCATTTGTCTGTAATTTACCTTTGTTTTATCTTCATTTTGAACTTATATATATATATATATATAAATTAAATACTTTGTAAAAGATATCTTTAATATGCATGCAAACGCACATTACATACTGGAACAAAGAAATACCAAGGACAAAATATAAACAAAAAGGATAGTAAAAAAAAAGAAAGAGACAAACGAAGAAAATTGAGAAAAATTTAATGACTTTTATTTACTGCTCATAAGTTGCAAATACATAGAACTCATAAAATGACTTAAAAATATAGAGAAAATAAGGAAAAGCATCTAAAGATTTCTTAAATGAGAAGAAAAAAAATCAAAAAATTTTTACAAATCAAATAAAACATTTTTTTTTGAAAATGTTCTTTTTTTTTTTAATATGTTGCATGTGGATAATATGTTTAAAAGAAAGAATTCCTTTTATCTAACGAGAAGCCAAACCTTTTTTCTTTTTTTTTTCAAAATACTTGTATAAACTGTCAAATTTAAACAGAAACAGGTGTTAGAATTTAAACATAATATTATTTAAAATCTGAATTGATGTGATAACCTGTTCTAATTTACGAAAATTTCTAATAGATAGCGCCACTGCTACTACATGGTCAGTTGTAGAAAAAATAATTAATTCTGTAATAAGTGAAGAAAGATTTGAAAAATTAATACTATTAAATAATAAGAAGCAATAATAATAAAATTTATTTTCGATAATGAATTTCAAAGCTATTTTTAAAATTGTGTTTTTATAATTTTAATTTAATAGCATGAGAAAGGAGATGAAAATTGTATAATTTTCCATTAGGAATCAATCTTGCATGCGGTATTACTAAAAAATAGTTTTACCCATCCCTTAAAGATGGCGACACCATAGGAATCAAGATATATTGCAAGTACTATTTAATATTTTTTTTCTTTACTGCGAAATTTTCACAAAATCAAGTAAAAAGCAGTAGGTTACGGAGAGGTATGGGTTTAGTTTGTTTTGTTTTTTTAATTTTCTTTCTTTCTTTTATTTATTCTATTTATTTATTCTTCTTTTCAAAAGTAATTTAGGACCAAGTAATTTAAGAAGCCATGTGAAGCTGGTTGAAACCGAACAAAAATGAAAGCAATTTATTCCGATTCCACAAAATGTTAAGTACAGTTTTGGTTATGAAATAGTTGTTGTATTGCATGAATTTAAAGAAATATATTAATTTTATCCCTTTATATATAATTATCATAATTTTCCATAAGTGTAATCTTTGAAAAGGCAAAATAAAACACAATTAATAAAAAAATATAGTTTCTTTGAAAATCCCAAAATATAGAATTATTCAATTACATTATTTTAAACAGAGTTTGAAGTAGACAAATTATGAAAAAATTCTTGCTTCAAAACTATGAAATAACTACAATAATATCAATTTTGTATCTTATATAAATATATATATATATATATATATATATATATATATATATATATTTTTTATATTTTTTTATATTTTTTTTTTTTTTTTTTAATCCATACACAAGATCTATATCTTAAATTGTTCTTAAAATTATCCCTTAGTAAAAATTCCTTCGCAAAAATGAATAAATAGGAAATCATACATTTGAGGTCAGAAACTAATATTTTGTCAAGAAAAAGAAAAACAAATTTTGCGAATTATTAACAAAGAAAATGATAAAAATAATATTAAAACCTGTTTAATTTCTGGAAGAGTATAGACTTATTAAGTATTATTAAGTATTTTCATTGTTCTCTTTTGGTTTTAAAGTCGACGTGACCAACGCTTTCACGTTAGGGTTAGACATATTTCTTACAAGAATCCAATTTTTGTATTGTTTCCGGAGAAACTTCCTCATAAAACTGCAACGTACAGTTTTCACCGAAACCGTTAAGATAATATTTTTTTTTTTTTAAATTATATTTTGTTAATTTATGTAAATTTTTAAGTCGGAATCGTAAAAAACAACTTTTTTGTGCACATTTCTCCAAATTTCTTTTTTCCATGTTTATTCATTTTCAAATTGATATAAAAAACAAGTTGTACCACTTTTGAAGGGTAATGTAGGTTGTTGATGGTAATATTTGTATGTTTATTGGATAGTTTCTTTGTGATATTTGAATAAATATTAAAAAATTTCTTTCGATTTGCCCAGTTTATTTCTGACTAACTTGTTCGGAAACTGACAGATTACGTTATCAATTAAAAAATCTAATACATTCAACAATCGATTTAAGATATTTCTTAACAGTGCCGGATGCTTCCTACTTTATGGAGTTATAAGAATATAGTTATAAGCTTGATATGTCAAGTTAATATATAGTTGAAAGCATGATTGATTACAGTTATTAAATACATTCATATGAGGAAAAGTATTTACATCGATTGTTTCTTTAATACCGAAATATATAGAACGTCAGGATTGTAATTAAAGTTACGTTGTCCTAGCAACGCGCTGTTTTCATTTATATAAAAAGAAAACTTTATGAATGAGATGAAAGATAGCAATTTCGCAAAAATGTGTTAAGTGACATGATCGGGAACGTTGCTTCCTACTTTATGGATATTTATATACCTATAGCAATATTTCTCTTAGAAAAAAAAAGATTTTCTTGTAATTGGGGCTCAAAAATTAAGAAAACACGGAATTGTATCAATGGTTAATTTCTCAAAAGTGTTTTAATCGACATAATCGGGAACGCTCTTTGATGTAGTAATTAACAACTTAGTAACAGTTCGAAAGTTTTCTAACTTAAAATAATTTCGAAATTTTTAAATAAGCATAATTGTATAATTTAACACATTTTCAGAGTTGCTATTTATTTTCCACAGCATTTGTACCCTTTGAAAAAAAAGTCAAAACTACCAGAATTATCAATTTAATTTAGAATGGAGCATTTGTACACTGAGAAATAAGTATGTTCAAAACTACTAGAATTATCAATTTATGAACTGAGCGTTTGTACACTAAGAAAAAAGTATGGTCTAAATTATCAAAATTATAAATTTAGGAACTGAGCATTTGTACCCCGAGAAAAAAATATGGTCAAAACTATCAGAATTATCGATTTATGAGCTGAGCGTTTGTACACTAAGAAAAAAGTATGGTCAAAACTCCCAAAATATGGTAATATCGACCGTGTTTCAAGCTCTATGGAAGTACCAAGCACAGTAATTTTTACTTTGGTAAAGATTTTAGCAAAATTAATAATAAAATATAATTTTATAATATAGGATAAAATTTGGTAAACGTTGTAAAATTTAATAATTTTATAATGATACCTTAGAGCATGGCATAAATTCAATTAAATTTGCTTTCTAGTTGTTTTTTTTTTTTTTTTACTAATTCTATAGTTCTTCTTTTTCTCATTGGCACGACAGCCCAGGATGGGCCTTGGTCTTCTCAACCAGCCTATGCCAAGACATTCTTCCCTTAGCCAAGGTTCTCCAGTTTATTATCTTTAAAACTTGTAGGTCTTTTTCAAGGCAGTCTAAAAATCTTAGGTTTGGCCGTCCTCTTTTTCTTGTACCTGTTGGCCTGGCACTGAAAACTTTTTTGGTTGTCCTGATATCCTCCATTCTTATAATGTGGCCTGCCCATTTAATCCTTTGAATTTTGATAAATTTAATGACATCAGGTTCTTTGTATGCTTTGTAAAGTTCCGTGTTTGATCTTCTAAACCAAGTACCATTTTTACTTATTCCACCAAAAATACTTCGCAGTATTTTTCTCTCAAATCTAGCTATCATATTTTCATCTCTACGGGTCATTGTCCAGGGCTCACATGCGCATGTAAGTACTGATCGTATAAGTCATTTATGGAGAAACACTTTTCTTTTTATTAGGCTTGACTGAAGATATTTTCTTAGACCATAAAAACACTTATTGGCCATCGTGATTCTCATGTGTATTTCTTGTGTAGTGTCGTTTTTGTTGTTAATCTTAGACCCTAAATAGGTGAAGCTATCAACGGCTTCGAATTTGTATGCTCCAATTTCAAACTGTAATTCTATAGTAATAAGAACAATAATTTTGAAAACCAGAATTTCCGGTAAACCGTTTTCATATAAATGGAAAAATTACCGAGTGAATGGTTTGTATTATGTAAATTTTGGTTATTATTACTAGAATAAATTTTTTTACGAAAAATACCGTAACCATACAGTGCGATAATTTTACTAGACATTATCCTCAGTCTGTAAATTGTTTAAATAGCGTATTTTGTTATATCTGTAGGAGTACTTAAGAGAATCAAAAACATTTGCCCGCAATTGTAAAACTTATTTATTGAAAGAGGAAATAATTTTTAAACATTATTTATCATCTTTTTTTTTTATAATCATATAGCATATTGGTCTCAACATTTTTGAATTGTGAGGTATACAAATATTTATTTCATTTTAGAACTTTGTAATTTTGATATTTTAACGAGACAAAATATTTAATTCGAGGAAATTTGGCTGAATAGTTTTTGAGTCATAATTTTTTAAAAAAAAAAAAAAAGAAAAGAAAAAAAATTTCATTTTTGTTTTCCGGGAATTACTCGACCGTTTCCATGGAAAAATTACATAGTATGCTGTATAAATTTTTCAATCATTATTAGATTAAATTATATAAAAATAAGACATTCAATCACTAAATTAAAAATCAAGACTCTTTATAATATACAATTGCGTTGTACAGACTCGTCACGTGTCATAACTTTTTGATTGCCTCTCATCATTTCATCAACAGCAGTGATTGATTCTTGAGATGTCATGAATTTTGCTTAACCAGGGTCTAAAAAGGTCTAACCAGGGTCTTTGATACACACCCTTTCCAAAAACTTTAGTGCAATTTATTCATTATCGTACCATTTATTCAAGTATACGTCTTCTTTTATCCCTAAAAATCATACCATTACGCTTTAATCTGCTTTGAACGCCTCTATCACAGTACGACTTTACATTCATTTTAAATACTTTCATGAAAATTAGTTAATAAGTTGTATGCTAGCTGTAGCACCTTCCCCTCATCTTAATTTACAAATCTGAAGCATGGTTTTGTTATCGCTACTATATCTCTGAACCTAACTCATGTCGTGTTAATGATTCACTTGAACAACTCTAATGAAATGAAATCCAATCATTCTCTAATGTAAGCAAGTTTTGTTAGTATTGCGAGATATTCGTGACTGTAATATTTCCACTTAATTTCATAAACGCACGCAATAATTTACTTTCATAATAACAGATCGCAGGTGTTGAACTCCTTATTAGTAAGGGCTGATGAACTTTAATAAACACATTTTAAATTAAAGTACAGTGCGCAAAATAAAAAACAGACCACCTTGAATAACTTCTGTTCTGATGATCAGATCTTCACGTTTTAGGACTCAATCTTAAAGTTTTGAGGGGGTGACACCTCAAATATGCTAATTAATTAGTGCAGACGTTATTGTAAGTTACGAAATAGACACAAAAGTGAATTTTCTCTGAATAAACGTACCTTTTTTTAACGAATTTGCCCCCAAAATATAGGGGGTAGCCGAAATTTGGAAAATATGGTCCCAATAGTTTGGTTAGGAGAACTGTCCAAAGTTTGAACCACTTCATGTTAATTTTACTTTTTGCTTATTTAACCATATCTCGAGAACTTTTTAAGTGAATTTAAATATTTTTGCTAAATATTATAAAGTATGTTTATCCAAAGATAATTCCATCCAAAATATAACTTTTAGAAAATATTTATTATTTTTTAATATTTTATTTTGTGATAGTCGAAAAACTTTTGGAATTGTAAGGTGGTTTTTACATCATTTCAAAGAATGCAATTTTAAATGGCAAAGTACAAAATTAGATCGAAATTGGGGAAATCCGGATAAATCGAATTTTAAAAATTCTACTTTTTTAAACTCTTTGATGTTTTTGACTGTTCGAAGTTATCGTCGGTGTTGTGCTAGAATAAGTTACTTTTAAACTTCACTTAATTATAAGCAAATTCATTTAAAAAAAATTACTATGTTCAGGTTACAGCTCTAAATGGCATTTTTCATTAAATGTCTCTTTAAATTTAATACATCTTAGGTTGCCCCTATAATGAAATTAAGGGATTTGTTAAACTCCCAGTCTTTGGGATAAAATCAGTCTCCGAATATAACTAGTTGACTGAGGACCGCAAAGACTATGAACGACCTAAAATAAGAACCATTACAGGTTTTAAAAATTAGCGTTTTTTAATAACATCACTCCCGCTAAAACCAGATTAAATATAGTTACTACGTAGATTCTTTTTATAATTTAATACTTGAATTCAAGTCTATCTAAACCAGTATAAACTGAACTTAATTTCTTAGGATATACTTTGTTTGAACTATTGCTTTTGTCTATCACAGTTACTTATATGATAGTTCTATTAATTCTTTGTAGATTCAACGTAGAAAATTCTACGCAGAGTCAGGTCTATCCGAACCTTTATAAGCTAAATTTATCTTCTTAGGATATACTTTGTTTGAACTATTGCTTTTGTCTATCACAGTTACTTATATGATAGTTCTATTAATTCTTTGTAGATTCTACGTAGAAATTTCTACGCAGAATCAGGTCTATCCAAACCATTAAAAGCTAAATTTATCTTCTTAGGATATACTTTGTTTGAACTATTGCTTTTGTCTATCACAGTTACTTATATAATAGTTCTATTAATTCTTTGTAGATTCTACGTAGAAAATTTTACGCAGAGTCAGGTCTATCCGAACCATTATAAGCTAAATTTATCTTCTTAGGATATACTTTGTTTGAATTATTGCTTTTGTCTATCACAGTTACTTATATAATAGTTCTATTAATTCTTTGTAGATTCTACGTAGAAAATTCTACGCAGAGTCAGGTCTATCCGAACCATTATAAGCTAAATTTATCTTCTTTGGATATACTTTGTTTGAACTATTGCTTTTGTCTATCACAGTTACTTATATAATAGTTCTATTAATTCTTTGTAGATTCTACGTAGAAAATTTTACGCAGAGTCAGGTCTATCCAAACCATTAAAAGCTAAATTTATCTTCTTAGGATATACTTTGTTTGAACTATTGCTTTTGTCTATCACAGTTACTTATATAATAGTTCTATTAATTCTTTGTAGATTCTACGTAGAAAATTCTACGCAGAGTCAGGTCTATCCGAACCATTATAAGCTAAATTTATCTTCTTAGGATATACTTTGTTTGAACTATTGCTTTTGTCTATCACAGTTACTTATGTAATTACCAAACTATCAAATTGGTATTCCTAAAATACAAGTCAATATCGATAATAATATAATGCAATATCGATTTTACTCGATAACTATAAGCTTAGAGCTGGGGGTAATGAACAGTCGTTATGAGTTAGTGGTGTTTATACTTCATAGAAGCCTTTCTATCAACAGATTGATGGTCACCTGTTTGTCTAGTGAGCAATACTGCTCAGATTGCCGTAAGTCTCAAAATTGTGAAGTCTTAACCTCTATGACCGCCTTGACCATTTTTGTTCCAATGCCCAACCTGATATTGACTATCGTCATTCGGGTATCAGGAGGGCAGATTTGTTGGTCCCTCTCTCAAGGGCATCCTATTAAGTGGGCCAATATTGCTCCCATAGTAATAAGAACAGATAGCACAAAGAAGAGAAGAGAAAAACATCCATGTCTTAACCGGGAATCAAGCCTGGGACTTTCTTGACTTGAGGTCAGTTCCCTGGCCATCATAAAAACCTGTCTGTTACCTCCTTGACTGGTAGCTGGTTGTTTTAAAATTGCTTTGCTTTTAACAATAAACTAAAGCATAAATCAAAATTTGGTAACAATGATATAAAATATCGAGCAGTAATATCGTTGAGAATCGATAATTTTCTAAAAGTATCGCTAATATCGATAGTTTTTTAAAACTTTTTCTTTGCCAAGTACCGATACTTTCTTTCGAAACTATGTCACTATTCAATTTGAAATATCTTTTAAAGGCATTATTTCACACATTAGTTTTTCAGAGTGTGTAAAAAAAATATTAAAAAAAGCTTTTGAAAATCTTGATATGCTCTTTTTGGCAGTTGTATTAATTTAAGGTCAATTTTATAAAACTATATCCTGTCTTTTATTTTATTACACTGTACTCATTCAGAGTTTCGCAGAAAATTGTACTAAGAATGCGAATAAAAAACTTATTTCAAATAGATCGAAACTGAAAGTATATTATTTCATTGTTTAAGTGTTAATCACTGACAAATAGAGTTGATTTTTTAATCATTCAAATGACATAGAAAATCCCTTCATAGAGCATCCAAAACGTCTTTGCATCGAAATATATGACTAAATGCATTGAAACAGAATGACAAAGCTTTGTCAGAGTTGGTTCGCATACATATGACGCGAAAACTACGTCACATTTTCAAAACTATACGTCAAACTCTTAGTCCTTGAAATATTGAATGTTTTATTTATTATTAAAAGAAACATAAAAAAAATATGATTGGTCAAGGGAAAGCGTATATAAGTATTCTTACATAATATCGCCTGGAGCAAAGAAAAAAAAATATAAGCAATCTACACTATCTCTTATAAAAATTGTTTTCAATTTGAAATAATATTCGTATTTTTTGTTTAAATAGAATCATGACAAGTAATTTTTGTTTTCAAGTTATTAGGCGATTTTTTTCAGAGTTTAAAATATTTTTACCATATAGTTAAATAATGCCATGAGTGGATTTTTTAATCATCTCTATAATTTCATGTTAATTCCCATTATTTATTACAAAGGGGTTTATTTGAATTTAATACTTTTTATATGATTCACTTTTTAATGAATTATTTTATTAATTCTATTAGCTTAATTTCATAGAAGCATATTATTTTATGTCATTTAAAGTACAGTTTTGTTAACAGTGGAAGTACAATTTTATAAAAGTGATTATTAACAGTGTTGATTTCGACATGAACACTGTTTATAATCCGGATGTTCAATTTCAAACCAGTTTATAAGAATTGGTTGCTTTTGTTTTAATCCACTGATTTAAACCACCTTATAGAGATGGAATTACTGAAATCACGTGAATGAACTTTATTTAGAATACAATTCCGAACCCGAATTCTCGGACTATTCTTTAGAATCGGAGATTTCTCATCCGAGTCACTGATTTAAATCACTTTAATGAACGAATTCATTCAATTTTAATCATTTTTATGACTGACTATAAGAAATGGAATTATTTCTAGAATCATGTGAATTAACATAAATAGAATTAATTTAAAATTCAATTCCAAACACGAATTCTTAGACTACTGTTTAGATTTTAAGATTTTTCTTCCGATTCACTGATTTAAGTCATCTTAATGAACAAATTTATCCGATTTTAATATTTTTGATGACTTGTTTCTTAATCTTAATGAATTATTTCGATTTTCTTCTAGAGTAGTATAAACTTAATTCTCTGAGTAACGTGTATGCATGGTATTTAAAACGGAATTCAATGTAATTCCCAAACACAGATTCTAAGACTATTTATTTACTTTGTAATAATTAAAAGAAAATTCTCACGCATTAATCTTTTTCAAGAAGTAAATGGTCTGAAATCTTACTGATAGCTAAGCTACCAAACGACTTTCAATTATTAATTTAAAGCCGAGATTATTTTATATCAGTTGAATAATCGTCATCGAATTTCATAAGAGTAATGTTTCTTAGTAGAAAGAATAATAAATAAATATTACTCCAGTGAGAAATTATTGCTACTCAACCGAATCGAATTACTTGGCCAAATTTAAATTAGCCTTCTGTCAGAGGAATTCATAGTAAATCCTAGAGATAGATTGTGTGATAAAAAAAAACGATATTCTTGAATTCAGACAGCATAAATATTAATTCTTAATTTCCATAAAACGTGAGAATAAGGTACTCTGTATAAATAACAACTTTTTCACTAAAAGTTTAAACAGCTTTTGATTTGCCTTGGCACTGTCCTTCTTAGCAAAGATTTGGAACTCCACAAATCCTCAACCTTCAAAATGATAAAGATAATGATTTTTTTTTTTTTTTTTTTTAGAATTTTATAAACATATAGATTTTTTAACTTTTCTTTCTTTCTTCAGCTAGTCAATATTTTTGCCCGACCCTTACAGATAGAATGTCCTTTCCGACGCAGGGGACAAATTCTTTATCAACAATACAAATACAACACAAATACAACACAAATACAACCCAAATACAATACAAATACAATACAAATACAATACAAATACAATACAAATACAATACAAATACAATACAAATACAATACAAATACAATACAAATACAATACAAATACAATACAAATACAATACAAATACAATACAAATACAATACAAATACAATACAAACACAATACAAACACAATACAAATACAATACAAATACAATGGTGCTCCAGTCACCATTTACTACCGGGATAGCCTGATTAATAGGGCGTTGGGTCCGTGTCCTAAAAGTCGTGAGTTGGACGGTTGAATCCCCGCCGGCCGAAGACTCCACGTGTAGTGAATGGTAATTGATGCGCATTAAATGCGTCACGTCACAAAGTGCTCCATGTTTCCATAACAAATCATACCTCTGGGGGTACTGAATTGGAGATTGATCGTTCTCTGGTTCAGGTCAAAATTATGATCTGTGGATGAATGAATAGGTTCATTTTATAAACGGGTTGTGACGTGTGTGTGGCTGAAGTCGTATTCTTGTAGTATTGCCATTGAAACACAAGAAACGCACCCTATGCCTTAAATACGCTTGGTTTCACCAAACAGGCTTGCTGGATTGGCAAGTGACATTAGAAACAACAGCAACATACAAATACACCTGACCTCAAATCGAGGTTTACTGTAAGTACGAAACTTATCAAAATGAGAAAATATGGAATGAAATTCCATATTTTCTAAAGGTAATTTTGAACTGAAATAAAAATTTTTTTATTACTTTTTAAACTTTTTATTTTCACCATTTTTTCCCCCTTGGCGCTTTAGCGTCCCATGCCAAGCAAGTGATTTCCAGAGAGGGCTTTCAGGGCTAAAGAGAAGAGAAGGGCTAGTCCATTCCTCTCTTAGAGCTGAAGCTACGATTTCCCTCCTCATGACGTCACTGTGTACACAGATCTCGGAGATCACTAGCAAAGATATTATGATAACTTTGTATCTTTCTCTCTGTTAGGCTTAAGTTAGGCTTTTTCTGGTTATTAGCTTTCAAACTCTACATGAGTAACACATTATTTCCGTTCAAAAACATAGTTCAAAAAAACTTTCTTGGTCATTATATTAAAAAAATACCATTTTCAACTTATTTTACTAATTGACGAAAATGACATTATAAATACTTTATTTTCAAAAGTTCAGTTTTAACTTTAATTATTAAGCAAAATTAAAGCATATATCGAAAATTTTTTATCTACATATTCTTTGATAACAATAAGTTGGGTTAAATTTAGAATCCTCATTTTAAAATATGCCGTTAATAGCAATTTGTTCATACTTAATCATTAGGAAACATCAACCTTAAACGATAATTACTGAAACAAAATAATAATTTAGGTTCATAATGATATTAGAAATTTTACAATTGTTTATAGATATTTAAATTTAATATAATATAATTTATAGATATTTAAATTTAATATAATATAATTTATAGATATTTAAATTTAATATAATATAATTTATAGATATTTAAATTTAATATAATATAATTTATAGATATTTAAATTTAAGAGAATAAAATTTAAAAAAATCATAAATATTTAAAATAACTACATTAAAAAATATGTTATGAAATTAGGAGAATTTTAACTATATACTATATATTTTACTTATACATTTTATTTTCGCTTTAATTTTCTTTGACTTTATACATTTTTTCAATTTTTTCGCCTGCCTTTCTTTTGAAGTAACGAAGCGGTTTCTATTTATGTTGAATTTTTGTTGTATTTTTATTAAAGTTATTAACGATAGAATAAACGTCCTCCTCCTCAATGGCACGACAGCCCCGGGTGGGCCCTGGCCTTCTCAATCAACTTCCTCCAGGCCTGCCTCTGCCTGGCAGTTGTCTTCCAGTTTGAGACTTTTAAGACTGATAAGTCTCTTTCCACGCTGTCGGCCCATCTCAGCTTTGGTCGACCTCTGGGCCTTGATCCGATGGGCTGAGCCAAAAAGATTATGTTTGTCGAACGCTCTCTGTTCATTCGAATAATGTGACCAGCCCATTTAATTCTTTGGATTTTTACATACTTGACAACATCAGGCTCTCTAACAGCCCGATAGAGTTCTGAGTTTGAACGTCTGTACCAAGTACCATCAACTATACAGTAGAATATACAACAGTAGAATAAACGTAGTGCTGTTTTATATTAACTGTGTCATTTCGTTTGCAACGTTGAATCCATTCTTTACCTGGTTGTGGAAAATTACATTTTTTCCTTTTGTGTTTCTATCGGAATTTTTGCAAGTTGCAATCAAGCAAACTGGCATTTCGTTAATAGTTTTAAATTTTTGTAAATTCACTGCAAAAAACTGAGGAAAGTCATTTTATAAAACAACAATTGTCTTGGAATATGTCACAAAAAGGAATGCTTCAATATTAGTTAGAGCTTGTTAGACCGAACGCTCCGTTCTTGAAGTAAAAGTGCAAGCTTCGCGCCACCGTGACGTCACTGAAGAAAGTCGGAGTTTTTCTTCAAAAGAGTGAACCAGGTTCGAGAACTATTTATCGCCAAGTCACTCAGCCGATTCTTTTATTCAATGAATACTCAAGCAATATCACTCAGCTGGTTATTCCATTGAGTATCTTCGGAATTAATAGATTTAGCAATATATATGACTGATAAATATATAATTAAGACAAAAATAAAAACTTTCACCGATAAATCAAATTTTCTTCAAATGTTAAATGTGACTTATAAGAATCAAGTTGAGATATTCTCAGTTGATTTTCCAGATTTTATGTTTATTTAAAAAAGCTTATTTTAAGATATGGCGCAACAATTTCTTATGAAGTTTTTAAAGAAAGCAGATGAAAAGTCCGCATTTTTAGAATAACAACATCAAATAAACCACCGACTTTTTATTTATTTTCTGTAAAAATTTCCTACAAAGATAGATTTTATATAAGTAAACTTAATGTCTGGAACTTCTTTTCGTCGCCAATTGCTGCCAATTTGTGTCAATTACTTGGCTGAGTAAGTGCGAGCGCTTACTTCCAGTCAGGGCTCTTCCAGTTATCGGCATGTCCCCAGATAAACCCCTGCGGTCTTGTAAAAAAAAAAGAAAAAAATAAATAATTCTTTTTTTTTTTTTTTTGTAGAGCACTGGCATTTTCGCGTTAAAATCCTCACAAATACAACATAAACTTAAGTTCTACGAGAGTTGCGAATTATAAAATACATTCATTGTTTTCAATCAAATTACTGATAAATATATTAAGCGATGCTTTATGAAACTCAACGAATAATAATTTAAAATAATAAAACCTGCGACTAGGTTATTGCACTTATTCTCTGATTAGATTTCGAGACAAAATATCAATTGCGACATTCGGAAATATTTGAAAAATTTATTTTTCATTCTTTGTTTGGCAGCAGACGGTAACGCGGAGAACACGAATTCATAGACATGATTTTTTGTGTAAACATTATAATGTTTATGCAACGATATCCCTGTTTGACTGGTGCATAAAATGTGTATAAAAGTGTTTAAATAATGTGTTTTATACAGACATTTTATAGCACATTTTTTAAATATAAATGCAGTTTCTAAGGTTTTATAGTCACCGAAGGAAACATAGAAAATCAGTTTTCAATTTATTCAAACTAGCAATTTTAGAATACACAGTTGCCCGAGAAACAATGTCCAACTTAGTATGAAAAAGAAAATGTGTGACATTTAAGTCTACTTCATATTGTGGATTGCTGTTGAGTTGTGAAATTTTTGCTTTCAGGCATTTTGAAAAAATTTTAGAGGAAAAATATTGTTCTTGAAAATAATAGAAGTTTGATTTTGAAAAGTGTTTATGTTATTATTTATATTCGTTCTTAACAAAACAGAAAAGATTTCCACTCGAAAAGGTCACAGTTGCTTAACGTCTTACATCTGCTTAAATTAGCAGCTCATGTGAACAAAAAAAAATATGTTGAATCAGAATTTAAAATTTGAGTTTATGAATGAAATTTAATTTAACCCAAGTAATAACCCAAGAAACAATGACCAACGTACTCTGAAGAAATAATGTGTGAAATTAAGTCTATTGTTGTTTGAAATTGAAAAGAAATTGAATTGTTGTTAAAAAGAAAAATAATAAATTTGTTCATAAACTAAAATTTTTTATTCTGAATCAATATTCTTTTAATTAATTTTTTTTTCACAGCAACTGCCAATTTAAATGGATGCGAAATCAAAATACTGTCGCCTTTTCCGATGGAAATGTTTCTTGGTCTTATTGGTAATGAATACAAATTTTCAATTTAAAACTCATTTCGTTTCAAAACTTGCTTCATTTTCGGGAATAATTATTGTCTATAAAAAATGGAGATTTTTCCTTTTTAGCAATAATTATTAAATTTATTAGTAACTATACGTTTCATTGAAATAAAATTAAAAAAATTTCATTCATAATTTTAAATTGTAAATTCTGATTCAACATATTATTATTTTTTTATTTTATTCTGTTCACACAAGCTGCTAATTGGTGCAAATTAGACATTTTCGTGTGAAAGACTGTGACTTTTTCGTGTGAAAGTTGTCTCGGTTTTGTTGGATACGAATATAAATATTAATTTAAACACATTTCAAAATTAAACTTCTATTATTCTCAAGAACAATATTTTTCTCCAACAATTGATTCAAAATATCTGGAAGAAATTTCATAACTGAATATCAATAATATTTCATGATATTATTAAGTAGACTTAAATTTCATTCATGATCATTATTTTTTATTTATTTATAAATTATTTTTTTTTTTTACTAACTTGATCATTGTCGCTTAGGTATTCTAAGAATGCCATATGAATGGGGAAAAAAATGAGAATTCTTCTTTTTCGCAATAATTATTGAATTTGTAATTATATATTTCATTGAAAGTTTGAAAAAAATGAATTTCGCTCATAAGCTTAAATATTAAATTCTGATTCAACATATTCACATAAGCTGTTAATTTAAGCAGATGCAAGACATTAGTTCAATTTTTTTTCATTTCATTGAAACGTATAGTTACTAACAATTTGAATAATTAGTGCTAAAACTCTCTATTTTCTTATGTAAATAATTTTATGTATGTAGATAATTTTATGTGATTTTTTATGTAGTTTTATTTTGAAATCCGTTTAAATTAATTAATATTATTTATGAAATTTGTTTCTATTAATTTAAATTAATTGAAACGTGTTTATTTTAATTAATATATTAAACAATCAATATTTTGTATTTATTACCAATAGGGCCAAGAAAAATTTCCATCCGAAAATCTAATAGTCTTTTAATTTCGCATCCATTTAAATTAGCAGCTACTGTGAAGAAAATTAATACGCAAATATTAAGTCGGAATGAAAAATGTAAGTTTATGAACGAAGTTTTTTCTTTCTTTTGAATAAAGCGTAGTTGTTAATATATACAGTAACTAGTCTTTAAAATTAATATTTTTTAAACTTTTCAATTATTCTTGGAAATAAAAGCAGCTTAATTTTGAAAAAGTGTTTTAAATTAATATTTATTTTCATTAACAACAAATCAGAGAAAGATTTTCCTTTTGAAAAGGTGAAAGACTCATCTGTTTAAATTATCAATTTCTGTGAAAATAAAATAAAATAAAAAAACCATTGAGTCAGAATATAAAATTCTACTTTATGAACGAGATTAATTTTTTTTTTTAACAGTTGCTGTTTATGTTAACTATAATTATTCTATAGAATGAATATTTTCGAATTTTTTAGACGATATTTATTCCTGAAAATTAAAGAAGTTTGATTTTGAAATGTGTTTTAAATTAATATTTATATTAATCACCAAGAGAACCGTGAAAATTTTCCATCCATTCAAGGTGGCAGATGTTAAATGTCACGCATGTGTTTAAACTAGCAGCTTCCATGCGACAATTGTCATACATATAAAATCAAATAACCGGTCGAGTCAGAATGTAAAGTTGGAGTTAATGTACGAAATTCAACATCTTTATTCATTTCAATAAAACATAATTGTTTGCATGGCCAAACTAGATAACAATTTTTGATCCGCCTTTATCGTGGGAAAAATAAATCATGCTGAGGGAAATTTCAACATCTCGTTAGGGATTACTGCTTCGAAAGCGACAGAATACTTTTTTCACACCTTAGCACGAGGTTTGTTTCTATTTGATTTCGTTACATCTGGATTTTATTTTAACTCACATCAGCGCTTCGTGTTCTTCGTTTATATTTCTGACGATTTTTGGTTTATTGGCGGCTATTTATTACGTAATGAAAGATGGTTCTTGTGTTATACATGATGGAAATAAGTCCTCCTTGCAGGGCTGTATTGATGGCAATTAAATACCTTGGAATCCAAGCTGAGCTTAGAGAGGAGAATATTGTGATAGGGAATCCTCAAAAACATCAGGAATTTTTGAAGGTAGTTAATATTTCTTTTCCCTTTTTTAATTCCTTTTTTTATTAAAGGTAGTTAATTTCGCAGATTTATTTAGTAATATTTCTGTTCTATTTTTGTACTTAAATTATATTCCCGTTGTATAAGAATTTGCATGAAATATGAAAAAATATTACCAAGTATTAGGTAAAGAAATTTTATGGTCACACAAAATACATTTTTTCTACATTAAGTAACATACATTAAGTTAATGATAATAAGTACATTCGCTTATAAATATTTTTTCTAATGTTAATCTTAGCAATAACATTAACTTATAGGCTTCACTTAGCATCAATATAAATTATAACATACCGTTTTACATGTATGTATACATTAACAAAAAAAATTCATATTTAAAATGAATCGAAATTACATTTATACATAATTAGGTTGAAATTAAACGTATTTCTACTTTCATATATAAGCTTTTTTTTTATTGAAAGCATAATCACAATACATTCATTTACAAGTATCAATTATCTTTTATGTAAATCATAACATGTACGTGTTGATCAAAAGCATTTATAAATGATATGAATAGAAATGATTTCGAATAAATTTTAATATTTTTATATCATTAATTTTACTTTATTGCAGTGGAGGCTAACTGTAAATGTTTATTGCGCCAGTTTTGTTGTAAATAATCTGGGGCACTCCATTCTTATAATTCCAATTTACACTTGTATCATAGGAATATGTAAAATAAGCGAGAAAAAAAAAAGATATGTCATTGAATAACATTTACTCTAATGTGATACCTTTTCAATGTGAATCCAATTTACTCTAATGTGAATCCAATTTACTCCAATGATCAGATTTTTCACATACTTGAAAACAATCTTTTATTTAGGCATAAAATAATTTTTAAATCCTAAATTTACACATAAAATATGTGGCGAAAAGAAAAATTCGAATGTTCCATTTATTTGATCTGGTCTTTTAACCTTATATTATAAGAGTTATAATTTTTGTTTTTAATTTTCAGGTGAAAAGAGAAAAATATGAAAATCATGCTTTGCTTAAACAAAACAATATCTTTTATTCTAGTAATTATATGAACAATTACTTTAACATTATTATAAAAAATTAATTAATTGTGATTGTGGAAAAAAATAAAATTGAGAAAAAAAAGAAACTATATAAAAAGGAAGATCTATTGTTTATAAATTTCATCTTATCTCTTCAGCCCGTTGTGGGATAAAAAAAATTTTAAACAAAAATTTGCATCAAGAGAAGCCATAAGAATTGTGATTTTTTAGGAACAATTCGTTTTATATTTATATTTTTTAAACCTTGGAGGAGTTGATTTAAAAATACATTTTTAAGAAAATAAAAACTATTGCAATTTCAGTGACTTATATTATTGTCAAAAACAAATAGAAAGTTTTTTATATCATTGCCCCTAAAAGGGTTAAATAATCGTTTATTTTAAATGCCTATTTCTTTAATTTTTAAAGCCTCTGAATTTTTGGAAAGTAAATAGTTGATTGTGCAATCAACATCATTTATTTATTTCGAATATATTTGCGACTTCCGAAAAAGTTATTGCCCTAAAGGTTATCTTATAACGAAACTTTTTAAAAGTTATTTTATGAACGAAATATTATTTAAAATATTATTTAAAATATTTTTGTAACTTGTTAAATGGAATTATTGTAGTGTAGTTTTGTTTTTTATAAATTTTACTTGCCTTTTAAAGATAATAATTTGCCTTTTACAGCTGTTTTAATAGAGTTATTGTATTAAATCTTATTTTCGCTGTTTTTCGATTTCATTAGATTTTTAAAGGCAATAATTATAATGTAAAGGTGATAATTATTAATTTAAAGGTAATAATTATTATAAAGGTAATAATTATTATAAAGGTAATAATTATTAATTTAAAAGTAATAATTTTATAGCTTTTTTGAATAAAATTATAGTATTGTAATTTCGTTATGTATAAATTTTACTTTTCTCTTAATAATTTGCCTTTTGTAACTATTTTTAATTGAACTATACTACTGTACTTTTATTGTTTATAAATTTTATTTGCATTTTAAAGATAAATCCAAGGTCATGCGTGCCAACCATTGATGATGATGGATTTTACCTATGGGAAAGGTACCATATCATATGTTTAAATAACTTTTGAAATTGTAGTTTTTTTAAACTTATAGTTAAATCATTCATTTAATGTGTGAATGAGTAAGTTTATGAAGAAGATTTAACTGGCTATTAATAATACTAAAAACGATTCTACACTGTAAAAAAATTCCGGATCAAATTCCGGTATTAAGTACCAACACTTCATCATCAGTAAAATCCATTTTACCGCAAAATCCATTTTTACTGTAAAATATTCTACCATAGTTTTTATAGTAATATTTAGTTAATTAGAATAATTCAGTGATTTTATGGTAATTATTACTGTGAAAAATAAGGTATATCTAATTTTTTGTTCCGTAGCATGTTCCGTTAAAAATGGATTTTACGGTAAAAAGTACCGGCACTCTGAGTACTGTTACTTTTTAACAGTAATTTGATCTAGAAATTTTACAGTGGTGATGAAGAAGTTTTATTACTAAGAAGTGCAGTCACGGAAAGTTAATTTTTCTTCTCATAAGGACGTTTATGCAGTTGGGAGTCGAACGCAATTTTGTAGAAGTTGAAGACGAAAAAGATTTGCTTCAATTAGTTGAAAATTATTTCCTACTGGTTAAAATAAGAGCAAAAAGTTTTATCTTATAAAAATTATTTAGACAAATATTTATTGATTCAGAAAAAGAAAAATTATGCGAATGAACTCTAGACTTGGAATTTTCATTCTAAAATTATAATAAAATAGCCGGCAGCAGTCTGTACATTCAATGAACCCTAAAGTTTACGGTTAAGAAAATTTTTTACCTTTACGGATTTGAATCCGTTTACAGCTAATATGGTTATAAGACCATGGATACTAAACTATATGGTTTCTTGGTCATTTACAACTAGCATGATTTCGAAACTGTCAAAAATAAATTTAGCTGGGCATAAGGCATGAAGGAAAGTAGCAGTGAGGCTGGCAGATAAGCCGTCTCGGTTACAGTAATATGTACGCAGTTGCAAGGCTTAGTACGTGCGATAAAATTCTGGTTGTTTATCCGTATTAGGTGAAAGCAGTTAATAAACGGTTTTTCTCACAGTTAACAGTTTGATTACCATCTTATTTATGGTTATTTGACTGTTTTGTTTGAATATGGTAAAATAAAAATAAATTAAATTGTTATTTAACGATTTTTTTTCGAAGAAATTTTTAACATTATATGATAGGGATTTCAATTATAATACTTATTGCAAAATTAATTTATTTTTAAAGAATGTTCTCTAGCCTTTGTTTGTTTGAACTATGGTATCTCGGTCGTAGCGTTTGGTTAATTATAAGCGCAACTTTAACTAAATAAAGATAATGAATTACTTTTAGATTAAATTTTTCATATGATTAACTATGAACTGAAACGCATTGTAGTCGCAAATTGTTACATTTTAGACATTAATCACTAATAAAATTCTTATAATTAAGAAAAGAATTGCAAGCGTTTCTCTGAAAATGATGCATAATTTTAAATTATTCAGTTATATATTTTACTATAAATCATCTTTAATCTAAAAAAAATTCTAAACTTGTTCATTTTTTTCAGATAAGTTCTTTAAAAAGATAAAGCAAATGAGTAAATCGGTTGAAATAGTTTTCCTATTTAATAAATATTCAGTCAATAACCTTTTTCTAATCAGATTTTTGAATTTGTGATTATGAGATTTTGACATCTAGATTTTCTCCTATCATAGTTCACCACAGTTTTGTTGTCTAATTATATTTATTAAAATTTATTTCTTCAATCGTTATCTTATGATATATTATGTAATTTTAAATTAAAATATCTTTAATTCTAATTCCGCATTGAAATATAGAAACAAGTAATTTGAAATCTAGAAGAGTTTGCGAATGATTTAAAAAAATAATTAAAAAAATTTTTTTTTTTTTTTTTTTTTAAATTGTTTTTTTTTTCCTTTTTTTTCATGATTTTGCTGTTGATGATGCTTGATAATAAATATCGATTCAAGATGAAATTTTATTCTAAATAAGATGTTAACTGCAACTTTCTTTCCTTCCAGTCGTGCCATAATGACCTACCTAGTGAATAAGTACTCTCCTTCAAATGCTATTTATCCTAAAGATCCGAAGAAAAGAGCTGTCGTCGACATGATGCTCAATTTTGATCAAGGTACACTCTACAGATCTCAAGTGGAATTCATGGTATTCACATATAAATTTTTTCTTGTAAAAGTGAACATAATAAATACATCATTTCCCTACAAAATATACATGGTTTTCGGCTTTTAATAAGCTTTTAGAATCCCCCTGAAAAAACTTAAATCAAATAAACTGTTCACGTTTAGTCCAAATATAATTCGGATAATCTAACTTCATTTTTTATAATTGACTGATTTTTATAATTTAAAAGTACCAAAATATGTTTTTGCCTGTGATTAGAGAATCCAAAAAATATGTAAACGGGACAACGGTGTCTTATATGCGTCAAAAGGTTAAGGTAGGCACTTTTTTGATTTCATTTTTGACAAGAATTCTTAAATTATGTATTTAGCTTGATCATTACGCGACACCCAGTATAAAGTTTCACAATATCTAATCGCATGAAGTATCGTATAGATCAGGGGTGGCCGACTTGCGGCTCGCGAGCCACATGCGGCTCTTTGAAGGATTATTTGTGACTCTCGATAAATTTACCCGAGTTCCCTTTTCATTTTTGTGCTATTATATTTTAAAAAATTATTATCGTTTCGTATGTGTTTCAAAATGTCTTTTAAATTACTGAGAACAAATATGAAAGGCTAAGTGCAACGTAGTTCAATTCAAGGTGAGTTTTCTATTTCCAATAAAATCATGACACAAAAAGCATTTGGAGAATTAGAATTAATAAAGATGCAAGAAGAGCAAGATCTGCAATTAAAATATAAGTCGACGTCGATTACTGAATTTTGGAAATTTGTACCAGAATCGAAGTATCCTGAATTAAAAAAGGCTGCTTGTCGAATTATTTGAATATTCGGAACAACGTACTCATGTGAATCATTTTATTCCACTTTAAAATTCGTGAAATCCAAACACCGATCAGTATTAACTAACCAGCATCTCAGAGAATTACTGAGAAATGCTGTCACCAATTATTTACTAAATTTTAAAGAATTGTCAAGAGAAGTAAAATAAATGTGTTTAGTTTTAAATTCAATACGCATATTTTGTACTTTTACTTATGTTCTCAATAAATATAATTTATGTAAAAAAAATTAATAACTTTTTTGTATACCTTTTAAATACGTATTTAATTGCGGATCGCGAAAAATTTCAAATTTTGAAAAATGGCTCTACTATGTAAGAGCTTGGCCACCCCTGGTATAGATCGTAACTAAAAATAATTTTTTTGCTACTATTCTGGTCAAAAAACAAAGAAATAATTTATTCGCTGTTTCAGTTTTTTAAGCAGTATGCTTGTCTTAGTAATGGAATTAAAGTCTATTGGTGGGAATAATTAAATTTCTTAAAGGAAAGAAGAAATTCCTGAAGATAAGCTTCTGGAAACATTTCGGAAACCTTTTTCACTGATTTTATACAAAGAAAAGCGAAACGAAAAATCTTCCTTAAAAACTGAAATTTTAAAGTTAAATATAGTGAAGAAATAGAGAAATAACCCAAAATTGAACAGCTAAAATTACCAGTTTTTGCACACATAATATTTCATAATGTAGAGAATAGTTATAGATATTACTATACACGAATCTGGTGAAGTTTAAATTTATCTGGTCCATGTTGAGGCCGAGATCTATTATCACAGAAACACTGAGCTATTGGAAATTTCGATCATGAATTTCGATCATGATCATGATCAAGGTTCATGCAGCCTTGACGCTTGTAAGAAGTATCAAGTTTTATGAAAATTGGAAACTATGGGCTGGGTTTAACTGATCTATTTCATATGGGTTACTTTTTTTTTTACTCAATGAAAAATACACTGTTCAAGAAAAAAGGAATTTTTTTAAATAATATCTTATCAGAATATAGCATTAAAAATTCTATTATAAATATTGCATATGTATGAATTTCAATGTTTTACTTTATTTTTATCTTTTACGTTTCTTCTAATGGGTTCTTCGAAAAGCGGACATTATTTTCACATTTAGTATACTTGCTGTTTTTGAATCCCAAACTACTTTGGATATTATTTTTAAAATAGAAATACATACGCAAGCTACTAAAATTAATAAAAATAAAATAATAACTCATGCTTTTAATTTATTTATTTAACAGAGTAAGTTACTTAATTAATTTCCATAATGCAAGGAAAAAGGGTGGGGAAAATTTTTATTCAAAGCATGTAAAAAGAAAATTGATTCAATTGATTGTTCATAAAGAGAAGGTTGAGCGTAAAAATATATTATCGAAGAATATTCTTAGAACTGGAATCTACCAGATTGTCCTAAGTAGTTCAAGGTTTTTTTCGTATGTTTTCTTCCAAGCGTAAAATACAAAATATGCCAGTGAATAGTAATTCGATTTCTAAGATTGCTTTCCCATAACTTATGCTTATTGTCAAATATGAAACTTTAATTTTCGATATTTTTGAACGAGACAATATGTTCATAAAATTGGTTTTGTGTTCGTATAAATGCTATAATGTTTTATAAATTCAACTATCCAGAAAACAGACCTTTGACAATTTTAACTACCGGTATTTTTCTTTGCCTATTGTGCCTAATAGCGTTTAAAATTTTATTCGGAAAATGACGTCAGAAAAAGAAAATATTAAAAAGGAAATAAAATATATTAAATTGGAATAATATTGAATAAGAAATATTAAAGAATAGGACTGGAAAAGTGAACTTAATTCAGAAGTTAAACTGATCCTTTTACGTCTTAAAAAGATAATCGGCGTCTTATCGTTCCATGTGTTCTCATTGGACAGATAAGTCACATGATATGATCAATAATAAAGATCCAGATATCGTTTGCTGTCAAATTAATCAAAGTTATTACAGTATTTAACTGTTATTGACTTATTTATCCCTCATTTAACGATATTTACCAGAATATATTTTTATCAGCCTTTCTTAATCTAATATTTATTGTTATATTTCTATCTTTTTGACTATAGTAAGCATTCAAAATTAAAAGCTTCAAACTTAAATTGTCCTCATTTTGTTATCTTATGAAATAACCACGTGATACATGCCTTGATATTTCAAAATTTTTTGATTCATATATTTAGTTATTATTTTATAATTAATAAACTTTAAATAAGCTGTATTCAAATTTTATAAGTTTAATTTATTATTTTTATTATAAATTTTACGCAAAAATTGGACTAATCAGCCCACGCAATTAAAATAATGAACACAGAATAACTATTTAGAATAGGATACCTGCAAGAGACATGGTGTGGGTGTCTCGATCCTGATAGGTTATTGAAACGTGGCATTTTTTTCATTCGCAAGCTAGCCCCGTCTAGAATCAATTCCTTTAAGTGACACATTCTACATTCTTTCATAAATATTTCATTTCTTTCATTATATATTTCTTACTTAACACACAGAGAGGCAGGAAGCCATGTGGAAGTAGAAACTAATTATGCATGAAAGCTGACAGGGACAGGTACACAAAACAAAAATATATCACGGTTACAATTAAATACACAAACAAATTAAAAAATCTAAGTTAAGTTAAAGATGTAGACGAGAAAGAATACTATTTCGAGAAATTCGATGTGTAATACGGAACTGTATTAATTAATCTTTACGTTAATTAACATTCTAACTTGTTTGAAGAAACTTAGCTCAACTTTAACACATCATTTTGCTCGACAGGGGATAATCAGTCGACAATTTTAAAATAAATATTTTTTTAATATCTTATAATTGACATGCTTTTTCCCTTAAATGGCATGGCAGCAGCAGGGGATAGTTTGTTGAAAAATTTATTTTAATTATTATTAATATTATTATTTTAAATGGCATGCTCAGCAGCAAATAGTATGTTGGCAAAGTTATTTTAATTATTATTATTATCATTATTTTAAATTTTTTTTAAATTGTACTCTTAGCAGGAGATAGAATGTTGGCCAAGTTATTTTAATTATTATATAATTACTATTATTTTAAATTTCTTTTAAATTGCATTCTCAGCAGGAGATAGTGTGTCAGCAAAGTTATTTTAACTATTATTATTATTATTATTAAATAATTTAGCAGTTATTTTAAATATTTTTTTAAATTGTCTGATTTGTGAAGGATTACATACAGGCAAATTTATTTAAAAAATAACCTTTATAAAATTATAAATAACTATTTTATTTTTATTCCCTAAACAAAAAAGGTCACTATTTTTATCAAAAAGATTAAGTTCAGTTGAGCAGGTGTATGATTTTAATCTCTTTACAACTCCTGAAGTAGAGAGTACTGTTGCTTAAAGCCTGTTGTAAATAATGATAATGCAAAGCGTTAACACAACTGTTAGTGCTAACATCTCATGTTGAAATATTTTTTTTCCGTTCATAAATTCGTGTAATTTGATAACAAACGTACATTTTTATCTGGCATGTTATGACATAAATAACTCTCAATTAAGGTTCTAAGTACAACTTTCTACGTTTTTAAAGTGAATTATTCCACGAAATAAATATTTAAATATTTAACAATTGTTTTGCATACAATAGGTAATTTGAATAGTTGAAATAGATTTTAAAAGTCACGACAGAAAAAAGTCAAAAACTTATAATTTTACAATTTCACTGAATAGAGAATAATATTTATCCGGTGAAATCAAAACATTTTTCCTGGTCACTGCATGCCATGTTTAATAAACTAGCAAAATTTTGTTTCTTTAATTTTCGTTAATTTCGTAATTAGTTTATTTCGTTAATTTTCGTTGCATTTTTGCTCTTAGCCAATCTGTAAGTACTATCTTTCTAAACATATTTAGATATAGTATATTACTCTCCTTTGCTTTACAGTTTTATTATTTTTTTAAAATTATAATAAATAAATAAATAAAAATCAAAAATAATAAAAATTAAAAAAAAAACTTGTATCTCGTTATTGATGTTGATTTGTGTGTTTTTTTCCTTTGAATCAGTTGTTTCAGTAATTAAAATTATTAAAATAGACGGCCTTGAGTGAATAAGAATTTTTTTTTTGGGGGGGGGGGATTAATATTCAATGCACCCAAAAGCAGGGTACAGTTACTATTAAGAAAATATGACTCCGATATATAGTCGAATGGTTAAAATTTAACTCCTCATTATTAATTTTCTTGTTCGCGTTTAGTGCCATATGTCCTCATTTAATTAAACTCATCTAGAACTTCAACGCACATTTGGGTACTTGCCATTCGAGAAGAAGTGATGTGATTATGCCTAACCATATGATTTAAATTAGATTTGATTAGACAACTGTAAGCAAGGTCACGTGCTTGTGTCAAACCAGACTGGCTTCTGAATCGACAAATGTCATGATTTACCTACAACAACGTCACTTGCAGTTATCTAATCAGGTATTTGAAACTAGAAAAGGAGAATGCGTGATTAAATCAACCACGTGATTTAAATGACATGGTTGGGTCTAATCACGTGGTTGTACTGAGCGGATTAACGTTACAGCTATTAGGTTTGGTTTATTATCACGCTAAACCAAGTTTCGGTTCAGATTTAATTGGATATTAGTAAGCGACGTCATGTTTGTGTGTGTCGAATATTGTTGGCTTCTGAATCGTGGCATAAGCGAACGTCTTGATGGCGTCACTTGCAGGTATTCAATTGAAAACTGATATGTTAATTAAGGACATTTGGATTAAAATTGGGTAGATGTTTTTTATGTTGTTTTTTTTTAATGACTGACGTTTATAATTACTTTAAGGACAGTTTATGTTCTAGTAATTAGTAATCCATCTCAGTTTTATGTTGTCTGAAGGAGTATTGAAATCAATTTTTATTGATAGATGGGTTTTGAATAATTACTTTTGATATCAGAAAACTTGTTTTGAGGCATGTATTCATCAAGTCAACCATATGATCTTTTTATTTTAGTTGCGGCATAAATTGTGAAGTATGATCGAGAAATACTTCCATGCTGCAACTAACTGCACCAAAATTTGGTAAAAGACACAAAACTTTGACGGTTACTGTAAACTGAACGATATCTGTTTACGACGCCATGTTTTCTTTCTAACTTGGTCTCGGTGTATCGGGACAATTAATGCATGTTGTTGCAAGTATCAAATTATTTAGGTAGAGAAATGGCTTATTTACATTCACTTTAAAGTTCATTTATGTGTTGCTTTATTAAATTTGGTTTCCGGTATAAAATAATTAGAGGTATGTCTTAAAATAACCTACTTACAGTAAATAGTTTTGTTACGGTAAATAGCAATTTTGGGCTGCATTTGAGCGCTTTACAAATACCTAATAGTGGTACAAACTTCCTCTGCATTTATAAAAAATAAAAAAAAAATGAGTGAAAATAGGTGTTTTGTTTCTTCAAAACACCTACTTTTGGTACAACCTTCTACTGATATTTAGAGCTAGTAAAAATACCAAAATATGGTAAAATTGAGTTTCCTTTTATGTAGCCAAAAATGAATACCTCTTTTTCGTGCAATGTGACTCAGAATTTTTAACAGTGTATCATGTTATCAAGTGTAAAATGGTTTAATTTGCACGATTTTTTTGTTCCACTTTGCCATTCAATAAGGTTGAAGCACGATATTATGATTTTATGCACGATAGTAGGGTTCAATGTCCTCGAAAACTTTCACAGTGTACTTTAACAATTACAGTTTTTGACGCTCTTTAAAACCTAATGTGAAACACAGACTAATGGCCTTGTGAACACCGGTAGACGGCGAAAATTCAATGTAAAAACGGTAAAACTACGTTGTTAGTAGTTTTATAGCATAATGTCATGGAATTAGTATCAAACTTGCTGCAAATTAAATACGACGCTTAATAGAACCAAATTATTGTATTTCTTTAACTAGATTATACGTCAGCATGGTTCAACTTGTACCGAAACATGGTGCAATTCAGCACCTTAGTATAATTGTAGTAAACTTACACTGTATTATGGTTCAGTGCACTGATATTCTGATTCAACATTGAATCGATTCTTTTAATAGTGTGCATTATAAAATCTTCAAAAAATGAAACTAAGAGCCATGTCATAAAACTATTTCTAATGTCCATTTTTCAGTATCCCTTGATATTTCGCGGAGAATCTCCGGACATAGCCAAAGAGACCAGTTACAAGCACTCTCTACAATACCTGGATCAGTGCCTGGAAAGAAATCCATACGTTGCTGGCAAACATTTAACATTAGCTGATCTATCTATAGTGGCTAGCATTTCACTCGCAGAGGTAATAACAGACAGCAGTCATGGCAAAGTTATTTCTTCGAAGCGTCTATATGATTAATTATTTGTCGTCCTGAAATATGCATACCATATTTCCTAGCATTGAAAAACTTCTTTTTTTAGAGATTCGCTCTACATCTGTCTAACACATTAGCATAGAGAAGAAACCGTTATATTATTGCTAATTGTTTTCCTTTAATTAAAATTCGTTATTATTTCTCACACTTCCTTTTTCTCCAACTCATTTAAATGCGTAAGGCTAAGGAAAAGAGCCTTGGCAATAGATTAAATAGCCAATACATGGTTTCCTTAACTTTCTTCGCAGAAAAATACGCTCACCTATGACTTTTATGTATTTTCTTTGGATAAAAGAATTCAACAATTGTTTGCAAAACTTTGTCAATTCGCTTTAAAAGTTTTCGGGGTTTTCAAGAAGTAAAATTAACATTAAAAGGTTCAAACTTTGAACAGCTCTCCTAACAAAATTATTGGGGCTATATTTCCCAGATTGAGGCTACCCCCTATATTTTGGAGGTCAGAAACAAATCCCTTAAAAAAGGTATATTTATTCAGAGAAAGTATGTTTTTGTGTATGATTTCGTTATTTGAAATATCGTGTGTACTAATTAAAAAGCATATTTTAGATCACCCCTTCGAACCATTAAGATTTAGTCTTGGAGCATAAAGATCCGATCATTTGATCAAAAGTTATTTAGGGTGGTCCGTTTATTTTTTTGTGCACTGTACATGTAAAAATCCAAAGAAATTTCATGAAAAGTCATAAATACGTTTGCATAGTTTTCGCCAAAGAAAGGTAAGGAATCCATGTATTGGCTATTAATTGATTTAAACTACAGTCAAGGCTCTTTTTCTTGGCGTTTTCCCTTCTATCTTATGGCAACTCATTGAATGTACAGTACACTCTCGATTATCCGTGCTCATTCCGGAGTCGCACAAAAAATTTAAAGAGAAACATTTTCAAAATTAAAAAAATTTGATTCATGAAGTTATAACACTTCCAAGTTTTTGGAAAGCAATATTCGTTATTGGATTGCAGTATATGGAATATCAGCAGCATTGTCAAAGGTAAAATCGTCAATGTTATCACGATCGTGGAGTAAGATGAATAATCTTTTTCAGATATTCAAGAAGAATATGATAACAGTATTCTCGAACAAGCAAAAGAAATCTAAGGTTTCGAAATTCTTTATGAAGAAAAATTAGAAGATTGATTTCAAAGTGATGCATGTGAGCTTGGCTTCCAGTATTTGATAGATGAAGACATCGTTAGGTTGTTAAATCAAATACTGATGATAGTAACTGATGCAGAATATATAATAAATAAGAGAAATACGATTTCTGCTGCTCTACAATCTGAGGAAACTTTATTAGATTGTATAGGAGGATTTGATTACGGTGACATTACCTAAAATATGTGTCAATATGTGGCGCATTACACATTTTTTAAAAGGAAAATTCCTAGTTTGATGTTATACAGGATGCAAATGTCAGTAATTTTTATATTTTTTGTACTGATATGAATTTTTTCTTTAATAAAAAGAAGTTTTCGGATTATCCGTGCTTTTCGATTGTCCGTGCGACTTGTCCCGTTGATTAACCCGGATAATCGGGAGTGCACTGTATTTATTTTTTATCTATAAAAATAAGCATTCAATTTCTTAAATTGTGGAATTATTTAGATTTATCATTTTTATTTAATTCCTGGACAAGCAGAAGAAAATAGCAAACCTAAATTAAATGTAATGATAAATTTTCAATAATTATATTAATATTTTTTAATTTGTAGTTCAAATATATGAATTATAACTGAAAAAAATGCTTTAACTAACTGTATTTAATATTAAAAGTTAATCAATTTATCATTCTAACCCATTTCAGCCGATTTGTTATTTTATATTTAAACTTTTATATTATGAAACAACAAAACTGAACTACTGTACGACTAAAAAATTTAAAAATGATAAAAATAAAAATTAAGCGTCAGAATTATCAAGTTGATTTATTGAATATAGGAAAACATTTCCCTTTAAATTTGCAATGTTCAAATATTTTTTTTTTTTCTTTTTGGCTCTACATAAAAAAAATCTGGAAAACTTAGCCTGAATTTTAAAAAAAAATTGCCAAAAAGAAAAAATTAATAGGATGAAAAAAGAAATTGCCGTGACCAGGATTCGAACCTGGGTTATTGCGGCCACAACGCAATGTACTAACCACTATACGATCACGGCTACATCTTTTCTTATTTTCAAAGAATTTTAAAGGCATATCAGCTGTTCTTTAGTGTCTGTTAATGGAGCGTGACGAATTCCGAATATACATAAAAAAAAATCTGAACGACTTAGAACTTTTTTTTTCCTATGATACGCATCAGCTAATCGGCGCTTCTCTATCCTAACAAAATATCTGATCACTCAAAGTACCAATCTAAGACTTAATGAAGTAACTCAGTATTAAAATTTTGCGTTAAAAACTTATTATTGCAAAGATATTTGTTTTTCTTTGCAACAGATATAAAAAAAAGTGCAACTTCTTAAAGAAAAACGCGTTCGCTAAGTTTGGTAATGTAATGAACAGGTAAAAATCCATTCAAAATTTGTTCACGTGTTAACATGCAACGCTTGAAAAATAACATTTGAACAAAGCAGTTTGTTTACTGTTCGGAAAACAAAACTGTTGAATCTTTCCTTGCATCAAATTAAACAGATTTTATAATCTGAGAGTACCGAAAAAAAGCAGAAAAGAGTAAAAATATCAGATATACAGTTGTGACAGCATCGGTTATGAAGAAATATGAGGCAGATTGTTAGATAGTTATGCAGATTGCGTGTAACTGATTAATTGTTTCACATGATAGCATTTAAAGTGAATGTCCTGAGCGGAATAATTCAATGCAAAGTAGTATAGTTTTTAGTGCCAGAAGGGTGATTGCACAGTTCCTTTGCTCAGTCAAAGTGTTATACAGATGTTACGAGCTGCTTAACTCTTCAAGTGCCTCTAATTATTTCATCAACAGATGCAGAGATTTAATGGAAGATCATGGTGTTTGCTGGTTCCTGATATTCATGCAATCTGATGTTTGCGGAAATTTACGCCATTTGTCTTGAACAATATTCGCATAAACAGTCATCATTTTGTCAATAAATAGGATTTCGCTTACATTCTTGTAAAGAAAATTACACGAGTACGTGTTTTGGTCCTGTCACATCCATTTCAGCACTACTTTACATTAGCTTTAAAGGCATTCGTGAGAACTAGTAACTAAATAATTGCAGTGCACTCAGTAACATTAATTTATAGTCATGGATTGTAACATTACTTATTATATTTCTGACGTTGTCATATTTGTCTATTTTTCATTCGGGCAACCCTTTTATATGTTGTCTCTAAATGTTCTTATTTTAAGTCACGATAAGTCATGAGCACTTCCTTTAAAAATGTCAGCTCCTGTTTCAGGTATTTCGTAAAAAAAAACTATTACTTTAATAAAACCAGTTGATTTGATAACTAACTGATTAGACTAACTACACTAATGAGCTATTTCCGAAACCTAGAATTCAACGCAAACTGACTCTAAATCAGAGAGTTAGTGGGGGTAGTCTTTTTCTCTTCACCACTTTCGTTTACTTTTAAATAACCGGGAGCATAACATTAGATTGAATTCTGAACTACTACTGCACTTCTCCTTTAAATTTCCTTAAAAGAAAAAAAGCATTAAAAATTACCTACTTTTATTTCTAGATCTTATTCTTAAGTCATTTTTTTATACATCCAAGCTTCTAGCCCCCTTTTTCTTTCCTATACGTCTCCAAACCATAAAAATACTTAGTAACAATTTTGGCTAAACATTGGTGAGGAGGAGAGGTGAAACAACTCTTAGAGCAATGAATTCTGCAAACTTTCTCGCGAAAGCTTCAGGAATTCTCACTCTTAATTACTTTTAGTGCAAATTGTTACAAATTATTTTTATTATTTCATATTTAAACAAATTTTCCAGATTAAAAAAATTATTATTATTAATTATTATTTATTAATAGTATTATTCCAATTCATTAATAATTCACAGAGTGCGAAATAAAAGAAACCTCAACAAGATCAATACATTTCCAAGTGTAAAATGGAAAGATATATTTATTTTTAATTATATTTATTTATTTATTTAGGTATTTTTTTATTCATTAATAGTTCTATTCTAATTCATTAATAGTTCACAGAGGGAAAAAAAGAGACTCAAACAAGATTAACACATTTCCAAGTGCAAAGTGGAAAGATACACTATTCTTTTCCCTCGCCATAGTAAATAAGGGATTGAGTAGTAGTTAAAATAATGTTTATTATTACCAATATTTAAAAAATATACCATTTTCACATTTATACTGCATTGTTTTCCATCTTTCAGGCCTACGATTATAACTTTAGACCTTACCCCAACATCTCTGGATGGCTTAAAATGCTGAAGTGTGAGCTGCCTTTTTATCGAGAAGTGAATGAAATACCATTGATGCAGTTCAAATTCTGGTATAGGCCATACATGGATTATGACAACGATGATACAGTAACTAATGGTTCCTTACCTGCATGCACAAGAATGTGATACCCTATGCCATACGTCTGTTTTACGATACCAGAAGCTGCCAAAACGTGTTTTGTTTGAACATATTTCATTTGTTGCATTTATAATTACTGTTTCACATCCATTTTTGTTTAAGTATGATATAAAAGCTATTTAATTGCTTGTTCTTTTAATATTCTTTCCTTTTTTTGCATACTTTTTTACCCAGAAAGACACGAAATCATCTGGTTGCATGCAAAACACTCAATTTAGTCTTTATTAAAAAATTTATCGTGTCTTTATCCTAGGGAAAATAACATAACAGACACCAGTTCACTCAACACAAAATATCTACTAAGTCCATAATTTTTGGACAACAATATTTTTTAAACACGCTACAATTTTTAGTTAATATGCCATACACGGGGCTCCCACGGGTCAGGGAACACAGGGGGGAAATGAAATTGTCAGGGAATATTATTTTAACTCCAAAAATCAGGGAAAATCACAATTTATTACAAAAACCTGGAAAATAACCAGTCCTAGAATTGTCAATATCAGTAGTTAGTTATTGAGAAGTTCCCATCCTCATTCGGTGATTTTTTTTTTTTTTTTGCTTGCAAAAAATAAATATTTGGAAATAAAAATAAAAATATAAAAGTTTTCTAATGAAAAATTGCATGTTATACATAAAGAATGAGCTGGATTTTCATTGAAATTTACCTGATATACCTGGAAAAGTCAGGGCATTTTTTTTCTTCTGAAATTGAGTGAAAACCCTGGTACACTTTTATACCTAAGTTCTTTTTTATATACCCAAGACAAAAATCTTCATGGGACCATCAAGATATTTTGATGATTTATGTTGGTTTCTTGATGGCCCAACACTATTTAATGTTAACCATAATCTAACAATTCCCATAATATTTTAATGGATTTTGATGGGACTTTCATCATACATGAAACTTCCATCATCTTACATCTTTTCATGTTGTAAGATGATATTTTACTATATGATGGTCAACAAACATGTTATGTTAGAAATTCTTTGACCCACAAATTCCATCATCTCATGATGAGAAATGTTGTTTTAGTACTACAAAGGTCAATCATTAAAACTTGTCTGGTATTGGTGAACCAACAACATCTACCATTTAATGATAGGACTTATTGATATAGGATTACTAGAATAGTAACCTATCAAGTAATGTTTGTTACTAATAATGGAGCTTCATCCTTTATTTTATGATAGAACATATTATAATAAACCATATATGCTAAACCACTTCACATTGAATAATGATGTATTCTTCATCTCATGCTGACTATATTTCGTCCCTTATATTTTTTTAACATAAAGTAATGTTTACGTAACAATATACTATATTTTACAAATATCAATTCGTTTTGTTATAAATAGCAATTATCGGTTAAATAGATTGACAATTCATTTAGAAGAAATTACCAGTAAAAGTCTATTAATTTTTTTAAGTATGAAAAAAGAGTGGACCAAGGATATGTTGGTAAGCGGTGGTGGTGGAAAACACGCTTGCTTCGATTAGCATCTAAAATGATTATTGCTTAGTAGCACACCTTGTAAAAATCGCGAAAAGAGAGTGATTGACCCATCATAAAGCTGGGTCGATTTCAATATCGGGTAGTTGGGCAGTCGTGATGATGATTTGTGATGGAAAAATATTATGATAATCAGTAAATTATGTAAGATCATGATGGATTTTTTTGTTGTTGTCAATCTTGATGGTCTCAACAAAAAGCATTATGATTTGTGATTGAAAATTATAATGGCAATCAGTAAATTATGTTGGATCATGATAGTTTTTTTGTTTGTTTTTTTGTTGGCAGTCTTGATGGTCCCAACAAAAAGCATTATGGTTTGTGATTGAAAATTATAATGTCAATCAGTACAGTCCTATTATCAATGTTGGATCATGATAAGATTTTTTTTTTTTTTTTTTTTTTTGACAGCCTTGATGATCCCAACAAAAAGCATTATGGTTTGTGATTGAAAATTATAATGGCAATCAGTAAATTATGTTGGATCATGATAGATTTTCGTTTTGTTGGCAGCCTTGATGGTCCCAACAAAAAGCATTATGGATAGTGGTTGAAAATTATAATGGCAATCAGTGAATTATATTGGATCATGACAGATTTTTTTTTGTTGGCCGCCTTGATGGTACCAACAAAAAGCACTATGGTTTGTGATTGAAAATTATAATGGCAATCAGTAAATTATGTTAAATTATGAGTAATTCCCAACTTGGGATGTTGTGCAGATTTGATGGTCCCACCAAACTGTATAGTGGTTTTTGATGGAAATTCAAGATGGTAATCAACACGTTTATCTAAAGTCCATCAATGGAAAACCATCAAGATTTTTTTGTCTTTAGTAAATAGTAGTCAAATCAAAGCCTGCTGAAAATTTTAAACAATTTAAAATGCAATTTAGAAGTTAATTTTAAAAATTTGTATTATGAAATGTATACTTTTTTCACTTAAATATTTTTAGCATATTTTTTTAATTAATGCTACGTAGCCGTAAATTTAAATTGAATTACTAATTGCTGAAAATTCGATGAATTTTTTTAAAGTCCATTTACTCTAAGAAACGACTTACATTTAAGCATTAGAATTAATGTCGATTTATACAGAGAGTAATTTTATAGTTAAGCTTCTACCTAAAATCACACAAAGCTTTTGAAACGAAAAAAGAAAGAAAATTTATTTCCTTATTTTACAAATTTGCTTATAGTAAAACCTACAAATGTATTTTTAAATGCTTTAATAATGCATCATGTTAAATTTAACAAACTGATTACAAATGTTGAATTATTAGTAATAATTGCAACTAACATCTGAAATTGATTCTTTTTTTGGGGGAGGGGGGGCTTAAAGTTTGTTAAAAAGAAATTTAAATTGGATGTATAACAGCAATCCAAGTGGATATCATTAAAAAATGGAACTTGATTCAATTTTTTTTAAATCTTTAAATAAGATATATGATGACTGGCGTACCATATGATATTTTAGCGTAATGACTAGTTTAAATATCAGTTATGAATGATTGATTCCATTACATAATTCTTGTAAACGTTTAATCACAGGAGCATCTTCATTGCGTTCATTGACCCCGATTATTGCATACCCATCAGATTCGAAAAATTAGTTGCGTTAGAACATTGTTACTTTACTAAACTAACGATAGTTGTTAGAAATCGCTACAAACTATTATTATTATTATTTGCATAGCACTACTCCCTACGCTACTTTAAGAAAGCAGCACTCTAATCTGCAAGCTATGAAAATTCGAAAATCTCAAAAATAATCTTTCATTTAAAAAATTTTTTTTAAATGATTATTCTAACATATTGAATCATGAAAGCAATATTAAACTATGGTAGTATTTTCTATTCAGTAATTTAAAAAATTATTATATTTAGAGACAAACCTGGCAGTAACACACCGAAATCTTCTCCTAAACAATACAAAACAATACGTATTATTATTATTTTTAAATGAAATTTTTAAAAGACTCATTGGGTTGATAATTTTTAATTGATAATTTTTAAATTTTTTGTTACGTGCTTTTAAGTTATTTTACTCATTAGAAATTGGTAAAATATAAAACAGAAATTTGACATTGTTGTTTTAGATAAGCTTTTATTCAAGGATTGCTCTTTGCATAGAAATTTAAAGAAGAAAAAAAAGCGCTAGACAAATTTTTATAATATTAGACGTAGCAACTCTTAATCATATGCACTTTTTGAAATCACAAACATCTAAATCAGCAGGTTATAAATTTCCTTAATAAAAAATTCTTCTTTTGTCTGATATCAAAAATAAAGTTAATCTGAAATCCACCCAAGCGACACTGTAGCCCATTATGAGACATTCCACTTAGAACCAAAATAAATGCAAATGAATGCGACAATGCCCTTTTTTCGCCAAATATAATACAAAAACTAGTTTTTCTTCTATAATTAATTTTAGCTTACTACTTAAGAAAAAAAATTATGTAACATTGTATAGATACTCTGCAATATATATTCTTAAATAAATTTAAAAAGTTTATATTTTTGTTTATAATTTTAAGATATTTCTTAATACAAATTTGTTTACTTAAACATATCCAAATATATATATGGTAGCGACATCTATCAATTTTAATATTACTAAATTGTTTAAAGATAAACAGATTAAAATAAAGTCAATTTTTATCCTTATAAAGTTATGTTTTAAAGAGAAAAAAAACTGGACACTATTCATAAATGTTATTTTTAGGCACAAACTTGCGCGTAAAGATTGCTAATATTAATATTTTTATTTAATGAAATTTAGAATAAACACAGGAAAAATAAAGAGCTGAAAAGAAGTCAAAATTACATTCATTTTTGGTGGCGTCATCTATGGAATTAAAACTGATTCAAAATTAATAAATAGAAAAAAATTATTTATTTATAAAAATATATTTTCTTATTGATTTCAGAAATATCTATCAACATATTTTTGTCAGTCAGCAAGATAAGATAAAATAAGTTTTGTTTGATATATTCTTTATTTATTTTAAAATGACATAGTTTTCATAAATTAAAATTAACAGCTGATTTTTCAAATGTGATAGTGAAATTAGCTACTAAACGACGTTTAATATTATTAGTTAATTCCAAATAAAAAGAATGTTAAACATATAAATTTAGTTTAATAACTGTTTTGCTACTAAATTTCTGTTTATTATACAGATATTTATATCATAATATAATGATGGAACTATAATATCAGAAATAAAAACAATTATAATTAAACATATAAAATTAATTATTGCTTTAAAGTTTTTTTAACAACTAATAATAAAAGTTTTTATTAATTTATCAATTTAAATAATTTTTTGTGTCTTTTGTGTTCCTGAGTCTCAAATTTTATTCAATTTTTATTTTTCTTTCTTTATTTATTTATTTTATTTTATTTATTTATTTATTTTGTTTATTAGTTAAAACTTAGCTCTGTTTTCGCGTATTACACAAATTTTTCCCGTATTAAAGAACGATCATTTAATAAAATGCACTTCAGATATACACTATTTTTTCTTTTTTCCCTCTATATTATAACTTTACAAAATATTCTCAAATAGGAGATAAATTATTAAAATTTTCCTTAAATTGATATTTTTGTTTTATTTCCGATCGAATTTCGAGAAGGAAAACATCAAAATTGCATGAATTAGCATTAAGTTGAAGGAGATATTATAATGATTTGGAAGTTAAAAGAAAGCAAAAGAAGAGTTTCATATATATTTTAATTTAAAATTTATTTAATACGTTCTTTGACACTGAAATAAATAACTAAATAGTAAAATTATTGAACTTCTAACGG
Source organism: Parasteatoda lunata (assembly GCA_949128135.1). Classification (NCBI taxonomy): domain Eukaryota; kingdom Metazoa; phylum Arthropoda; class Arachnida; order Araneae; family Theridiidae; genus Parasteatoda; species Parasteatoda lunata. The sequence goes on along the minus strand of OX421971.1, from coordinate 114,455,931 downwards.
GTAATTCATATTTGAGTTATTAGCATACACAATGTATGTTTTTGTGTGAAAAAATAAGAAACTTTTACTTAACTTGGGATAAACTAATCTGTCATATTTATAACATTTTAACATTATTCAACATACTACTCTAAAACTATTTACTCAGATAATTATTTCCAATAAAAGCAATCCAATCAAAGCATTTGTACTGAATTTTTAGCAATAAAATAATAGTTTTCCTTTTATTTACTCAAACAAACTTCTTTTTGTTTGGTAAGACCTTAAGTACACTATATGAAAAACTTAGAAAATTAATTACCAGTAATTAAAAAGCACCGAAAAGTTTGAATTTAAAGCTGCAACAAATTTGCATCTTTAATAATCCAATATAAATATTATTTTACACCATTCATTTTTTTCATATATATTTCTTTTATTATTGATAATAACTTTTTATTTATTGTTTCGAGATAATAATAGATTGTTGAAAACTTAGCTAAAAATCAATTTCAATGTCCTTCGTCAACTGTAACGAAACTAGACAGTTACTAATGCTCCGAGAGATTATGACCGGTCTTTACTGAGGACTAATGATTCATTTATCTAGGGGTGGTCTAGACCCCCTAGTTCTCATCTTCTCCCTAATTTACTCGATAGAATCTAAAAAGTACTCATTTCGAGTAATTAGATGAGTAAGTACTTGTTTACGTCTAAGAAGTTGAAATAATCTACAGCTTTTAGTAAGTCAATTAAAAATGTAGGTAGATTTTTATCGAATGACCTACATATTTTCAGGAAATTATACTCTAAGTTCAAGCTTAGCTTTAATCAATCAATTTATTGGTTCTCAAAACATGTGGAAAAGAATATTTTAAAATTATTTCGTACATTTTCCCATATTTGTGATTTTTTATCACACACTGAGAAAAAGAAAGTATGGTCAAAACTATCAGAATATGGTAAAATTTACTGTGTTTCTGGTTCTATGAGAACACTAAAAAGCTGGGTAATTATTACGACTTTAGTAAAATGGACAATAAAATATGGATTTATAATATATTATAAGATTTAGAAAACGTCGTTAAAATTGGTAATTTTTATTATGGTACTTTAGAGCAATGGGTCCCTAACTCCCGGGCCCCCCAGGAAACATTAAATTATTTCTATTTTATTTACTGATGCATTTCTTTCGGAATTGTGCGATTTTCGATAGACGAGAAGTTAACTCGGCGCTGTTATAAGACTTTTGTGATAAAAAGTACCGGTACTCAAAGTGCCGTAAAATCCATTTTTACTCTAAAATTTTATGGAACAAAAAATCGAGTGTACCATAATTCTCATAGTAATATTTACAATAAAATCATTGAATCACTCTAATGAAATAAATATTACTGTAAAAATTACAGTATAAAATTTTATGGCAAAATGGATAGCACGGTAAAAGAGATTTTACGGTATTTTGTACCGTAATTTGATCCGAAATTTTCTGCTGTGTAGAAAACGAATAAATGACTTTTTAGAACTATTGTGGACCTTATTGAAATTACTTTGATAATGAGGGTTAATTACAAATACATAAACTAAAACGGTAATTGGTATTCGATTGAGATTGTAAACTGACTTTGTTTTAACATATAGGCTTTAATTAATTCGATTCATTTCAATTAATTAATTAAATTCGATTCATTTCATTCGTTTCTTAGAAAAATCTTATCTTTATGAATAACAAGCTAATATTTTCATTCAAAATATTAATCACGAATCAAACTGTGCTATTTTGAATAGCAGTTGTAAAATATAGCCTTTTTAAGTTCTTTTAATGCTTTATTCATACGATCAGCGTGACTTCTTGTTTCATTAATATTTAATATTTATTTGTTAAACTACTTTAGGAAATAAAATCCTCGTTCTATTTAGTTAATATTTTTCAACTAAATAAATATTAAAAACATATTTCTAATGTAATATTTTGGCTTTAAAAGAAATTTTTATCTGGTTCTGTTTTTAATTATAAGTTTATTCTTATGTAGCCTTCTATTAATTGAAATAAATATTGTTTAAAATGATTTTCAAAAATGAACTTTTTAATTTAAAAAAAAATTCTAGTTTGATTTTTTTTTAAATAAGTAACAACAAATTAAATAATCATTTTTATCAGCACACTCTTCTCATATCATGAAGCTCTCTTATGGATAAAAGAAAGAATCGTTAAAAAGCATACAGTTATAAGTTAAAATATAAAACATAAGTTATTTGATTAAAAATTAAGGTTTATTTCAACAAATCCTATTTACCTTGTCTCCCTAGTTTACATCTTTTATTTTAAATTAGAAATTTTTTTACTATAAAAAATAAGCAAATAAATACTGATAAATTGTCGGACACCAAAATAAATAATTCCTGCAATTTTTTAGAGCCCTAATTGTAGCAATCTCCACCTAAAACTGAAAATAAGCATTTGCCACTCGCTACGTGGCAAGTCAACAAAAAAAAAGTGGTGACCTATATTAAATAATAATCCGATCACATTTTTTTCATAATTTTTTTTTTTAAAATGATTTAATGATAAAAAAACATCTATGTAGAAAGACTCTGGAAGACAGATTTTTAATTAAAATGTCGAATGCTTCCATTCAAAACTTTGAACCTTCATAATCAATTTATAATCTATATCTTTTAATTTTTTTTTTTTTGTTTTTTTTTTGTTGTGTTGAAAAGATTCAACTGCAAGAAGAGTACCTTAACAATTCACTGTATGCATTAAATGTATGCATTATGTAATGTATGCATTAAATGTATTTTTCTTCACCAAATATTTTTAAATTAGGTTCCTGAAAGTCAGTATGCTTAACTGAATTTTGTCATACATTTATATTATTTTTATAGTTGATTTTTTTTCTTTTTTTGTAACCATAGATTATTTCTGATATGAAATTTTTTTAAAAATATACTTTTTAAAAATAAATTTATTTAAAAAATGAAGTTTGTGAAAAGTGAATATTTAAAAGGACTTATCGATATCGGTTACCTACTCTTTAGGCTTGGCGAAAAGTGGGTACTAAATTACTAGAATCTATCGGCTACTGGCTTCTAAGTGAAAATTTAAATTTTCAGGTCTAATTTTGCCCATTCATTTTCCCTCTATCCTTGCATTTTGAGATATGACTATTGACGGCTTGCACTGACCACAGTGCTGACGTGAAATATCCTCAGTGGTAGACGGATCATGGGTTAGAGTCCCCTTGCCGTCAGGCTAACCGTGGGAGGTTCTCGTGGTCTTCCTCTCCATGTAACGCAAATGCGGGTTAGCTCCATCAAAAAGTCCTCCACGAAGGCAAATTTCTCCCAATACTCGATCCAGGAGTTCCCTTGTCTTCTGGATTGGGTTCAAAATTACAAGGCTACGGAGTTGAACATTAGTAGCCGTAAACCCATTAAGTTGGGTCGGCTGTTCAACGACGGTTATAAAATATTGACTCGACCGTTGTGGCCGAGATAGCCTGGTTGGTTTGGTAGAGCACTGGGCCCATAAGTTCGTGCGTTCGTAACCCACCGGCCGAAGACTTCCCGGGTATTAAATGATGACTGGTGCACGTTAAATATGTCGGGCCACAAAGTCCTCCAAGTTCCCATTAAAAAAATTAAAACCTCTGGGGGAACTGATCCAGGAGCTCTCAATTGTTCAACGACTGTTATAAAATAAAAATAAAATTAACCGTGGCTCAGAGGATAGAGCGTTCACCTTCCAATGAGGCGAACCGAGTTCGAATCCCAGTGATGGCTGGTGGATACGAACTCCGCATCTGACTTACACTGACCACCCTACGGTGACGGATCATGAGGTAGAATCCCCTTACCGTGATATAAACAGCGGGAGGTTTTCGTGGTTTTCCTCTCCTTGTAACGCAAATGCGAGTTAGTTCTATCAAAAAGTCCTCCAAGAAGGTAAATTTCTCCCAATACTTGGCCCAAGAGTTCTCTTGTCTTCTGGATTGGGTTCAAAATTACAACGGAGTTGAATAGTAGTAGTCGTAAACCAAAAAATTGGGCCAGCTTTTCAACGACGGTTATAAAATAAAAGAAAAGAAATAAACTCGACCAAATTAGGTTTTAAAAGTTATAAATTAGTTTCAAATAATAAATTTTTTGTCTCAGATTTCTTTTTTGTATAATACATACTATTTTTGATAATATAGGGAGAGAATTGTAAACTGAATTATTTACCTGAATTTAATTACCCAAGTAAACTAAATTAAACTAAACTAAACTAACTTCTAAATTACCTAAATTTCATTCGTACATTTAATATTTTGATATTGTTTTTGTGATTTCCGAGTAATGGATGGAAGCAGGTAGATGTATAAGGAGAGTATGTGTAGTGTCATAATAAAGGAATAAAAGGAGAGGAAATGCTGGTAGGACAGATGTTGAAAGGTAGGACATCGCGCTCTGCCCCCCACACTCCTCGAATACACACCCCCACACACTGCACTACCTGATTTTCAAATGAGTATTGAAAGTCAATAAACGCATTAATTGCCTATTATTGAAATTTATTCATCAAATGACGCTAAATTGTATGATAGATGACCAGTGTCAATGATGAAATTTTTATAAATAAATTTAGTGTTAATATCGAAATTTTTGGAAAAATAATTACTGTCAATATGATATGATATTGTCAAATTAACGATATATATCTACTGTAAATACTAAAGTTTTAGGATAAGTAATTACTTTCATTACAGAAATTTTACGATAATTAACAATTGTCAATGCTGAATTTTTTTAAATGATTACAGTAATACACTGAAATTATCTGATAAGTTACATTTCGTTAATATTGAAGTTTTAGGGTAAATAACTACTGTCCGTACTTAAATTTTAAGGATAAATAACTACTCTCAAAGTTTAAATTTTATGATAAAAAATTACTGTCAATCTTAGAATTTTAAAGTGAAAACTATATTTGAAATGAAATTCTATAGTAAAGAAAATTTAAGAAATTGTGTTGTAAATCCTTTTCAACTATCCTTTTCAACTACTTTTAATTAACAGTGTGAAAGTTTTATAATTGTTTAAATTAAAAATTATTGTAGTTAAAAAAAATTATTGCGCATTTTACACACTCTGATTTTTTCACTAAGTATGAATATCAATTTATTAAAAAATATATATATATTTATCTTTTTTTTAAATTTTAAAATTTAAATCTGAATAATTTTTAAATTATTGTAGTTAAAAAAGAATGATATATATATATCATATATATATAATATATATATATATATATATATATATATATATATATATATATATATATATATATATATATATATATATATATATATATATATATATATATATATCTTTCTTTTTAAACTTTCAAATTTAAATCTGAATAATTTTTAAATCGCAAATCATTTCCGAATCCAGAAAAAGTGGTTCACTGTGCTATTTTGGTTAAAAAGAATTTTTAAATAAACACATAACTTATTTTTTGAGTGTCTAATACTGAATATAATTATTTAGCACCATTTTAATATCTACATTGCATTACAAATTTAGAATTTATTAATTTAAAATATTTACAGTATATAAGATTCATAGTTTTAAAAACATTTTAATTTTTTGAAGACCTTAATTCAAACTTTCACTATTATTTATGATAACTGAAGATTCCTTTATTTCGTCATTTTCTTTTTCACACCCCTTTTTCGTGTAATACATAAGTTTAAATAATTGCCACAAATTAAGAAGTTGATTTGAGTTCGGTATTTCATTTACAAATACGCATTATTGAAGATTTTTTGCTGAAATTTTAAGCATATTAGCAAGATTTTAAAAATTGTGTTAAAAATTGTCTACCCCCTGAACCACCAAGGCAGAAAGGTTTGAAAAATTCCGAAACGGCCTTCTGGATTATAAACTTAAGTGTGCACAGTTTCTTTTTTAACATGGTAGACAGGGCGCTGGACTCATGTTCGTGAAAACAGGAGTTCAATTCCAAACGACTTGTTCCAATAACAAATTATACCTTTGGAGATACTGAGTTGGAAATCGATCGATTGATTCTCTGGTTCAGGTCAAAATTACGAACTATAAATGGATGTATGAATGGATCTGCCCTATAAACGGCTGTGACATATGGGTGAGGCAGAAGTCGAATTCTTAGCTATAGATGGCGTCTTTTCATCACGTGCCATATGTTCTTTTAAAACTAAAAGTTCGAACTCAGTATACTTTCTCGTTTTATACCCAACACCTTAGCGCATTTATGGTGCCGTGACCAGGATTTTATAAATTAGCCTGTGACTCGATGTCACAATGAATTTGTGTCAAATAAAAATGATATGATGAAACAACGCTTTAAAATTTTCAATAATGTGAGCAAAACGTGCACTTATTTTATTAATGTTTAAGGCTTTTTATGAACTATTTCTTATTATTTTATTATGAACTATTTTATTATTAACTCATTCACGTATCTCTAAAAATACGCAAACAGCATTTCGAATGATAATTTTTTTTTTTATTAAACTACCGACTTTAATTTTTAGTTGATGTTTGTCTAGTCATTCCGTTGACTTAGTTTAAGAGTCAGTACGTAAATAAAATATTTCTGATGATTATGTACTTAAAAAATTATAGTTTTGTGGCTGTAAACAAACATATTTCTGAAAGAAAAAACTCGTACAAGTCAGCATTAAATCAGCAGCCCCTATTCATTGAAGTGATATTAAATCAGCCTGATGCAAAACTACATCCCATGTGTCGTGTGGCACAAGTGCCAAATTGATCCATGATTGACGCGTAACACTGCTACCTGAAACACATCTTACAAATAACTAACATCACTTGTCGCTTATGAATTTTATGATGGGCTGGCAACAGCTTTAGGTAAACAAAGTCACACCCTCTTTGCAACACCTATCACACACCTCAAGAAGAAGAAGAAATTCACGTCCGTAATCTCAAATTACGCTTAGTATAAACGTGTCGACAGTTAATAACAAGGTCAGTGGTATAATGCAGACGGTAGTTGATTTTTTTTTTCAGAGGGTGCAATTTTGTCCCGCTATAAAATAGGGGTTTGAAATTCGATGGGGGGTGTTGAGGTGATAGTGTCGCCTGACTCTTTTGAACTTCCCCGTGAAGTGTTTTGTTTTGCAACGATACACGAGGTGTTTAGATGGTCATTGGCGATAAACATGAACTAATTAAGGTTATTTGCAGATTTGGAATGCTTTTTAGATTGACAATTTCGTACGAAAAGTAATCGAAATTAAGTTTAATCGAAATCGTATCTGTTAACTTAAAAGTCTCTTTGAGGCATACCGCATTTGATAAATAATGGAAATTCTAATGCGATGCATTGAACTTTTATCTTGCTCTTGATATATTTTTAAAGCTTCTTGATGGTGGTGCCTCAAGTATTTTTAACATTTGTAAATGAAATCGTTTTAATATTTTTTTACATGCGTTTAATTTTTGCTAAATATATTATTTTCAACATTTTTTTTGATTATATGGCATTTTTGATTAAATATATCATAAAAAATATTCTATGCATGAATAAATTACAGTTAATAAAATACATTTATACGCTCACGTTTCGGAAACGGAAAAAGAAGACTCCTTCATAAGTTTCGATCTCGGATTATCACTTATTAAGATGATTCGTACCGATAAACTTAAATATGCCAATTAATAAGTGCAGAAGATATACTGAGAAAAAAGTAATGGTCAAAAATACCAGTATATGGTAAAATTTGCCAGGTTTTTGGCCCTATGGAATCACCAAAAAGCTTGATAATTATTACCGAAACACTTTGTAACTTTCAGTAAAATTAACAATGAAATATGATTTTATAATATATGATAAAACTATGTAATTTTATCACAATACCTAACAGCATGGCTAAATCATTAATTCGATTAAATTTACTTTTCAGTTTCGTTTTTTTTTACTAAATGTCTGGTAATAAGAACTATAATTTTGAAAACCAGAATTTCCCGAAAAACGTAACCATAAAAATGGAAAAATTAACAGATGAATGGTTTAAATACCGTATATTTTGGTATTATTACCAGAATTCTGCCAGAAATATTATTACCATACTGTACCGTAATTTTTTTTAGAATTTTACTCTGCGTTTATTTTAAATTTTGAAATCAGACGTTAAAACGAACTTTCTCTAAATAATGAAATTTTTTTTCAACATTGGATTCGAAAGATAATTCCATGCCAAGCAACAATTTTTTTAAGTCTATTTATTATTTTTTAACATTTATTTTAACAATCAACGAAAGCAGTTTGAACAGTACGTGAAACATATATTTTTACATTCTAACCATAGAATTTTGAAGGTCTAAATCCAAAATTTTAGCGGAAATAATTAAACAGTTTATGAGCAATAAAATTTTAAATAAGTCATATTCTTATTTCTCAAGATCTTAAAGTTTGATTAAAGCAGTTATACGATTCTGTTTAAATTTTAGATCTTGTCCATAATAGTGTTTGAATTTGGTGTGACCTTAATATGATGGTAAGTTGCACTATAATATTGTACTGTTTTAACTTATTTGGCACGATTCTATGGTTCGACTTAAACGGAAATGTGGTTCAATTTAACACCTTACTAAGCCACACCTTATTATACAAAGTATTATTAATAGCGATGCTTATTCAATTATTATACAGAGAAGTAAATTCTTCCAAAATTACTGTACTATATAGTAATGGCGTTTCTAGTAACAAAAATCTTAATTCTGATTAATACGACAAAAATATCCGGTATTTAAACTACCCATTTGCTAATTTGCATACGGTCACGGTTTACCGAAATTTCTGATTTTCAAAATTATAGTTCTTTTTAACAGACACTTAGTCAAAAAGGAAAAACTGAAAAGTAAATTTAACCGAATGAATGGTTTTTATGCCATGCTCTAAGGTATCATGATAAAATTACCAAACTTTACCACATTTTATCACACATTATAATGCTATATCTTATTGTTAAGTTTACCAAAATAATTACCAAGACCCTACATTAATAATGACAAAGGCAATTTTCACCCCTTCGGTAAAAATTTCCGAACTTTTTGATGTTTCCATAATGACAGTAACACGATAAATTTAACCATATTCTGTTACTTTATTCTATAATTTTACCACATTGCAACATTTTTCTTGGTTTATGGTTCAATGTGGTTCATTTAAACACCTTATTAAGTTACACCTTATCAGGCAAAGCATTATTATTAAAAAAGTTGCACCTTATAATGGTTCAAAGTACCGATAATATGGTTAAACAATAAGCTTTTATGTGAGAGTGTATTGTATATTATATTTTAAAAAGTAACAGCACCAATGATTTTAACTTTTAAATTAACAGAAAAAAAATTCCAGGAAAGGAAATATATACATATGTGCACATCAATAACAAGAAGAAAAATTGTCCGACAGTAGACATCATTTTTCAAAAAGAAACGAGTTTGTTAGGAAGAGGAGAAGAAAAAAACAGCTTAACGGGCTAATTGGAAAAATGGCGAGACCTGTCGAAAAAGTCAGGTTTATCGCTTAATCCTGTTTATAGGTTGTGTAAGGTTTGAGTAGTATTTATTTTACTACATATTTTGGGTGTACGCTGTTTGTTTTACTTAATAATTTTTGATTTATTCGAGGGAGAAGCAAGAAATATGAATGAACTGTTTTCTCGATCGTAATTACAAGGAAACCTATTTTTTTTTTTATGAAGATGCTATCTACAAAAGATTTTTTTTTATCATTAAAAATTGACTCCTTGTATTTATAAAATACCGATTTATAGCAGCTTATAGCCATTTTGTCGTTGCGGCTAACTACTTTTCATAAGCAAAATAAGCAATAGATTTATTGAGATTTCATTTTATTTGTTTTATTCTTATATTCATTTATTTTGCTTTAATCAACTTAAAAAATAAAATGATTTAAAACTTTAAAAAAATGCGTTCTTAAATTGTATTTAAACGAAAAATATATATGTAAGGTCTAATACGTAAAAGAAGGGCGCATCACTTTATGAAATAAGAGGGGTTATTTTTATCACTCATATTTTGAACAACAAACTAAGAGTAGAATTTCATTTTTTAACCATGTTTTTTCGCAAAGAAAAGTGCGGAATTTTTTTAAAATTTACTTTTTTAGCTACATTTTGATCCCTAACTCAGTAGTAAATTCATTTTCTTTTAAGATAATAGTTCAAAACATAGTTAATAGTTTTCTAAATAAAATCCTCAACGGATTTTTTATTTTAGGCGATAAAATTTTTTCACATTGTTTAGCGCTTATGCAAACAAATGTCTTATTTTTACATAAATATGGCTTTATAAAAAAGAAACTGATAACTTTTTATGCTGGGTTTATAAGTTTTTACACATAAGACAAATAAATTAGTTGTGTCAAAATTTTTCATTAATATTTTTAAAAAATTTTCGAAACTAGTTGGATATATTAAGGTGTAACAAAAATTGAATTATTTTCTCTTTTTTAATCCATTAAAAAATTTAAAATTTTTAATTTTTTTCTTTTCTTTTTTTTATTTTTTAGTTTAGTGTTTGATTACTTTTGTCAGAAAATTTCGAAATCTTGGTTGGCGATAAAATGTTAAATTTTCTTGCACCATTTAGCAAACGATTATAACTTGCATTGCCATCAGGTATGGAGCTCCAGTTAGTTTGAACACTCTAGCTTGTTGGAAAGTTGTCGAAACTTCAGTTGCAAATTCCAAAGAACAATTTGAAAGAAAATTATGGTATAGTTTAGCGAGAAAAAAAAAAAAGTAAGCATCGGAACTCGCTTAGTCTAAAGGAACTAAAATGAATAAAAGATACTTAAAATTTAAAAGTTTCAATAAATTCTTAATCATTTAAAAGTATAAAAACAATTGCAAATTAATATTAATTGAAAGTAGTAGTTAATTACTTTCAGCACTAAATATATACAGTCCGTTCATGGTTAGGCATAATCACTTCACTTCCGTTCGAGTTGCAAGTACTCAATTATGAATTTTTAATTTAAAAAAAAAGCTTTCTTGGGTCTTAAATAAAGTGACTATTACAATAATTTATACAAATTGTTTTACTAACAATTTCATATGAAGTTTCAAGCCCTAAACGGCTTTTTAGACATTCCTACTTACATCTGTTCTTGATTGGTTGCTTGTGATTGTTTTGAAACTACGGTTTGTGAGAACTATTTTTCTTGTTCTTGCACATTAAACGTTCAAGAAAATAATGTACTTTGCGATTTTGTATGCAAAAAAATATTTTTAAAGCCAGCAAAACCTTTACATTTTTTATTTTAATGGAAACAGGCCAATATTAGCAATAAAAATGTTTTTTTTAATATATATATACATAGATTTAGACGCAAATTTTCCTTGTATCTATTAGTATATAAAATAATAATTATAAGTAGCAAATATAAATAAATTTTGATAGGTAAATAGTAATCAAATGTTTATCGATAAATGAATAATTATAATTAAATATATATATTTTGAGAAATTTTTAGTTAAGTTTTTAGCACTATTTTTGGCGCCTAGCAGTTGGTGGAGGTACTCGCCAAGCTCGCCAAAGTCAAGTGTTTTGGTATACAACACTTGGCAGAAAAGATATGAATATGAACCGTATAAAATCTAAAAAGTCTAAAATATTATTAAATTTATAAAACTGAATAGAATGAGATGGGCAGGATATTTTCTATGAATGAATGTAGAACGAACATAACTGAAGGTCCTTAAAAACGCTCCTTTCTGAGAAAGAACAAATAGACCTGTGTAAAGACTTTCTAGAATCTAAGTGAAGATTTTGCCATGCTCGTAAATAAACACTGGAGATCAGTTTTTTCATATTTTACAACCGTTGTTGAACTGCCGACCCACTTTTTCGGGATTAAGACTACTAATGTTTTACCCCGTAGCCTTCTAATTTTAAATTCAATTCAAAAGACAAGGGAACTCCTGGATCAAGTATTGGGTGAAATTTGCCTTCGTGGAGGTCTTTTTGATGGAGCTGACCCTAATTTGCGTTACATGGAGAGGAAGACCACGAGAGTCTCTCACGGTCAGCCTGACGGCAAGGGGACTCTAACCCATGATCCGTATACCACTGAGGATATTTCACATCAGTACTGTGGTCGATGCGAGCCGCATGCGGAATACGTATCGACCAAGATACGTATTCCGCATCTCTGGAATTCGAACCCGGTTCACAACATTGGAAGTCGAACGCTCTATCACTTGAGCCATCACGGCTCTGGAGATAAGTTTCCGGAAAAAGGGGGAAGGCAAGGTCTCAAAGAGGACTGTTGAAGCCATTGCTACTGCTGAGAATAAATAAATATATGTTACCGCTAAAGCTCAGATGTAGTTAATCTCCACATTACGTAGCTAATCTGCAGATGAATTACTAGGTTAATCCGTTAAAGTGTTGAATTTATCTCAATTTACTAGGCAATATACGCATTCACAGTTTCTGCATCGCTAAAGTCGAAAATTAATCAATTAATTTGTTGTTTGTTAGATTTTATTTACTTATTTGAAAAATAATAAACGACAAATAACAAATGACAAAAAACAAATTTGTTAATTGCTTAGTTATAATAATATTTTAAATCCTTTGATTTTTTATATGATAGTTTTAAAATAGGTTTTTGATTGTTTGGTTGTAGTTACTTGATTTTTTTAGATAGAGAAAAATAAGTAAATGACGTTATATTAATCTAAGCGAACAGAAAATCAAAATTCTTGTTTTCACTTTGACGAGCTCCTAGATGTTGAGATTATCTAAGTAGTTTTCAAATTACCTAGACCTTTGCAAATTATGTACCTAGAATTATTTCAAAACTTTAACGGTAACATATATCTGAAAAGAGAAAATATTTAGAAGTAGCAGACACATAATGTATTAAAAAAGATGAATAGTGAGAACTGGCATTAGAACAAATGGTACAAATATTCCTAGCTATTTTTCTTAAAAGGAATTTGTTGATATTGATACGTTCTTTTGATATAATGAGGAAAGATTTATATCTTTTCAACCGAAAATCACTTACTGAATCGTCAATAAGAAAAAACTACAATCTTCTCTCATCAGGTTTATCAAACGTCGTTAAAATTGGAAAATTACTCAAAATGTCATAATTAGATCCACCCTAGACTTTCCTGCCTGTTCCATCTGTAGACATCTATTTTTTTTTAAAGCTACGCCCCGTACTTCCTCCCCTACCTTCTAAGTAAGAAGAACGATTGTATCAGTAAGATATAATTCAATAATTCTTTATAAAATAAACAAAAGAAACAGTCCTTCCCAACGTATACAAAAGACGTTTTGTCAATTAACATCACCTTATTTTTTTGCAACTTGGCGCGTGCTTTTCTTTAAATCCTGTTTTTTTATTTATTTTTTTCGTGATAAATAATGAATGACCGAAATTTTTTTTAGTATTATATAACGTTTTTTTCTCTATTATATAACATATTTTTCATATAAAAAAAAATAGACTTTAAGTGATACTCTTTTAAGTGATACCTTTTTCTTTCAGTTTTTAACTTTATGAGGCTAAGAAAATTATTAACTAATATAAGTATGATGTTCACCCTGCAGCATTATAGTACATTACGCATAAACATCTTATTGTCGGTATGAAAAATCAAAGCGTTTTTTACTAATATGCTTATTTGGACAATTGAAATATAAACTTATCATCATACTGACTCAAGTCATTTATTTGAAGGATTTAACCGCAATATTAAAATCTAGGAATTAAAGAAAAATAACCATCAATAGTGGGTTACCGAAATTATCAAACCTTTCATTTTTGATTATTAAATTGTTAAACATTACTACATTTTAATGTATTAGGTACGTTAGATTAAAAAAAACTCTCTTAACTACGTTTACAATTTTGTGAAATAGCTGTATTAAAATTTTCAACAATACAATTAGCATTATCGGAAATGAAAACTTTTGTTGAAATATTTTTTTACCTAATTAAATAAAAAAAAAATATTTCGTGTGGTAGTGATAAGTGTGCCCCTTTACGAGAATGTAAATTTCAATCTGTATTAACAAAGTACATCATTTCTAAATTTTATGTATAAAACTTCTTAAAAAAAAAAAAAAAATGCGAATAAAATCTGTGCAAGAACAGAAAATATTTTACCAGAAAAACTTACGCAATAGCCTATATATAAATATTTATAAATGTAATTGTTATTATCTACGAAAAAATGGTGAGTGCAAATCGAACAGATTCCAGCCATTTAGGAGTAAAAAGGCGTGGAAAATGGAAGCGAAAGAGAAACAAAGAATCGAGGGAAAATGAATATAGACAATTTATTTGGCGTATTGCATAAAAAAAGTAAAAAATCTAACTTATTTAAAAAGCTTTCTATCGCCGTCAACCAATAATGAATTGGAATAATGTCCCAGTTGTGAATTTTCGCCAAAAGAACAACTTTAATCAATAGAAAGGGAACTTTTCCGCTAAGCTCTTCCGCCACTCGCCAACTCTTCGAAGTTGAATAACATGTCATGATTATAATAATATAAAAACACTGATGGAAATTCGACACATAGCATTATTCCTCAGTTAGATCATTTATTTTTCAAAGATATCTCTACATTTTTCACAAAATAGCGCGGCTAAGATTATATTAATTATGGTCAAAAATTAAAAGGAAAAACACTGAGTTTCAATCATTGCAACGCTTTTCTTTTATAACATTCAGAGAAAAACAAATCAGTATTAATTAAAAATAAGATGGATTTTCCAAAAACTGCGACACTGATTAAAACAGAATAAGATGTTATCGTTAATTATATGTTTCTCAAACATCCCATTACCTGCTTTCAATCCTTTTCAACTTTAATTATACGGGTGACAAATACGATATTATATAGAAGCCGATATCACCCAATTTATTGAGTTGCTTCTTTAAAGTAATGGTTTCGAAAAAAATATGTAATTCAGATTCAACGAAACGCGTGGCTTTGGTTAAACAGGTAGCAAAATGTTGTCTTTTTCGATGTTTAGTATTCTGTGCCACCTACGACTTGTCGTCGATTAAGTTGTCTTTAAATAGATAAGGAGAATTTGAAGCTCTTTTTCAGAGTCAAGGACGTATTAACAGCTGCTACCGTTTGACAATTTTAGAGGAAACTGAAATTAATTCTTCAAATATCCATGACAACTTGTCCATAGTATGTCCGTGCATTTGAAAAAAATAGTGGTTTTATGAATTTTACATGAAATTACTACACTGTGGATAGTTGTAAACCGTTGGCTGACACAGCAGGATAATTGAATCGTTTAAGTTAAATTTCAAGTTAACTTCATAAGCCTGTAATTTTAATCCAAAGAAGACGCCATGTTGTAAACCGAGTAGTAATTTAAGATTAATTTTTATTGAGCAATAGCCAGTAAAACAATTATGGGGTAAAGGTTTACTAACATTTTACATTAACTAACCTTGCAACCTTACATTAACTAACCTCGTTTCACAGTTTGAAAGAAATTTGTTGCAACGTCAGGTTGGCATCTAGTCGCTGAGCTGACATTGTATCACACGGATTTTATTCTTGACAGCTGCATGAAGCTCACTCAGCTTCAGTTTGTTTGGTTGATAGGTACCAGCTTACCTAGAAAGTAAAACAGGCCTCTGCGCAGTGCTTAACGTGTTGCCAACGTTGGTCTCACAATAGCTCCAACTGCTATGACTTAGTTGGACTACAAATGGCGGCTGTTCAATATAGTGGGTTGCAAAGCTAATCTTTATTACAATGTACAGTACGGAAAAAATAAACAAACAGACCACCTTAAATAACTTTTGACCTCATGATCGGATCTTCACGTTATAGGACTCAATCTTAAAAGTTCGAAAGCGTGATTTTCAATATGCTAATTAACTAGTGAAGACAATAATTTCAGTTACGAAATTAGACACAAAAACTTTCTTTCTCTGAATAAACATACCTTTTGTTTTCAACGGATTCAGATTTCTGGCCACCAAAATATAAGGAGTAGCAGCGATCTAGGGAATATGGTCACAATAGTTTGGTTAAGAGAGCGTTCCAAGGTTTGGACCCCTTAATGTTAAATTTACTTTTTACGCGTTTCACCGTATCTCAAGAAAAGTTTAAACGAATTGAAAAATTTTTGCACACAATTATGAAATTCATTTAGCCGAAGATAGTTCCATGCACAAAACACATTTTAGTAAGTATTTTTTATTATTTTATTTCTTAATGTTGAAAGAATTTGAAATGTAAAGTATAGAATCTTTTACATCAATTTAAAGTACATAATTTTAAATGGCAAAATATAAAATTTGTGCAAAATCGGTCGAATAGTTCCTGAAAAACCGAATTTTAAGTGTAGACTTTTTAAATTCAATTACTTTGATTCTACCGATTTTGCTCAAATTTTGTATCTTGCCATGTAAAATTTGATACTTTAAAATTATATAAAAAATTGTACTATTTAAAACTTTTTTTTGACTATAATTAGATAAAATAATAAAAAAATAAGAAATATTTTCTAAAATTTATTTTTTGCGTGGAATATCTCTTTGGATAAACGAATTTTATTTTTGTGTGCGAAAATTTTTCTATTTGCTTAAAAAGTTCACGAGATGTAACAAAATAAGTAAAAGGTAAAATTACCATTCTGGAGTCCGAACTTTGGATCACTCTCTTGGCAAAACAATGGGAATCATGTTTCCCAGATTTAGGCTACGCTCCATAATTTGGGTTTCAGAAATCCGATTCCGTTGAATAAAAGGTTTGTTTATTCATAAATACTACGTTTTTGTGTCTGATTTCGTGCCTCAGAATATAGTCTGCACTAATTAGTTACATATTTGAGGTCACCACCTCAAATTAATTTAGAATAAATCCTAGAACTTGAAGATCGGATCACTAGATCAAAAGTTATTCAAGGTAGTCAGTTTTTTTCCCAGCACTGCACCTATCACAACTGTATTACACTTTACTGATTGCACAAATTTAACTTACTTTAAAACAATTTTTAATTTAATTCTTTATTATGGTTGTATCAATTTTGCATGATATTTCACGTCAAAGTATATTATTGTTCGATATTTCTGAAAATGCAGATTCTTGTTCGATTCATTTGATTCTAATTCAAGCGGCGTAAAATTAAAGTTTCATGAACAGGTGGGATAGCTTTGAGAAATCTATTTTCAAGAATTTTTCATGGTCCTTCTTGAATGTCAGGGACAGTCACAAATTAAAAAATGAAATGTTATTCACCTATTTTCAAGGCCTGACAGGTGTTGGGACTTACTTTATGTTTAGTTTTTTTTCATATAAATTAATTACTTAATATGAGAAATGAAAATTGATTCTGAAAAGGAGCAAAATATATTTTGAACAAAATCACCGCATTGAAATTTATTTCTTTTAATCTTAAAACGGTATATTGAACATCTGCTTATTTCAGAAATAAGATTGATTTAATGCGAAATGAAATGCTATAACATAATATCAATCCGTTTTTCAATACCCTGAGAGTGAATTCAAATTAGGTATTCAAAACATACATTATTTATTTTCTTTTGTACTATACCACATAAAAAGCAAAACCGAGAAATCTCATTTATTTTCTCGAAAAAAGATCTTTTTAGCAGGGCTCGAAAAACTGCCCGTCCTCGGCAGTCAAAAATTCCCCGCGGACAACGAATTCCTCGAATCCGACGTCCGCGCGAACGGCCATTTTCCCGTTTATGTTCGTGATACATTTTCAATTTTTGTTATCTTGCAAGAGCCTAGCTCCTCACTTCTAAAATGACCCTCTAATCTAGAAATGCAGAAACATACTGCACATGGTGGAATTGATGTCTTCTCTGTCTGGGAGTACTGAAGCGGTTGAAAGGAGCTTTTCAACAATGAACTTTAAAAAAAAAAAAAAATAAATAAAAAAAAAACATTACGTACTGGTCTTAAACAAGAAGCGTTAAACGCAATTATGAACATATACCTAAATGGAAAACCCCTTTCAGATTTCTGGACAGAAAGCTTGATTGTGGAACTGGCCAACGTCATATTTGATTAATTTAAAAAACGCAGTACCCTCGGATAAATTGACATTCCAGATAACTTGACCTTTATCACTTAAATTATTCCATAAAAGAAATAATGGGTTACTATTAGTAATTCATTGTGCAATTTATATAAATGTTTGCAATAAATAAGAGAAAATTATATTTTTATTTATTTAGAAGCTACGGGTTAGTTTTAAAGGAGGACGGGTACATTGTTGGTCAAGCCGTCCTCGGGGACGGGTAAAATTTCTGAGTTTTTTCGAGCCCTGCCTTTTACATAAAAGGGTTCACGCCTAAATCCTTTTCCAGCCAACGTATAGTGCGCAAAAGAGAGAACGGACTGACCAGAATAACTTTTGATCTAATTATCGGATCTACACGTTCTAGGATTCAATCTTAATGGTTCGATTAGGAGACTTCGAATATGCTAATTAATTAATGGAGACAATATTTTAAGTTACGAAATCAAGCACAAAACCATATTAAAAAGTATCTCCCCCCCCCCCAACCGATTCTGATTTCTGATCCCCAAAATATCGGGGATAGCCGCAATCAGGTAAATATGGTTCCAGCAGTTTGGTCAGGAGAGCTGTCCAAAGTTTGGACCCCTTAATGTTAATTTGACTTTTTACTTATTAACAGAACAAAATCCTTATTAATTTTGTAAAACTTAATGAAAATTGGTAATGCGTAGATCAATTCAAGGACAGCTCAAATGCATGAAATTATATAAATATGAAGAATTTAATGTTTTTTTTTTCAATTAAAGATTATATATAGGATGTTCCATGAAGACCGTCCTTAACGTATATTTTTATATCCTTTTTAGAATTGAAGTAAAAAAAAACTGTACAAATTAGGGATTATATTAAATTAATATTTTAGAGAGGAAAAAACAAATGCTTTTTTCTAATTAGCTTTATTCGAATACACGGTTAAGTATCCACATTCACCACTTCATGCAAAGTAAATTTCATCTCTGAAAATATATCTAACTGTATTTTTTATTTTCATTTATTTATTTATTTTTAAATTTGGTATGAAAATAATTTATTGGTGTGCTTTCTCAAATTTATATTCTTACTTCTAGAGTTCAACTCCTAAGTCTTTTACATTGAATTGTTTTGAGAATCACAACTACAATATACCGATAAAAATTGTCTATTTTAATAGTTTAGGGCAACTAAATCCAAACAATGTATTTAAAAAAATCATCTTGAACACTTTTCATAATATTAGTTAAGACAATCATGCATAGACATAAAAATATGTAATAAAAATTTAAATAATTCTGAGGTCATTATAGGGATGCTCCCCAGCCGCGCGCGTACGCCGACATTTCCAGGCATGGGTTCCTGTACAATTTTAATCCCGATGATGTACCATAACTACCCTAGATGTTCGTCGCACTATTTATACGACCTCCTGCTGTATGTAACATTTTCAAACTTGTACATTTTAACAAAAATATACTAAAAATGTCGTGAAAATATCTGTAGCTTAAGGAGCAAATTTAATTTTAGATTTGAACCCCCCCCCCCTCGAATTGGGCAAGATTAAGAATTTATATAAATTCAACACATAATCTCTTCCCCAGTGTTATGTATTGAAAAACTCTATTGAATATAATTACCGTATTCTATTTAAAAATGTATTTCTTATAATAAACGAAAACAATTCATTTTTTCAATTTGAAACACGATGTATGTTTGTTCAGTGGGATACATTTTTTTATTTTTTTTTTTATCTTAAAGAGATGATAATCTTGCTTTACCGACGATGAACAAAGTTGTCGTCGCCACTCTTAAAAAAAAAAAAAAAAAAAACTAAATATATTGAATATTAGAAAAAAAAATTTGGAGTAAAATAGGAAGGTGCCCAGGGTCGAGTACGTGATTCCGATGACTAATAGTACGAACGCGCCTAAAATTTCAACTAAAGAGGAAGAGAAAGAAAGAAACGGGGAGCTTTTTGGACCGCAAACATAAACGTCAGTATTCGGTGACAATCCAATGCTGACAGTGTTTGAGATTGAGACAGATTAGACACGGTTATTCACAGGCATGTTGATTGCGTTGAAATCGTCGTATTGATAAGGCTTATAGAGCTTCTTAGATACGTTGTTTTTTTAGGATGCTTTGTCGAAAAAAGAAGGGGGAAAAACTAATAAAAGTAAAAAAAATGTTTTTAAAAAAATGAGGTTTGAACTTCGCTAAAATTAAAAATTAGTACCAGCCTTTTACCCCATCTCATTTTTGTAAAGCACAATCTTCATGAAACTCCGTGACAGATAAAAAATTAAAACTGAATTAATAATTACTTATACCTAAAACAATGCTACACTGAAAAACAAAATATGCTCAAAAAGTATTAAAATATGGTAAATTTACCGTGTTTTTGACTCGTAAAAACATCAAAAACCATGGTAATTTTTACCTTTGCGCTGTGGTGATGACTTTTGGTTAAAGTTAACAATAAAATATGGTTTTATACCTATTTGTTTGGTGTTTGGTAATTAATGCCGTAATATTTAGTAATTTTAACCAAAAAGTCGGTAATTTTAACGGTGCTAGAATAATTTGAAAAGACGTAAAATGTATTGGTTGTTATATATAATTATATATTATATTTATATATTTATTAACACAAATAGATATATTTATATAACTTCAATCGTAGAAGTAGCTAAATATAGCCCTTTTATTTTGAAACTTAGAATTCGATTTTAAAAAAAATCTTCCAAGTAAAATATGCTACTTATTTATCACGATTTATTTAAAAATTGTAAGCAAGTAAGTTAGCTTTTAATTGATTTTGTTCAATTTTTAATTGATAAAAACGATATTTATGTATTTATTTAGTACAATTTCTTCATTTTTTTATTTTCTTCATTCTTTATAATTAATTTTTTTTTCAGTTTTTCTATTTTATTTTATTAGTTATTAATTTTAGGAAATAATCTGAAACTTTCTTTAAAATAAAATTTTAAATATTGCTTTGTTCGAAAGAGCTTTTATGCGGTTGTGTGTTTACAATAAAAAAAGATTATAATCTTCTAATTTAAAAAAATGAAAAACGTTGAAAGAAATACTCAGTAAATGGCCAAACAAATTTTGAAATCTAAACCAACTATTTAGGGATAAGTTCACTGTTAAACTCTTGAACAAAATTATGTTTAAAAATTATTCAGGAGGCAAAAAAAAATCTTAAACTTTTGGTAAGGTAGTTTTGGTTTATGCGGCACTACTATGAATTCTATATTACATTAAATTAAATTACTAATTCTATAATGGATTAATTTAATTTATTAATTCCATATTGTATTAATTTAATATATTAATTCTATAAATGAAATTAAACAATGAGACGTATAATTTTATTACAAGTTTAGAATAAAATTAGGAAAACATGCCGCAGAAAAAAATGCATGCAAATGAAATATATGTTATTTATTAATATTTTTCACTAAAATATTATACAAAAGTTTTGTAAGCTTTGAACTACGATTTATGTTTCTAATATATGATTATCTTTGAAAGATACGTATTGAATGTCCAATTATTTTCTGTTCAATCGTGAAACAATCACGAATTTTTCAAAAAATTTTCAGGCACACATTCAAAAAGGATAATTATTATTATTATTATTATTATGTATTATGTTAAAAATTCAAAGTTATGATATTAGCGCTGGCTAATGATAACAAATTCTCCATTATTGTCATTTATTCCGAAGATGTTATTTACGTCACGAGTATTAATGCTAATTCTGACGTGGTCCGAAATATTTCATAGGTTGATGGAAATGTTAATAGCATTAACAGTTGCTTCGGATATCAAATGCTTCTGCATCATGTATGTTTTAAATTTCCCGTATCAATTCTTGTCCTCTCCAAGTGTTCTTTCTTCCTGGCACGTAGTTGATTTTGAGCTCTTCTTCATTTCGTAATCCTTCAACTCAATCTTCGTATTCTATTCCATCCATTCCGATAGGAATATATTTGTTAACGTGAATGACCGAAATCAAGAGAATGTCAAAAATTACTTTCACCGGTGAATGACAACAAACACATAGTCGCTTTGGTGAATGTCCGAAATATTGGTTAAATCCGATTTGATATTAATTTATTCGTTGATATTATTATATTTATTCGATATTTTAATATCTGCTGAGGACAGATTAGGAGAAACATCTGTGTTTGGAGTACCGGTTAAATGCATTCTGGGCAGTGGCACTTGAGTTTAAAAAACATTGATGTAGGGCATACCGGGCAAGTTTAAATAGACCTAATATATATTTCGGAGATTTACCAAAACGACTATGTGATTTTCAACATTCAGTGGTGGAAGTCAACAACCACCAATTTCGGTCATTTAAAATAACATATTCATGATCGATTTCTGCAATACCATTTCCTCATGGTTTGTACCCTAGGCAATTATAACGGCAAACAGGGCATGTAGATTTTTTCATAAACCATTTAAATATGCATTTTGTATGAAAGATATGTTCGCATGGTAATGTATGCATCTCTGTTAGAATCTCAGTATCTAAGCATATTGGGCAATCTTTAATAATGTTGGAGGTGTTGTTAGAAGTATTGCTTACTTGACTCGCCATGTCTTTTTTTCCCCCTGTATTTTAATATATCTTCAATGTTGTTTCTAAAAAGAGTTAAACATTTAATGCTTTTCGAGATTTTTTTTACATGCATACAAAAAATATCAAATGCCTTTTTATTATTAGCAATAGTTTTAAATAACGAATATGTAAACTTTATGTTATGTTTTTAAAATAAAGTTTAAGTGAGGAAAAGAGAGAAAAACCTGACAAAATTTGAAGAATCATTAACAAGGAAAGAGAAATCCAAAATCTAAAACATATTTATTTATTTTCTAAAATTGTCAAGGAATGAAAAGCAAAAGAAAACCCATTCAAAAACATTTTTTTCCTCTTTTGCTTAAAATTTATACTATGCATAATTGTGTGTATAATATATTTTTAAGCAGAGAGTAATAGTATAGAGTTATTTAAGATGCCGTAATACTAATTTTCAACCCTCAATTTCATTTTCTTTCTTCTCACCAGCATTCCAATAATACCACCAATGCCATTTCTGATGCTTTCAATTTTTTGTTATGAAATATACAAGCACGCTAAGCCAAAGAATATATAGGGGCTATATTCTTTGGCTAAGCATTCGCCACCTCACCAAATGCGATAAAATCGTAAATTTGGCGAATAAAATTTGTGTTTTGGCGAAAGTATTTACGAATGATTTTTTCCATTGGAAAGAAATTAAAATTACGCCAAAATGAATTTTTCTAAACAAATCAGTATTTTTTATTCGATAATTTTCGGGCAATGCGCTCCATAACCAATTAGAATTGGGTCCAAATAATATAAGCCAGAAAAAAACTACCACAAAACAGTTTTCTATGGAAAAAAATAAAAAATTAATCATAAAAATTTTTAAAATTTGCATTTGGTGAAGACTTTAGAAAATTAGCAAATATTTTTGATACTTGACTAATTTACTGGCTTATAATCTGAAATCCTTAGCTTGGGCCCTGATTATAACGATTCAATACCAGATTCATAAAATGCTTCTTCTCCATCAGATTCAAATTTTAGACCAGCCCTTTTTCTTGCCAATAAACCATCTTGTGATGCCTCATATGTTTTTAGAATTCGAGCCAATATTCTGTATTCATCTTTATTTTGAGCATATTCTTTGGCAGTTGGGATTACATTTCTGTCTAATTACTCCAAAACTGTCAATAACCTTTTGCAACCCTTCATTAAAAATTAATACAGCTAAATAAGTTGCAATTTCAACTTTTATATTGAAAGTACCATTAATTATTTTTATTGCGTAATTTAAACAAATTATTTCAATTAAATAGCCAAAATGATACTATTTTACTAAAATGTTTTGATAAGAGTGAGCAAACCCATTAATCAATTGAGCGTACAAACTCAGTTGTTCATACATGTTAGAATGCTTCCTGCTTCGTGTCGAGTAAAAGTTACACCATATTATGCTGTAGCTTTTACTTTTTTAAGAAAATAAATACAATATTTTGGTTCAATAATCTTAAAATAATAAACTAATGAAAAATTCAAAATGTAATAATTTGATTTTAATTTTTTGAAAATTTTACTGTGTTGTTCCCTTCATAGAGATAACAATCATTGGCGTCTGCTAGTTTATATCTTTCATTAATAAAAAAGACGGTTTTTCACGTTTTTTTCGATTTAATTGCACTTAAACTTTATTTAGATGAGATAAACTATTAAAGTTGTGTTTTGCTTAATCTAATAACGTAAAGCCAACGGAAATGTTAAAAATAATTGCAAATTAAAAAAATAAAGTTATTTTATTTTGTTTAAATTGTTTTTGTCTAAATCGTTCAGTTAAGAGCATTGCTTTGTAATGTTTCTCAGTATTGATTTATTTATGATTTACTTTTTGTATTCCTCCCATACGAAGAACGGGTAATCAGCTAGTATCGCAAAAATTCTATTTTAACAGTGAGGAAACAATTTAAACTTACATTGGCAATCAGCCAGAGTATCATCTCAAATTTAAATACTCTAACTATTCCAAATTTCTATTGCAAATAATTTCTATGTAGTTATTAAATGCCCATACAATTTCTTTTTAATGGCTGAGAAAGAATGAAAATATGCATTTCATTTCCATTCAGCACTACTTAAAATTTAAATACTTTTTAGCTAGTCGAAAGATGGTCAAAGTTTCGATTTACAAATGGTAATAAGGGCAAAAAAATTAAACAAACATTTGAAACTTGCATTGTCATTTAGCAGACAGCTTCAGTTAAAATGATCAAAATTTCGACGGTAAGATTTCTAGGTACAGAGTTAGTAAAAATGCAGTAAAAATAAAAATTGATTAATAGTTTGGCTTTGTCGATCGGACGAATGTGAAAATATTGATTCCTTGAGACACAAATTCTGTGAATGTTACGCAATACTCTACTAGTCTCTATTGGTATTGGTAACTTTTTCCAAAGTCTAAGTTTTTGAAATTAATGTTTAACTCACAAAAAGCTTTTCGAAAACTAGGGAAGATGTTCCGTTTTAACTATAGAAAGGAATCAATTCATAGTATGATATCATCAACAAAAGTATAATAAAAAGCATCAATAACTATTGTAATGGTTTACAATGTTTGAAACATTGGAGAGACATGTTGAAATACCGATATGTACATTTACTTCCCAAATTGAAAAAAAAATTAAATTTTATTCCTTATAAGGTATATCAATCCATAATCAATCTATCGATATATAATGACGAATTCACGCCACATTATAAAATAGCATTTTATAAGGACCAAAATAATAACATTATCTTCCTCACAAAATTGCCATTTTCGCCTGCCATTTTCTTTCTGTTATTCAGGTATTTCTGTAAATGGACATCCATACATACGATATTCGAATGAATGTAGCATTATATATGGATAAAGAAATAATATATAGCTAAAAATTATAAAGGCAAGAATTCATTTACTTGTAATATGTTCCTGCAGCTCCAGCTAGATTATGATACATGGATTAAAAGAATTCATTTATAGAAAAATGGGATTACTGGCTACAACTTTAGAAGAACGTGTATTTAATCATGTATGATGCCTAAAACTGCAAAGATCTGGAACTGATCAAAACTTGAATAATTTACTTAATGAAAGATTTGACGTTAATGTTGTTTTGTAAAATCAAAATTATTAAGTAAAAAATAAATATTCAATAATGTATAGTTTTTATTGTTGAAAGAAATCAGTGTGGTTTAATTATGTACTCTTTAAATGAAAATTAAGAAAATAGCTTAAAGCATCAACTAAATCTCTGTTCATTTTTTGAAATGCCTAGTTATTGCATAATAACTATAAAAACATTTATATTAATTATTAAAATAATTAGAATAACTCATATTCTTTCTATATCCTCCAAGCATTTCATACGATTGTCTAGAAAATTTATAGAATAATAATAATATATAATAATATTTTGCACATCTGCAATAACACACTAAATTTTAAGTAGAATGGAATGAATATGCATAATTAGTATAAAAATTATTAAGCGTGAACATTTCACAATATTCGAAACCAGTATTAGTATCAAAGGGTTTTAATTTTCTCTTTAAAAATTTTAATTATTTTTATACAGCCAATTCTTCTTTTATCTCTGAAGAAACGGAAGATAAAAATATCTAAAATTTAATAATATAAACTTTACTTTAATGTAGTTATTTGCTAGAGAACATAAACAGATGTAAACTTACCGATATTACTTTAAAAATATTAAAAAATATTTTTGAACACGAGCAAACTGAATTGTAACAAAGGAAACAAAGTTCTTAGCAA
The DNA here is from genome assembly GCA_949128135.1 of Parasteatoda lunata. Classification (NCBI taxonomy): domain Eukaryota; kingdom Metazoa; phylum Arthropoda; class Arachnida; order Araneae; family Theridiidae; genus Parasteatoda; species Parasteatoda lunata. The sequence goes on along the minus strand of OX421971.1, from coordinate 114,429,444 downwards.
ACGATTTATTCAAATCTAATTTATTCATTATAATAATGAGGAAAATGTTTTCAAAGATCGAACTTATAAATTAATTATTAATAATTAAATAATTCACGTCGAGATGTAGTATTATGTTCAAAAATTATTGTGCTATATTTTTTAACTTGAATTTACATAATAATTTTGGGTGGAATTCAAAATGAAAGTTTCTAAACAAAATGATCAGAATTGCATTTGATTTAAAATAAATTTTTGTCGTTTGTTGCTTGAAAACATAAATTAAAACGATTTTTAAATTAGATAATATGCATTTTGTAATCTTGCTTTTAACAGTTAATATAAGCACGTTCTAAACATGAACATTTTATACAAGAAATGTATTTAGATTAATTTCCATATTTTACATATTTTTTTAATAGCAATGCAAAAGTTTATGATTTAGTTTATTAGCATTGTGTTCTGGTATATCAGTTTCTTATTTTTTTTTTTTTTTTCAAAATAAGATTTAAGTTGAGAATTTGAAAAAGAAAATGAATCTTTTGTAGAAATCAGAAAAGACTGCTAATTTTTTCCTGGTAAAAATTATTTCTTATTAACACAAAACATTTTGGGACTATGTTTCAAGTTTTAAATTATTTTATAAAAATAGTTTTTAAGTTGTATAAAGTTATGAAATTAATTTCCAGCACATTTGATTTTAGTAAACGTGTCACAATCCTACTCCCTAGCTTAAAAATTATGGAAGAAACAAGATTAAAAGAATGAAATTTTGAGGTAAAAATACCATAAAACCTAAAACAGCATATTTTTGAGTTACTCCATCATTCATTCGCCCAGTCATTGTTTAATGAATTCACAAAAAATATTAAAATTTTTTACTTAAAAAAGTGTCTGCATTATTTGGTCTGTATATGTTTGCATTTCTTAACACATTTTCTGTGTATAAAAAAAAATTGTGCTGATATACTAAAGGAAACTTCTTGTAACAACACAATTTTACTTACAAAAATACTAGAACTTACTTAATAGAAAAGGTAAGGAAAAAAATCGCCTATTTCTGATTTTAAAAATGCGTGAACTTAACCTGAAAAACACGCACATTTTAATATTTTCACTTCTGAATTTAACAGCAATAATAACTTGTTTAAGTAACTAGTTTGCAATATCAAAAAAATTTAATAGCCACATATGAATACATATAGCTCAAAACAAAAACAACTCATTAATGGAACAAAACATAATTCATTGACTAGTGAAATTTATTGAGAACAATTGTAGTTTTTTACATAACATTTTTATATACATTTATAACTTTGGAAAAAATGACACATTTGTAACTTCCAAAAAGTAAATATCTGCTCAGAATTCTTAATATTTATAAATAGAAAATGAATTCATTAATTTAACACTTTATTTAGAATCATTTTTAAAAAATGTGGTTTAGTATGTTTTAAAATGCCATTTAAAAAAATCTTTAGGAACAAAAAAAATCCATAAACGATTATACGCATCAAGAAATATCATTAAATAATAACCTTTATTTAAGTTTTAATAAAAAGAAGTTAAATTATATTTGATTTATTATAATTTAAGATAATAAAAAGGATAAAAGAGATAATTCAAAGTTTTTTTAAAATTATTGAAATTGAAAAAAAATTGTAGAAAAGTTATTAAATCTTTACAAAATATTAATTTACGCTAAATGAAATTATAATTAAAAACTATTATTCAAAAACAAGACTAACAACAGGAAAAAGTTTTCTTTAATAAAAGTTTAAATCCACGTAAAAAGTTTGAATAATTTTAAAGGATTCCCGTGTAGGTAGAAAACTCTGCAATAAAAAAGATAACCGTTATGGATTTTTATCGTGTATTTTAGAAGCATATTATAGCACCATTTTGATATAAAAGAATGATTAAATAGAAAAAAATCTTTTTCGCGATTACTTAGGCAGTGATTTATTATTTATTTTATTAAAGCAAATACGATAATATGCTACCTTTTTAAGAGTACATATTATGGTCTTTAATAACTTTAAATAGTATTTATGGTATTTAAAACTTCAAAAAATGTAGCTGCAAAAAAATTATTACTGTTTTGTAAGACCAAGAAAAGGTATTTGGAATTGTTGTTTTGTTATTGAAAGAAACATCACTAATATTGAATTAAATATTTTTTTACCGACAAAATTATTAGAGGCAAGCGTTATGGTCAAATTGATTTTCAGTTTAGTTTTTGAAGAGATAAACGTACTTTTATTGATAAAACATTTTCTTTATGTAGGTAATTTTTTATCTAGAGAGTTTTTAGTAAAATATCCAATATTGCGGATTATGGATTCTGTTGCCCGTGTAGTAGGTAATTAACATTCATATGAAATAATAATATCTCCTTCATCATCACATACATTAAGTTCCTAAAAAATGCAAATTAAATTGAATAATTTATTGATATTAAACGTAAATTGTAAACATTTTCCCTCCCTCTTAAAGATTTGCTTTTTAAACTCAAAAGTCGAACAGTTTTAATTTACCATTCTGTTCTAAATTATGATAATTTAAGACATTTAAATGTTGCTTGTTTTTATACTGATATGAGTAAAAATATTCCTCTATTCCTCAAAGTTACGCAAATAATTCGGAACATTCACATATTTATACAACACTATGTGAGTCTAAATAAATCTTAAATAAATAGTTGAACACATTTTAGAAAAAAATTAGCAGTGTATTTGAAGTCTTTCAAATGAAACTTATGAAAGCATTATTTATGCAATTTGAAATACAATAGTTTATAAAAATTCCAAAACAAATCATAATTTAATTCTTAGTAGGAAATGGAATAAAGCTAAATTGTTTATAGCGGACATTAACTTAGATTATAAATTTTCACTTGGCATAACTTCAAAATTATTTCTACATTTTCGTAAACGTATTCATGCGAACAAATGTTTTGTTTTAAATAAATCAGCGTTGCTATGCGACAAAAAACAGGTTGCCTGCTTTTTCTTCTTTTTTAAAACATCAAACAATTTTTTTAAAAAGATTAGTGGGTACAGAAAAATAAAACAATGGGATGAATCAGAAAAAAAATTGAAACATTCTGAAAAAAAGCGATTGAGACAATCAGAAAAAATGTGATTGCAAAATGTTTTGTCATTATAATGGTCGGAAAAATTAACACAAAATAGTAATCTAGCCTTTTTCCCTTCTTTTCTTTTTTTCATTATACGGCCTGCCTTTTAATGAATTTCCGTGAAATTTCGAATAAATATATTAATATCTCTCATATGTTTAAATTTTAATTATCAAAGAATAGAAAGCTTACGATTATTTCAATTACTTTTGTATTAATAATGTGATCCATTAACAACATTTTTGACGTCATCATATAAAACCAATTAATTGATATCCTAGACTTAAGAGCACATATATTACCCACTGTAGACGAAAATCCCGGTTCCAAAATAAGGAACATGAAAAAGACATGCAACACCATGAAACTTATATTATGTTTAATGCCATGTTTGGTGACTATCACAAATAAAATCTTATGAATCTTGATGAAACTTGAATTTCCATGAAACTTAGAAGGTTTATTTTCATAATCAGTACCATTATTTTAAGATTCAAAAATAAAATATCTCATGAAACCACCTTAAAGCATGATTTCAAGACTAGACTATTCAAAAAAAAAATTGAAGGCAAATTAAAGAAATTTTAAATTGGCAAAATCCTAAACTGGCAACTTAAGAATTGGCAACTTAAAAAAAAAATTATTGATATAAAATTTATTGCGCATAAAATCTTTCGTAAACAGCGATATATCCTTGCTGGAAAAATATGGTCAAAATTTTCGGGTAAACAGAACCAGGAATTTAACGTCCATATTTTGTATTGCAGTTTTGTGCAAATGTAAATTCATTCTTGAAAGATTTTGAACACAAATTGTAAAAACAATGCCTTTAGAACTTTCAAAACCACACTTTTTAAAACATGATTTTTTTTCCTCAGTACATTACATCCGATCCGAGCACCAAATTTAAGTACTTTTACAATTACACCATGCGACAAATTATAGTGCTTACTATATAAAACACAAACGTGCAGAGCTCAAACGAAAATTCAACTAATAGCTTCAACCGTTTCTGTCCGAAGCATCAGTAAGGCACATGTTGGGCAGTAGTCCTGTGGGGAATAATAAGCTCTGATTCTGCAATATCCATGTCCATTGGCCTCTCACAAAGACTTGCAGAAATTTGCATCGGAAAAACGGAGGTGTAATTGTTGGGCACTATCTTGATATCTTGGTGCTGACTTTGATCAAGATAGTGGTCTTCTTTTGAGTTAGGCTCAATCACATTTGTGGGATAAGTGAGATCATTGATACCATGCTGTTGAGTGTGACTAAAGAAAGAGGAAATCGCATTGGCTGTCTCCCAGTTAGTATTCAAATGACCTGCAATAAATAAAAAGTGTAAAAATCGCATAATGTTCACAATAATTTTTCTTGGTTTTAAATGCTGAGAATTAACTATTTCATAAAAATAATTAAGCCATTACATATCTATTGACGTTACTATAAACAATACTAAAATAAAATTAGTCAAACATCAGAAGTCAGATTTTTCGATTTATATTTTAAGAACAAGAATTACACGACGCAGAAACCCTCATGTGTTCAGATTTTTACAGATCTAAAATATTTTGTTTTATATTATAAATGTTAATTTTTTTCTTACAATGTATGGACTCAATATTCAAATTGTATAAAATTAAAAAACTGTCTAAATTTTTCTTCTAATATATTTGATTCAACAAAAATATTATCTAACAAATTTTTTTCAGTATAGTGTTAGTTAACTTTTCAAGAACAAAACTTCAAATACTTATTTTGGTCAGTATTATAAATTAGTATTTTTCATTTCTTTATTATTTTTTTAATTTTGGGACAAAGATTTAAAAAAAACACCATATGTTACTAAAATAAAATTTTCTAAATACATTTTCAGAAAAATACGTTTCAGAATTTAATTTTTTCACATTTTTAATCTTTCTTAGATATCCTAAGCTATCGGTTAAATAATTCAACTGAGTGAAGCAATTTCTCAGAATCATCTTTCAGAACTTACCTTCTTTTTCTGAATCCCTGATCTCATCCGGCGGACTGGCAAAATTATCGCCATTTCCATAATCTTGCAATAACAGATTGTCAATGGCAGCAAAGAATCTCTGCGACACATCTGGGTCGTCTAAAGAAGTGACCACATAATCATCTTTCATTGCTTCACTTGCATGATTTGAATGGCTATAATTATCCTGATAAGTCTGTATGTGATGATCCTGTTCACTCTCTGACCACGTCCCTGGCTTTCTCAAGGGCTGGTCTAAGACTAGAATATCAGAAGGATGTATGACATCTTCTATTTCTGGAAATGTTGAGAAAGCGTCTGTACTTCTGGGTGACGAATGGTGAATGGGCGTTAAAGGGCATTCGTCTGAAAAGCTGGTTGATAAGTCATCACTAGCAGCTGAATGGTGAAGAAGGGGAGGTGGCGGTAGAAGCACGTGAGTGTCCATAGTGTGACTATTGTGTTTAGTTGTAGGATGACCTCGATAAGGATCACAAGAAGAGTAAAAACTTTGGTTAATTCTGTCCATTTCTGTATCATAACCTGTAATTGAGATATTAATAAAGTTAGAAACACAAAAGGCAATTTAAGCAAAATTCATAGGGGATTCATAATAGTGGATGAATTTAATAAAAATGATTAAAAATACAGCATTTTCCACAACAGATTTAATATAAAATGATTTTAATGCAAGGTTTGAAATATACATAAACAGTATTTAAAAGTAACCAAAAGTTTCTTCTGCAAAAAGTGTAAATACAACCATATTGTATCTAATCATTAATTTTCTAAAAATAGCATAAACAGTTATGTTTTTTATTTTAAGCATGATATAAAATTAGTGTATAGATAATGGTTCTTTTGAAAAGAAAATCCAAGACGTTAAGAAGCATTGTAAGCTGAGAAGTAACCAAGTGCAAGATCTGCTAAGTGAGTGCTGTTTCTTACATGCGTGTATTGGTTGCTTTGCACAAGTGAAAATACGTTCAACTACTCGAAATTCCGATTCAATTCAAGACCTTATCTTCACTTTCAGAGAATGAAAAACAACAGTGTGATGCAACGTACAAAGTACCAATCATGCTTTGGCTCTTGCAATTTAAAAAAAAAAAAAACTGTGTCAGTTTATTTTGACTAAAGATTGTACTATAAAAATATTATTTTTTATTACAAGATACTCTAATTTTACTTTTTTCTTAATAAGTATTTCAAATACACAGAATATCGGGTCAGCCAACCTTTATCTATCAAAAGGTACCTCTAGATTAAATCAAGTTAGCATGTCTTATATACTAGTGAATTGATGCTTAATAATAGTAGTGGTAATTACGCCACAATACTCCCCCACCAGAATTTTATCAGGGATAGAATTCGATGAACGGATATCACTAGTTGCTGTGTTTGTGAAAGACCGGGAGAGTTGGATTAAGGTCACCGAGTTTTGAACTTTAGTCGTGAGAGCTGTATTAAGACCATGGTTGTGTGTGTGGTCACTCCTGTGCTGCTATTAACAGTCGAGTGTGTGCAGAAACCAGTTGTGTGTAAATGAGACTGAGAAGCAACAGCGTGAGGAAGACGATGATGCAGTCACAAGCAGCAAGACAACTGTTCAACGTGGACCATTCATCGAAGTAGGCGTGATCATATCACGTCCGCAAGTCATCAAAGTGGGGAAAGACCATTAGACAATGCCAAACTTTATCTATCAAAAAGTACCTCTAGATTGAATCAAGTTAGCATGTCTTACATACTAGTGAATTGATGTTTAATAATCGTAGTGGTAGTTACGCCACACAACTACACCGAAAGGAGTCAGTTTAAAATAATTAAAACTACAGCAAATCATCAAATAATAGTCAAAATAATGATATTGTGATTTGCTTTGAACAGATTTTTCATAACGAATGTTATAATAGTTAATTTTTGAAAATTTATGTCTGTCCTTATTAAGGAAATACGTATTCACAGAACTTGAATTATAAAAATTCGCTTAAGGTAAACAAGCAAAAACGGCAGAAAAAAAAAGTAGACACTTAAAACTTACCATCACCGAAGGAACTATAATAAGCTTGATCAAAATCAGACGCAACTTTAGCAGCGAGTCTGTATGATGTGGAATGGCCGTAAGAGCAGGCCACGTCCTCTAGCACCTTATCTATGGCTTGAAAGACAGAGCATTCGGTTGGCATACTCTCTAAATTAGTTACCATCAAATCACTATAAGAAGATGGTTCGTCTTTGCTTACTGCTGCAAAAGAGCGACAACCCACAGTGTAGTTTTTGGAACACAGGCATTCGAAGGGAGGACAGGAACATTGGGTATCACCTGAAACGGATTTATTTATCGTCAATTATAAATGATTATTTCGGGAAAACATGCGTGGAATACTTTTGAATGAAATGCATTAAACACACCTTTTAAAAACCGACCTTCGTGATTGTAAAAAACTCACTAAATGGCCTTTTTTTCTACGTAGGTTATAAAAAAATTTTTCAGTTATAAGTTCCGTCAAAATGACGGCATATATCTAAACTTAAAAAAAAATGTCTGTTGCGTTAGATAAAACGAAACTCCTTTTTGAAGTTTTTAACACCTGGTTTAAAAAAAATCCAGTTAACAAAAATAAGTGTGCTGTGTTTACTTCAGACAAGCTATAAAATATTATACGTTGATTTAGATTAGCGGAAAAATTTAACTGAAATTTTTATTTGTTTTTAACAAAAAAATATATTAACCTATTAAGTGACCGAAATTACTACTTTATAGGAATGGGCCATACACATCATAAACATAAATTAGCAAATGCATCCTAAGCTATCATTAGCTATTTTTTCGAGATAAATTTGACTTAAATTATAAAGTATTTTTTGCTTTTAAAGTTTCAGAATAGCGAAATGTATCGGACGTTTGGATAAAATGTGTTTAGCTTTATTTTCATTCTAAGCCTGATTCAATAGTTGTTTTTCGTTGTGTCAAGAAGAACATACAGTTTTTTTTTTTTTTTTTTTTTTTTTTTTTTTTTTTTTTTTTTTTTAAAAATCATTGATTATCATTTAATTAGGATTCATCAAGTATTTAAGTAAATACTGTTTAAGAATACGCTATTTTTATGAAATTTTACCTTATTTAAGAATTTGATTTTAAAGTTAAGATTTCGCGTTGTAAAAATTGATAAAAAAAAGGTTTTTCATTTTTATATTTTATAATTTTTCCGTTAACTTAGCAACATTAATGTAAGAAATGTCATTAAAAATTGCAGATTATACATTATTGGATAAATATAATCATCGGTCATCTTCAAGGTGATAACCTGTTAACTCTTTGCGTTGATCGATTAGGTGATCAGGTTCCAGAAACATTTACCTAAAATCAAATATCGAAGAGATATATATTTTTTAACCCTCATAATCATGAATTAAGATAGTTTTAAAACTAAACCCTTCACTTAAAAATAAAAGAAAGCAAGAATTTGTAAGTACAAGATTGCATACGTACCATTCTTCTTAGAAATTTGAAGTTGATGATCAAGTCTAGCTAGTTTGTTACTTTCATAAGAAGAACTATTTCGCCTCCAAGCTGGATGCATATCTGGTCTTTTATTCTCTTTCATTGGTATCTAGAAAAAAATATTAACTATTTAACTTTTGCAGTTAACTAGGAAACACTGATCCGAATTTATGGTGAAATAATTCTTGCAAGAACTTGCCTTATTATTATTTCTAAAGTGTTTCAAGTGCAATTTAAATTTTGAAGAATTGTTTTGTTTTAAGATTTTTTAAAGTATTTATTACTATTATCATTATTATTATCTCCCGAATATTATATTATATCAAGAATTTTTATTTTAAAAGATTGTAAATTTATGCAATTAAAAATTTCAGTTGTTTCATAAATTAATGGTAGGTTAATTTATTCATCGATTTTTTTCATCGAAATTTTATCGATGATTTTATCTAAACATTTTAATACAAGCTGAATTGTTATCTGTGGAAATTCTTTGAGATGAAGCAGCGTCAATCTGTATAGTAACTAAACTGTGAGTTTTAATCAGATTTTATTATTTAACATTGATACTGTTTAAATATTTGGCACATAAATTGCTCACCTGGTTGTTTTTATTAAAGCACGCAACATTTATCTAAAGTGCTCACACAAAATTCATATTCCTTTAGCTAAGAAAGACGCCAAAAGATATATTTCAAAGATAAATGTATTTTGAAAAATGACAGAGTTTCATTACTTAAAAGATTCCACGTAAGTATTTTAAATTATTTTTTAGCCGTTTTTAATACATTTAAAAACTATAAATCGTAACAAAAAGTCAAAAAAGAACATTTTAATCATTTTTATGCTTACTTCTAAATCAAATCGATTATTCTATGAACTCATGAAAGGATCGTTTGCGAATTTCACTGATAACTATTATTATATAAATGGACTAAAGTGTATCTTTAGAGACTAAAGCCAATTTTACAAGATCCTGTGACTTAGCATTAAATGTGTTTCTGATGATCATGTTGAGTTCAGGTTTCGTCACGCCAGTTTAAAAGACTTGGTGGCGAAAATGGGCGGTGTTTCCATCAATTCTTTGTGTGATAAAATCATTTTTGATACTGATTTGGAAAATATTTATTCTGTATTGTTCCAAGCACGACTGAGAAACTATATCGTTTGGTGATCGTGAGAAGGCATAGAAGAATTTTTTATAGTGGTTATTTGTTATATCTTAAATGATCTTTTGTTCTTAAGACCTGTATTTAGTTTGTTACCGAATTTCTCAACAGTGGTAAGTAAAAGTTAAATTTAATATTTAAATATATCATCCATACTATTGGAAAAAGTTAATTTTATGGATATTTTTCTTACATATAACGTAGAAATATTAAACTTTCAATTTTAATTAATAAATAAAATACTTTTACATTGTGTATAGTATTCACAGATATAATAATACGTAATTTTCTTTCTGCTTTTCATATCTTTGCTTTATGACTATAAATATTTGAAAAATATTATCAAAAAATGTAAATTGAAACTCAAATGATTTAACTTAAGACCTAATATGGCTGAAACTCATATGGTTAATTATAATGTTTTACTAACTTTTAGTTTATATTTCTCAAAAACCGCTTTTACATTCTCAACCCTATTTACATCCGACTCGTTAAGAATTTAATAACTAATGTAGTTTCCATTGCACATGGACTTTTCTTATTACTTATGTACAATAGTTTTTGATTGATTGAATGGTGAACTCAGAATTTAAGTTAATCCTTTAAATAATAAGATTTTAAACATTGAAAAGAAAATGTGTAACGGAAGCTGCATTAGTTATGTAAAATAAAACTTTACAAATATTTAATAAAAAAAGAGCGAAAGTTTCAAATAACTTTTGATCTAAGTATTAGATTTTTACATACTGAAACTCAATCTTAAATGGTTTTAGTGAATAACTTTAAATGTACCAATTAATTAGTGATGACATTATTCTAAGTTACGAAATCAAACTCAGAAACCTTCTCTCTCGAAAAAAACAGGCATTTTTTTGAGGGAATCAAATTATTGACCCTCTATATATAGAAGATAACGCAAATTGATAATCAATTGATAGTTAACGCAAACCCTTTTCTTCCACCTGTTTTAAAAGTTTTAAAAAACTAACAACATACAAAATAATTTATATTTTAAAAGAGTTTAATTATGAAGGATGAAGAAACAACAGTTCAATCAAATTGGATCTTTTTAACATTTCTTTTTCTTTATTTTAATAAAAACTAAAAAGCTCTTACGCATACAGCTTTTAGCGATAAAATAAATTATTTTACGTCCGATAAAAGAACTTAAATATGGTAGGATAAAATAAGTAAGTTTGCTTTATTAAATACGCTTCGTTCGTTAGTACAATTTCCTTCTTTGAAACAACTAAAAATTTTATTTTAAATAGAACATTTCTTAATTAATGTGAAGTTAGTTCTTTTAGTGTTTCTATGTTTTGACAAAAACTTGTTTTATGATATCCCGTATGCAATTTTCTTCGAAGAAACACATTATACTTACGTCAAAAAAAATAAACTAACATTTTAAAAAGTAATTCTCCTGTAAAAATACATTTGTAATTTTTATAGTATCATTCTCTTTGAAATTCAAAGGGGGAAAAACTAATCTTTTGAATCCTTTGTATGAATTTCAAAGTCCCAAACAAACAATTTATAATTCCTATTTCAAAAAAGAAAACGATTTTATTTATTTAAGAATTGGATTTAAACGAAATAACCATTCGCATGCGCTGTATTTCTGCCCAATTTTTCCGCTCTTTTTTATGAGAAAGAATCTTAAGAAAAATTGTTTGAAAAAAAAAAAAGCATTTGGAACTTAAAAGAAGAGATATGCTTGAACGAAATAGCAGCTTCAAAACTTTCGGGAGAACGTTGTGGACTGGAAATTTCCCTGTTTTCACCGGATTGCGGTAGAATATCGCTAAATTCAATCACAGAAAGATGCAGCGGAGAGTGAAAACGGTTTGTTTGTCAAGGATCCAGCTGTTATCTTTCCCACTCGCTCGACGATCTTGCATCACTGGCGAAACGGTGCGCCCTCTTTCGACTGAGTAACGAAGCGAAATGGTTAGTTTTCTCATTACATTTGTTCTGTCTATTTTTCGCATGTTACGTTTGTGTGGAAAGTATTCGAAATATTTACGTTAGTTGATTTCCGACAAGACTACCTGTCTCTTCATTGATTCTTTCTAAACGTGTCAATGAATTTATTTCTAAAATTCTTTAAATATTCCCTCCTATTTATTTATAAAAAATATTATTTACTAGAAATTTTTCCCGCAACATTTATCGATTTAAAAGCAAAATTGTTCTGTAATTTATTTGCATAACGTTTAAAGACATTCCAAATTTTAACATTTCTTCACCTTCAAGGTTATTCAGAACAAGTCATGCATTTTATTTATTAATTCTATAGCATATATCATGCTAATATGCGTGACAATTGCGGATGCTGTTTGAAATTTAAAAAGAATCCTAGAAGATCATAAAAAGAATTCATATGAACGAAATTATAGAGATTAGAGAAAAAAAAAAAAGTAATTTTCTATTGGTTTTCAAAAAAACAAAAAAAAATTTAATTGAAAAATACAACAAATAACTTTATAAGTGTTTCAAATGTATAAGATTATTAGCATAAGCACAGTTGCTGTGTACACAAAATATTTACATCCTTTCCTATAATTTTAATTTTAACAATTGAAAAAATTCGATAATTTGGCCTGAAAAATCTATCGTTGTGCAAAGGCTACTTTTATTTTATAACGAATTCAAAAAAATATTTTGATAGAATACGGATTTTTGGTTTAAAAAAAGTATTAAAAATTCATCATTTCATAAATATTGGAAAACATTTAAATAATTTTTCTACTTTTTCAAATTTTGAGCCTGTTTTAAATATGTAACTTTTGGTGATTAAATTTATCTATTATACCCCCTATTAGGCTAGTTAGAGATGAACAATTTAATTTTGGAGTTAAATTTTTTCCCCTCAAATATTATCCCATGTAATTCATAAACAACAGTGATCTAAATAATGTAATCATTTCATCAAGATTTTTTTTTAAATATTTGGATATATCTGTTTTAAGCATATAACAGGATTTAAGTACATGATTTTATATTAAAATATGTGAACTAGAATTTTTTTTACTAAAACCAAAAATAAATTAAAATAATAATAATAATAATAATAATTAACTTAATCAGCATTAGTTGCTTTTTACAAAGCTACTCATATTACCGAAGCATACTTATTAAAGCTTATGTTACAAACCACTTTGAAAAATTTAAATCAACGTAAACTTTTAGAAAAAAAAAAGAAAGAAACACATACCCGTTCTAAACGTAAAATATCACTTTAAATAACATGTTATTAAATACACCGAAATCTTAGAGTCAGAGGTTTTGTTTCTAGTTTTTGATAATCGCGTTAAAAATACGATTGGCTAAAACCGTAACATATTTAATAAATAAAAAAACCTTCCAAGTATTTTAAAATTCTTGTACTTAAAACAGGAAGCTTGTACATTTTCCTTTTTCTTTTTTTACAAGTGCTTGTTATAACATATATTTTTCTCTCTTTAAGCATTCTATACCTCTCAGCTATGAAACCATATTAAAAAAGAACAAATCTATGTAATAAACATCTACATAATAATCATAAAAGCTTCTCCCAATTCAGCTAAATGTTTTAGGTGCAACAAAAACAAAGATAAGAAGGAAAAAAATTCCCCCAAGGTGAATTAGTAAAATACCAATTTTTCGAGATCACTTAAAACGTTCCACCCAACTTTCTTCAAAACTCATGAATAATAACAGTCAAAGCCATTTTTATTTTTTTTAACAATACACATTGAAGATATGTGTCTTTCTTTAAGCCTGAAGGAATATCGTCTATATTCGGCAATTGTTAACAAGGACAATTATTGCCAAAGTGGCTCCATTTAGGTGCTTTTCCGCCAAATGATCGACCTACGGTACAGGTAATAAGTGTTCTATCGTTGACTTGCTCTATTGCGGTATGGTGTTTCGGTTGTAGGTCCCTTATTAAAGGTGTCAAAGGGCAGCCATTCCTTCGTTCAAAACATCGCTCTTTTTTTCTTTACTGAAAGCATGCATAATTTATTTATTTTGATTGCAAGTTGGAGACGATGGAATAAATAGTAATACACAGTAAGCGCTGCATCAACACCAGTTAAGAGAACTATGAAGTAATAGTGGTATTTGTCATTTTTAGTTGAAAGAGTTCACGTCATAAAACCCCGAAAATTGAATTAAATTTTTTAGAAAAATTGCATTTTTATCGATATTTCAGTTTTTTTATTTAAGTTACAGGCATTCTCTAAAACATTAAAAAGGGAAGGAAGCGGTATCCTTTATTAAATCAAAAGTAAAAGGATAAATTACTTTGAAAAACACTCATCTTTTTGTTTTTATTTATGTTTTTTTTAAACTTTTAATGTGTAACAATTACAAAAATTCATTCTAATCTGTTATTATTTTTGAAAGCGCCGAAATTTGTTTAATTGAAAACTTTTTCTTTTTTAAAAAAATTTTATTAAATAATGCGATAAATATTTTCCGTATTTTTACGCTTATTTCTTTAAAAGAAATGCTGTTATATCAAAATATTAATCGGAATCACAAGAAATTTGAACAAAGGTATTCTCACAAATGAATTGCATTATATAAATGCACTGCGTGAGTATTAACAATTCTTTCTTAAGAGAAATAGTACAAAGATACGAAAATGAACGAAAAGATTTACTAAAGAGATTGCATGAAATTCTTTATTTACATGGATAAGCTATTTACCGATAGTGGTTAGTTAGATCTGTATCCAATTTCTGGTTTGCAAAAATATTTTAACAGTATTTTGAAAAATTTCTTTAAGTTTTGTTCTTCTACATCATCAAGTTATTATTTTTATATCATTAATCAATTGTTCTTAAGCCATTTCTATATTTCAACTTATCAAACTTAAAATTATTTCGTGAAATAAACATGAACAGTCATATGCACCTTATCGTTTTGAGAACAGAGTGTATATGAATCTTTGAAGCAGGATTCAAAATAGCAAAGACACAAATGCAATTCCTTAACATTAAAAAACGTATCCCGTTTCTTTAGAAACAGTTTCCAAAGTATTTTAAAAATAGTTTAAAAAGTTTCTATGAAAAAATTAAGTTTTAATTTTCTAAATAATTTTTTAAACCATTTAAGAACTTCCTAAATGAAATCCTTCCTCCTCGAAATTTTCTAAATCAAACCAAACTAACTGAAAATTTCCTAAATCAACTGCATCAAACTAATCCTGTTTTAAGAAGCTAAACGCACTGAGCTCTCTAATTTAAACACTATATTTTAAGCATACACATATCCTTTACTTTCCAATATTAACTTTCACGATTTGACGATAGGAGTTAATATCTTTTTTCTTATCTAAATCATCATAATGACAAGCTCACAACACGCAAAACTGATAGACAACAAAATGATAAACTGTCTACAAATTTAAAATTATAGCCAGTTGAGTACAGCACATAGAATACAGTGCATGTTCAACAAATGATCATATTTTTTCTTTTCCTTTTAAGTTTGTAGACTGCTGAAGCATTATGAACTTACAATGGTCCTACAATTCGCTTTGCGTGTAAGAGCCATTTGATCCGGGATGTTGTGTCTACAAGTTTATGGGGTATTTTTTCACCGGATCCTATTTTAGGTTAGAATTAATGTTTAATCAAATAGAATTTTTTTTTTTTTAAATTTAAAATAATGATGACTTGATTTTCTCCAAAATATTTCCTAATTAATTAGTCTTATGAAATTTAAGAACTTTATTTTTTGTGCGTGTTAATATTTAGTTTTAAAATATAAAATATTTTTAAAGCTCCTTATGAAACTTAATTTTAAAAAATTTTGACTAATTTAATTTTGATTGTTGAAGACTGGATTTTATAAAATAATGAAACTTGCAGGTTGCAGATGTCGTAACTTAGTAAACTACAGAAGAATTTTAAACTTTCTGTATAATTTGCTTTGCCAACAGATTATATCTGAACCGGAATGTAATGCATCGGATTTTTTTTTTCTTTCTGCGAATTCACTTTTTCGTTCAAACTAAATTTTGAACACATGAAGTTTTTAGGCTTTAAAATACCAGAAATACGATATTCATTCACTCTAAACATTTATTTTATTAATTTATCTAAAGAAATTTAATATAGTTTCTTCATATTAATATGTAGATTTAAAAATAAAACTTTAAAATTACTTATGAAATTTAAATAATAAAAAAAAAATTTAATGGCACTTTTGCAGATGTCATAACTTTGCAGACTGCAGAAAAATGGTAAACTTTCAATTTATGCAGAATTCGTTTTGAAACCATTTGGTCCAAATGCTGAGTAAATTATTTTTTCCCTGCTTATCTTATTTTTGGTTAAGATTAAAGTTTGTCCTAAAAGAATTTCGCGTTACAGTCCTAAAAATAATGATAATTAGATTTACCATAAACGTGTAACTGTAGAAGCTTAATAAAGTTTCTGAGAATTTCTAAAACTAAATTTGAGTTACGAAAACATTCGACTTTACTATAACCAATTAATTCTGAGCGTAGCATATGGAACACTATACTTGAGTTCCAGGCACATTGTTGCACAATTATAAGTGATTATCCATAAGTATACTTATTTGATATTATGACATCTTATAATTTTTTAAAATGTATAAACGAATAAATAAAAATCACGTTTTAGGAGCTCGTCTTTATTTCAATTTTATCAGAGTAAATAGCTAAACCCGTGATTTGAAAATGTTCCTAAAATAAATTAGGAAAAAATAAATAAGGAGCAGCAAATAAATATAGGGGGGGGGGGACTAAATTTGAAATAATTTGCAACTTGTCCATAAAAAGCTAATTTTAAATTGACCATGTTTGTAGTAACCGTAGTAACCAATAGTAACAGTATAAAAAATGAGTGAGAAATTACCGAATAATTAATAGTTCGTTTGAAAATACTCACATGTAATTCTAAACTAATAGCATCTTGAATATTTTTTGTCCTCCTATGCATTTGGAGGGGTGAATGTAAGGTGCGGCGAGCCTCTGCCGTGGCCTTAGGCTCTGGCTTAGGATGATCGTGGCTGCCCTTGGCTTGAAAAAAGATCGCATGTTCCGTATGTCGCCAAAAGTGAGTAACTGGGTAACCACAGTGTCCTCTACATGCAAGCACTTCTAATCTGCCGGAACATTTACGATTCGGACAAGGTTTTCCTGTTAAATATTTATTTATTAATATTTTACATTAGATCTTAATTAGTTTTAAATTTGTAATCCAATGATTTTTAATTAATTTATTATAAACTGTCAACGAATCACTTAACTATACATCAACGGTTAAAAAAAAATCCATTTAAAACTTTTTTATTGTTTGAAAAATTATTATATTTTTATTATTATAATATTATCATTTTAATTAATATATTATTATTATTTTAATTAATATATTATTATTTTTTATTAACATATTAATTTTATTTTAATTACTATAATGTATTATTACTGTTTTAAATGTTATATTTTTATTATTAAATTAGTATAAACCGTAATTTGTAACTAAATAAAATCATAACTTATCGTTTATCTAAAGTAAAGAATTTAGCTAATATTGAAATTTTTCTACGTCTTAAGAATTATATACAAGACATTAACTTAACAATTATATACAAGACATTAATAATACATAATTATAAACAAGACATTAAGAACAAGAAATAATCAGTATCTGTCGCATATCTTTAAAAAAAAATAAAAAAAGTGATGGTAAAATAATAGGGTTAAGAGCTTAAAATCTAATAAAACTACTGTACTGTATGGTAATGATATTTCTGGTAATAAAAACCATAATTTTTGCTAATAAAACTTAAATTTACGGTATTTAAACCATTCATTTTAATAATTTTTCCGTTCATATGGTAATGGCTTACCGTAAATTCTGTTTTTGCAAATTATAGATGTAATTTCCATACATTTGATAAAAAAATATAAAATTGAAAAGTATATTTAACCGAATAAATGGTTTTTATGCCATGCTCTAATTTGTTGTGATAAAATTACTAAATTTTATCTCATTTATCACATATTATAAAATTATATTTTTAAATTAATTTTACCAAAATAATTACCAAAGCGCTTCGGTAAAAGTTACTGAGCTTTATAGTGTTCCCATACGGTAAATTTTACCATATTCTAGTAATTTTAACAGCACTTTTTTTTTTTTGTGTGTGTGGAAAAGGAAACATTCAACACCATGAAAATTGGCGCTCCGCATTGATGTAGATTTTCGAAGAAAATAATCAACTGTTTTTTAAAAAGTCACAATTTTCTCAATTTTCTTTGTTTTAATGCGTACACATTTTAAACACGAAGAAATTTCGAAATTTATAATCTTTTAATTTCGAATTACATTCAAGTCTGGTCTTAAATAATTATTTAGTTCGTGCAAAAATACAGCCAGCAATTTTCGAAAATAAAATAAAATGTATTATTCAAGCTTGACTACTTGCTGTAAGGCGAATTTTGTCACTTTTTCTTAATTACTTATTTAAGCGTAAACACTATTTTTGACAAAACAAAACTAGTTAAATTTTCATTTCAAACTCTAAAATAAAATTTTCTCAACATGAAAAAAGAGCAATGCCTAAGTATTTCTTTTTATAACTGTCGTTGAACAGCCGACCGAATTTTCAGTTCACGACTACCAATGCTCAACTGCGTATCCTTGTAATTTTAGACCCAACCCAGAAGACCAGGGAACTCCTGGATCAAGTATTGGGATAAATTTGCCTTTGTGGAGGGCTTTTTGAGGGAACTATCCCGTATTTTCGTTACATGGATAAGAAAACCACGAAAACCTCCCATGGTTAGCTAACTGCAAGAGAACTCTAACCCATGATCCGTCTATCATTGAGGTTTTCTACATCAGCAATGTGATCGGTGCGAGTCGGGTTCGGAATTCGAATCAACCAGCCATTGCCGGGATTCAAACCCGGTTCTCCTCATTTTGAGACGAGCGCTCTGTCTCCTGAGCCACCACAGCTCTCTAAGTATTTTTGAAGAGTAGAGTCTTCAAATAAAAAAATAATGTTTTAATGAACACTTTTTTTTATTAATTTAACAACAAAAAAGCATCAAAGTTGTCGCCAAAATTTATGAAAAATAAAAGTAACAGATATATCCATGTAGATTTAACATGGAGTGATCGACAAGTTCTATTCGGCTGAATTTACTATGCATTATTCTTACTTGTTTTTTATTTGCTAAATCTATTATACGTAAAAATAATTTTAAATCAAAATATTTGTTGCGAAACGGTTTACTTTGGAAAATTATGATGGAAAATAACGCAATTTACTTCGGAAAATTACGCAAATTACGATATACTGACAATTACTGACACTTTGGTTGCATCAACCGAAAAATCAACTTTTACCGTAAAATATTTTACTTTAATTTTTACAGTAATATTTTTTTAATTAGAGTGATTCAGTGATTTTACAGTAATTATTATTACAAAAATCACGTTATATCAGATTTTTTTTGCTCCGTTACATGTTCTTTTAAAAATGGATTTTATGGTGAAAAGTTTTAGCACCCCTAGTGCCTGTACTTTTCACCCTAATTTTGTCCGGAATTTTTTACAGTGTACTTGGCACTTATATTGCGTGATTCATGTTATTATAAGTCAAATAAATGGTTACTTTTTCGACAAAATGTTAGCTTTCACGCCATAAAATTAATTTTAATTTTGAAAACTAATTAATTAATTTAAAAAATTAATGAATTAATTAAATTTTGAAAAAGAAATAAAAATAAAGTTATATTTTTATACTTAAAGAGTTGAATCAGTTAATCAATAATAAACGAAAAATAAATAAATAAATAAAAACACGAATGGCAGCTTGAGGGAAACTTTTTTAAATGCAACAGATTCCGTTATATTTCTCTTTAACAATCCTAATCTGACCAATTTCAAAGCTGATTGTCATAGCAAATTTAGATGCAGGGACTCTTAAGTTAAAACTATGTATTTTGAATTTGAAACTATGTAGTATTATAATAGTTTATTTAAATATTGGTTTAATTTGTTTGATTAAAAAAATTTGATTTTAAAGGGAGAAAAAAAATATTTTACCTTGTTGCTTTTTCCGTGCTTTATCACATATAGCTGGTCTCAAATGTACTTTTTCACCGGAATCAAGAGTACATCGTGCACTGCACACCAGCACACCGAGACATGACTTTTTTAAAATGTGTACATTGTGATTGTTGGTATTGCGCATGGCCCACCCAGAACCGTGCCTTCTCGCTTCCTCACAATCAGGCCTATATACATATCGGCAATGACCATCAGACCACTCTTGAAAAGAATCATAGCTTGTCACCTGAAAAGAAAATGAATTTTAACTTTTATTAAAATTAAACTAAATTGTAAGCGACTTCAAATTTCTTTTCAAACCAAATCTCCTCTTAATCCTCTTAATCCCTCTTAAATTTGAGCTCAGGTGCGATAAAACGAAAACATGATTCGGAAATTCAAATGGAAACTTGGTTCAAATTGAAACTTTTTTATATGTGTAAGCGAATTCTCACTATTGAAGAGGTGTTTCTTTCCATATAATATACTAGGGGGCTAACCCCCCTGTTCGCTGCCGCTCACCAACTCCGATGATTGCTTCGCAATAATTGTCTTTTCTTGGCAGAAAACAGTTTTTCTACATAAGTTAAAATTACTCACTTAACATATATGTACTAAAAGGAATTCAGTTTGCCTCTACTTCCCACGTCCAAATATTACTATTTATTAGTATTATAAACATTTGGATCTCTTGGTGAACGGAAGTGATTTTTCGAAGTAATCATGTTTTTAAAATAACGTCTATATTCTTATAACATTATATTGTTCAAACAAATTTGATGAGTTCACAAACATAATTTAATATTCTCGCTAATAATAGCAGTACTGGAAAATAAGTTTAAATTAAGGATACAAAAATATCTAAAAAAAAATGCTGATGACAACCAAAACAATATGGAAATGAATGAGGGGAAACTGGATCCTACCACGTGATTTTACGGCCAATAAAAATGCGCCGACAACAATGGAAAACGGTATCAGACCATTATGATTTTATATTATATAAAGAAATGCAGATTAGTTTCATATGTCTATCACGGAATCTAATTTGCCCTAGAATGTCTTATTGGTAGACTTTGAAAATCAAAAAGTTCATTTATACACTAGTGTCTTCCAAAGTGTGTAACCGGCGAATTTACTTGATCAAAAACTTCTACCCTGCTAATTAATAAAAACAACTTTTAATTCAAAAATTTTATAAAAATATTTCTACCATTTCAATGTAAAATGTCAAATAAGTAATTATATTTACTAATTGTTAAAATAGTATTAGCTTTACTGCTATTTTTTTTTACGTAAAACTATACTTGTTTTTCTGCTATGAGAATTGTTATATTTTCTTCTCATACAAATATATCCTATTACCACTAACCTTTACGCTATGAACGATTAATGCTAGTTTTTGTGCTAAATTGATCGTTATATTAGCTTTTCTACTCATAAATATGCATTCTTTTACTTTTTGCTACTACTAGTTAATAATAATTTTCTACTTTATAATTCGTTATCTTTTCTACTCAAAAAAAATATATCCTTTTACCACTAGCCTTTGCGTTACAACTGTTTAATGCTTGTGCTATATTAATCGTTATAAGAGCTTTTCTACTCATAAATATACATTATTTTACTTTATTCTACCGCGAGTTAATATTAATTTTCTACTTTATAATTCGTTATCTTTTCTACTCAAAAAAAATATATCCTTTTACCTCTAGCCTTTGCGTTACAACTGTTTAATGCTTGTGCTATATTAATCGTTATATAAGCTTTTCTACTCATAAATATACATTATTTTACTTTATTCTACCGCTAGTTAATATTAATTTTCTACTTTATAATTCGTTATCTTTTCTACTCAAAAAAAATATATCCTTTTACCACTAGCCTTTGCGTTACAACTGTTTAATGCTTGTGCTATATTAATCGTTATAAGAGCTTTTCTACTCATAAATATACATTATTTTACTTTATTCTACCGCTAGTTAATATTAATTTTCTACTTTATAATTCGTTATCTTTTCTACTCAAAAAAAATATATCCTTTTACCACTAGCCTTTGCGTTACAACTGTTTAATGCTTGTGCTATATTAATCGTTATATAAGCTTTTCTACTCATAAATATACATTATTTTACTTTATTCTACCGCTAGTTAATATTAATTTTCTACTTTATAATTCGTTATCTTTTCTACTCAAAAAAAATATATCCTTTTACCTCTAGCCTTTGCGTTACAACTGTTTAATGCTTGTGCTATATTAATCGTTATATAAGCTTTTCTACTCATAAATATACATTATTTTACTTTATTCTACCGCTAGTTAATATTAATTTTCTACTTTATAATTCGTTATCTTTTCTACTCAAAAAAAATATATCCTTTTACCACTAGCCTTTGCGTTACAACTGTTTAATTCTTGTGCTATATTAATCGTTATAAGAGCTTTTCTACTCATAAATATACATTATTTTACTTTATTCTACCGCTAGTTAATATTAATTTTCTACTTTATAAATCGCTATCGTTTCTAATCGTAAAAATATATAATACTACTGGTTTTTACGTTATTACTAGTTAAGGCTAGTTTTTCATCTATATAAATCTTTATCTTTGCCATTCATAAAATATATCCTTTTATGACTAATTTTACGTTTAAACAAGCAAAAGTATGAACAAATAACATTAGTTTTCCGATTTTTTTTTCTGAAAAGAAAAAAGAAAAGAAAAAAAAACATTTTTTGAAGCATTATTACCGAGCATTTAAATGGTCACTTATAGGCAATTCTCTTATTTAAGTAGAGTAAAAATTAGGGAAGGAGCCATCGAAAGAACCGATCATTATCTAATGACTTAACCATAAATAGTCCCAGCGGGTATTTGGCGCGCCTCAGCAGTTATTTTGCGGCGCAGGTAATGTAAGCCACTAGTGACGCCGTCCATCAGTTCACTTCAGTGAAAAATAAAATAACATAGCAAAATTTCTGTTTAAGAAGGATTTGAAAGCAATCCATCTGTTACATAATGAGTTAATAAGTTTGCGAGCTTTGTTTAAGTACCTCAAGGAACGGAACCTTACAAAAAAGAACGATTGCTCCAAGTGTTGGTAAACTTATCAAAAATAATGCGCTTACTTAAGTACAGAGACTAAGATGTTATGACAAGAAGTGTTCAATAGTGATGTGTGAAGTAATAATATTGCCTATACCTTAAAAAAAAAACTTTTATTCTGAAGTTAACAATTTCTGACGCAAATATGTTTTAAGATGTTTTAATCAAATTCTTCAATAACTAATTTTTTTCCCCTACCAATTTGACATATTTGGTGTACATAACATATATAATGTTTTCAACATAGCATATATAATGTTATCAAAATATTTGCTAAAAGTATGTAATAACTACAACAAGAAATAAAAGATCAAAATATCAAATAAATATAGTAGTCACTCAAACAATAAGTAACAAATCAATATTTAGAAATATATATAACCCTTACTAAAAGTTTTACACAAACTTTAAGCCAAATTAATAAAAAAATTTAAAATCTTTTAAGAATTATTATTAAAAACTCTGATGCCAAATGGATAAAAGAAATTTTATTTACGTTCTATTTATACACTTAATTATTATTCAAGAAAAAGGGGAAATTTTTAAAACATTTTGAGAATTTAACACCCAAAATAAAAAAGAGCACTTTTCGTTCAGTTTAAAAGATTAAAATTAATAAAAATAATTGAATTTTGTTATCATTTTCTATGTTTCTATCTTTGAAAACCTGAAGACAATGAACCATATCATGCTCTTTAGTACACAATTTAATCTAAAGCAACTATATGTTAATTGCACAAGTTTTGAAAAATAATCTTTAAATAATTTTACATATTTTAACATTAGAAAACTTTTCAAATATTCAGCATTGAGTAGAAATGAAATTAAATACTTCCAAACCTCTTAAAAACTTGAATCCATTTCATTTTGGTAAATACAGCATAGAATTTGCATTAAGTACTATATTAACTTTTGAGCAAAGTGAATTACGATTATTTACATATTATGGAAAAAAAGTTATACTTTAAATTTTAAAAATAAACGCAAAATTACTAATTATTAACTAACTCATTACTTGCAGACTCATTAAGAAGAATACGTGATTAGCACCAACCATTTGATTTTAATCACATGGCTGGGCCTAATCATGTGGATTTGCCTGGCCGGTTAACGTTACATCAATTATGCCTCGTTTATTACCACATTTCTTGGGTGTTGAACCTGATTTTTCTGCATTGTAGAATAAACGAACGCCAAGATTTATCCACGCTGACGCTACTTGAAAGTATTCAATTGTTATATCTTTAGAAATTAATTTGATAAAAACATCATTTCGAAATGTGGAACAAAAATTTTCTAAGCCTTTTAATCTGAAAAGAAAAAGCAAAATAAACTAAAAATAACGTTTTTCGGAATAATTATATAATTATATAATTATTATATAATTATTATTATATAATTATTATTATATAATTATTATAATTATATAATTATTATATAATAAATATAATATAATTATGAAGTGAGGAAAAGAACACATTTTATTTCGGGCAAGCGATAATTTTCTAATTTTTAATTTTCAATTTTTGTCTTTAAAGAAAACTGTGAATAATTCGATGAAATGACTTTGGTCTAAAAAGTAGTGGATCTGAAATATCGTTTTATAATTTCGAATTTTATCTTTCGACGAAGAAGAAAATACGTTCCAAAGTATTCTTGTCTACAAATTATTGAGTTTAGGACATCGTTTTCTCATTTTCAGTTTTAGTTTTGGATGAAAATACCGAAGATTTCATCTAAACGATTTAGGTCAATAAAATGGTAGTTTTCAAATATCGTTGTTCTAACTTTAATATTTTCTTACTAAAAAATATCAAAAAAGTATAAGGCATTTTAGGTATTACATTATTTTAAAGCAACTGTTTTTACATAATTCAAACACAAATCTTGGCACATTTTATTCACTATAACTTAAATTCCTTATAGACTTATTATTACTTTATAAAAATAAACTGAAAAACTGCGAGTCATTAAAAATTGAATCCGTTTTTTTATTAGTAAATACAATTTGGAATACGCATTAGGTGTTAGATTAATACTTAAGTAAAGAAAGTTAAAATAATTTACATATTATTCTCATATCGTCAGCAAAAGATTTCAGAAAATAACCTCCTTTGGTCATAAATGTTAAATGTTTTAATTACCTGTTACTCTGAAAAAGCAATAAATACTTTTCAAAATGTTAAGCAGCATCTAACATACCACTTAAATCAATAGCTTTATCTCCCATTTCTTTCTCTTTTTATCTGAAAATCAAATCGGTGAAACGGAATCTATTACTACTGGTAAATTACGATTCAACTTTAGCCTCGCTAGAAATATGTTTCAAACATTAACTTTAAGTGGGGGAAACGCACCTAGGGGCAATAGCTGATTCTTCAAAATATGCCATCCAAATGGTTTCATTATGCGAGAATTGAAAACCAGAAGCCATAGACCGGAATCCTTAATTTGATTTCGCCTTTTGCTAAAGAATATCTTGCCATTTCTAAGAACTTGACAAATATCTGTGAGATAGTTGTTGGAACTCGAAAATGTTAATGAATTCTTCCAGGGGAAATTCTCGGAAAGTCAAATTGTGTCATATTCCAAAGAGTTTTGAATAAAAATCATGCGGAAAATGATGTTTTGTGGGATATTAAGTTTGGAAACATTTTATTCCAAACAACAATTTTGAAAAACCAGCTTTGATTAGTTTTATTATTCCTTTACTTAATGCTTCTAAAAATCTATCAAAACAATTCTAAAGAAACTTAATGTTTGGAGAAAAATATGAACATTAAAAAAATCATGAAAGTCTCAGAAACATCATGAGTTACTAAAGCTAAGTTAAAAAGGCACGGACGATAAAATAGGAAAGGAGTTTTTATTATTTTTATTACTTTTATTGTGAGAAATTTTGTACGAAGAAAAAAAAAGTATGGTCAAAACTATCAAAATATGATAATATTTACCGTGTTTCTGGATCTATGAGAACATCAAAAAGCTAGGTAATTTTTACCGAAGCGCTTTGGTAATGATTTTGGTAAAATTAACGACAAAACTTGGTTTTGTAATGTGTGATAAAATTTGGTAAATGTGGTAAAATTTGATAGTTTATTCGCGATACCTTAAAGCATGTCATAAAAATCATTCATTCAGTAAAAGTTATTTTTAAGTTTTGTATTTTTTAACTTAATGTGGGATAATAAGAACTATAACATTGAAAATTCGAATTTTCGGTAAACCGTTACCATATGAACAGAAAAAATAATAACTTAATGGTAAAATTAATGTATAATTTGTTTTCTAATATCAGAATTATGTTTTTTTTTTTATTAGAAATGTCATTACCCTGCAGTGTTTTAGTTTTACCAGAATATATTTTCTCCGTGTAAAGTGAGTAAACACCATAATGCCGTTCTACTTCGTTGTAACCTTAATATAGTGCTAAGTTAATACATATCCTTATAGTTCTTAAATATGATTACATCTGATACTATAGTTCAGTTAAAAAAAATTTAAAATTGTAAAAACGATTAATTAATTTTTCTTATAATGTATAAACGTAACATTTTAACGTAACATTAGTAAATAAACGTTATGTTTAAATATTGACCTAACCAAAGATGAAAATTTATCGACGAACTTTTATGTGAAACTAGCCAAACATTTTAAGAAATGCGAAATTATTATTTTAGCCTTCATACTTATTTAAAAACTTTACAAGGAGAAAGTAAAAAAAAAAAATTATTATTATTATTATTTGTTATATCCTGCGCTTTAAAACATTCTGGATAAATTTACGGTAAAAAGTATTACTGTACTTTGGGTGCATCCGTAAAATCCATTTTCACCGCAGTTTTTACAGTAATATTTATTTAATTACAGTGATTCAGTGATTTTATAGTAAATACCACTGTAAGAAATACTGTACATCAGATTCTTTGTGCCGTAAAATTTTGCAGTAAAAATGGATTTCACGGTGAAAAATACTGGCACTTCGGGTACCAATACTTTTCACGATTATTTGCCATTATTCGGAATTTTTTACAGTATACTTATTTGTAAACTACAAATTTAATTTTAAAAAAAAACTTAATCGAAACTTAAAAATGTTATGATGTTGAATATCTTTGTATAAAAATAAAAATTTTAGCTAATTGTCAAACTTTCAAATATTTCATTTGAATTTTTTACAGTATATTCATGTGCAAACTACAAATTTAATTTTTTTAAAAAAATTATCGAAATTAAAACACTTTATGATATTGAATAGCTTTGTGTAGAAATAGAAATTTTAGCTAATTGTCAAACTTTTAAATATTTCATTTGAATTTTTTACTGTATATTTATGTGTAAACTACAAATTTATTTTTTTTTCAAAAAACTTAATCGAAACTTAAAAATGTTATGATATTGAATATCTTTGTGTGAAAATGAAAATTTTAGCTAATTGTCAAACTTTTAAATATTTTAAGAAGAGGGGACAATGAAGCTCTTTTTTTTTCTCTCTCTTACAAGTCGGTGCCGATGCGGCGGCGATGCCCACCCACAATCTGCCCCCTAATCGAAAGGGAAGTTCTGGAGCCTCCCCCTCCTTTTATATGAGCATTAAAAAAAACGAGAGAGGCACGTACCTTTTGTGATTGCCGACCACAAAAGGGGGGCAACGGATGTGACAACTATCTCGTACGACAAGGACAGGAGCTTGAAAAGGTATATATACCTTAAAAAAAATGCCAGTTATGAAACGATGCGCATTTGCCTGTCTCTTGCGTATTATTTCTTTTTACATGGTTTATCCTGTTCTGTTTTTTATTTCTATTCAATGCAAATCATGAAGGGTTATCTTAAAGTTCAGTTAAACGGTAAAAAGGAGGCTTTTTCTTCAAGAAGGAATTTTTCTTTCTCACAATAGACGTTCTTTACTTTTTTGTTCAGTACTTTTAGGAGAATGGACATTAAAGATCATCATTTAGACAACGATTTTTTTTATATTTATTATTTATTTATCCTAATATGGTTTAGAATGGGAAAGGAAGTGAAGTTTTTAATGAGTTTGGCAGTGTGAAGATTTTCATCTTGTTAGGTGTGAAAGTTCTTTTTTTAGAATATTCCAAGTCTTGCACCAGACATTGAACGATTTACAAACGCAAGAAATAGGTTTAGTTTTGTAATTTATAATCTTTTAAAGCGAATCGCATTATTTTAGCGATCTAATGGTCATCCAAAATTATAAAAGTATAAAAACGAATTGTATTTTTGTATTAGATGTTTCAATTTACAAAAATTCTTCTGTCATAATTCAGCGGCACGATTTTGATAGCGCAGAATAATCTATCATTGTGAAGAAATAATGCTTTATCTACCACACCCAGGTTTAAATAAAGAAATACCAATTTGTCTGGAAACATTTTTTAAATTAATTTTTGAATTATAATTTTTGAATTTTTGAATTATAATTTTTAATTTTTGGATAAAAATCTCAATAATATATTTAATTTATTTTTCGGATGTTTTTTAAAGTGTACTAATTTTTTAACGAGTGGAGAAATTGTATTTTCTTCTATAGCTAGTAAATAAAGATTTGCAGAAAATAAACGTGGTCGTACGCTGAACAAAGGATTTGCAAATTTTGAATCACTGAGACATTGTGATTAACTGTGTCCTACGTGGGATATTGTGGCTAAATTCAAAATTTCTATCTGTGGCCCAATATTTTTTTTTTTTTTTCAAATAACTCTCTAAAAAAAATAGATTAACGATAATCTTGAGAAATTAAACTTAGCTAAGACTGTTTTTTCGAAGGCTCCGCCGTCGTATGAAATGATGTTTTTTTGCGAATAATATACTATTTTTATAACTGCCGTGAGTTTGCAACTGTTACTCATAACTGTTTGGTCAAATTTAGCCTATCCAAAGTCAGCGTTGCCTTCGCTCATATTGGAAATGCCGCAAAACGTCTGTCAGGAGAAAAGCCACAGTCTTGTGAAAATGAAAAGCATTTGTGGTCTAATTTTTTCATATTTAAAAACTTACTCCAATGCTGCATTACCTGGATTCCTAAAAATTTGCAAAAACTGAGAATAATGCAGTGATTTTGAAAATTTTCATCTAGGTGGAAAAATGTCGTCAAATTGGCTATTTTTAAAAAAGTTTAATAACACTTGAAATATTTAAGTTATATGTCCGTTCTAAAGCCCAGACAATTCCTCACGACAAGATTCTATATATCATTACACTGCTTCAAATGTAAAACACTTAAACTAAGACTTTTTCATTTTCCTTGGCAACAAAGCGTCGAAAAACAGTGTTAAATGATTTTTAGTTCATCTATCTTAGATTTTATGACAAACTCCATAGTTAATTTTTCGCCCATTTTTTTTTATTTCACTCAAGGAGAAAAGTTGCATCACTT
The DNA here is from genome assembly GCA_949128135.1 of Parasteatoda lunata. Classification (NCBI taxonomy): domain Eukaryota; kingdom Metazoa; phylum Arthropoda; class Arachnida; order Araneae; family Theridiidae; genus Parasteatoda; species Parasteatoda lunata. Next base: position 114,400,063 of record OX421971.1, on the reverse strand, counting down.
GTGTATTTATCCTCTTAAGCTAAAAAATAATCTATCTTGGATTTAAACTAAACTTCAGAGTTAGTTCCATTTCCTCAAATTACTGAATTTGAAATTTCGTAACAAATATATAAAGTAATTTAAAATAGAATAAATACCTTTGGAATATTATTGTCATTAATATCCCATTCGGGAGATACAGTTCCCGACGATTTGCACATGCTCATGTCCTATGAAGAGATCCTCTTATAAATTCACCTGGAATCAAGAATGTGAAATGCTTGAAAAAATACATACAATTTGATTCTATATTTCAATTTTACAAATAGAATCCGAAAATAGAAGTAAATGACAGTGTTTATTTTACAGTTCTGTTGCAATGGTGACTGAGGATCCTGCAAACCTTCTCGAAATTTAAAAAACTTGCAAAATTATACGGGGTTCGAATCTCGTTTCGGACATTGGTGTAATTCTTCTCTCCGTTCTATCTATTCTTGTTGTGTTGTACCACCGATATGGTGCGCATGTTAAAGTGGTTATTAGAAAAGTAGATTAATCACTGCGCGTTTTTTTTTTTTTTTTTTTTTTTGATAAAATAGAATGACGAAATATTTTTTTAAATATGACGAAATTTATTTTCTTGAAGAAGGAACGATAGTTATTTTGTCACTTTGACGAAATTTTTGCTTGGAGAATTGCGTCAAAACCGAAAAAAGTTTCATGAAATTTTAGTGTTAATTTTCATGATGTACCGATAAAAGCATTATAATTTTTCAAATTTAAAAAAAATAAGTGTTTGACACGAAAAAGAGGGGTAACTTAACTTAATATTTTCCTTTTATCCGTAAAACTCTTTAAACCATATTTCTTTGGGGGGAAAAGCTTCCATGACACCCAATTTCAAAGACATTTGGTAGTTTTCTACACTTTCAAAAGAAAAAATATAGTTCATCATTGAACCATAATACGGTACAAACATAATAAGGTACTAAATTGTGTCATGGTGTTTCCTCACAAGATAAAATCTCGTAACAGTTCTTAAAAAAACTTTTATTTCTGGATAGTATGGTTCATTTTGCTACTCCATTTATAGTTTTTTTAAAAATTTATTTTACCAGATTGATCTCATACTAAAATTATAGAGCGAATCTGAAGCCCTATATCCATAAACCCAAGTTCATTTGCGATTCAACGCTGTAATTAAAATTACAAACATTCAGCTTAATCTACAAATCTTTTGCAAAATTCGCAAAGGTAAGACATTTAAAAATTATACATTTAAATATAATTTTAATTTTCAAACGATGAAACTTAAAATTAAAATAAATCCTTAAACAAAGTTTGCAATTATAAGATATTTGAAAATTATACATTTAAAAATGATTTTTAATTTCAAGCGATTATATTTAAAATAAAATAAAAAATCCTTAAACAGTAAAAGTTTACTTTTCCTTTACCGTGTTCTTTCAACTCAGCTTTATAATTCTGATAAGGAACAAGTTAAGAAATATTTTAAAAATGATACTCAAAAATTTTTTTCCCCAATTTGCTTTTTTAATTCTGAGATGAAAAATAACCTGCAGATTCTGGGAAAATCTGCTGTTCACTACCAGATACAAAGGAAAATTGTTTTCTTTTCTTTCGTGTATTCTTATTATCATACTTAAAATATTTACAACTGAACAGGGGATCTTCGTTCCTTTATTGTTTGTTTACAAGAGTAATATAGTTTGTTTTCCCTGATTTGCAGAACGTGTGCTAACATTACCTTGGTAGATTTCAGTTAATTTGGTTAACACTGCACCGCGACGCTAATTTTTACTTGCTTATCTTAATTGACAATTTAATTTCAGAAAGAATGATGAGCATAAAAAACCTTTATTTTTCTATTGAAATTTTGTACCAAGTGCTTTTTTAAAAACATTCTGATGCTGGATATGTATATTCTTTGTATATTCTTCGAATATAATTTTAATAAAAATGAAGAAAAAGCATCGAAGAATAAATAATTTTTTAAACAAATAAACTACACAATGTTTTATCTAAGCTATTAGGGATAGTTTTTAACATGCAACTTTCATATAAAAAAGTACTAATTACAAAATTTATTTATACTTACTTTCAATTTTCTATCCCAATTTTTTCCATTCGAAAATATTGTAGTTATCATGGGAGAATTTATTTCCTTCATGCTAGTTTTATCATTCTCTCTAAAATAAAAAACAACATTAGCAATAATTTTAATTTATAACTATTACATTTTCAAAAATAATATTAAAATCAAGTTTAATAAATGTTTCATTATTATGAAAGAATCATCAAAAACTAAATCATTTAATTTTAAATTAGCTGTTTTTTCGAATAATTCTAAATATATTTTTTCCCTTGTTGTCGTGATCATAAAAAAAAACCGTTTTATTACCTTTCAGCTTTCAAACTTAGCAAATCATGTTCTCTTCTATCATTGAGTTATTGAAAAAACGGTGTTTGGTAAACATAATTTGCTCATTTACAAAACTGCTAAAGAGTTTGATTATTAATTGGGGATAGCTTACACATCTTTTCGCAGTCATGATAGAATTAAATACTGTTTTTTTCTTTTCTTCAAAAGATTTTTTAATATTAATAGCTTTATTACAATATCGTCTTAGCAATAATCCAGATGTTGTTAATCATTTTGTTAGTTTATTTATTTATTTATTTGGAAAAATGACATAAGATAGAAAGACAAAAAAAGTCCCAAAAAAAATTCTCCCAGATGCTTTTCAAATCTATAGGGTGCTTTTTTTTATGTATATCAACAGCAGTCTAATTCTTCACGAATTGCATAATTTGAACTTTTCCTACTTGAAGTTTTTCCTACTTTTCCTACTTACTAATTATTTTCCTACCTGAAGTTTTTATAAACTTAATTTGTATATGATTTAAAATTAAATTTATTTTAACAAAACTTTTTAAGTTTTTAATATTTTTACTCAATTAAACAGGTTTACTTGAAGGGGCAAATATGGGAGAGGGGAGCTAGAGTTTATATTTTTTTACAAATTTATCAAATAGCATATTTAACATGATTTTTTACTCGTGAAGTATTTTTAACAATAATTTGAACATTTTTTTGGTTAACATTCTTTTTTAGTTTAATTTGTTGCAAAAAAATAAATACTTGTTAAAAACTTTGTTTTACCTTCAATTCATCGATATTGAATTATATTCTTTTAAAAACTTGATAAAACATCTTTAAACTTTTAAAAATGTGGTTTAATATAAAAACTACGTCCTAATTTTTTTACTTGTGATTTAAACCACTATTTGTAAAAGTATGTCATTCTAAAAATCATTCTAGTTTGGAAAATAAATGTTACTTTTGTAATCAATTCATATTTCTCCCCTTTGAAATTGAATGGCGCGAGTGTGGTTATACCCGCACTAACCTCATGACTCAAAAGATTCAATATTCAATCGATTCAAAATTACAGCATTATTCATAATACTAGAATATTGAATCTATACAAAACAAAATGTTAACACCAAAAAAACTATTTAAAAAAAAAATATAATTTATAACACATTATAACCTTTTGCTAATATTCTAAGCAAGTATGTTAATAAAAGAATAAAGAAAAAATCAGAAAGTTACTTTTGCCCCATAAAAACTCTTTACAAATTTACTATATTATGCAACTGTTCTTGGAAGTGTACCTCAGTGTTGCCAACATATGGTATCTAACAGAGGAATTTTGTCCAATAAATTAAAAAATTATTCAAGAAGTTCACTCTAGCTTCATGTCCTCACTAGACCATTTACCCCTATCGATTGAATAATTAATATCAATACTATACTCTATATATTGATTATTAATAAAATTTTTAATTTGGCTGTATACGTTTACAATTCTTTGATAATTTTATTCAATTTTTCATTGATTAAGGTGAATTCGCAAATTAATATCAAGTAGAAACAATTCGTTGAATATAAATACTTTAAAACTATTATATCTTCTTTTGATGATATAGATTAAAAAGCTAACACCAGTTAGTACCATTTTCGAGTCACTTTAAATAATAAGCAAGGAAAATATTTTGTTCACAAACTATGTCTGTAAAATAACAAAATAGTTGAAAATCGTTAATGTAACGCAAGAAAATAGTACGGAATATAGCTTCTAAATAAGTTTTTCTAAGAAAAAGAGCATCTTTTTGTGCAATAGAGATCATTCAAATGCAATTTAGATTATTAAACAAATTTTAAAAAGCATAGGAAAGAATAATTCAAATTTCGTTCCTTTAAATAATCATCGTCTGTAAACCAGTCACAAGATTATTTTTTTAATGAAATACATTTCTTAGCAAGTGTGTGAAAAATTTTCACAAAACTTGTTTATTTCACGAATTTAAAAAAAATTTAAAATAGTGAAATTGTTTAAAAGCCAGAAAGCTTTCAAAGCTTAAACATTTTGCTTATAATTTGAATAAAGTTTATTCCAAAATTTTGATTATTGAAACATTTTTCTTCCGTAAAACATTAAACGAGAAAACCTGTTTTCTCAATAACTGTGTGTAATTTTTCTCCATTTTCAGATGATTGAAATGTACCAAAATGTTTTTGGGGCAATGTAAAGTAAACGTGGGTATGCTATTACGGTTTATATTTTTTATTTTTGTAGAAAATTTGTGGCATTTGCAGTAATTGCTTTAATTCAAACAACTTTATTACACTTAGAAGCGAAGCATTAAATTCATTGATGGAAATTAAAGGATTATGAAAAACACTATTAAAAAGGCAATAATAGTTTGTAAAACGTGTAATAATACCACAAAATATATCTATGGCTTAAAATGAAAATAACTTATATCAAAAAGTTTTTAAAAATAAATGTTTAAAGTTCTTTAAAAAAACTGTTGCTATAATTATTTTGCGTTAATGATAGAACACTAATGGAAACGTGTTTCTGTTTGGTTGCTTTAAAGTTTAAGTTTGTATCAAAATAAGATTTTTAATTTAATTGATTTCAAGTGATTAAAATTAGTGGATAATTTAATATATACAGGGTTATTCATAATTCCCTCCGGGGTTTCGTAGCGTTATGGTAAAAAAACGAAGACCAATATGGCAAAAAAGAACAAAAGAAATTATTTCGAAAGTATTCAAGTTTTAATTTAAGCAGTCGATGGCAGTAACATGTACCACTGAAGCCAGTTGTCGTAAATATATGGTTGTAGTAAGCAGAGGGAATTATGAATGACCCTGTAGAATGAAATTATTATGTACAAAATAATTTGCTCATCATAAGTATATTATGTAAAAACATTTAGTTAAATGATTTTTACTAAGAATTGAAAATTTTTTTGTATGTAATAAATGTATTTTATTTACAATATTTCTTATAATAATTATAAAATCAACATTTATTACAATAAAAAAAATATCAAGGAAATTCTTAAGAGTCTGAATTATTCATAATATCTATTTATCAATACATATAAATCCATATTTTAAATATTTTCTTTCACTATTTTCAAGGTATAAACTTTATGTATAATTTCTGCATTTAAAAAAAGTACAACATTTTAATTTAATTTGACTAGCAAATAATTGATGTGAAAAAAATTTGTATTTAAAAAATAACATTTAAAATGAAAATGTAATAAAATATCATAAAATAGAAAAACTCGGATAAATGATTTCATGTATAATTTTTACGTTTTTACGATAGTATGTTTTTTGAATTGTAAAATTTAAATTTAAAACTTCTGCCATTGTGTAATATAACAACGATTATGATTATTTGATTTGATTATTTGATTTGATTATTTAATCTATTATTTGATTATGATGATTATTTTACGACACACTGAGATAAAAGTTATTACTTTTAACTTGTTTATAGGATGCAAGTTGTGAAATCTGTTTATAAAAATTTTCTTTTTTATCGTGAGTCTAAAGTTTATCTGTACTGAAATATTTAAAATCAACCAGTTGAAATGTGAAACAGTACAGAGAACAAAAAAGTAGAAACTTTCCATCTAATGGACGAACTTTTATGTACTAGATCTCAATCTTTATGGTTTGAGCACCTAACCTTAAATATGTTAATTAATTAAAGCAGACTATGTTTTAAGTTACGAAAAAAAGCATTCTTTCTCCGAACTGATAGAATTGTCATTCTAAGATTATGGTAAGATAACCGGCAGCAATCTGTCCATCCGATTAGCTGTAAATTTTGCGATAAAGAACATTTTTTTTTTTTTTACTTTTATGATTTTAAAACCGTATACCGCTAGTATTGTTATGAAACCATGAGTACGAAACTATACGTTTTTTTTTTAATCATTTACAACTAGCATGGTTTCAAAACCGTAAAAAAGAAATTTAATTGGACATTAGATCTAGGCCTTTTGTTAGGTAATGGGCATTGATTGGTGAGTGCAGGAAACAAATTGAGGAGTGCTGAGACACTGGAAACTCTTCATGCGTTGAAGGGAATGGAGGAAATATTGCGACGAGACTCGAAGCCCAGTCATAAGATAGATAGATTAGTCCTTTCGGCTCTATTATGCATGGATTTGCAAGAAACTAAGTGACTTTATTAGGTGGGCTTAGTTGCTGCGATAAAATTCTGGTTGCATTTATCCTATTAGATAAAAGTAGTTAAGAAACCGTTTTTCTTACAGTTTGATTACCATCTTATTTATGGTCATTTGGCTGTTTTATTTAAATATGATAAAATAACAATTAAATAAATTGTGATTTATCCATTTTTTCTGAGAAATTTCTAACAATGTGAATAAGCATACCTTTTTTTTTTTTTTTTTTTTGGAAGATTTGAATTCTTGACATTCAAATGTGGAGTGGGGTACACGTGATCTAAATAGATCTAAATAAAAAATTCGTTTTCAAAATTTAAGCAAATGAGAGAAGGAAAGTTTGCGTATTTTGCCACATTTTACTTTTTGCGTATTTCGCCATAACTCGGTAACTTTTTAAGCGAATTGAAAAAATTTTATACACAACTATAAAATTTGTTTAAAGATAATTTCACTTAAAAAGTAATTTTTTAGTAATAATTTACTATTTTAATTAATGATAGTTGAAAAAATTTTAAATTGTATAGTATATAAATTTTTACATCATTTTAAAGAAAATAATTTTAAATGGCTAAATGCAAAATTTAAACGCATATTCATATAAATTTATTGCACGGTAACGATTAAAAGTAAATATAGTAAGATAAAAAGTAAAATAATAAAATTTTATTTATCGAAGATAAAGAAATAACAAATATTGTGATAAATACTGAAATTAACTTTATTCCGTGGATTCTGGAGTGAATATTATTAGTATGTTATTTGTCAAAACATATTTCTTAAACTTGCAAAATTAATAGATTTCTAAATGTTATACATAACTTCAATACTTTAAAAAAAAAGATAAAAGATTTTTAACTCATAAGAATTCAAATAAATTTTGAGCAAAACAAACTTGCAACAAAAAATCTTTGAACGCTAAGTTGATAACAAGCTGTGACTATCATATCAAACAATGAAAAACATTAAAAATTTAATAACTTTTTTAGTATCTAACTTTTATTTTTCATACATTCTGTACAATAAGTTAATATAAATACACTTATTTTAAGAATTTTGATGAAATCTTAAGTAAAACAAACTTGGAACGAAAAATTAGAAAACTACGACCGCTAAGTTGATAACAAGCTCCGACTACTGTATCAAGTAAAGAAACTCGTCAAAAATTTAATAACTTTTTTTATTTTTTAACTTTTATTTTAGGTCCTTACAGTCTCATAAGTTAACAGCAATATATTTATTTATTAAGAATTCCAATAAAACCTTTAGTAAAACTTAACATGATACAGAAAATTAGATAGCTACGACCACTAAGTTGATAACAAGCTCCGACTACTGTATCAATTATTACTCGACAAAAATTTAATAACTTTTTTTACAATTTAAATTTTGGGTTTGATACTTACAGTTACGCAAGTTAACTCAAATATAATTATTAGAAAAATTCTTATGAGATCTTGAGGAAAATAAACTTGAAACGAAATATTAGAAAGTTACGACCGCTAAGTTAAAACTTTCTAATTTTTACCCCTAATCAATTAAGGAAACTGGTCATGAATTTAATAACTTTTTTCATAATTTAGATTTTATATTCGATCCTTACAGACCCATGAGTTAATACAAATATATTTACTTAAAAAATCCAATAAAATCTTGAGTAAAACTAACTTGAAAAGAAAAACTAGAGAACTCCGACAGCAAAGTCGATAACAAGCTCCGAATACTGTATCAATTAAAGAAACTTGTTACAAATTTAATAACTTTTTTTTATTATTTAACTTTTATGTTCGATCCTTACAGTCCCATAAGTTAACACGAATATATTTATTTAAAGAATTCCAATAAAATCCTGAGTAAAACTAACTTGGAACGAAAAATGAGAAAGCTACGACCGCAAAGTCGATAACGAGCTCTGACTACTGAATCAATTAGTGAAACTCGTTAGAAATTTATGCAGAAAGAAAGAAAAATTAATATAATAATAAAAAAACCACGTAGTAAAAAGTAAATGCTAAACGTTCCTGTCGCTTCCTAAGGGACAGCTATAAGAACTCGTTTGTCAGATCTAAGGGTTGCGAGATACTGACGAGAGGTCGCCAAAACATCTTCGAAACAGACGGGAGAAAAAGTACGCCGTAGACCTCTGTCGACGAATCGGCTGAGGGGTTTCCCTAGATACGGTGCTTCACGGCATGGTTAGTAGATTGAAAAGAGAATGTTTACAGTTAAACTGTTTTTACAGGGGCATTAGAGGAAGGGAGAATTTTCGGGTGATGTTTAATGTACAGTAGTCTGTTGGTAATTCTGTGTTGTAAAGTTTGTAGCTACATTAAGAAAGTTATACTTAACTAATTTATTTTAATTTTAATTACTTAATTAATTAGAATATTCATATACTTTTTACTACATTTTTTTTAAACTATATTTTGTTTCTGTAAAATTTTCTGACACGTTTCACTTGTTGATTCAGTGAGCAAGGTTTGTTGCGAACTTAGCAGTTGCTTACGAATTTTTCAATTTAATTTCTTCAAAATTTAATGTAATTCTTACTCTAAGTACATTCACGTTAGCTCACAATACTGCTTAAAATTTCGCTTACACTATTTTATTTATTTATTTATTTTAACATTAATTAGCTTACAAAATTACTTTTGTAAAGATATTTAAAATTTTATTTAAAAATTTTATCTTAAAGTTATGAATTTTAAACGTTTTTATAAAATATTGTAGGTTGAATAAAGTAGTATTAAAATATTCTACAAAGAAAAAAACAATTAAATGAATATAATATAATTGTAGCATTTTTAATTTTTAATTTCATTCGCGTGATAATTTTGAATTTCATTGAATTTATATGTAAAGAATCTATAAATTCTAAGATAAATAAGATAAGGAGATAAGATAAAGAATCTATAAATTCTAAAGAATCTTTTATTCTTTTTAACTCATTGAATTTATAGATTCTTTTTTGTTAATTATTTATTAATTTGATTAATTAAGATTATCTAGTTGAAAATTAATCTTCAAACAACACAATTTTATAACTCGATTTAAAATAAATGTAGTAAAACTAAATAAAGTCTTAAATAAGTATTGAAACTTTTTAACGGTGTAATTAAAAAGACGAAGTGCACGTAAAACATTTAAAAATAAAATTTTTTGGCCAGAAATAGAGCCACTAGTTTTTTTTGTTTCATAAAAGTGGCTATTGTTCTAGGAAAATACTCTTTTTATTCAACTGGAATTTTGAGGGGAATTACTTATTATATTTTAACAAATATTTTTTAATTGCATATTGAAATTAATTTTATCATGTTAATGTTTTTTGCAATTTAAAAAAAAACCATCAGAAGAAAACAACAGTTGCATTAAATAATATTTTAAAGCTATATATAATTTACAAGTAAAAAAACTAAAGAGATAAAACATCAGCATGTCTTATGTTACAACAAAAAAATTTATATATATAAAAAATAACTTTCTTATGCCTTAAATTACACAAAAATTTCTCAAGAACTGTAATTATAGTGATATAAAAAATTTTTTTAATAAGATTAATTTAAGTTTAAAAAAATTATAGGTTTAATATTATAGAAAGAACAACTTTTTTAGTTATTTAATTTTCAATACAATATAAATTTAAATGGCAATCTAACGGTTTGATAACAATTTAAGAGGATCAAAATGCTTATTGGAAAATCGTCAAAATGTAGTTTCAAAATAATCTCTTAATATTTATTTTTATGTTTTCTTCAGACTTACTTTAAAAGATATTTTGAAATAGTTTTTATAAACTGATCAATTGAATGATTAAAAATCAATTAAATGCTTTAAAAAAAACGATCAATTATGCATTTTAAATGAAAGTCTATAAACAATTCAAAGTAGTGTTTTATAAAATGAAATATAAATGATTTAAGCCTTAAGCTAATTCTCTAATTCGAGTCAACATTTTTTTTTGCGAGAATATTAAAGTAAACATGAAATCAGCTCGCAACAAAAAATATATGAAATTTCTAAAAATTACAAAAAGTAATTAAAAATAAAAAAAAGAAATTTAAAAAGCCGTCAGCAGTTGAAAAAATAATACTTACCTAACAATTATACCCAATGACCACTTGCAAGATGACCAGAGAAAAAATGGAACTCCAAGAGCACTTTTTTTAACACCTGGGGATATTCAGAACATACTCAAATATGATACTGAAGATGCTCTTTAGTTCCTTTAAATCCCCGCCTCCTTCACTTATCTTAGACCTGACCCTAGGTTGTAATGATTATCGAGCTTATTGGCGACATTCGATCGTTCTCGCAAAAATAGTTTTGTGCCAAATGCTGTGGAATCAACGGAGAATGAAATCTTGTTCTAGACTGGTAGGTACGCTCTTGTTTCTTGTTCAAAACCTCATGACAGCCCCCCTTCCAATGCTCGTCGAGTTCGTGAGCAATCGTTTGCTCCTCCTGTCTGCTCAATGAAGCCTGAACAGTTTTTTCTTTTTTTTTCTTCTTTTTCTTTATTTTTTGTATTACAGCTTCTTACAGTGTTATGACACCTTCTTATACAACCTGCAACAAAACGACGTGTAAGAGGAAAACGACTTTGCAATTTATGATACTTTTTTATGGTCCTTTTTCTTCTTTGTTTTCTTTTTTTTTTTTTTCAATCCCTTTTATTTTTCTTCGGACATGAGAAATGGAAATGTGGAAGTTCTTTTTATTTCGCCTTTTTTGTTGGTGTTTTTTTAGTTTTTGCATCGATTAATTTATAACTAATATCCTACTATATGAATTATTTTAATATTTTATTTGTATAAATAGCAGCAACTGTTTCTTATTATAGAATCTTTCTGTATTCAAAAATTCGATACATTTTTTTGGGCAATTCAGTTACCTTTAGTATTTCAATAATGTGTCAAATTCTAGAACCTAGTAACAAACGAAATTTTTTTAACAAACAGTTACGTTTGTTTATTATTTTTTTTAATATGTAAGTATAAAATAAATAAAAGAAATGTGTTTATATCTACTCTAGATTATGTTGCGGAAGATAAGAGATTTTATAAATTTAGCAAAGTCTTAGAGACAATACTTATGACTCAAAATTCCATGCTGCATAAATATGCCTAATTAGCGCAAAGCAGAATTTAAAGTTTCATGATGTATTGAAAAAAATATTAAAAGCTTCTTGAAGTTATGTAATAAATTGCTTTCATTTTTTTAAGGATTCATAATTACAGAGATAGTTGAGCCGTAACTGCTCTGTGGTTTAGATAGTAAATTATTATTGTGAAGAACTGGGATTCAATCCTCAAGTGGCGTCTTGGGCTTTTTCAGCTTCAGAGCAATAGATGCCAGCTTGCTTGATAAGTAAATGCAGCGTGTGCACACTGCTTACCATATTGGCAGAATCATGGCAATGGTAACGAAATTGTAGAGCCCCAAACTCTATGACACCCTGGCGCACAACGGATTGTTGTGGGGATGCTTTTTTTTTAAGATAGATGAAATGAATAGTGGAAATACTGATATCATTTTAAGTTTATGTTCAAGTCTGATAAGGGGTAGGAATAAGTGATAGATTAGGGTGAGGGTAAGTGACAACTAAGAAAATTGACGAAAATAACCAATTTTAATGCTTTATTTATAATTTACGAGTTAAATATTTTTTATTTCGAAATTAGTTTCATTGATTTGAAACTTTTGCATACGGAGAAAAAAGGTTTGGTCAAAACTACTAGAATATGGTACAATTTACCGTTTTTCTGGTACTAAGAGAGCACTAAAAAGCGCTCTTATTTTTACCAAATAACTTTGGTTATAATTTTGATAAAATTAAAAATAAAATATGGTTTTAAAATATGCGATAAATTTTGGTATATGTAGCAAAATTTGGTAATTTTATCATGATACTTTAGAGCATGGCATAAAAATCATTTTTAAGTTAAATTTACTTTTCAGTTTTACATTTTATACAAAATGTCTGGTAATGAGTACTATAATTTTGAAAACCAGAATTTCCAGCGTGCCGTTATCATATGAACGGTAAAATTACCAAATGAACGTTTCAAATGCCATTCATTATGGTAATTCTGCTTATATATTTGGTTTCAATAACCAGAATTGTGGGGTGTTTTTTTACCAGACATGCCATTACCAATCGGTTTATTAGAAGAAATACCAGAGAGAGATTCTATAGTATCAGAATGATAACAGAATGATAAATTTAATTATTTTTTATTCAGGTGTACTCTCTTGCACTAAAAAAATTTAAATTAACTGGTCTGAGAGCAAAACTCGATTTTAAAAAATTAAAGAATGTCATTTCATGTCAAAAAATTATTTTTTCAAAAAAAAAAAAAATTAGGTTTTACATATTTTTACAAAATCAACTAATATATGAATTTACTTATCGTATTAATGCAATGAATAACAATATTTCAATATTATCACAGATTATGCAATAGATGTAAATTTTCTGTGGTTTGTATATCTTGAATGATCAAATTGAAAAAAAATTTAATTTTTATTTAAAATAACGCAAGTATAAATCAATAATCAAAAAATGAGAAAAAATAATTAAACTAACTATATTGCAAATATTGACTATAATCCAACTATTTTTGTGATGAAAGAAACTAAAATGTCGAAATTTAACATTTCTGAATAAATTGTCTACAAATATTCTAAATAAAAATGTAAGAATTTATGTTTTATAATATAGATCATTTATAATAATTGTCACAATTTAAATGAATTTTGTTATTAAATTTTAAAATACATTTTTATTTCTATGTTAAAACAATTATAATTAAAATTATTGAAATATTCAAATTATAAGTTTTTATTTATTAAAATATTCTTAGACAATTTCAATTATATATCATCAACCTATTCAATGATAAACTATTAATATCATTAAATTATTCTATAACACGGATCATATATAAAATTATCTTTAATTTACCAAACATTGCCTTGCGAAAAATACTTAACAATGTTTAAAGTCATTAACTTTCACGTACAAAAAATCAAATTGATGAAAATCTCCATAACTATGAAGAAATAATGATTGTGATTTCTTATTATATTGTGATATAATAAATTAAAAAACGTAAAATTAGATCTTTTATCACTCAGAATAATTCTAAAAATTGATTTTTCATCTGATAGGTTTTATAATTATTAATTTAAAAGATACTTTCATTTTTATATGAATAGGCATATTACGATTAGATAATCAATTAAGCAATTTTTATGAGATTGTTTTAAGATTTAAAAAAAGAATTATTTTTATTGTTTATCATAAAAAAATAACTTTTGTTTTTTTCTTTCCATGCCTCTAGTAGAAAAGAAAAATTACAACACTTTAATAGATGAATCATATGATCAAATCACATTTAATAGAAAAATGAGCAAGGAAGATAAAAATATCTTTGGCTACCATCATCATAAGATTAATAAATGCTATGATAGCATTTTCTTGTAAATTATTTATTTATCACTTATTAAACTTCATTTACCAATAAACTTTATTTGTCATTCCTTCTTAATATTATTCTCTGTTACTAAAATGTATTTTTTTTATTTTGATTCAATATTAAAAGCACGAAACTAAGTGTCTTGTTTTTTTATTATATTAAGTAGTGGCATGATATTACCTTATTACGACACATTTTTAAGATTAAGAAATTAAGTTACAATTTTACAATTAATAAACGGTAAATAAATTATATTTACGTTTTAATAAGTTATATTTACTTTGATAATGAAATATGTGTCAAATTGTGTTGAATCGACGAATATAATTAAAATAATATAAACAAAATAACTTTTGAAACTCTAAAGTATCATTAATCTGATGAAAATAATATTTAGAGAAAAATATTTATAGAGTTTTAAAGTAAAAAACTAAATAAGAACCCAGAACCTTTCTGATGCAAGGCCAGTTCCCTGACCCCTATATACAGTCCGGTCGGCTTTATTTGTATTGTCAAATATTAGATTCGGTGAACAAAAGCATATAATAGAATGAAAATGGAAACATGGAAAAGTTTCTCTGAAAAGTGCAATTTTATAAAATATATTCTAATATATTATAATTATTTAACTTGTATCTCAATAATTGATTCCTGGTATGTTATAAGAATTTTCCAGGTTTTTGTCAGAAATAGCAACTTTCCATTACTATTCCCTGTTTTTTAGAGTTCAAAAAATATTCCCTGAGACTTCCGGATTTTCCCATGATCTGTATGAGCCTATTTTTAAGTAATTTTTTGATGGTTTTGAACATCGTATAAACAAAACTGTGATTGAATTTTTTTTTTTTTTTCAAATTGATACTCTAATTATTATATTTCTTAAATATCATTTTTTTTTTTTTTTTGTAAGTTAAGTTACCAAACATCTTTCTTGTATGGGTGGGCAACTACAGTTTTAAACGTTTTTTAACACTTAAATATTATTTTAATAAGGGAAACTTTTAAAATAAAAACAGTTTAGGATTTTTTCTTACGGAGACAATAGAGCTGCAGTAGTTCAGAAAAAACGCAGCGCTCGAAAGGGATAACCAAGGTTCGAATCCCAGCATCGACTGGCCGTAAAAATTCAACTCTCGGTTCCCTCCGACCACAATGTTATTTTATAGAAATTTTAAAATAACAGGTTTTTTTTTTTAATAATGGAGTTTGAGCCGTGATGACTCAGAGGATGGAGCACTCGTCTCCCAATGAGTGGACCCGGTATCGAACCTCAGCGATACGAATTCCACAACCCGCTCCCACAGACCACAGTGCAAATGCAAAAATATCCTTAGTAGTAGAGGGATCATGGATTAGAGTCCACTTGTCGTCAGACTAACCGCAGGAAGTTTTCGTGGTTTTCCTATCCATGTAACGCAAATGGGAGGGGGGGGTCATTTCCATCAAAAAATCCTCCACGAAGGCGAATTTCTCCCAATACTTGATCTAGGAGTTCTCTTGTCTTCTGGATTGGGTTCAAAATTACAAGGCTACGGAGTTGAACATTGGTAGCCATAAACTCAAAATGGGGTTGGCTATTTAAAAACAGATATAAAATAATGGAGTTCGTTTGTTAAGATAAAAGTACTTATCTTCTAAAAAAAACAGGCTCATATTTTTAAATAACAATATTTTTCTGTGAAATAAACAATTTTATGTTGGCACACCAGCTGTCAGATTTTTTTCGTAAATGATTTCTTTTACAGTGCAATGGTGACGATGAAAAAAGATTTAGGTTTAAAATTTGTACTTTTACATGTCCTTCATTAATTTGATAGTCATTACTTTATAAAAATAACCATTTCTTATTTCGAAAAATTAATTTATTTTTTTTTGTTCTCAAAGATTTTTCTTTTCTTTTGATGTATTTTTGAAGAAAAAAATTATAAGGTTTTATAACAAACAAACAAATTTATTAGAAATAATCCCTCAAATTCAAATAAAGTTTTATTTTATTTTTTGAAATTTTAATGAACATTTTCAATTTTCTGTTAAGTGCACTTTTTTTAAAAAATATGTTTGTTTTTTTTTTTTTTTTTGTCATATTTCTGCAAGCATGTGCTTTTTTTTTTCTTTACTTTCTCCGATAATTACTTTTAGTTTTTTAACCATCATTTTAGCCTTAAGTTATTGAAATTGTTACTCATAACTTATTAAAACTACACACTTTTGAATTTTTTAACTTCTTTACTTTTTTGAAAATGTTTTTTTTTTTTTTTTACTTTTATTTTAAGCCCTTAGACTCACTATTTTTTAAAAATAACATTCTCGTGCCTTATGTTATGACATTTTTTACAGATTGAGCCATCTGTACTCACCAAAACAGTAAAAATGAATGCTTTAATATTTATTTTTCAATTGTACTTAGTAGCTCATTTTGGAAGCCTCCGGGACCAAACGTTAGTGTTGCGACACGCAATTTTAGAAAGACCCTGTACTAAACATTCCCTCCTGGGGTACAGTTTGCGGAAATACTGAACAACAACATAGAACACATTAAGTACAACACAGTACACATTGCTAGTTCCTGATGTTTCATCCCCGGCTCAGCTATCTCATTTCTTTTCATCTTTTTTACTGGTAATGAAACTTCGTTACAAAGGTAATGAACATAAGTTTGTTTCACAGTCATGATTATTGCTGTCATAATTAACCCATAACAGAAATTTTACACAAGATCTCCATTCAACATGCAATAGCATCTTCATTATCTTGGGATACAAAGTAGACTGAATGACATAAAGATTTCTATTTGTAAATATGTTGCGTGCATTATATTAAGAATCTGGATATCAATTTACTTTATAGTTCACAGTATTGTAAGTTTGTTCCCCATATGTGATTTGAGTTCAGTGCAGATGGGAAAAGATAAATAAGAAAATTATATTTTTGTAGATCAACACGAATCAGTAATCATAATTGACAACCATTTCATAATCAAGTGCTGCTCCTGAGACTTAAAACATTCTCAAATTGTTATCTAAGTCAGCGGTTCCCTATTTTTTTTTTCTGCTATGGAACCCTAATTGTTTATTCTTCCTTTTGCGGAACTCCAATTTCAAATATAAATTTCATTAGAAATTGTGAATGTATTAACCAAATGCACTATGTACAAAACTACTTTGATTGAACTACTAATCATTTCGAAAATAGTTCTTTGAGAAGTTCGATTGAAAATATCAACGCTATTTCTTATAAATGGGTATGTTTTTCATAATTTGTTGTTATTAGAATTTCTACGTATATTTTTAAGTTTTACTTTGTTTTCACTGGCATTAATAGTTTCTCAAAAATGGTCAAAATAATGAATAAATTACGGATTATTTATTAGATATAATTGAAAATTTCAAAAACCATAGCTTATTAACTGATTGATAAGTTATAATTCTCAGAGCCTCTGTAACCCTTCCACGGTAACCTAGGCTACGGAATACATTTTGAGAACAGTTATTCTAGGTAATGCTAGTTACAATTATCTTTTAGGTATTGTTTGTTTCCATTTAATTCTTAAAGGCGTTAATGGCACAATGACACCACCTGGAGCGGAGTTGCCCCATTTCACAATAAGAATTTATGCTTTTGAAGACACAACTTGGTAGCCCATGCAGCCAAAGCTAAGGTTGCGACCTACAGGTTAAAAACCCTTTTGCTAAACCTTCCTTTGCCAACAACCTTTATTTCTTACTTCACAATATTCCCAACAAAAATCACGGATATACCCTTTCTCATTCCAGAGAATTCATACTTACCGATTTCCTTCTCCGTTCATTCATCTTCGGTTGAGAAAAAAAAAAAAACGAGCCGAAAAGGATGACTCTTAACCGATGGGGATCGACGATAAGATACGTTGAAAATCACGGAAATTTGTGTTTCTATCTCTCATTAATTCCGAACTGAAAGGCTGCATTTACGGCTTCCCCCTCAATTACGATGTCCACTTCATACACGAATCCCGTGGCATTTTAACAACAATGGGTGTCACCGCGAAAGGGCTGTACTTAGGCTTGAATATGGTTTCATTGCCTAGTTGGAGTAAAAAGGTTGACATGAGCGTGAGTTCTCCGTTGTATCCATTTTGCAAAACCTGCTGTTTACATCAATAGTATTGTCAGTTGTTGATGGAAGCAATTGCAACTTCATTATGTTTTGGCCACGATTTTTAAAAAAGTAGTCCTGTTGATTTGATTATTAACACTTTCAATGTAGTGTATGAGAGTTGTTGTTTTTTTTTCTTGTGACTACAATAAACAATTAAAATGCTTTTTGAAGCTAGATATTTATTTGGAGTAGAATTATCTTAGACCTCAATCACAAACTGATGTTTTTGATTGTTGATCAAGAGTATGACTTTATTTCTTAAGGTTGTTTGCCTCTTATAATAAAGTAGAAAAAGAAATTATGTTTTTACTTTCTCTAAAGAAAAAGGTTTTAAAACGTGAATTTTGATTAGTGTTATTGCTATGCCAAATTCAACTGGCAGTCTAGAATAGAATTATCCGTGTTTGAAAACCCTTCACAACATGCCAACCTTCTAAAAAATCCATGAAATTGCTATTTCAGTTGGCCTTTTACGATTTTTTAAACATCGAAAATTTTCTTTAAAACCCGTTTTTCTATGATTAATACACCATTTTGCTTCCATTTTTATAGCCTGTACAATAATTTTCCGTCACAGGAAAATTTTCACGTTTTTGTGACTTATTGATGAAAGAGCATTTTAATTAACCAAAAAATTCCCATAGGAATTATGTAATTTTTTCTAGCAACCAAAAATAAGCAATATAAAAATCAAATTTCAAATATAATTGTAGAAAACAAAGCTCATGGAAATAAAATCTTACTACTTTAAATAGTATTAGCTAAAATAATAATAATTTTCGAAAAATTACATATTGTCCTTTTCAAAATACATAATTATTTTTCATAAAATTTCGTAAACAAGGCCCATAGGGAAAAAATCCAGATTAACACATGAAATTTCTTGTATAAAATTACTTTCCATGTACTAAAATAATTGTTCAATTTTAAGCTCGTTTTTAAATAATACACCGAAATAAATAGTCAGAAATATCGGAATATGATAAAATTTGCAGTGCTTCTGGTTTCTGGGAAAGCCAAAAAAATTATACATTTTTACCGAAGAGGTTTGGTAAGATTAACAGGAAATTATAGTTTTATATTATGCTATAAAGTTCGGTAATTAAAGTAAAATTGGTAATTTCATATTTATACCTTAAAAGTTGGGCAGAAAAAAAAACTTATTTGGTTAAATTTACTCTTCAGCTTCGTATTTTTTATTAAATGTGCTGTAATAAGAAATATAATTATGAAAATCAGAAATATCGGAATATGGTAAAATTTGTCGTGCTTCTGGTGTCTGGGAAAGCCGAAAAAATTATACATTTTTATCGAAGAGGTTTGGTAAGATTAACTAGAAATTATAGTTTTATATTATGCTATAAAGTTCGGTAGTTAAAGTAAAATTTGGTAATTTCATATTGATACCTTAAAAGTTGGGCAGAAAAAAAAACTTATTTGGTTAAATTTACTCTTCAGCTTCGTATTTTTTATTAAATGTGCTGTAATAAGAAATATAATTATGAAAATCAGAAATATCGGAATATGGTAAAATTTGTCGTGCTTCTGGTGTCTGGGAAAGCCAAAAAAATTATACATTTTTACCGAAGAGGTTTGGTAAGATTAACTAGAAATTATAGTTTTATATCATGCTATAAAGTTCGGTAGTTAAAGCAAAATTTGGTAATCTCATATTGATACCTTAAAAGTTGGGCAGAAAAAAAAAACTTATTTGGTTAAATTTACTCTTCAGCTTCGTATTTTTTATTAAATGTGCTGTAATAAGAAATATAATTATGAAAATCAGAAATATCGGAATATGGTAAAATTTGTCGTGCTTCTGGTGTCTGGGAAAGCCGAAAAAATTATACATTTTTATCGAAGAGGTTTGGTAAGATTAACTAGAAATTATAGTTTTATATTATGCTATAAAGTTCGGTAGTTAAAGTAAAATTTGGTAATTTCATATTGATACCTTAAAAGTTGGGCAGAAAAAAAAACTTATTTGGTTAAATTTACTCTTCAGCTTCGTATTTTTTATTAAATGTGCTGTAATAAGAAATATAATTATGAAAATCAGAAATATCGGAATATGGTAAAATTTGTCGTGCTTCTGGTGTCTGGGAAAGCCAAAAAAATTATACATTTTTACCGAAGAGGTTTGGTAAGATTAACTAGAAATTATAGTTTTATATCATGCTATAAAGTTCGGTAGTTAAAGCAAAATTTGGTAATTTCATATTGATACCTTAAAAGTTGGGCAGAAAAAAAAAACTTATTTGGTTAAATTTACTCTTCAGCTTCGTATTTTTTATTAAATGTGCTGTAATAAGAAATATAATTATGAAAATCAGAAATATCGGAATATGGTAAAATTTGTCGTGCTTCTGGTGTCTGGGAAAGCCGAAAAAATTATACATTTTTATCGAAGAGGTTTGGTAAGATTAACTAGAAATTATAGTTTTATATTATGCTATAAAGTTCGGTAGTTAAAGTAAAATTTGGTAATTTCATATTGATACCTTAAAAGTTGGGCAGAAAAAAAAACTTATTTGGTTAAATTTACTCTTCAGCTTCGTATTTTTTATTAAATGTGCTGTAATAAGAAATATAATTATGAAAATCAGAAATATCGGAATATGGTAAAATTTGTCGTGCTTCTGGTGTCTGGGAAAGCCAAAAAAATTATACATTTTTACCGAAGAGGTTTGGTAAGATTAACTAGAAATTATAGTTTTATATCATGCTATAAAGTTCGGTAGTTAAAGCAAAATTTGGTAATTTCATATTGATACCTTAAAAGTTGGGCAGAAAAAAAAAACTTATTTGGTTAAATTTACTCTTCAGCTTCGTATTTTTTATTAAATGTGC
The DNA here is from genome assembly GCA_949128135.1 of Parasteatoda lunata. Lineage (NCBI taxonomy): Eukaryota > Metazoa > Arthropoda > Arachnida > Araneae > Theridiidae > Parasteatoda > Parasteatoda lunata. The sequence goes on along the minus strand of OX421971.1, from coordinate 114,379,034 downwards.
TGTAATAAGAAATATAATTATGAAAATCAGAAATATCGGAATATGGTAAAATTTGTCGTGCTTCTGGTGTCTGGGAAAGCCGAAAAAATTATACATTTTTACCGAAGAGGTTTGGTAAGATTAACTAGAAATTATAGTTTTATATTATGCTATAAAGTTCGGTAGTTAAAGTAAAATTTGGTAATTTCATATTGATACCTTAAAAGTTGGGCAGAAAAAAAAACTTATTTGGTTAAATTTACTCTTCAGCTTCGTATTTTTTATTAAATGTGCTGTAATAAGAAATATAATTATGAAAATCAGAAATATCGGAATATGGTAAAATTTGTCGTGCTTCTGGTGTCTGGGAAAGCCAAAAAAATTATACATTTTTATCGAAGAGGTTTGGTAAGATTAACTAGAAATTATAGTTTTATATCATGCTATAAAGTTCGGTAGTTAAAGCAAAATTTGGTAATTTCATATTGATACCTTAAAAGTTGGGCAGAAAAAAAAACTTATTTGGTTAAATTTACTCTTCAGCTTCGTATTTTTTATTAAATGTGCTGTAATAAGAAATATAATTATGAAAATCAGAAATATCGGAATATGGTAAAATTTGTCGTGCTTCTGGTGTCTGGGAAAGCCAAAAAAATTATACATTTTTACCGAAGAGGTTTGGTAAGATTAACTAGAAATTATAGTTTTATATCATGCTATAAAGTTCGGTAGTTAAAGCAAAATTTGGTAATTTCATATTGATACCTTAAAAGTTGGGCAGAAAAAAAAAACTTATTTGGTTAAATTTACTCTTCAGCTTCGTATTTTTTATTAAATGTGCTGTAATAAGAAATATAATTATGAAAATCAGAAATATCGGAATATGGTAAAATTTGTCGTGCTTCTGGTGTCTGGGAAAGCCGAAAAAATTATACATTTTTATCGAAGAGGTTTGGTAAGATTAACTAGAAATTATAGTTTTATATCATGCTATAAAGTTCGGTAGTTAAAGTAAAATTTGGTAATTTCATATTGATACCTTAAAAGTTGGGCAGAAAAAAAAAACTTATTTGGTTAAATTTACTCTTCAGCTTCGTATTTTTTATTAAATGTGCTGTAATAAGAAATATAATTATGAAAATCAGAAATATCGGAATATGGTAAAATTTGTCGTGCTTCTGGTGTCTGGGAAAGCCAAAAAAATTATACATTTTTACCGAAGAGGTTTGGTAAGATTAACTAGAAATTATAGTTTTATATCATGCTATAAAGTTCGGTAGTTAAAGCAAAATTTGGTAATTTCATATTGATACCTTAAAAGTTGGGCAGAAAAAAAAAACTTATTTGGTTAAATTTACTCTTCAGCTTCGTATTTTTTATTAAATGTGCTGTAATAAGAAATATAATTATGAAAATCAGAAATATCGGAATATGGTAAAATTTGTCGTGCTTCTGGTGTCTGGGAAAGCCGAAAAAATTATACATTTTTATCGAAGAGGTTTGGTAAGATTAACTAGAAATTATAGTTTTATATTATGCTATAAAGTTCGGTAGTTAAAGTAAAATTTGGTAATTTCATATTGATACCTTAAAAGTTGGGCAGAAAAAAAAACTTATTTGGTTAAATTTACTCTTCAGCTTCGTATTTTTTATTAAATGTGCTGTAATAAGAAATATAATTATGAAAATCAGAAATATCGGAATATGGTAAAATTTGTCGTGCTTCTGGTGTCTGGGAAAGCCAAAAAAATTATACATTTTTACCGAAGAGGTTTGGTAAGATTAACTAGAAATTATAGTTTTATATCATGCTATAAAGTTCGGTAGTTAAAGCAAAATTTGGTAATTTCATATTGATACCTTAAAAGTTGGGCAGAAAAAAAAAACTTATTTGGTTAAATTTACTCTTCAGCTTCGTATTTTTTATTAAATGTGCTGTAATAAGAAATATAATTATGAAAATCAGAAATATCGGAATATGGTAAAATTTGTCGTGCTTCTGGTGTCTGGGAAAGCCGAAAAAATTATACATTTTTACCGAAGAGGTTTGGTAAGATTAACTAGAAATTATAGTTTTATATTATGCTATAAAGTTCGGTAGTTAAAGTAAAATTTGGTAATTTCATATTGATACCTTAAAAGTTGGGCAGAAAAAAAAACTTATTTGGTTAAATTTACTCTTCAGCTTCGTATTTTTTATTAAATGTGCTGTAATAAGAAATATAATTATGAAAATCAGAAATATCGGAATATGGTAAAATTTGTCGTGCTTCTGGTGTCTGGGAAAGCCAAAAAAATTATACATTTTTATCGAAGAGGTTTGGTAAGATTAACTAGAAATTATAGTTTTATATCATGCTATAAAGTTCGGTAGTTAAAGCAAAATTTGGTAATTTCATATTGATACCTTAAAAGTTGGGCAGAAAAAAAAACTTATTTGGTTAAATTTACTCTTCAGCTTCGTATTTTTTATTAAATGTGCGGTAATAAGAAATATAATTATGAAAATTAGAATTTTTTTTAAACCGTTACCATATGAGTAAAACAATTATCAAATTGATAGTTTAAATACGGTATATTTTGCTTTTTTTTAAACTAGAATTATGGTTCTTTTTACCAAAAATGTCAATTCCATATAATACGGTAATTTCAACAGAATTTTTTTCTCCATGTAGAAATAAAATTTTCCTTAAATTTACATGTAAATTAATGAGAAGAAATTCCGAAAGAATAATCACAAGCTTAAAGCCGATATGGATTATATTTGTAATTTTGCCTTTTCGCAATCTAGTAAGCTGTTATAAGGCACCAATTTGCCAATTTATGTTAAAGATCATTTATTGGTGCAGAATTTCTCATTTAAACAATAAATAAATAAACTCTCATAATTAAACATTTCATCTGAAGATCAAAAGGGAAGGGGTAATCTTTTGTGTCCATGAAAGCTGATTTTGAAGAAGAAAAAAACAAATTTTAAAGTTTGAGAATTTTCAAGAGCAAGCGGTCGACAGAAATCATAAAAATAAAAAATATACAAAAATACCACAAATAATTTTTTTACCTTCCCTTAAAATTTAAACGCAAAATTTACAAATGTTTTCAACAAATAAAATCTGAGAATCGGGTTCAACAAAAACCATTTTTCCTCAAAATTCGTTCCCAATCAAAACTTCCACACTAGATTTCCAATCAACTTCTTCATTATATTAATATATCATTATATAGTCATTATATATCAAAATTCTGTAATGGTTTGAAAATAGCTTCAGTCATTTCTGATTCGGTCTTCTCTCTGATTCCTTTTTTATTATCTCTCTCATCCCCTCTCTACTCTTTTTCCTCCTTTCTTACCCTTTAAAAATTTCCTGGAATATTTCAAACAATATCTTCTGCAAAAAAAAAAAAAAAAAAAAAAAAAAAAAAAAAAAAACATTATACTTCTTTTTTTTTATTTTATTATTTAAAATTTAGAAAAAATATTTAGAATTATTAAATAGTGAAGATAAATTTTATGTAATTTTTTTTTATGAAAACAAAATGATTAAAAACACACACACACTTTAGAAACTGGTACATTTAAATTCAATTTAAAATTGATAAAAGCAACAAAATAATTAAAAACTTTACATTTTCACTTGAGAAGCTTTTACATCTATACTAATTCCAAATACCATTCCTTTGTACAGTATCATTAAAACTCATTTTATAAGCGCCATAAGCAAAAAAGGTCAAATAAGCTAAAATAAACGTATTGTCAAAAATTACTATTTTCAGAGGAAGTAAAAAACATACCTCACTCACGAATCAAGACGGTACAAAGATAAATATCAAGGCAAAACATTTCTTTCTCAAAAAAACGAAAAATTCAAATAAAAAGCTAAAAAAAAGAATAACTAAATCTCCATAATAACAAAACGTTTTTACGAGACAAAGTATATTTACAACACCTAATTCCAAAGCTAAGCGCACTTTGAACTCCATTTTCCGTCACTATAACCGAAACGGTTAAATAAAAGGGCAAACGAGAAATACGCCTTCCGCCATTCTAAAAAAGAGTTCTATTCGAGAGAAAGAGTAGCTATAGATGTCCAAATTTTATTGTGTTTTCTCGAATAAAAACCTCTCATTTCGTATAAAAGGGGACTCCAGAATTCGAGCTCGGAGCTCATCCTTCGAAGTTATCTTCTCTGCGAATCTCGGACACGATTTCGGGAGAGGCAATTAGAGCGAGAGAAATGGCTATGAGGGGAAGAGAGGAGGGAAATAACAAATTGTAAGAATCTCAATTAGAAAAAGCTTGTTTCGCTGAGTTTTTTGCTGTTGCAAAAATCATCGCGTTCCGGCGGTGAAAAGTTTATGAGAATTTTGCAGTAGTTTATTACAGTTTCTCATTTTCCGTGATTAAATTAGCATATTGACCAGAACGTGATGTAAAAATGATGGGAAATCTCTATTTTTGACATTTTTATGTGTATGAAAATTTCGAAAAGTATTACAATTTATAATGGTATTTACTTTAAATAGTAATAACAAAAAGTAAACTTTTAAGTTACACAGTGAAAAATTTTGGTGCGTGCGCTGAGAAAAAAGGATGGTCAAAACTATAAAAATATGGTAAAATTTACCGTGTTTCTGACTCTATGGCAACACCGAAAAGCTGGGAAATTTTTACTGAAACACTTTGGTAATGGTTTTCGTAAAATTTACGATAAATTATGGTTTTGTAATATGTGATAAAATTTAGCAAATGGGGCAAAATTTGAAATTTTTATCATAATTCTTTAGAACATAGAATAAAAACCATTTAATTTTCAATTTTGTATTTCTTACTCTCGTAATAAGAACTATAGTTTTGAAAACCAGAAATTCCGTAAATTGTTACCACGTGAACGGGAAAATAAGCAAAATAGTTTCAATACCATATATTTTGGTTTTTATTACCAGAATTATAGCTTTTTTATACTACAAATGTCATTTTCATACAATACGATAATTTTACCAGAATTTTTTCTCAGTGTAGTTACCACTATTTTTGGTGTTGAGCTTAACTGATATTTTTTACAATGGATCTAGTCGCATTTCTTATTTACACTTTAACTGTTACAGTTTTATTTATTTATTTATTTATTTATTTATTTATTTATTTATTTATTTATTTATTTATTTATTTATTTATTTATTTATTTATTTATTTATTTATTTATTGTTTATTTTCTTACTGACAGCGAATATTTTCATGCGAGTTCGAATCAATTTAGGGCTTCATTGCAAATAACATTTCATTTAAATAAACAAGTACATTTCCCACAATATTTATGCACTAATTTTTCTATCAAAAAAATGTTATTTTGTCAACAATTTTGTATGGATTCTTTTTCTTTTTTTTTTCCTTTCTTTGTACGATAACTACCGTTCTATACTTGAAAATGCATTTAGTTTATCTCAGCACCAGAAATTATGGCAACTATGTACCAAATTTTTTTACAGTGTACTGTCAATGTTTCATCTCTATGTTAATGCAGAAGAAAACTCCACATTTTCCAAAGTAAGCGTATAACTATACTCAGTTGTAAGTTAAAAAAAGACCATTGCGGTAAAGGGTTTAAGTAATCCTCCGCGACTGCATATAGTTCCGTTTTATTACGTTAACAAATTATACAAATATGCTTTCAAAACAATATAAAAGCTTTTAAAAGTTTAGCACGTGACACAGAAATTTAATTCATGCTATCTTTTACGATAGATATCATAGAATTATTCAAAAAAGGTTATAGTTTCATAATCTTACTTGAATTCAAGACTTGGCAACATATTTTGATAAATAAGGAAGATATTCATTCATGAAAAAGAAACAACTAAATGACGAAGCAAGAGCATCGGATTTGATTAGACTACTAAAGATAGCGTGTATTATGCTGAGATGCTTTAAACTCAAATACGACATAAAGAGTTTTTACATTTGTCCTACTGTAGAAGAAGTTAAGTCTTCATAAAACAATATTTATTATTCTTGCATCAGTTTCTTTAATTGCAAATAGAAAAACGTGCATTTGTTACGGATTTTAGATTTTGTTTTTACTAATTGATATTACTTGTTAATTGATTATTTTTGTTAATAACTGTTGTTAATATTGATAAGAAAACAAGCAAAAAGGAGGATGTCCAACGTCAATTCAAGAGTTGGCGATGATTCAAGAGTTGGCGATGTTGATATACGTTCGCACTGGGGGCTTGACATCCATTTGATGTGCAGGCTACAAACAGACTCTCCATGGGGATAATGGTTTTTTCTTAACTTGCAGCAGAGTATAGCTTTTCGTAGAAAATGCAAAATATTGCTATAAAATCATTTCTAAGTCAAAAAAGTTACTTTGTATTTCGTATTTTATCCAACAACTATCATAAAATTCGAGAACGATACCGAAAATACTTTATTTTTAAGATCGATTACACAAAAATATTTGTTTTTCCTCCTTCATTTAAAAAAAAAATTAGCCATACTAACATCCAAATTAATACACAGATACAGTTTATAATTATTAAATCTTTTTACATGAATTATATTTAATTTAAATAATAATTAAGAGTTTATTTAATTTAAAATGGCTCTACGTACAACAATCACGAAAAGTATAATTTTGAAAATACATTCGTTAAATGAGCAACATTTTAAAAACTTCTTTTGTAATGAAACATTGTTTTTAATTTTATGCATCAACATTTATATCCTAACAATATTTATTTTATGCAGGGTATGTTATAAATAACCTTAAATGCAAAGTATTAAAAAAAATATTTTACTTATAATTACCTCAATTGAAAATGAGAAGGGTAATGTAAAAATTCTTTAAGAAAAGTATAATGAAAATACGCAAAAAAATTTACGTGGGACATTTTGCTTTGCGGATAACGTCTATATTGGTTATTTTTTTCACAAACTTACAAAAAAAGAATAAATCATTTAATCAAAGCAAGAAGAGCTTTAGGAAAATTTCTTGAAAAAATGGAGTGAAAATTTTCAAAAAGAGTAACATAAAAATTCACAAAAGAGTTATGTGAAAATACACGAAATACTGGGTGAAAATTCACAAAAGTTTGAAAATGCCGCAATGAGTGAAAATTAACAGAAGAGCTGAGTGAAAATACACGATAGAACGGGACGGGAGATAATTCATGAAAGAGCTGTGTGAAAATACACGATAGAACGCGTGATAATTCATAGAAGAGCAGTATAAAAATACGCGAAAGAATGGGCGCGAATTCACTAAAAAAAGGTGACAATTTACAAAAAATCGCGAATGATATTTTTAAAATATAACTAAGCAATAAAGATTTAGAAGAAATTTTTCTGGCGCAACTCGTTCTCTCTATTTTCAAAAATTTAGAGTCATATTCATCAGTATTTACAAATTTTTGGTCTTTCCATTGATGAATCTCAACTTCAAATATTGTAAAAACGATAACAATCTGCCGTGGAAAAGACTGCATTGATACTGCTTGTCCATAAAAGTGGAAAAGGGACTTTTGGATCAGCGTGACTTGATTTCGAATCGATGAGTGTAATGCAGACATTTGTCGGCTGTAACCTATTTTTTTTTTATCAGGATGAGTCCTGCAATAGAGATGCTAAAGCAATAAAATAACCTTCTTATCAAAGTGCGAATAACGGGCAGTACGTTTAGGTCGTACATTCCGCGCTTAACGGCTTTTCTTGATCCGGCTGGACAGAAGTCCCCGGACTTATCCGGGACTCCATTTAAACGGCAAGACCCAACCCGTAAAAAAGAATTTAGAGCTTGCTTTCTTGCTGCGATGTAACTTGGTTTCAACGTTCTTTTCTCTTTTCGTTCTAAATTGTTGAGATTTAGATGAAAGGGAAAGGGATGAAAGTAGAAGGATTTTGAAATGGCAACGAAATTGGATGGTTTGAGTTGAACGTCAAGAATCGCTTAGGAGAATCATGTTCGATTGTTCGAAAAAAATGGGTTAATTTCTTTATTAAATTTTTAAAGTTCTAATTACTATAACAAAGCATTTGAAATATACTACAATCTTCTAGATGTATTATTTTTCATTTCGGCGCACGTATACAAGTTTCGTACTTTTGACTAGGATAAGATTTCGAAACATGCATATGAAAGTAGAGAAAGAAGATAAAAAATGTCACCGGTTTATTTGATGTTTTGTTTGTTATTCTAATTTCACCGAGTTTTAATCTGCTTCTGCTTTCTTTAAAAATTTTAAAAGACATTCTGGCAGCACATTTGAAGATAAATTTTATATAAAATGAATGTAATACCTAGATCCGCATCAATTCAATTCTTATAAGTTATATTCAATACTTTTTTCTCATATTTTCGTGCAAATCCATAGAATAGTTTGTTTGTTTTTTTCGTAAATTATTTAATTTCATATTTTTTTGTCTTAGGATTCTTTAAACATTTTTAGAAAAAAATTTCCGTTTCTAATTTTCTGATATTTTCTCGTCTTTATAATTTTAATATTGACATGCATTGCGTATAACTAGAGAGAATTCAGATGCATTGCGTATAACTAGAGAGAATGCAAATGCATTGCGTATAACTGTAGAGAATGTATGACTAGGGAGAATGCAGATGCATTGCGTAAAACGCGAGAAAATGCATGACTAGAGAGAATGCAGATGCATAACACGTCTTTCAAAAGTGATACGCCTTATTTTGGCGGGGCAAAAATAGAATTCCTTTTTTTTTAACTGTTTATTTTACTAAAGCATTATTCATTTTTCAAAATTGTTTTTATTGATAATGCGCCAGCATTTAATATATGCGTACAAAGAAATATTGTAAAGTTACAATAATGGGTTAAGGTACCCGACAACATTGGCGTCGTCAGATAAAATTTATTGGGGGGGACCATACTTCAGAATGTATATATATATATATATATATATATATATATATATATATATATATATATATATATATATATATATATATATATATATATATATATATATATCTTAATGTATGTCAAAAACATGATATCGAACAGAAGAAAATTATATTTCACAATCAAATCAATATCTTTTTCTGACATTCAATATATAATTATGAAAATTGAAACGTCTTGATTCTATGATGCAGAGTGTTCCATAATCTACGTCCTCATATATAATTTTAGAATCATCTTTAAGAATTAAGTTAAAAAAAATATACAAATTAGAAATCGCAAACTACCATTTAAGAGCGGGAAAAAACGATCAGAAAGTAGTAAGATAAACGGAGTTAAAACTTTAAAACCAGTTTGATTGCCGAATTTAGTTTGAAGTGTCTCAAATAAGTGTCTTTCAATTCCACTATGTTTTTTTTTGGCAACTAAACATACATTTTTAATTTCACCTTCTCAATTTATGATTGATCATGTTTTGATTTTATTTTTCTCCCCTAAAGTGTTAATTTGCGACCCTTTTTTTAACCTTATTTGTGAGAAGAATTCTAGAAATTTATCCAATAAAAGCATCACGGAAGTATTTTTCATTTATGAAGTTTGTCATAGTAGTTAAACGAGTTATCTAATATCGAGAGATAATAAAAATACATTTTGTTTCAAAATGCTTTTTTCAAATATGCTTATTAAAACATGACTTTAAAACAGAAATTCCTAATATTTTTTTACGAATATTGAAAAATATAATTTTAGATTTAATTAAAAAACGCCATTTATTGCAGATTCTTTAATAATAAAATATTTTTTGATTTGTTTCACCAGGTAAACTCAAGGAACAACATAAACGGCATTTAGGCGCAAGGTCCTCGTCTAAAACCATGTGTCGTGTTTATTTTGTTTATAGTTACGCTTTTGTAATATTTTTATGAAACTAAATATGTTAAAATCAACGGTAATTGAAATAAATAGCAAAAGTTATTTTTTTAGAGTAAAATTAAAGAAGAAATTTGTCTGAGGTAAATTTTGACTATAATGAGTTGGCATGCTTGATCAGTGGCAGCTATGTTTTGTTAATCTTTATTTTGTTTAATTGAACTTCTTAAAAAATGTGTTTCTCTTAAACTAACGTAAAGTCCTTAAAAAGAGCAACAAATAATAATAAATAACAAAATTTAATTATTTTAACTTTATTAATTGCTTTGGTACAGACTTGTGCATGCTGATTAATATCGATTTATTGATTATTTACTTTTCTATTTTCTACCTTGTGCGCTGAACTGGTAATAAATAAATAAAATAATTGTAATAAATAAAAAATTTAAACTAGAGTGTTTTTCCGGATAATACAGATGTAACTGTGCAATGTTAAGGTGTGATTCAAAATGGGATCAATAGAATAAGCAGTAAATACAATTATTACATTAATATCAATAAAAATTGAGCTGTGGTGAGTCGTAAGTTTGTAATTTACTTCAGGTGAAGAAATATATTTGTCCCTAAAAACTGCCTTGAGAGCTAGGCTTGCTAGTCTAAAATAGCTAAATATTTTTTTTTAATGAAAATACTATTTATTTCAATTATAGTAGCATACTAAAAAAAAAAAAACCGGGTTCAGTTAGTCAAATTTTTGCTATATAGGCAGAAATCGCAGAATAGTATATGACAAGAACATTTTGACAAATGAATATTTTATTTATTGATAATTTCTATTTTTACTTTTCATTTTTTGGTTAAATGAATATTTCGTCTTTTTCTAATACGTTTTTTATAAAATAGCATTATTTTAAAACAAAATTTCATCAATTTTATTTTTTAACTTTTGAACCTTTCATATTTTTGTATTCTATGTTTGATTACTATATAATGTATGAAATACTGCAAATTTATTCTATGATTATAAAATGAATTGTTTCATAGAAACGACTAAAACTATACAAATTGATATTAATTATAAATTAGGTATGCCCTCCCCGTTGTTTTGACGGTGCATATAAAACACTTGAAGAAAAGGTACAGAAAAAAACACCTCATAAATAACTATATGAATTTAACAGCTTACTCAATGGGCCAGTTAAACCACAATTTAAGGTAATGAAATATTTATTCAAGTGAAATTATAAATATTTCTTAAAAAATTTTAATACATAAGGATTAATTTAAACACTTCATAGTATTTAGGAAAATGATAACGGTTCTTAACACCTCCACTACGCATTTTTTTAAAGTAGAAGAATAACACTGGGGGCCAAATTTTTTGCTGCATTTATATGAGTGCTTGATCTTACCGATTTAGGATAAGGGGATTTCAAATCTGAAATTAGTAATGTTAGAAAAGTTACAGATTTTTTTTCCCGAACCGGTATTTTCGGTATAGTTTATTTATTAATTTTTTTTTTTTTGTCGGGATGTACAAGTTTATTAAGAACGAATAAAGGTTTACATATACATATTTTATGAAAAAATCCAATTCAAATTGTAGGTTTGTAGACATGGAAAATGTGCAGTAAGGGATTAAATAGTTTTAAAATTGTTCTTAAGTTCTCTAAAACACACTTATAGTATGGCGATGTAATAATATCAAGCGATGCTTTTTCGACTAAGTATTGTTTTAAAGATTCTGTTAAATTAAAATAGTTAAAATTTTGTTTATATTTTTAACTAATTAAAAGATTTAGCCCCTGAGAGATTGTTGATTGATACATTATTTATATCAATACTATATATTAAATAATTAAGAAAACTGAAAATATGTAAAAATTAAAACATATGAAGTATTAAAAATATATGAAGTAATCATATATCACAAATCATTTTTATATATCACGTATGTCCCCTTTTTCAAAAGTCTCAATTGAAAAATAAGCATAATTTTTTTAAATAATACATTGAAGTAAAAGTAAAGTTACTTAAATCCAATATGTACAGTGTCTTAAAAATATAGTTTTATTTTGAAAAGAACATTTTGTCTGTTAAAGTTTTTGATGAGAATGACATGAAATTTATAAATGCATAATATTATGTTATGTAATCCTACGTGATAAAACGACCACGAAGGAGATAAATTTTTTGGGACATATATTAACATTTTATAAATAAATATAAGAAAAAGGCCATAAAACGTTTTGCTAAAAAAAAGAAAAAAAAAAAAAAAGAAAAAAAAAGTGAGAAATTCAAGAATATTAAAGCGGTTTTAAGTTTAGCTATTTTCTCATCTTGTTCCGATTCAACTTATGCAGTTTTAAAAATCGAAATTGTTATGTTTAAAAAGGAAAATAAAATTATTCAGTTGATTGACAGAACTAGTATTCATATTTTGAAGAAGTGATAAATTATAAAAATTGTGATGGGAATAATTTTTATGCACATTTTATTTAATGTATTTACCTTTTTATTATTTTCAAGCAAAGAAACAGCAAAAATGAGATATTTTGGTTTTCTTGGATCGCATGATCCATTTTGGTAACCATGAAAACTTCATATAAATGTACACGGAGAAATAAAAAAGACAACACATAGAACTCTTATTGTCACTCTTATTGTCCTTCCTCTATCGGCAGTATTTATAGTTTCAGTATTAAAATTTTAAAAATCAATACTTTAAATTCAGAAAAATTATTTGTTGAAAATACCAAATTATGAAAATGCTAATTGGCACAAAATAATTACTTTGAAAATCCCATATTATTTTGATAAAATCAAAATAAATAAAATTACATGAAGAATAACATTACATTAAACACTCATACAATAAATTAAGTTTAACAAATTATCCCATTCTTAAAAAAAAAAATTTTATTAGTTTTTATTACTGACCGTAATAAAATCATATGAAATTTTTTATGAAACTTTTGCATTTAACGTAATTCTTCTTTGTTTTAATTAATTAAAATGAAAGTTAATGCTAATTATTTATATTAGGGCATAAATAAGCAGTATTTATATTTAAAATAATTTATTAAATTATATGTAAATTTCCATATAAACATAAACGTGACATTAAATTTCTGAATTAAAACAAAGTTTTAGAAAGGTCATAAAAATTCAAAGTTTTGATTTATAATTTTAAAAATTTAAACATTGATTTGTTTAATTACATTGATTTTATAAATATAAAATAAGAAGTAACTCCGTGCGTTCAAAATAAATTCATGCACGATGAACAGTAAAACCATGAACTAATGTATTATAGAAATAAATTTAATACACAAACTATAAAACAATTCTTGCAGAACATAAACATACAATTATAAATGAATTAAGTGATTTAATACAAACATTTGCTTACCTCCCCAAAATTTATTTAACGACAACTTGTTATCCAACGATAAACTTTATTACAAAAACTTTATATAAACTTTATTTAAAAAAATAACAACTAATAATTTAAGTTAAAACGATTAATGAAACAAAATATAACAGTAAACAGAATTTGTTTATTAAAATTTTGTACCGAAAATGTCTAGTTTAAATAATGATGGAATAACACTGTGAGCGCTTATACGTAAGAGAAGATTTAGAATCATTGTATGTCAGAGAAATTTTCTTGACAAAACCACCAAAAAAATAAAATGTTTACAAGAATCTCCCCCTACTGAAATCCCTAAAAGAAATCGCCTCTAGAAATTCTAGATAATTGACTGTTTGAGACAATTTATGAATAGGTAGGGGTCTGTTGATATTTGACATTTTAAAAAAGAGGACAAAAGAGCCCAGGGCCATAAATACGATAAAGATAATTTTAAAATGCTAAGACCATTTTCCCATAGCGTAAACTAAGGCGGCTATTTTTGGGGTATCAAATGACTATGTGTGTGAGGTTGAGGGAGAATGATCTTTATCAGTTAACAGTGAGAAGAGAAGGAATGGTGGGAAGAGTGTTTTATTGCTTATTGAAGGAAAGGGTGGCAGTGATATTTCTTGTAATTCTCTAAACACCTGTTTTATTTTTTTATACAGTGCATTTTTTGTGTGTATTTTAATTTTTACTAATTTTCTTTTAATTATATAATATAATAAGTTGCACTATGAAAAATAAGAGAGAGAGAAAAAAAAAATTAAAAGTTTTGGAATCAAAACAGAAATATTTTCTCAAAATAATGGACCCTGGCTTTCCAATTATTGGGGGGGTCCGGACCCCTCGGGCCCCTATGGTGGCGACGCCAGTGCCCGACAACCCTTTTTAAGTCGATTTTGACTAAAATATCATTTTTCTGTGTCGTATGTAAAATAAAGCTAAGAACATTTTCTCTTTCTAAAGTCGTTTGACTTTTGTTTCAAAATGTATTAGAACAAAAGGTATGATAATTAAAAAAATCATTTATTGTGTTTGTTATATTGATAATGGTGCCTTTTTTGTCCTTTTTTAAAACTAATTTTTCGGTTATTTTCCTTCATTCTAAATGCATAAATGCAATATATATATATATATATATATATATATATATATATATATATATATATATATATATATATATATATATATATATATATATATATATATAGACTATTGACTTAAACTGTTATTTAATACTTTGCAGCTAAAATAACTAATTTTCGGCTTCTTTTTTTCAACAAACAAGTTAAATATTTGCAGAACAATATCCAAATAATATTACGCCTAATGCGTAGAATATTCTTTACGTTAAATTTTTATGAGTATTATAAATAAAGGAGATAATGAAATAATAATAAAAAAATAATAAATTTCAACAATAATATTATACTGATAATGAAAAAAACAATAAATTTTAATATTATGTCTAATGAGTTGTCTATTAAGTTTTTATGGGTGTTAAGAAAAGAAAAAAATAATAAATTTCAACAAAGCTATGTGATATTGAAAAGAAGTTGATTTTTGTTTTTTTTATTTTTTTTAAATGTAACCCTCCTCCTCTATTTTCTAAAAATATTTTCATGTTCTTTTTGTATTTATGCCATATTTTAATGTATATTACACTATTAAATCCAAATAAAAAAATTTTTAAATTAAACATTTCAAAATTTTACCTCCGAAGGCACTCGGTTATCTTAAAAGGATATTTTTAATGAAAGGACCCTAAATTAATTCTAAAGACAAAGCACGGAATTTTTTTTTTATTCTATCTGCATCTGTTTTGACTATATTTTGGGAGGTGTCTTACTGTAATCACCTGTCCACACGTGTAGATGACAGGATTCGCGTGCCTACCCGCACCGATCACAATCTTTTATACCTTCGGGACATGAGACGCCCGCACCTCAATACAGCTGGTAAGAAACTAAGCAAAAAAATGAAGAGAACACAGTAGCAATGTATATCTTTAAACCTGTTCCCGTTCTAATTCATCATATATAAGGTAATTAAAAATAATCCTTACTTAATATATCTTTATTTTTACTTATAGCACCTGCTGCTACTTACGTTTTCATTGTTTGAAACTTTCCCTCGCATAATTTTGTTTATTTAATGTGTAAAAAAATGAAAACAATTTAGTTTGAAAACGATTTAGAAAAAACAGAAAATGAAGAACCCTCAAACATATTTAATTAAAGCTGTTGATAGCCGGTAAAATACTATTAATAAGTACAATTTGTAAATTATATGCCAAATTACTTCTGAAAATTTTCACTACATAAAAACCATTTCATAATTTGGTGTCAACTGGAAACTGGATGAAATAAACTCTTACTTTCGAATATGTAATTTTAAGAATAATTAATCAATTTTAAGAATAATTAATCAAATTTTAAGAATAATTAATCATAACTTTTTCATGCTATTCAATTGGTTTTCGCTACGTTTTGTTTTGTTTTTTTCTTTAAATTATCTTAGTTCATGCTTCTTTTTTTTTTTTGGCAAATTTCGATGAAAATATTGTCTACCATAATCCCCATTATTTTTACATGTTCTAAACTGACATACTTTCTAATTAGTGTTATTATTAACAAGTAAGTTTTTAATAAAAAAAAAAACAATGTAAGTAATGTCATTTCTGTTGCCAGGTTTGTCATGTCTATTTCTATGGATAGGATAAAAACGGAGAACTTAGTGAAAGAACCAGGTAAGCGACATTTTAGTGAATTTGAGTAATGAGGTTTAAAGTTTATACGTTCTTCGTTTTTGTTACTTCATTGAATCTTTTTTTTTCTTTTAGTATGTTAAGACATAACTTATAAGAAATTTTGGGAGTGTGTTTATTTGACTCTAACTCTTAATGATTTGTGATTTGAATTTTTAATGATTTGTGCTTAGCATCTGTTTATTTCCATAGAGGATATTTTGATATTTTTCAACAAATATGATTTTGTTTGAAAAACTAAAATAAATGCACATGCATTTAGGCTTATATTCGCGAAAAAAAGTTTTTAGCAACCTCAATTTGGAATAAACTGGCATCAATTTTTATCAAACCTTGTTAGTCTGAAAATAATCCAAAAAACGATTCAGAGGTAACGTGACCGGTATTTATAACTTCAACTAGCAAAAATCGGTAATTACTGATTTAAAAAATAAATTTTTTAAATAGAGCAAATACTGATCAATTTGTTTTGTCATTTCGTTTCTTCTGAAGGTATGTGTAAGACTGATTAAAGGTATTTTTATTAATTTAAGTACAAAAAATATTTATAGCTGATGAAAAAAATATAAATTATTTTTGATTTCGTCGTTAAAAATTAGCAGTTTTATACAAAAAAAAATTCAACACAGAAAAAGTTATTTAAACTGTTTTGGGTAATTTTTTTATCGTGGTAATCTAGTTTTTTTTATACTTTAAATCACTATTTCACAAATTTCCAGCGTTAAACAGCCTTAGTGGATATATGTAGATTTTTTCATATTCATTTTTTTACAGCCTTATGCAACTGAATCAAAATCCTATCAAACTAGGAGGTTTCTTCTAAATTTATATGTAAAAATGTCCATTTTCTGATGCAACTGAAACACTTCAAATGGTTTTTGCCTCGTGCCAGCAACAATAGCCTGACTTCGAAGAGAGACTAAGTTTAATAGAACTATTTCTGACCAATCACAAAGCAGATATTCTCCGTTTAATGACGGTAGTGGAGAGCAACTAGAGGGATAAAAAGATAAAAACTTATAATTTATAAACTACAAACACGCCAAGACAATTTTAAATAAAAAATCATTTCATTGAATAATGTTCTACTAATGTTTAATTAGAAGTTGCAAATAGTTTGAATTACTTATTAGCATTTATAAAGCAATTTCAAGAATTAAAATCCAAAACTGTGATTCTATCTTCATCAGTAGTCTCATTTAATTCATGTTTTTTATTTACAACTACTAAAATTAAATTGCTAATATTTGATTAATTATCTTTTTTTTTACAAGGTAGTTGCAATTATATTATCTCGTTTCAGTTCTTGATACAGACTTACGTTTTCTGATCTAGATATTTGTGTTTTTTTATACATAAGTAATTTCAAATTGTGAAAAGATTAGAAATTTCAAATCATAATTTATGACGAATGTAAAAAGTACTTTCATCACAATTTAAAAATTAAAAATGTATAATCATGAGAGCTAAAAGCATTTAATAAGGTGAATCATAAAAATGAAAATTCTTCATCATGGCATCCGAAATCACTTAAAATAATTTCTTCTAAATTAAACTAACCATTCAATTCTATTTTAAAACACATTTTTTTAAAAAATGTTTTTAATACTTTGAGATATTTAAAGAGTTTAAGTAATATTTCAGATGATTACAGACACAAATATCTATTACAAGAAAGAAAATTTTCAAGCAGACGCTAATTCAAAAGTCACAGTCAAAAATTCTTCTCCAACCTTTAGTTGAGAAAACGCGGATGATTATTTTATAGGCGAAAAAAAGAATATAGCACACGTGACCTACAGAAAAGATAAGCTTCTTTGACTGGCAACTCTTTTATTTTGATAGTGATCAAATGTTACAATTGAATTAGGAAACCAGACACAATCGAATAGCGATCGAATTGGTTCGAAGAAATCGAATCGAAGAAGTTCGGTTGAAGACAAGAATCGAAGACAAGAAAGAGTACGCTTGCTTAACTAAAACACATTCACTTTCGAAACAAATTTTTTAAGTGAAACTCATCACCATCTCCACGAAAAGATAGTAAAACCCTCGAAAACCACTCATGGTTAACTCGATGCCAGTGGATCTCTGATCTGTCTCTACCAAAGTACAATTTGTATCAGCAATGCGGCCTCCGCAGTAAATAAAATGTAATCATCGATCTATATGATTTATCCATATATAGACCTTATCTGATTCCGCTGAGTACTATATTCTGTTGCAAGTTAAGAAAAAGCCATTATCCCTATGGAGAGATCCTGTTTGCCTCTAAGTGCACGCCAAATGGATGCCAAGCTCCCAGAGCTAATGTATATCAGCATCGCCAACTCTTGAAACTGCGTTGCAGAGCCTCCTTTTTGATTGCTTTCTTATTAATAATAATAATAGTTATTAAGAAAAGTATTCTATTAACAAGTATTAAGAATTAATAAAAAAATTTATCTAAATATCGTAACAAATATACGTCTTTCTGAAAGTGCATACGTGGAATGACCTTCACAAGAAAGAAAAAAATCATTTCCACTAAGTGTTTACATGGAATAACGTGAAAAAGTAAGAATCATTGCCAGCAAGTGCAGACATGAAATGACATGAAAGAATCATCACGAATTTGAATGGAATTACATGAAAGAAATAATCATGAAATAACATGAAGTAGACTCATCCACCACCGAGTGGAATGATATGAAAGCAAAAATCATTTCCACTCAGTGTTTACAGAAAACGACATAAAAAAGTAAGAATCATTGAGAAATAACATATGAATGAGAATCATTTCCATGTTACACGATAGTCAAAGATTAAACAGGTTTGAATTTTTTTAAAAAAACTATTTCAAATTCAACATAAAGTAATTTTCGTACAAATATTCGTGTACAAACCCGATTTTTTTTTTTTTTTTTTTTTTTTTTTTTTTTTTTTCGATTTAAAATATATGGATGTTAATTTTTTAATATCGATTAACCACCTATATAAATAATAACATTTTTTTTTTATTTAAATTACATAAACAATAAAAACACGTGGTTCAAAATTGCAATAAAAAATGCTTATCATATAAAAGAGAAATCTAACTCCTCTCTTGTAAAGCAAATCAACCATGAAACATTGTGAAAATGATAAAGAAATTATCGCAGTCGTGACCCCACTGAATATGCTATTTTGCAGGCATATTAGTTGTATGACAAATAAGCAAAAACTTCCAATGAATAACCTCAACACTGAAGTAAGGACACGAGAGGGTGTTGAATTACTCCATAAAGAGTCGTTAATAATCCGTGCCATCCCAATTCAGCTCCTGCTGCTCCTTTCAATTTTCACTAGAGATGATCTTACTTCTGGGGGTGAACCATAAATTGCATTTCATTCTCTTTTTTCTTTTCTTTGTATGCTAGATTTTTTTAGTTCATTTCGATGCTTCTATCTTTAAAGATGAATTATTAAAAACATTTCAGATTGTTTTTTTTTTTTTTTTTTCTAAAATCACCAACTTAAATTGATGAATGAATAGGCAATGTACGTAGCTTATTACTTTCCTTTTTATAATTATAACAAAAATAAGTTTGTTGTTAATATTTA
The DNA here is from genome assembly GCA_949128135.1 of Parasteatoda lunata. Lineage (NCBI taxonomy): Eukaryota > Metazoa > Arthropoda > Arachnida > Araneae > Theridiidae > Parasteatoda > Parasteatoda lunata. The sequence goes on along the minus strand of OX421971.1, from coordinate 114,359,487 downwards.
AAATTATTCTGGGAATCGACACTATTTTAAAGTGATTTTGTTGTCTTATTTTGATACATTTTTACAGCTTTAATATTTTTCTCATAATGACGTAAATAATTCCTTTATAATATGTCATAATTATAAGCACACTCAGAAAAAAAGGCGTAGTCAACACTACAAGAATATGGAAAAATTTACCGTGAACACCAAAAATCTCAATAATTTTTTACTGAAGCGCTTTTGTAATGATTTTGGTAAAATTAAAAATAAAATATAGCTTCATTAAGTGTAATTAAATTTGATGAATATGGTAAAATTTGGCAATTTTATCATGATACTTTAGAACATGGTATAAAAATCCACTAATCGGTTAAATTTACTTTTCAGTTTTGTAGTATTTTTTATTTAATTTGTGGTAAATAATTTTCTATAATTTAAAAAAACTATAATTATAAAACTTTCTTACCAGAATTGTCTTTAACACACAGTAAGGTAATTTTAAAAGAAATTTTTTTCCTCGGGTACAATAATTATGATTTAACTGCTCATTTCTAAATCTATATTTTATGTTAAATCTATACTGTTAATTTGTGTATTCGCAAAAACCATTTATTATGTGTAATTAATAATTTATTTAGCACACATAATTATTAACAAATCGTCTTATTTTATATTTTATAACCGTCGTTGAACAGCCGACCCAATTTTATGGGTTTACGACTACTAATGTTCAACTCCGTCGTCTTGTAATTTTATACCCAATCCAGAAGACAAGGGAACTCCTGGATCGAGTATTGGAAGAGAATTGCCTTCGTGAAGGACTTTTTGATGGAGCTATCCCGCCTTTGTGTTACATGGTGAGGAAGACCATGAGAACCTCATACCGGTCAGCCTGACGTCAAGAGGACTCTAACCCATGATTCGTCTACCACTGAGGATATTTCACGTCAGCACTGCATTCGGTGCAAACCGGGTTCGAAATTCGTATCGACTGGGATTCGAACCCTGTTCGCCTCATTGGAGGGTGAACGCTCTATCCCCTGAGCCATCGCTGCTCTAATAAATAATTAGGAAATTTAGAATCTTTAGTTATTTTTTATAAAGTAAATTTTAAAAAAAAGTCGAATGTACATTAATTTATTGGAAAATATCTTCAGCATCATACCGCAAATGCTTTAACAATATGCGGATGGTTTGTTATTAAAGATTAACAGAAATTTTATTTTTAAATTTCGTATCTGATACTTTCAACTCTAAAAATAAATCGTCTATAGTGCACTCTGACTACAACATGAGGTTCTCGATCTCTTTCAGCAATCGTCAAAGGGAACTATTTAAATAAGAGCCACTCACAAATATTTTGAATACATTTTAATCTATTTATTTGCTTTGTTAATATTTTTTTTTTTTTTTTTGATATTTTTTGCGTTTCCTTATTTGAGATTCGATGCAGAGGTTTTCCAGGCCACTGGGGAGAAGTTTTGGTGGTCTCACCTTCTTCAGGAAAAGGGCAAGGAAGAAATTCTGTGACTCCCGAAAGTGGTCTCAAAAGAGGAAGCCGCTACTCAGAGATGGTCTTTCCTGGAGGTTTCACAACTTAATTTTTATGAATTAATAAATAAAATATTTTAAGACAGAACAGTCATAATTCGTACTCTTCTAAACTACTTTTAAAAGAAAAAATACGAACTAGAAATATTTGGAGAATAACTGAATGTATGTACCATGAATGTAATTTATATCTTTTTTAAGAATGTATTGATATCTTTTTTATCTAATTTAATTCAATCAGTGTTTTTATTTTTTTTATTTCAAATATCAAAAAGACATTTGATTTTTATAAAAAATCGTTAGTTATTTCTGTTTTTATTGTTATTTTTCGCGCATTTATCGAATTAATTTTTTATGAATAAATGGTCTTTCTTTGTCTAAATGCGTTTTAAATTTAAAATAATGAGAGTGAATTTGAAACAACAAGTGGTTGAGATTTACTGAATTTTAAACGATGAGAGAATAAATTTTGTCTATATATTTAGTTTTAAAGTTATAAAAAAATTAGGATACTTTTTAAACGATCCCTTATTTGAAGATCGGGAGTCACGGATCGGTAGCTTAGAAGAGGAAAGACGATACCGGACACGTGCTGTTTCACGCTTACGAGCACAGGAAAGGATTGTTTAAAATCAACTGGAGATTTATAATAAAAAAATTCTTTTTAAATATTTAAAATACCTAGATGAACTCAAACTAAATAATTTCACTTTTAATATCGTTATTTTTTTTTTTTTTTTTTTAATAATTTTTCACGAAAGAAATATTTTCAAACAATTACATCACTGTATTAAATAATAAAATAAAAATCACTGTATAAAATAAAATAAAAATCACTATATGAAATATTCTTTCATATTTCGATAAAAGGCATACTTTAGCTGTGGTTAATATAAGGGATACATTGACCATGTTTTTTTCGGATATATCGGATATATTCTATTGCAATCGGATATATTCTGGTGAGCAATCAGCGGAAGGAGGTTATTCTCTTAAAAAAATAAAGAACGATTTTACTTCGGTTATTAGTGATTGAGTTTTAAAAAAATGTACTCTCGTATGTTACTTGTTTTTATTAATCAAAATCGGTTAAAATTAATAGTTACGATATTGGCTCAGTTCTTATTTAATAGTTTTACTTATTGTTTAACTATTGAATGAAACGTTATCCAGAAACAGAAGAGCTTTTGGTTAGTAAATTTAAGAAAAATTGACTGAAAGTTAATAATTTGCTCTTTATAGTTATTTTATTCAATTGGAGAGCTAACGGACATTTTAAAGTGTGGTCATTTTGGTCAACATTTTGGAGCGGTGCGCTTTACAAAGTTATGACCACTGCCAATCAAAAATAGCTTTAAAAAATTATTAATCTTAGAAATATTGAGCTCGGTGGCGCAAGGGATAGAGCGTCTGCCTTCCAATGAGGTGAACCGGGTTTGAATCCCAGCCATGGTTGGTCGATACGAATTCTGCACCCCGCTCGCACCGACCACAGTGATGACGTAAATTATCCTCAGTGGTAGACGGATTATGGGTTATAATCGACTTTAAAGATTCAGAAACCGTTAATGCGTATATTACCCAGATAAATTGAGGTAAATTTAACACTTTAACGGATTATCCTAGTTCATCTGCAGATTAGCTACGTAATGTGGAGATTAACTATTTCTGAGCTTTAGCGTTAACAGATAGTTATTTATTCTCAGCAGTAACAATGGCTACAACACTCCTCTTCGAGCCCTGGCCTTCACCCTTTTTCCGGAAGCTGATCTCCAGAGCCGTGATGGCTCAAGGGATAGACCGTTCGCCTTCCAATATTTTGAACCGGGTTCGAATCCCAGAGATGGCTGGTCGATACGAATTTCGAACCCGGCTCGCACTGACCAAGGTGCTGAAGTAAAATATGTTCAGTGGAAGACGGATCATGGGTTAGAATCCCCCTGCCGTCAGGCTAACCGTGGGATGTTTTCGTGGTTTTCCTCTCCGTGTAACGCAATTTAGTTGCATCAAAAAATCCTCCACGAAGGCAAATTTCCCCCCTATACTTGATCCTGGAGTTCCCTTGTCTTCTGGATTGGATTCAAAATAACAAGGCTACGGAGTTGAACATGAGTAGTCGTAAACTCGAAAATTGGGACGGATGTTTAACAACGGTTATAAAAGCCAGTTTCTGCTGTGTAATATGTAAAAGCAATAAATTTAACGATTTCTTTTCCGTTTAATTCTGTTTGGTGACAAAATAGGTGAGGCAATTCTCATTCCACCTTATATCATATTAAAAGAAAATTGTACTAATTTTCCTATTTTTTACAACCTTACCTTTCAGTTGAAAGTGTGTATTTCGTCCTTTAAAGCTGTTGTACGGGAGGCTTTTTCGTCCCATAGATAACGTTTTTAACGAATAATAAGCTATTTTACTAACTGTTTTGAGTTTGCAACAGTGATTCATTGATGTTAGGTTACATTTTGCTCATCTCTTGCTAGAGTCTTCTATTCTGTTTGTGAAAATTGAATAAAATGAAAGAAAACAATACTTTCATGAAAAAGAAAAGCATTTTCGATTTAATTTTTTTTAATTTTATAATATTTATAAAGCTACTCAACAACTGCATTGATTGGTTTCCTAAAATTATGAAGAAAAAATATATAATTCATTGCATAGAATTTTATAATTTTCCTGTATTTGGAAAAAATCTCGCGAATTTCACAATTTGCTAGAAAAAGTTTAATATTTTTTTAAAAAATATTTACCTGTTTCAAATTCTAGGGTATTTTTCCTGAAAAATAATGAATATGCCTTAAAAACTACACCTATAATTTCGACATTAAGTCGCTCAAACTGTGGCTTTTTTTTATTTTCCTTGGCGATAAAACCTCTAAAAGCTCCCTTTAACTGAGACGGTTGCAATTATGCTGATTCTTAAATGCGTGTAAAAAATGGCAGATCCATTTTCTATTATACTATCATCGTTTTATCTATACAAGTATTACTAAAATAAGGACCTTTTTATCACTCGTACACCCTATAGTCTTCTTTTGATAATTAACTTTTAGACTTAAAGCGTCTTTCTGTATCAAATGCCAAAAGAAACCTTCCTTTTAAAAACTTGTTCTTATCCGAAAAAATAATTGTTAAAATTAATTTTAATTTTTTTTTTCTGATATGGTAATGTGTTACATTTTTAACACGTGCTCCAAACGATGTTTGTATCCTGTGTTAAGTGAGCATCTTCCACCCACTCAGTTGGGTGGTCCAAGGAAGAGAGAAGGTGGAGATAACCACAGGGCGTTCCCCCAGGGCGCGCCTTTCATATCGTTTCTCGCTCCTTCACAACGGTTGACAATTTTTCCGTTAATTACAGAGGACTTTTGTCGAGTAAAATACACTGTGTCACACACTTTTCATTATAAATAAGCAAATTCTTTTAACTACGCCTTGTATTTTATATTTCGAATGAGAAAAAAATTTAATAAATTTTATTCTTTCTATTCATGGATATCTCCAACTTTTAATTCAACGTGCTTTCCTTTCAATAAAGGTGCTAATTGAAAAATTCAAGTATTAAATTTTCACCTGAATGAAAATCGTAACAAATATACGTCTTTCTGTTCGCTTTTAAAGTAACCGATGAAAGAATAATAAGTATTTTTTTTCTTGCAGACCATGTTCTTTGACAGCGAAGCATAAGTAAGAATTATTTATTTCGCATGTGATTTGCTAAGAACATGTCGGCATAAGACGCGCCATTTTTAGTGGTCCAAACAAATCCTATTCTCTTGCAACGTCATGTAGTTGTTTCTTTTTCAAGAATGAATGTTCTCCTTATTTATCGAAATATGTCGCCAAGTCTAGGATCATAGTAAGGCTACGAAACTATAACTTTTTTTTAATAATTATGTGATCGTAAAAAATAGCACGAATTACATTTCTGATTGACGTGTTAAACTTATAAAAGCTTTTACATTGTTTTGAAAGTATATTTGTATAATTTGATAACTAACTAAAACGGAACTATATGCAGTCGCATATGACTACTTAAATCCTATACCGCTTTGTTCTTTTCTTAACTTGCAACGGAGTATAGAGGTACTCAAGACATTAAATTTTATTTATCATTACATTTATTTAATTTTTTCAAATAAGAAATAGGTTTCTTTACTTAAAACTTTTCTCAATTTTTTTTCCCAATACAAAAGTAAAAACTGAAAATTAGAAAACGATGATTCCCCGAAAATTTCACAGAATCGGTACCTCCAACAGCTTTAGATTTTTCTTTTTGATTTAGAATTTATTTCACATATTCTACGTTGTGTCAAGTTTTTATTCTAATTCCACAATATTTGTTATAATAAATGTTAACGTTGAGTTTGTACTTACTTTAAAAAGAATGACCAAATATCATAAGTAAAGTTTCCTTTTACTTTTTGAGTAAAATTTTTAATAACCGAATGAAATATTTTGGGATAAATAATTTAACACCTATGAACGTGAAATAATTTATCTTTCAAACAAACTCACACCCTTTTTTATTCTGAAACAAAAAGTTTAAAATTGAAACGGTTTTGAAAACTGGTTATTATCTACAGTAAAAATTATTGTTTTTCCACAAAGTACAAACCAAAATATTTTTCGTTAAAAAGTGTATAATTCTAAAGCTTATTTCAGTATATTTCTTATAAGAAATCTCCCTATAAAGTGATTTCAGTTTTAGAGTTAGTATTAGAATTTAAAAAAATATTGTGAACTATGAAATCTACATTTTTCCGAATTCCCCAAAAATGTTTAATTGAAAAATTCCATAATCAATCTACAATTATTTTAAACATAATTAGAATTAAAAGGTTTCTTAATTATTGCTATTTTCAGATCTAAATTTCGAATTAAAAGAAGAAAAAAAATTCATGTAAAAATCTTGTATCAAATGTATTTACTGTTTCCCCCAGGCAATTAAATTGCACTCTTTTTTATATTAGTGTCATTTAATGTATAAAAACCCTTATTAAATTAAGAGTGTTAGTTACACTTCCATTTAATAAAATTATATTACCCTTAATTAAACCCTATTATTTAACTATTTAAAGTCATGCAAGACGCCCCAAAATTTAAAGACAAGAGCTTTCCCGTTGCTAGTCAAATGAAATGAAACTTAGGTCACTTTCCCCCTGAAAACGATAACTAGGATCTAATCATTTATTTGTTTATTGGCGCCCTCATCTCCTAGCTAATTGTGGCGTAACATTAACGCCGCAACGACCTAAAAGCAGGTGTCGCGCGTCACAGGTGGACCTTTACTGCTGTTGCTGCACACTCTACCCGTATTATAGCAACACCAGGGACGCACCACTTATTGAATTTGTTTTGAATCCTAATTTGCGGTGACAGTTAATGAGAAAATCAAAGAGAATGAGAACTAGAAAAAGCTTGACCGGTTCCTAAGGGGGAAATATAACTTTTATGTATTTATTCTTCGAGTGCTTCGTGAGCCTTTTTTATCTTATTAGTTATAGTTTAATAAAATAAATTAACACAAAAATTATAAGCAATGATATCTTATTTAAGAAGACTAAAAACATTAAAAAAATGTTTGATTGCACCAGAAAACTGCAAAAAAGGTGAAAGAAGGCTATTAGAAAACCATTCCACCGCAATCTAACAATCAAGCAATCAAACACGTTTTAATATTTTTAATCCCGCTTTAAATAATATTTACTGAGATTTTGATATTACTTTGGTTTTTGACAACCATTTTAAAAATATGTATTAAGAGAATTGATTGCATGACACCATGCACATACACTCTATGTGATTATACAATAAACTCGAAAAAATCTCCATTTATGGAACCATTACAGTAGTGTTACTCTTAAATACTAATACGAATTATTAATTGTAAATGTTTTACTAATCTATTAGTGGTCGCTATCCTCTTTTTGCAAAGACTTTAAAAATGCATTGAAATCTAACAATCACAGTTTTTTTTTTTTTTTTCTTTTTTTTTTTTTTTTTTTTTTTTTTTCGATGCAAATTATCTTTAAGCATTCTTTACTTTTTAGTTTGGCTTAAGCATTTTTTACTCTTTACTCTTTACTTTTGTCCTATTAAGCATTCTATACGTACTACAGCACATAACATAGCATATAATTTTCAAGCAACGAGAGCAATTCCAAATGTAAGGTCTCCTATTTTATAAAAATTTTAAAAATATCAATTAATTTTCTGAAATATTTCCGATTAATTTAAATCTTAACCGTTTGTCTATTTTCCTAACAATCCCCGAATCGCGGTTTTTAAGCACTATATGACAACCTTTGTATATCCATGTCAAACCAGCTCCCCTCCATGTCCTAACTTTATATATCACTCTATCATTGAGCAGAAGAATCAACTTTCTCATCAAATGTTATTTAAATTTAAAAGCTGGTGATAGTCACTAGGTGCAAGTCTAATCAGAAGAATAAATGTGATAATGTTTTATTTAAATTGTAGAAAAGCAACTGTTTGATTGGTGGCTTATAGAAAATCCTTAGATCCTTATCCAACTTTCCCAGTTTTGAAATATCGCTTTAAGTTACAGTTTTATCAGTGTTTCATAGTATCTATTAGCGTTGTAAAACTGGCAGGTATAAAACCAACTTACTCTGACTTTACTTCTCCGACAATGGCACGCAATAGATGGAGTTCAACATTTTATAAAGGAGATGGCGGAGAGCAGGTATGACACGGGCATACAAAAAACGAACACAACCTTTATAAAAATACATTTACTAATTGGGTGATTGTTTAATAAAACGAACAAACGTTCGACCTTTAAAATAATGCAAACAGTAAAAAATAAACATTAAAAATTTTAAGAGCCCTTACTTTTGGTATTACCTGCGCAATTCATTTGCATTTAATCAAATATTTTAGTAAATGTAAATGTAAGAATATGTTTTAGAATCTCACACAATTTTGAAATGTGATGCACTGTAAAAAGTTTGTTTAAAAGAGAAAAGAATACGAGTCTTTAGTTAAATTACGAAAGTACAGAGTGCACACAAAATAACGTGAGGTGTGTAGAGTTTCATAACACGTGATGTACTGATCGGAATTTTTTTTTAAAAATTTACACATATACTTAACAGAGTATGGGGTTTTAATTTCCAGAGGGAAAAAAATTTTGTTTAAAAAGTTGCCTATACGGAAAAATGTGGCGCTTCGAGCATGCATAATACGTGTAAGAAGTGGAGCAATAAATGACTTTTTATAATAATTTACGAATGTCGTTTAATGTGCTAACATTGCTTTGCGTGTCAGAGAAATTAACACAGATATGCTGAAAATGTTGGTACTCATCATGAAAGTATAAAAATATCAGAAAGGTTGTCACATTGAATCCCATTTGTAAATTATAAATAAATATTATTTATTGTTATAAAAAGTTATTTTCTGTTTTAGTTGACAAATATGCATTAATTTATCACACGTATTATGCTCGGAGCGCCAAGGAGAAATGTTAGCCTCGAATTCGAAAAATCTAAATCATTCAAAACTTTCAAATAATTCGTTCTGAAGAGATGCACAAACATGAACCTTTTCCATTGATTTTGCAATAGCCATTGTTATAAATTAAACTAGAAACGAGGAGGCGATTTTTTTCGAATATTATTAGAATTATATCCGTCGTTGAACAGTCGACTCAATTTTTGGGTTTACGACTACTAATGTTCACCTCCGTAGCCTTGACATTTTGAATTCTATCCAGAAGACAAGGGAACTCCTGGATCAAGTATTGAGAGAAATTTGCCTTCGTGGAGAATAATCGTGTGTAATATAAATGTAATGTAATATAAATGTAATGTAATATAAATGTAATGCAATAATGTAATATAATATTATTATTATTTTGACCGTCATTGAACAGTCGACCCAAATTTGGGCTTACGACTACTAATGTTCAACTCCATAGCCTTGTAATTTTAAATCCAAGACAAGAGAACTTCTGGATCAAGTATTGGGAGAAATTTGCTTTCGTGGAGAACATTTTTGACAGAACCAACCCGCATTTGCGTTACATGAGCAGGAAGACCACGAGAACCTCCCATGGTTAGTCTGACGGCGAGGGGACTCTAACCCATGATCCGTCTACCACTGAAGATTTTTCACTTCAGCACTGTGGTTGGTGCAAGCCGGATGCGGAACTCGTATGGACCAGCTAAGGCTGGGATTCGAACCCGGTTCACCTCATTGGAAGGCGAATATCTCCATCCCCTGAGCCAACGCGGCTCTTTTTCTAATATTGAAAAAATTATATCATTGATGTATGTTAGCTTACAGTTCTTCTTTTTATTGGCACTACAGTACAGCGTGGATCTTAGCCTGCCGCACAAAATTGCTCCAGACAGCTCTGTCCCTGACTTTGATCTTCCATTTGGAGTCATTGAAATTTTTGAACCATTTAAGACACCATCCATCCATCTTTTGTTTGATCTGTCTCTTTGTCTTATTGCACATGTGCTTCCAATGCAAGATCTTTACCACTCTGTTGTCAGGTGATCTCTCGATGTAACCATAAAAGAGCTTACAGTTCTATTAAGTGAAAAAAAAAAGAAGTTTATTCTATGTTCTTAATTGGGTACTTACAACTCGAGAAGATGACGATCACTAATATCCAGACACAAGAAATATGACAGCTGATCGTTTATATAGAAAATGGTGTCTCTCTAAATATTCCCACATAAGTTAGAATGTTAATTAATGTGAAGTTAATTAAATACAACACCGTATCGCACATCAGATTTGTCGGGAAAAAATAGTTCTTTCGCGTCTACGTCTTTTACTTAATTTCGATATTTGTTTTGTTTACCTAGCAACTTCAATGCATAATTAGTTTGTTTCTGCTTTACATAAGTTCCTATCTGTCTTTGTGTTAAGTACGAAATTTGTAGTGAAATAATAGAAATCTTTGTGAAAGAATATAGAATGCGTCACCAAACAGAATTGATACTTGATGGGCTTGACTTACTCGAAATAGAATGAAAAGAACAGCTGCTAAGGTAAACAAATGCCACGTTTCAACAACCAATCAGAATCGAGATGCACACGCTACGTCCTTTGCAGGTATCCCATTGGTTATGTCAAGTAAGCTTGATGATGAACGCGAATGGCACATAAGAACAGCGTCATGAAACTAGTCTGAAACCACGTATTTGTTTTGTTTATAGCCACTAATTTGCTTATTTTTTAAAACTAAATAATTAAATATAAATGGTTATTGAAATAAAAGAATACGTTTTGTACATAAAAGCATAAACTAATTCGTTTAGGAGAGCCGTGAAAATAGATTTAATATCATTGAGGCCAGTGATGCTTAATTAATTTTGGTAATAGGTACTACTGTTAATATACCAATTGGTTCTGGTTTAATAAGTATTTACATACTAATATAAGTATCATGGTACTTACAGTAAAAATAGATTTTTAGGACCTCCCCCCCCCCCCAGAGTGAAGAGTATCGGCGAAAGGATTGTGATTAATTTTGACTATCATAAATTAACTTTCTGACAAATGATAGTGAATGTGGATACTCTTTATCTTGATTAGATGAACTTCTAAAAACGTGTTTTGATTAATCTAGTAACGTAAAGCCCTCAGGGAAGAGCAATAAACAATAAAAGAAAATGAAAATGGATTTAGTTTAATTTTATTAATTGTGCCAATTTATGCCTTTCTGCATGATATCATAGTGCTGATCAATACAAATTTATTAAATATACTAGGGAACAGTTTGTTTCTTGCATTTATATAAATATTTTCAAAATTTGAGTGTGAGAATTTTAAATCTGAAATTAGTTTTGCTCTTAAAAAGCCACTGTTTTTTTAAATGACATTTTTAGTCTATTTTTATCGAAATGTAGAAGTTTAAAAACGTTATATATAACAGGGGTAAACATTGTGTCAAACCTCTAAGGGAGTTAGGACACATCATTGGGATTAATATGAAATTGGAACTCTCGGAAATGTCATCATACGCGGCTAGGGGCCCTTCTTTATTAAGACCTGATCAGAAGCACGCGAAGAAACAGTTTATAATAGGGAAGCACCCCTTGCGGCATGTGATGACATTACCGAGAGTGGGTTCCTATGCAGTTTTAATGCTAATGATTTGCTCTCACACCAATAAAAGTTTGTAGAAACATTTACGTGACGTATCTTATGTATAACGCTTTTAAACTTGTACATGTCAACAAAAAAATAGATTTAAAATGTCATTTTTAAAAAAAACTGTAGCTTGGGGAGAGCAATCAATTGAAGATTTGAAATCAGCGACATGAAAATATCCAAGATTCGTTTAAAAGAAATCTTATGCAACAGTAAATAAAAAAAAATGTTTTCCAGTGTTTACTTTATTGCATGCCGTATGAAGAACGGGTATTCAATCAGTAAGAATGAAAGTTAATATTTTTTTTTAACGTCTAAACCAAGTGATAAAGATTTAAACATTTTTAAAAAAGGTATTTATCGAAGGGACAGAAGCTATTGAAATCTGACCTATAAATTAAGACAAAGAGCAATCAGTTAGTTTCCCTGCCGAGCTCGGTAGAGGATGTGTCGCGCGTATGTCCCGTGCCTTGCGCGTGGCAATATGTGGGTTCTTTGCATATTTTTCCTCTCTACAAAATCTATTTATTTTGTTTATTGCCTTTTTATTGATGGATTTGCTTCTGTAGCAATCAGTTAGATCTCTATTTCAATTTGTTCCTTTTTTCTTTTCTTTTTTTCTTCTTTCCTCTTTTTACCGTTTTTCGTTTCTTCCGCTTTCGTCTTTCGTTTTCTTTTTTTTCTTTCTTTTCTATCAGGTGGACTAATGAGTGTTCCTGGATTCTCTGCAATCATTAGTATTTTTTTTTTTCCCATCAGGGGCGTGAGTTTCTTGGCATCCTTATAAATTTTCTGATTTATTCCATCGTGATGCAGTTATACATAATTTCAGAATTTATGTTAGCTGTTTTCCTCATTTGGTAAAAATTTATAATTAATTACAAAAAGAAATATTGACTGTTAATCACATAGTTGTTACTCCTGAAATTAGAATTAAAGGCTAAACATATAAGGTTAGCTAAGACTTTATTAAATTTGCATTTACGGCTACTAAGAATTATTATTATTATTTTATAACCGCAGTTAAAAAGCCAACCCAATTCTGAGTTTTTGACTAACAATGATCAACTCCGTAAACAGCGTAATTTTAAATCCAACCCAAGGAACTCTTGAATCAAGTATCGGGGCAAACTGGCCCTCGTAGAGGACTTTTTGATAGAACTAAAGCTCTTTTTCTTTACTTGGAGGGGAAAACTACGAAGACCTCCCACTGTTAGCTAGAAGGCAAGAGGATTCTAACCCATGATCCGTCTATCACAGAGGATAATTTTCGTCAGCAATGTGGTTCATGTGAACTGGGAGCAGAATTCGTATCAACCAGCTAACGCTGGGATTCGAACCTGGGTCACCTACTTACTGGGAGGCGAACGATGTACCGCTTGATCTACCACTGCTTTACTATATTATTATTATTATAATTATTATGAGCATTTCGCTTACAAAATTCACTTCAGGTGTGTATAACGTGTTCAATTCTATTTTGAATGTTCATTATGATAATTAAAAAATTATTTGAGTTCTTAAACCAAACAAAACCTATATTTATTCATCTAACATTTTATTACATTTATTTATTTATTTTGTTTATTTTTTTTTTAATTTAATCACTTATTGTTTCATTTATATTACATTTTTCTGTAATAAAGAGTAGATATTAGAAATTTTACTAAATTTGTTACAAAATTATTATTCTTCTGAAGCGAACTGGTCATCGAGTTAAAAACGTTATCGCTATTTACCAGTTAGCCATTTATCGCCATGTACGTCCATGGGCAAGTTTACGATTTCAAATAAATATGGACTAGTCAATGAATCTGAATCTGGGTACACTGTAAAAAAGTTTTTCTCAAAATAGAGCAAAAATGTGGCAAAATAGCTCCGAAACAAATAATAGCGGAATTCGAAAACCCCATGTATTTAAATTTGAAACAGCATATGCTCATTTTCGAACAAAATGCGTAGTCACAAAAGTTTTGTGGAGGTAGGAATGTGAGATAGAGGTGTTCGAACCAAGGACTACCGGGTTCGTATTAAGTTGCTCTACCCACAATAATTGAACTTCCCGATCCAGGGGGAGTCAGAAAGCTGCATATGGTGGCTGCCGCAGTGATGCATCATGACATACTAATTTCCAATTTCAATGGTACAAAGGGTTGGAATTTGAAAAATATTGTCTCAGTAGCTTAGTCAGGAGATCGATAACTTTCATTTAATTTTTTGCTTATCTTGTTATAGTTTAAAAACTTTTAACTGAATGAAATAACGCTTCTTAAATCTAGCTTAAGTGGGTTGTACAGTTTGTTCGCAGAGAGCGAGCACAGTAGTTAGCGAGCGTGTTAACTCATATAATAAAACTTGAAGATTTTAAATATTTTTTAATACATACAATACCATCTCGATACAGCAAACAACGGAAAATAATTAGAAATACAGCTTAACAAAATAAGGTACATGTCCGTACACAACAACACAGTGAATTGACATACGCTTTCAAGGATGCGTGTCTTATATGCAACTTCCATAATGATACGCACGAATGACGTCACTTACATTATCTGGAAAAAAATATCTGTTGCCAACACACCGAACTTAATTCTGTTAATTTAATGTGTTCAGAAGAGTAACAAACCACTCCAACAGAACCATTGTGGTTAGGGCATTCTACTGTAATCCCGGAGGTACTTGGTTCGAAACCCACCTGTAGCAAAAGAGTAATTAGTCTCACATAATTCGCCCTCCGCTTCAGTTTTGAGACTACTCAATTCAAAACTTTTTATAGTTTTCCATTGATAGACCTACATAATCTTGATGGTAACCGTCAATAATTCCATCATAAACCATTATATTTTTTGATGATAACCAACCCATCCCAAATTACCATCCCCCCAATGTAGGATTTTGGACGATTTATGATGGTCCAACAAAATAATAATAACATGTTTTGATGGTTTGTTCTTTTTGAACCATCATAGTTTCTTAGAAATCAGATGCTGGAACGATCATGAACCATCATCACCCCAATGTAGGCATTCGGACTGATAAATGATGTGCCAACATTAAAAAAAACTAATTAGTTTTGATGATAAATTCTTGCTGAACCTACAAGAATTTCCATTAAATCATCATGGAAATGTATTGCTGTACCATTATGGACCATTGCGAATTTCCATAGTATACTAGAAATCAAATATTGGAACGGTCATGAACAACCATCATGCCAAAATAGGAATTCGGACTGATTTATGATGAACAAAACTCTATTGTTTTGATGGTATATTCCTGAGAAGCATCAAGAATTCCCATTATATCATCATAGAAATGTATAGTTGGAATCATCACGGATCATCATGGATTATTGGTTCACGAAAATCAAACTTCCCTTGATGGTTAACCATCATAGTATTAAAATAATATTTTCCGTCATGGAATGGTGGAATGGCATATTAAACACCATTAACGCATAGTGGAAATGCTAGAGGATGGTGACCATCAAATGATGATGGACCATCATGAGTCACACTGAAACCAACATAAACCACCAAAATATTTTGATGGAACCATCAACAATTTTGACTTGGGATAAGTATTTTGCCAAAAAATGATAATAAGATGTTACAATTTATTATACTTGGGGTTTCAAATTCGACTATATTTGTTTCAGGGCTATTTTGCCATATTTTTGCTCTTTTTTGAGAAATCCTATTTTTACAGTGTATGGTTGAAATGATTAATTTACGGCATGAAACCAATATTTCTTAAAGTTAAATGATTTCTAATGAAATCATTTTGTGTAAAATGGTTACATACACTTTCTAATTTAAAATAAAAAATTTCTATAAATGGAAGATGAATCTTTTAATAAAAACGTTGATATTGCAAGGACATGTTAGAAATTAATTTTGCAAATTTAAACCACTGAATCAATGTTTATTTTCTAATCTCTAATGATTTGATAAAAATTAAACTGAAATTTTACCGTCTTTAAAAATTACAAACTGAAATATTCTCGTCTGAAATTAACAATTTTACGAAATCGTCAATCCGTTGAGAATAAGTAATTCAGAAAGAAAACGGGTTTACGGTCACGAACATTTTTTCGTAAAGTTTCTTAAAAATTAAATTATTTTTGGTGCTCATAAATTCGTCATACCATAATGAAAGAGGAATCATAAAATGCTAAGTCCTATAAAAAAATATCATGGAGAGCGTAAAAGAAATACAAAATAAATTTTAAAAAAACACCATGATTTTCATGCATAGAATAAGACGTTTCAGTTAATTGTGCTGCCATCTAGTAGAGATTCCAGTAAATTGCAAAGTACCTCTTTGGAAACAATACGAAGAAACAGTTAGATGAAAAAATGTCACATTTAAAAAAAAAAAAGTTTCAGTTCATCACTATATTGTCCCAAGCCCTTTTCTTCGGTGACCAAAATATAAACAATTTCTTACTCAAAGAAATCGAATTGGGGAAAAACAGTTTAATTTAATAAGGTGCCCACAGAACAATTTCAACTCTCATCGTAAGATCTAGTTTGTAATTTTACTGTTAATCTTAAAACGTGTGTTTAAAACACTTTAATAGTCAGTCTTAGAACTTAAACTTTCACCAAATGTGATACCAATCCTAATTAAGTCAGTTCCGTCCTTCAAAAATCACCATAAACTTAAAATTCTCGTCTAACAAAAAAGAGTTTCATTAAAAAATGTCATAACACATCTTTAAGATCTTCTTTCTCCGAGGGGGTTTGGACCTTGAAAAGTAATGACTTTTCTTTATTTTTCTTTTATTGCCTCTCCAGTTATAGCGTGTCATCGATATCGATTAAAACTGTCATTTAGCGAAAACGCGTCTTGAAAAGCAATTTAGACTTCTTTTTTTTTTCTTTTGTTCCTCCGCCATCCTCCCTCTTGACACCTTTAAATAATTTAAAGATGGATGTTGAAAATAATCTTAAAAAACACTTGTAAATTCTGATAAAGAACACGAAGATGGCGAGAAGAAATTTGCATGTAGCTGTTCGTATCGATGTATCTGATGTCTGAAAATAATTATAAAATAAAAACTATATTTTTTGAATTGTAAAGCTAAATTGATTATATTTCAAATAAAAATAAATAATGCCAATCTGTTCAAAATATTATTTCTCATGCTATCAATCTAAATCTAATTATTGATTGATTTTTGAGTCATAATAGGAAGATAAATTATAAACTAAATTATTATTGTATAGAAAAAATTATTATAAACAAATATTTAAAGCTAAATTAATAAAACAATCGTTTAAATAAGTATTTTATCATTTTTAAAAAAAAAAAACAATTAAAATCTCAGAATTTAATAAAATAAAATTATTATTTTTTGAAACTTTCAAATTAGAAACTAATAAGCAAGTAATTTTTTAAATACATTTTTCCCTGCTACTTTTTTATCATTAATCATATAGAACAATAGAATTTTAAATCATCATCAGCTTCTTTTGAATAATCTTTCATCAAAAGATTTCTGATAATAGCCTGCAAGTGGCATAAAGTGGATATTTCGATCCTGATTGGTTGTTGAAACGTGGTATTTGCTTACATTAGAAACTGTTCTTTCGATTCTATTTCGAGTAAGCCAAGCCCGTCAAGCAACGATTCCCTTAAGTGACACATTCTTTCACAAAGATTTTCATTCTTTCACTATTACTTAACACAAAGACAGGCATGAAGCCATTTGGAACATAAACAAACTAATTATACATCGAAGTTACCAGGGACACAAAACAAAATTATATCATGGTTACAATAAAATACGTAAATAAATAATAAATCTATGTTAAATAAATTTGATCTGCGATACGGCACTGTATTTAATTAGCTTCAAGTTAAGTAACACTTTAAACTAAACTAAACTCTGCGGCACGACAGCCCATAGAGGGCCAAGGCCTACTGTGCCCATCTCAGTTTTCTTGACCTTGGGCAGGAGCAGATGTTCCGGTCAGGTGGTCAGCCGAACGCGGAACCCCCAGTGTTAAGTAACACTTTAACTTGAGTGAAAAAACTTGGCTCATCTTTTACACGCCATTTTGCTTATAAACAATCAGTTGGTACTGACGTCATAGGTCACATACGTATCAGTGATCTTCTTCTTGATGTGCAAGTATCCAATTGCATTTAAAAAAAAAAATTTTTTTTCTTAATTAAATATCAAAATAATAACAATTGTTTTTTGGTGGTATATATAAACTACTTCAATAGAGATAATATTTTTAACTTTATATTCAGACTTTTCAATTTATTTTAAGCAGTTTTTAATCAAGAATTTAATATATCATTAAATTAAAAAATACGAATAATTTCAAAATAAAATGGTGAAATATACATTATATTTGTCCTTTTTGATTTATATACAGAAAAACACTTCCGTGAACTAAAGTAATTTTAAAAACAATTCTTAAAAACAAGAATTTTTCTATGGTTTTGAACGAAAAGGTAAGAAATGAAACATTGGAGGTAACTTACAAGAATCGAGTTGATATAGTTTCTGATAGCTTTCATTTCATATTACATTCATTTTATATGAAGTTTATCTTAAATACGTTGCATGAGTTTTTTATAAGACTTTTAAAAGTTTATAAATATTTGGTGGTTTCTTTAATTGGTGGTTTTGTCAATATAAAATCTAACACTTTTCATTTGATTTCTTTAAAAATTTTAAAATAAATTCTTTTTTGCAACACATTTTAAGAAAAACTTTATATAAAACATAATAAACATAACACCTAGAAACTATATAAACTATATTCTTATTAATTACATACAATTTTTCATTTCCTATTTTTTTAACCATAGAAAACTTGTTTTTTTTTTTTTCTTATTTAATTTCCTACTTTTCGTTTATTTTATTTCCTACTTCGTCTTAGCATTCCTTAAGTCTTTTTTTTTTTTTTTTTTTAAATAGTGCTTTTTTTTTTACCCATACTCTCTCCTCTTTGTTGCAATGACAATAAATCTTGATTTCAAGTATGATGCAAAACTAGAGGCATATTATGTTAATATGCCTCTAGTTTAGTTATGTTAATATGCACTAATTTTAACTACCGAGAAAAACTTACATCTGCTTATCTTCTCTTTTTCTTACCTTTTCATGCGAAACTATCGAAAAATTGTTTATTTAAATTATTTTATTTCCTACTTTTTGTCTTTGCCTTTTTAGAAAAAAAATTAAGTCTTATGCCTTTTAATAAAAAATTTTACTTTAATTTTATCAATTATTTTCACACCTTTCTTGATTTGGTACTGAGAGTAAACCTTGATTTGAGGTCAAATATATAACTAGAGAAAAAAGCTTATATAAATCTGCTGAGCTTCTCCATTATTAACACAGTAGATAGTTAAAGTGGAATGAAACTTAATATAGAGGTTTTTTAGTATTGCATTACCGATTAAATTCTCATTCAATTTAAATTTTAAGTTACGATAAAAAAAGGATAATAAAAAATAATATCATAGATGATTAATCCTTTCTGAAGATTCGGTGTATATTTTAATTGAGTATAATTGAACATTGGAATTAAGCTCTTATTAGGAAAGTAAGAAGTCAGAGTTGGATTCTTGTGTTTCAACTACCGATTTCGCGGCTCTAATAAACACTGCAAAATCATACACAAACCTAAAGGACATCTATCGACATATCGATAATAAAGGTATTATATATTTTTTTATATATTTATTTCTGACTTAAAACGCCTGAACTTAAAACTTACATTCTTTTTCTTTTCTTTCTTTCTTTTTTTTCAGAAAAACGAGACAAGTTCTAACGAAACAAATTAAAAAGCCCTCTCTCTGGAAGAAAATATATTCGGAAACCGAACTTACATGATCTTAATTTGTCCCGAAAAAAACCAACCATTTCCATCAAATAAGGAAAAAGCTTTTATACACAGTTTTTCCATTGGCTGACGCATAAATTTAAGTCTTACATTCTTTTCTCCGAAAAACGCGAAAGAGAATTTTCTTTCTCTGATAAGCATCGCCAGCGAAATAATTAGAAAATAATTGCAAATTGGAACCTGTCGAAGACCCAGAGTTACTTCGCTTTGATTTTTTGATCGGTCTTTTTATTTTCGACTCGTCCTCTTTTTATTAGAGGTGTTTTTTCATTTAATAATAGCCTCATGAATCTAAGCAGCCTCGAGACCAGAGATCATTACTCATATGTCTGATAGAGCAGCCTTTCAGCGAGGTGTGAAGATTACAGTTTTTAGCAACTTTCGCCTCAACCCTTTTTTAGATGAGATCTATTAATTTCTTTTAGAAACCGCCTTTGACGACACTCTGATATTAAAATAATGATTACGATAGACATTAAAAAGAAAATGAAGAAGTGTTTTCTGGTAGACCTTGTGTTTTCTGATACGGAGTTTTATTTGCTTTGGTATGTCCTCCGGGCTGAAGAAAAACATGGCAAACATCGTCACAAAGACGGTGTTATTAACTTAATGAGTTGTCACCGCCTTTTTGCTCTCATATTCGGAATAGCTTTATGCAAATAAGGTGCGTGCGCATGGACAATAAGCAGTGTCTTGTTGTGGTTTTGACGCTCGATTTATGAGACTGTCCACAATATATGCACGCCTTCCTGGACAGTTAGAAGAAAATAATTTGAAAATTTGTAGAAATTAGTTTTTTTTTTATTCCTTTCTTTCAGCGTTTTGTAATTCTGTAAATGAGTATATTTGTTATTAAATATCTATATTCTTATCAAATAATTAATGATGGATTTAATTAATGATGGAAGAGTACTGAAAACATTAAAATTTAGTATCTTATACAGAATGTTAATCATAAAGAAAATGTAATTTATTTTTATATGAATAAATTATTTACTAAATACGCTAAATCTTGACGTTGTAGTTTTGCTTGAAATAAATTTAGTGGTTACGCTGTGCAAAAATGTATTAAATGGAGCACAAACATACCCCAGCCACAGATATTTGGCAAGGGCTGGGACATTGAACTATTGAGCTCGCTCAGGATTCTTTCAACTCACAAAGTTTAAAGAATCATTTAACTATGTCAACTTTTCGAACCATTCAGTTTATAATTTAAACGTGATGTCATAATTTTTTATTTAATTAAACTTCTTTTATCGTTAGTTTAATTAATTCTTACGTAAAACCAAGCTGCAACAGAAAATATAAGGATCAATAATATTCGATTCATGAAGCTCCAGGAAGTATGGAACATTCTTTGAAACTCTGGTTCCACCGCTCTATCTAAAACTCACCAATCAGATGATTAAGTTTCTTTACGCATATTTAACACGAATTTTTATTTTGTTTAGAACGTTACAATAAAAAAAAATACGGTAAAGGCATCATCAGAAAATATTTTGCATTAAAATTAAAAGTTTGTTTTCAAAACTTTTTATTGAACACGATGAAATCGTTTGTTTATTAAAAAAAGGGATAGAATATCTCCTTTCTAAGATTTTATTTTATTTCATAACCATCGCTGATGAGCAGACCCAATTTTGAGTTTACAACTAACAATGTTAAATGTGGCATATCCCATGTACACCCTTTTATTTATTAACCAAGAACTATCTGAACATAAAAGGTACATTTTCTGATGCAATCTTTCATGCTTAATTGAAGAAGACTAATCCTGAAATTGAAGTAATAATTAAAAAGTTATAAAAAAATTTAGAATTATCAAGAACACAGTTTTGTACTTATAGTCTGGTAAAATAAGACATTTTCTTCAGTAAAATTAATATCCAAGATTTTTTTTCCATAGAAAGCTTTGTTATGCCATTATAAACAATATCAGAAAACTCTTTTTTGTAAGTTTCACCTTTTTTGAGAAGAAAATGGCGATGATTTAAGGCGGGAGGATCTGAGTTTAAGCATGACAGCCCAAAAAATTTATTAGTTTTTATTACCGAATTATTAGTCCCACTGACAGGAGTCTTATCTCATTTAATTTAGCGTCTAATATACAAATATTTCATTCGAATTTATATTGAATTATTTTTTAAATAGTACA
Source organism: Parasteatoda lunata (assembly GCA_949128135.1). NCBI lineage: Eukaryota > Metazoa > Arthropoda > Arachnida > Araneae > Theridiidae > Parasteatoda > Parasteatoda lunata. The sequence goes on along the minus strand of OX421971.1, from coordinate 114,337,781 downwards.
GTATAAATAGGGTTTTAACCTGTCGCTTAAAAAAGCTATTAGTTCTATTAACTCGTGTTTGATGTAATTCAATTTTAGCGTTTTAAAATGCAAAGGTAGCAATATTTCATTTGATTACATAGTAAAATCTGATGCATAAATAGGTACAATTGTACATTTTTGTATATGAAACCCTTATAACTTATAAACTATTAATCCGATCGTCTCGATCGATTCAAAGTAAAAAATACATTGAAAACAATGCCCCTCTTGTTTAGATAGAAAAATCAGATGCATAAATAGGTAAAAGAACAGAATTGTACATCTGTGGGCATAAAATTCTTATAACTTCTAAGCTATTATTCCGATCATCTCGTGAAAGTATACATCAGAAACAATACCTCACTTGCGTGTGAAGAAAGATATCAATTCTCTCCCTTGAATCAGTGTCATTTCCCTCAAAATAGAGGAAAGTAAGGAAATTTTCAGTTATCATTTATTAGGACATAACAAAGCTTTCGATAGAAAGAAAAATCTTGAGTATTAGTTTTTCCAAAGAAAAAGTCTAATTTTAATGGACTAATTGGGTTTCTATTCAATTTTACTTTTTTTTTATCTTCGATTAGTGATGCTCTTCATTTTTTACTGTGAATAAAAATGCCAGTATTGGCATTATTAAACCTTATTATCATTACGTACAACAGCTTTCGTTTCTAAAAACGATCAATTATACAGTCTAATTAATTACAGTCGGACCTCTCTTTAGCGAAGTCTCTGAATCTCGATAATAAATTCGCTAAATGGAAAAATCACCTTTTGAAATACTTAAACAACACAAAACAGGTTTTAAATTCATAGACATTAGGCACAATTAAAATAGCAATTGATGCACCTTCATCTTGTAAACTACAAAGACACTACATCTTGTAATTTATTTTATGAATCTCAACCATAAAATAAATCTGCATGGAAAGCAAGAATAGAGTAGAACATTATCCAGTGTTACACTATCATGCTGTTTGTATCACAATTTTCAACTTTAAAAAAAAAGCTAACTTTATGTATAAATTTATAGCTGCATTTATTATAAAAGTAATTTTAAACATACATCACCACGTGTGTTATTGAGTTTAATTGCTACAGATAAAATCCGTTAATTCGGTCTGAGTTTTTCGTTTGAAACGTATACGAAACGGGAAAGGGATTTTACTGCTTTCTCTAAAATAACTTTTAGAGAAAGCAGTAAAACATTACATAAAACAATGGCTTCGAAAATTAATTCAAGTTCATTTCTCCCATACAATGCGTTAACAAGTTTGAAATGTTCTGAAACATTTCAGAAAATAGAGAAAGTGGATCTCAAAGAAAAGTTCATTAAATAGAAAATTCACTTCGCTATTTAGTTTACAAAGAAATGTTCTTGGTTCCTCAAAAGAATTCGTAAAATAGAGAAAATCGCAAAATGGAAATTCGTTAAATAGAAGTCCATGATAACACGATAATTAACGTTCTTTTTTTCCCAACGTAATCAAATATACCGGTTCGCATATTCCAATATTCCTTTTTTGTACATTAGAACATTTTAGTTTCTTAAATAAGCCACGTTTAATTTGAAGTTGTTACTAAAATAATAAGTTAGGTTGACGTTGGCGGAAAAATTAATTTAAAAATCACGCCAAGTGTGCATGAGAATCAGAATATATTTTTACCAACATTCACAACGCGTGAATTCAATATCTCAAGCTATTTGAAGTAGATGAATCATATAATTAAGCTAATGCATAATAAAACTAATGCTAACTCTGCTTTGGCAGTATGATAAAGTTTACATGTGCACTTATTACATCGGTGTAATATGGTTGCACCAAAAATCTTTCTACCAGAAATAAAAAGCAAGCAAAATTTGAACACAGATTCAAAGCTTGCCATCGATTACTAAAAGGGAGAATAAAATCATTATATCTACTTTAAACACTATAACAGGCTGTCAATTCTATTTATTTTATAACTATAGTTGAACAGCCGACCCAATTTAGGGTTTACATCTACTCCGTAACCTTATAATTTTCAACCCAATCCAGAAGACAAGGGAATTCCTAGATCAAGTATTGAGTGAAATACGCCTTCGTGGAGGACTTTCTGATGGATCTAACCCGCATTTGCGTTATATGGAGAGAAAAACCACGAAAAAAAACCAAGGTTAACCTGGGGGTAAGGAGACTCTAACCTCATGATCCGTCTACCATTGAGGATATTTTACGTCAGCACTGTGGTCGGTGCGGAATTCGTATCGACCAGCCATCATTGGGATTCCAACCCGGTTCGCCTCATTAGAAGGGTGAACTCTCTATCCCCTAAGGAACCACCACGGCTCTTATTCTATTTATTATAAAAACTTTAAAAGACTGAAACACCCTGATCAAACGAAGAACAGAAGGGCAGAAGATTCTAAAGAAGGCGCTGGCTCAGAAAGAGCGTCCGTGTCAACAAAAAAGATTTATTGCTTTTTTCACAGTTTTATGTAACCCAAATTTTTTTAATATACATTGTTTTAATTCAATCAAATAAAGTAGAACTTGATAAACATTAGTACGGTTATAAAACTTGCCATTGAAAACTCATAAACATATCGTAAAACACTTTCAATTTTAAATTTTTAGTAATTTTAGAGATTTTCGTAACCTATTATTTAAAATATCACTCCAGTTTTCCAGACGTTTTTTTCATCTTTTATCTTTCTTATAGAGTTTTGTTTTTTCCTATCTTCTTAAACATCAGTAGTGCTTTTACGTTTATCTTTCTTATATTTTTCACCAGTTTCAGCTTCTTCTTTCTTTTCAACCTGTTCAACCATGCTCTGAGTCCTCTTGCACTTTTCACAATTTTCTCCTGATACAGCGTACTTTAATATCAGCGCTTCCTCGTCTTCTGTTATTTTAAATTTATCTATACCTTCTTCCTTTTCAGTAGTTTTTCCTTCCTTATCCTTCAGTTTATCTTTGTCAGCTGACATAGCTTATTTGTGATAAATGTTAAATACACGCATTTACAAATTTCTAGTATTAATTTAGAAGCTCTTTAATGACCGATTTCAAATAAGTCTTACTTATTTTCAAACGAAAGCCAAATGAATGTTTTTATCACCTTAGTTTAATGACAGTTTCGACCTGTGTTCAACAAATCACGCTTGGAACCTCTGCATACGGTATTTAAAATTTTTTTGAGAATGCAAGTTCTCGAAAATTTTTTGACTTATGCTGACCCTATAATTTTATATATATACTTAGTGCGAGTCATTCAAGAAAGGCAAATAATAAATATACAAGAACAAATAATAAATTTTGTTTAAAAAAAAACCTTGTGCCGTTAATTTCTATCACTTTTGTGTGGAGAAAAGTGTTACTGACCATGCCAACCTTCATCTAACAAAAGGTACCTCAAGATTGAATCGAGTTAGGTCTAGTGATATACTAGTGAATAGATGTTTAATAATTGTAGTGGTAGTTAAGCCGCAATACTCCACCAGAAATTTATCTGGGATAGAATTCGATGCACGGATACCACTAGTTGCCGTATTTGTGAAAGACTGGGAGAGCTTATTGGGAGCAAGACAGGCCAATATTAATTGTATCGTTTATGTTGCTTAGATTTAATGTAATAATATTCTACGTCCAGACATTTTTACAACAGATTTTTTATTTATCACTTTTCTGCAACTTCTGCATTCCATTTTTTAGTTGTCATCGCAACCAATGTTGCCAGAACCTACAACACTAAACAGAACAGACTTAAGTGCTACAGAGTAAGCTATAAGCCACAACAAGCTGTGTTAAATTCACCGGAATTTGAGCGCTTGCGGTGAGAGCTGTATTAAGTTCATCAAGTTTTGAGCGTTTGTCGTGACTGCTGTATCAAGTTCAGGGTTGTGTGTATGGTCTCTCCTGCGTTGCTATTAGCAGTCGAGTGTATTCTGGACCCCGTTCTGTGTAATTGTGACTGCGAAGCAACAGCGATAGGAGGACGATTACGCAGTCACAAATAACAAGTCAACTTTTCAATGTGAACCATTCATCGAAGTAGGCATGTTCATAGCACGTCCGCAGGTCACCAAAGTGGGGAAATATGTTATTGACCATGCCAACCTTCATCTATCAAACTGTATCTCAAAATTGAATCCAGTTAGTATGTCTTATATACTAGTGAATTGATGTTTAATAATCGTAATGGTAGTTACGCCACATTTTTAACTTAGTCTCGTCTAGTAAAATAATAAACTTATATTAGAACATATAACCATACGTACTTGTATGCTGTACTTACTCAAATTAAAAATACTTTGTTTTTAACTTTAATCTTTTGATTTGAGTAACATGTGGTATAATGCTGTTGAACAAGGCAACTCGTGATATTTAAAATTAACCACTATCAAGCTATTTTCTCTTGTACTTATATGTTCAGGGGGGGGGGCTTAAAACACCGATCATAAGAAAATGTACAGTATTGATGCAAATGTGATAATGGTTCCAAATTTATTCATAAAATACTTATATAAGTTTATATTTGGTACTTATTAAAGCAAAACCAATTACCTTGAAGCTAATAATACCTAGTACCAAAGTTAAGCATCATTAGTGTCAAAAATATTATGGCGACTTTTGCGGTTTTCCGTAGCGAATAAGTACATTTTCACCATTAATTTTTTATTTCAGTTCATAGCTTATTTTTTTTATTTCAATTAGTACCTACTGCCAAAATTAATTAAGGATCATTGACCTCAATAACAGTTTTACTATCTTTTACCCTCTTAAGCAAATTAGTAACATTTCTCCATTAATTTTGCATTTTAGTACATAGTTTAATAAGTAACTCTTACCAGAATTAATTATTGGCGTCAATAATGATATCGTTTTTTTATGTTTTTTCTCAACTAATTAATTTAATTTCTCCATCAATTTTGCTTCGCTGTGCAAGACTTTTTTTTTAATTTTAATCATCTTTAAATTATTTATTTTTATAGTAACACGTTCTAAGAGCATAACTATAAACAAAATAAACACATGGTTTCAGGTAATCTGAGGAATAATAATTTGGTGGCGTAGTCTGCTTATACTACAACAATCACATTGATCATTCAGACAACTTGACATAACGAATAAAAACTAGGTAATTAGGTATTACAGAACGCGCAATAGGCAGATTTTGTTTATTAAAGTTATGAACTAGCAAGCATCACTGATGTCGTCTTTAAAATGTTTGACAAAACTTTAGCGTTTATAAATTACTTTAAGACAATAGCTTCCGATAACTGAATGAGAAAATTTAATTTTTTAAATATCTCTCTATAAAAAATGTAATTAAAAAATCGAAAATCGTGTTTCGTAATTTGTTTACAATTGTATTCATATAACACATTAACACACATTAATAACATTAACCACAATCACATACCGACACAAGCATTATTTAATTATATGTATCGATAGATTTTAATCAGATACTTTGATGTTCAACCAACAATAACCCACATAAAAATCCCAAAAGACCTAAAAGTTCTCACGATTAATATGCAAACAAAGCAGCAAATTAAGTTTAAGTAGTCTTATTAAATATCGGGAAAACATCCACGCCTAATATTGTTGTTCTCCGATGAACCGGTACTTGCTTAGTTTTTTTAATTACCGACTTTAATTTTATTACTTATTTTATATATATAATAAAATTATTATAGGGATCGTTGCCATAAAATAAATTTTTCACTGTTGAAAAAAGTAATGCGTTATTAAATATCAAAACTAAAACCAGGAAAAGTTCAAACCTTATAGCCAACAATATAATAATCATGTTGTTAAAAAAAGGTTTTGGCTATAACTATTTGCATCGTAATCGTGTTTTTTAGTTTTTGATTGGCCCAGCCGATAGCAAGAAGGCAATTTTGATTATTTGTGACTTTATTATGGGATTAAATAATACGAGATGCATGTGTCATAAATTATGGACCTTTTGTCTAGCTATAGAACCATTGTCAATCTTTAACTAGTTTTAAGTTTCTGAAAGAGACCTAAAAGTAATGCTTTTTCTCGACAAAAAAAAAATGGCCCTAAAAAATGATAAAAAGTAAAAAGTAAATTAGCTTATAAAATCAGAATGCTTACAGTTCTAAAAAAGAAGTATTGAGTCACTGAAGAAAATGATAAAGCGTAAAAGGAAAGGACTGCTTTATTTTATGGTTTTATTTTATAATATAGCCATAGATTAGGATATAATAAAATCAGAATCAAAATAAAATTAATAGAAAATACATTACATGTTACTTTATGTGTCATAATAAGAGATCAACACGAAATAAGTTGGTAAAAACTAAAAAGTCGGTACAATTATTATACCGGTAATCAATCTTTGTTTTCGATTACATTTATAAATCTCGCATTCATGGACCCAGATAGCGTTCGTTGATACTGGTATCAATATTGTTCCAAGACATCTTGAGCGCATCACTCAAATCCAACCTACTATTGACTTGTGGACCAGATCTGTTAACGTCTCTTACTAATATGCCCCAAAAGTTGATTTTCAATCGGATTCAAAACTGGGCTAGCATTTATGGACTCAGATAGCGTTCATGAAATGTTGGTATCTATCAATATTGTTCAAAACGTCTTGAGTGCATCAAAAAAATCCAACTTGCTCTTTCGCGGACCAGATCTGTTAACATCTTTGTCTAATATGCCCTTAAAATTGGTTCTCCACTTAATTAAGATCTGGGCTCGCATTCATGGACCCAGATAGCATTCGTAAAATAATGATATCAATATTGTTCTCGACATCTTGATTGCATCAATCAAATCCAAGCTGCTATTAAATTGCAGGACAGATATGTTAACGTCACTCACTAATATGCCCTAAATGTTTTCTACCGGTATCAGATCTGGGCTACGAGATGGCCATTTAAGAGCTTTAACCTTATTTGCTTGCATCCAGGATTTAGTTGAATATGAAGTATGGACTGCCACATTTTCCTGTTGGAAGGTCCAGTCTGCAGATGGTAAGTCTCTGGAAAAGAGCAACTGGCAATAAACTAACTATCTCCCAATAAATCCTGATACATAATTGAATTCATTTTAGTTTGTATAAATATAATTGGAGTTGTACCACCTGCTGCAGAAGAGTCCCAAACCATAACGGACCCACCACCAAATTGACTTTTGGAAAATAAGTGTGGTTCAGTCCTTAAGTCGTACCAAAAAAAATTCGACAGCCATCTGGTCCATCCAAATTAAACTTCTTTTCGTCAGAAAAGACCACATCACTCCAATTCGTGGTTTTCCTCAAATGTTTCTTTGCAAATGCTAAACGAGCATCTTTGTGTAATTTAGTAAACAAAGGTTTTCATTTAATATTTTTAAATTGAATACTTGAATAATTTCTAACCATACGGCTTCTGCATGCTAACTGCATTTCATTTTTAATTTGTGCAGATGACATCTTACCGTGTCAAGCAAGCTTCCAAATTCGCCTTTCTTGCCTTGATGAAATATTTTTCGTCTGCCTTCCAATGCGCTGCTTACTGCCTTTACTTTCAAGATTCCTGAGGTAACTATTCACTGCAACCTTGGACCTTCATTTTTCTTGCAATTTGCGAGTGACTCAAACACATTTCTTTTAAAACTAAAATTCTACCTCGTTCGCCTTCCACTAAATGAGTTTCCCTTGGCATTATATTGCGCGTGCAAACTACCAAAATCTGCTTTCATGCAACTCGAATTTGCTTCTTGTCCTGAAGTAAGCCACTTTCTCGCATGTTTTAAGCTTGACAATGAAGTAATTAGCATCGACTTTGTACTTTTTTCCATGTTGTTTTTCAAAGATTATCTCAATTTTTCCATGATTTAGATAATATGCGGAATAAAAATAAAATTGTCATGCAAAGTAATTAGTCTCTATATTTTCAAGTAGAAAATAAATTTGCATATTCAGCCATAACAGTAGAGTTGTTTCATATTTGATGACTTTTTGCTCGGCTTTATGTTTTTTTCCAACACTGTATGATTAAAGAAAATGTTATCATATAAGTTTGTTACAGATAAAAATATATTAATTTGATAATAGCAACCAGAGTAGCTTTATCTTTTGTAATTCAAATATGTCTCTCTGTATTCAGATGCATTTAACTGTCAAAGTCTCACTCTCTTAAGACCGTTTAGCTCAGTAGCTTAGAATTTTATTTTATCATGTAGTTTGGTGATAAGCCAAAGGTTTAAAAAAAATTCTGAAACCTTGCAGAGAAGAGATTCTTTATGAAAATTATATTTCTGAGATAAAACTATGTTGCCAATCAAAATAATCCATGGGATCAACATCGATATCGTTCACTTTCGTTTGCCATAAAAAGTGTCAACGTATATTTTTTATTAAACTATTTTAAATACTTAACTTTACTCAAAACTACAATGTTCCCATGGTTAATTGTGGTTATAACTTTTTAAATAGTAACTAAGATGACATCTATATTTTACTATCTGTTCGCAGTTATATGTATACGAAAATGCATTTTGTATTTTTTTTTTTTAAAAAAAAGCCTTTTTAATTACTATATTATTCATTTTAATTCATTTTGAGTAAAAATAAGTGTCATAAATTTAGTTGATATTGACTTTTTGTGAATTTTAAATTTAATTTTAATTATCTCTATATCCTTTCGCGATCTGTTTGTTTATGTTTTTATTAAAAAAGTAACAAGTGCTGCTTGCATTTGAATGTATTGGTCCGTGAAATTTTGCATATTTTAGCCACCAAATCAAGAATCAATTAATTCTGCTGATATCTTTTCTCATAGCTGTGTCATTTGCTTGAAAGATAGATATTCTTCAAAAACAAATATTTTAACCTACGTCAAACTTTATCTACAAGCCAAGTATTACTGAACAATTAGAAATACCTATGGTTTCATTAGCTATTCGGTTCCCATCCGGTAAGAAGTATAGATTGTTTTTCCAATGAAGCGAAATATCACCTGAACAGCTATGGGACCCATACTTATGCAAACAAAAAAAGTATTGCTACTGAATTTTTTGAATTCTACAAGCAGATAAGGGACAGTTGTACCTTTGAAAATTACACTGATGTTTCTAACTAAGAACGGCTTAAAATAAATAAAATATTAAAAAATTCTCCAAAGAAACTTGCTTTACAAATACTGAATTTTTTGAATTCAACAAACAGATTAGGGACAGTTGTACCTTTGAAAATTGCACTCTTGTTTGCAACTAAGAAGTGCCTAAAATAAATAAAATATTTTAAAAAATTCTCAAACAAGCTTACTTTACACATAATTAAAAAAAAATTCAACGTTTCAAAAATTTAAACGATTTAAAAAAAAGTAATAATAATTTATTTATTTTTTCCTTGTTAAGGTTTCTTTACATTTATAACGCTAGTTCCTTCTTTTCTCACATCTTCCTCGGATTGCGTTATAATTTTCTCTTTCGCCAATTTTGCTTCTTCCTCCACTCTCGGAATAACATCAGACAACAATTTCTTCACCTCTTTGGAATTCTCGCCAATTTCCTTCTTAGCTTTATCTACTTCCATCTGAGCATGTTTAGCAGTTTCTCCTCCTTTACTCTTAGCAATTTCAACGTGCTTCTCAATTTTCTTCTTCGCCTTTCCGGCTTCAACAACATCTTCCTGAACAGCATCTTCAACTCTTTTCTTCGCTTTTCTTATCTCTTCGTCAACTTGCTTTATTCCTTTATTCTTTTCTTCAACTATCTTCTTGTACAATTCTCCTATTTTCTTTATCGCTCTCTCTGCTGTTTCGTTCAATTTCTGAGTTGCTTCCTCTTCTATTGCCGTAGCCACCTTGGCTTGCTCCGCCATTTTAGCTTTCGCCTTTTGAATCTCTTTCGAAATTTTGTCAGCGCCTTTGACAACTTTGTTGGCCTCTTCTGCGACTTTGGCAGCAGCTTTTTCACTTTCGGTTTCAGCTTCTGCGAGTGTTTCCTCAATTGCGTCAGTCGTTTTATCCATTATCTCTGCTAACCGATTCTTTTGGATCACTTATGCTCAACTACACCTCTTTTGGAATGACTATTCCTAATTCTATTCCACTTTTTCAGCTGTTTCTCATGTCAATTAATCAATTCTGGTCATTCGTCTCTCTATCTGTAGTATACAATTTGGATTTGATTTTACGTTATAATGTACTTAAAGTTTTGAAGCCTACTTGCTTTAATTTCTTTTTATAGTAACCAAACGTAAACAAATAAAAGACATAAGATTAAACCTCGTGCTGTATTTTGAAGATAACCAATAAAATTTAATATTTTAATGTTTACTTGATTTAACCACAAAATTAAAATGAGGTTTACACAAGCAGAATAATTCCTTTTTTTTTAACATATTCACCATCTATCCTTAAAAAACCCCTACAGAAAGTCTTGCTGTGTTCCTCTGACGTCAAAGTGAAACCTAACTATTTATTTTTAAGTCTTTATATATTAATACATTGATCTAGAGCCCCTGAATTGGACAGGCCGACTTATCATTTATTTTTGGAGCAAAAAGCTAACATAAGCACATAACATAACTAATACTAACATAACGTTAACTTGCGAACTTGTTTGCTCCAATATTGCTTGATAGGTCAGCTCTGGTAGTATAGGAGCCTTACATTGATCAATTGAACTTCATTAGTAACATTTATGAAAGCGGATTTTTTACGATGTTCATTTTTGAATCAAAATTTGTTTCTAAATCTGCTCTTTAAATTTACGATAAAAAAAAAAGCAACAACATCCTGAGTGACAGTGTGGGGAAAGTAGAAATCGACAATGCCAATCTCCATCTATCAAAAGGTACCCCACGATTGAATTGCGTTTTCATGCTTTATATACTTACGATACAGCACTTACGATAGAGAACTGCTAGGAATTTATCTCTCTATCAAACACTTCAGATATTTACTGGAAGGAAGAACATTTAAAATATTCACGGACCATAAACCCATAATTTTTGCATTTAAACAAAAACCAGAAAAAGCATCACCTCGTCAACTTAGACATTTACAATACATTTCAGAATTTTCAACGATAATTAAAATCCCAACAATGGTGACCTGCGGCCGTGATATGAACTTGCCAACATTGATGGATGGTCCACATTAAAACAGTTGATTTTCTTAAAAATATATTGCTCAGAAAAAAAATTCCGGCGAAGTAAATAAAGCCTCCCGGTTAATAAAACAAACAAAAAATGAAGAAAATATAATGAGCAAAATTAATGTAAATAAATGAACAGCATGAGCCAACTAGAGGAATCTGTTCATTGAATTCTATCACAGATAAAATTCTGGAAGGGGAATAATGTGGCGTAACTACCACTATAAATATTAAATACCAATTCACTAGTATATAAGACATGTTAACATGAATCTATCTAAAGGTACCTTTTGATAGACGAAGGTTGACATAATAGATTTATAACTCCCCACAATGCCACAATACTCCCCCACCAGAATTTTATCAGGGATAGAATTCGATGAGCGGATACTACTAGTTGCCGTATTTGCGAAATATCGGGACACCTGTGTTATGTTCACCGGATTTTGAGTGATTGCGGCGAGAGCTGTATTAAATTCTCCAAGTCCTTAAGTGTTTGTCGTGAGAGCTGTATTAAGTTCACGGCTGTGAGTAGTTTCTCATGTGTTGCTATTAGCACTCAAGTGTGTGCAGGACCCCGTTGTGTGTAATTGAGACTGAGAAGCAACAGTGCGAGGAGGCGGATGACGCAGTCACGAATAACAAGTCAGCTGTTCAATGTGAACCATCCATAGAAGTGAGCGTTACTTTCGATGTTGGCGAGTTCATATCACTTCCACAGGTCACCATTGTGGGAAGAGTAGAAATCGACAATGCCAACCCTCAAAAGGTACCCCAAGAATGAATTGAGTCAGCATGTTTTATATACTAGTGAAGTGCTATTTAATAATTGTAGTGGTAGTTAGGCCACACCAGTACTTTTTACTGTAAATTCAATATTTACCATAAAACTTTACGTTGAAATAAATATATATGAATAAAAGGCGTGAAAGAAAAAGCACTCGATCGTAGAAAAAAATAGAACCCAGGAAACCTGTACCAAATTGAACATTAATTCTTGTGCCTTCTCGTCATGCAACGGACGTCATGTGGACGGTTTTAAAATCATATAAAATCGAACATCACTGTAAATGAAGAAAGGGCCATCACGACTTTCCATTCTAAATTACTTTGCTCGTACAATTTACTATAAAAATTGAAGAATACGGTGACATTTTACAATAATATTTGCGATAAAAGTTTAATGAAATTCTTACAGTGCGACACGTTTTACAATTCATTTTTAAAAAAGACATAAGACCATCAACTGCGTAAAAAGACATTTTTTAATCGGTGATTTTAACAAACAAGATTTAAAAAATGCTTGTACAAACCCACATTTAATGCTGTTAAAGTGTTTTGAATAAAACCGTTATGAAAATTTTCTATAAAATGTATGGATATCTTCTAAAACACAGAAGACAAGGCCAAGCGACATATATTCAAGGGCAGGGCCATCACTGGCGACACAGGGCGCGTGCCTTGCACACTTCACGCACCTGCTGCCGACACAATTAAGCATCTCACACCGCCCATCAATCTACCTTAAGAATAAGTACTTTCCTTTCTACTTTTTCTTTTACCTCAAACATAAGAACCAGTTTATTAAGCAAAAAGTGTGCATTTATCAAATGAAAGTAGAAGAGAAGTGTTTTAATTACCATTTCTCACCCGCAGATTGTCATGTAATGGAGTAAAAAATAACAAAGAAAGATTATTTGGTGAATTTTCGGGGAAACCTTATTCCTTGCGCATGTCAATGAAATCCGATGTGTAAACTGAGAAGAGATTAATCGATTATTCTCGGAAAAAAGAGAGTTGTGGAGAAAGATATAATAAAGCAGCAGTGTCTTATGAGATTGATTTATGGCGCGATTTGGACAAAATCATTGCAAGATGCGGGATAAGTATTAACCACCTCCAACGGTTCCCCATTTAGACTTCATGTAACTCTAAGTACCTTGATATTTCAATAAACTTTAAACCAGAAAACAAGAAAACTTAGAATATAAACTCATATACGCAACAATATAGACAATAAGGATTCAACTCGTTTCCTACAGGTCAACATGCAAACTTGACTTCAAATAATGCAGGCAAATATAAATAATAATGTACAGTACTGTATTATTTATAGTACAGTAAGTATATATATAGTATAGTACAGTAAGGTTGTTCAGTCTGTACTACCTTAATAACCAAAAAGAACCAATAATTTGAAAAATACATTAAAGAAAAGCGAAAGGATATAATACGGTTTGTTGCGTTCTGATGAGGAAACTAGACAATTTAAGTTTCAATATTAGGAATGGCGCTGCTGTTGGCTAGAAAGACAGGAAAAGCAATGTCTTAAAAATAATCGCCATTTGCAGCAACAATGTAGACGTAGAGCATACTACTCTAAGATGCTTCAGAGCATTGTTTTATAGTTATTCTCTGTCAGTAGAGCCATCTGTTAAAAAACTTTGTAACTAAATTTGAAATTTTGATAGAATTAGATTTCTCTAATTTCCTTAGCAGAAAGCTACAAACTGTACACTGCTGTATATTTCCTTTTTCTCTTTTAGTTTCAATTCATTGGTCATTTTTTAATTATCTGACAAAAGCGTTTTATTTTCTTGGCGCTACATATATGTAATAACTTAAAATTAAAAGGTATCACTTTAACAAAAACCAAAGATTGGCTCCTTTTATTATTACATTATTACATTACTTTATAATTGTATTTGCAATACATTTATATAAAATTATATTATTACATTATATAATGTAATATAATGCCCATCCTGTTCGGGCGAGATTTTTTTAGAGCCGCGTTGGCTCAGAGGATAGAGCGTTCGCCTTCCAATGAGGTGAACCAGGTTCAAATCCCAGTGATGACTGGTCGATACGAATTCCACATCCGGATTGCACCGACTACAATGCTGACATGAAACATCCTCAGTGGTAGATGGATAGTGGGTTAGAGTCCCCTTGCCGTCAGACTAACCGTGGGAGGTTCTCGTGGTCTTCCTGCTCATGTAACGCAAATGCGGGTTGGTTCCGTCAAAAATGTTCTCCACGAAGGCAAATTTCTCCCAATACTTGATCCAGGAGTTCTCTTGTCTTGGATTTAAAATTACAAGGCTATGGAGTTGAACATTAGTAGTCGTAAGCCCAAATTTGGGTCGACTGTTCAATGACGGTCAAAATAATAATATATTACATTATATTACATTACATTTATATTACACATTATTTTATATTTACATTATTATTTCATTATTTTCTTTTTCTTTTAGCATTTTATTTTATTATTTCACATAAAATTATCTCTATTTATTCCATGTAATCCTTTAGTTATGTGTTTCATTTTAATTTTATAAAATGTTTAGATGTTATTTTAAAAGATTTCGAGTGTATAGAACAAGACAAAAGAACGTTTTTTCTTAGCACTTGAAAAGTGAATTACGATTTAATTTAAATATTTCAACTTCTCACTATTTCTCTTTTTCTAAAATTTATTTTCATGTTGACTGTCGAACATATTTACAGGCTTGATAACCACAGTAATTCTAATAAACTAACAGAATAAATTATACGAATTTCTGTTATTGCTTATAGTTGCTTCATAAATGGAACGATTTTCCTTTAATATATTTAGAGTAGAATTTATCATGTAACAAAAATAAATATAAGTAAATAAACAGGATGTCGAAAATAAAAGTATGATCGAGACACTTAATTGCATTGTGATTACTCTTTGAATCAACAGTATCAACTATAAGTTTTCTATTAAAGTTAGTAGGGGAAATCCTCCTCTGTGAATACAGCTGAAGGACATTTTAGAATATGCGTCGCAGTGACGATGCAGTGGAACGCCTCTAATTGGATACCTGCAAGTGACGTCATCGTAGGTAATTCGCAGTATTTGTGGGTTTTCTAGCCAATCAGGTTCGACGTAAACGCGTGACGTCTCTTGCAAGTATGCAATTAAATCTAATTTAAATCACATGGTTAAGCATAATCACTTCACTTCTTTTCGAGTTGCAAGTACCTAAATGCTAGTTCATAGTAACAACATTGCTACTATAACAACGTACTGTCAAACATTAAGAAACGTATTTTTTAGTAATGTACGCGAAAAATACCGCGTATTAAAAGAATTATCCATTATTTATTATTAATATTACATTATGTTCAAATTACAATCAAAAGATCATGACGATCGAGGCATCCATCCAAAACCCATAAAGAAAATTTTGGTGTTTCTGTGATATGGGAAAAGTGTAACGTCTCCAAAAACTTTTTTTTTTTTCATTTATTTACTTGCAGTCAATTATAAGGCTTTATAAACGTACTACTGACGAACAGATTTTAGTTATCGGGGACGACTTTCAATATTTACAGCACACAAAGACATTCAATTTATCAACGACTTACGGCAATGATTTTTACTTAATATTCTACCAGCATTCTTCAGGGATGTTAGCATTAATGCTCTAGTTTTTGAGTAATAAGCGAACAGGACTAGAAAATTTATCTATAGCGATTTGGATCATTTTAGTGTGACCAATTAGTTCATTTCGTCTTTAAATTAGAAATTTGAATTAGAAAGCGTTTATGGTCTAATTTGTTTCTTGTTTGAAAAATTATTCTAACAGTGCATTATTCAAGCTTATAAAAATAAGCAAATATTGAGAATTGCTCATTGATTTTAAAATGCAAATTAGACTTGAAGAAATAGTTTCACCTAGGTGGAAAAAAATACCGCCAAGGAGCAATTTTTCGGAGCAAAAAAAATATAATAAAATGAATTTTTAAAATAATATGGTTAAAAAAATACTTTAAACAAAAATATTTAAAGTATATTTTTAATACATTTAACACCTTTCAAACCGATAATATATGTATATAAAAATGAAAGTTCAACTTCGAATTTAAAAGATTCAAATAGTGTTTGTCGGTTTTTTTTTTCCTTGGCACACGAGATTTTAAAAACACCCAACACCGACTTATTCGTTGCAGCTATTTTACATAGCAAATTCAGTGTAAGAAATGGATACTCAAAGATTACGAAGCTTTCTTCGTTTTTGACGAAACTTTTTCCCCGAAATATGCTCCGAGCAAGCATTTCGTCGAAGTGACGAAATAACTATCACTTCTTTGGTGAAGCATATTTCGTCTAAAATAAAGAAATATTTCGTCATTATTGTTTCTATCATCTAGTCTTCATTCAATGTTTGGCTATTCTAGTTAGCAATCTCCCACAATGCAATGAGGCTCCGAGTTGAGGAAATATTTTTCGTAATATATTTGAGAGTTCGTGTTTCATCACAAATCACGTGATATTGGGACGAAAGGATTCTAAAAATTAACAAAATACTGGTTGAAAATTGCTCTACAGTCAAAAGTGAGAGTTATATTTCTAAGAGTGTTTTTACCCTTTTAATAACGTTCAATAATAATTTGAACGTAATGTATCTAAAATGGTTCGAAAAGGATTTAAAATGTCAGTCGAATGATATGAATATACAGTTTTATACCACCCACCTTACAAAACAACTTCGAAAAACAAACAAATCGAACTAAACTGTAAATCCGCTTTTAAAAATAAGCAATAAAGCAAACTTCTTAAACCTGATTAGCTCTTTGAAACTTAAAGCTCAATATTTAAGCACTCGATGTTTTTCTACAGCGTGAAATTCCAATCGTTAAATAAAGTCAGCCCTTTGGGTACCTAAACACCAGATAAGAAGATAAGGTGCTAAAAAAATAATAAGAAGAAAAAAAACACTGAATGTTCAGAGTTACTTTCTTACTGCCACAGTGTCTGGAAGATTTACATTCAGTGTATTTTAAAAGAAAATTCTTTTTTATTTCTTTATTCTTCATCCTTGAGAAGGTTTCACTTTTCGGTTTTATTGTCTGTTTTCCATCGCCCTAACAAGATCTTTAGCTCATAAATTATTCACCATACCTTTAAAAATTGCTCTCAACCTGACCATAATTGCTAATCTCGACGGGGTTCTTCAGCTACCGGTGATGTCTACTACAGAGGTTAATTGAAAACACGACGATGCGCCTTTTTCACTCTAAAGCTACAAAGTATTTATCTAAAACAATACAACACATCATGGAGGAAAAATTATTTCACGCAAGTTATTATTTAACTATACGATTATCCTATTATTTAATTAAACAAATTTTTTACGCAATCGGTTCATTTCGATCACATTCATATTTTAAGCAGTTTTAAAATGTTAAATTATTGGGTAGTTATTTTTTTTTTTAATCTGATTTACAGCTTCTTAAAATATGGAACTATTCATACATATTTCTATTTATATGGAACTATTCATCATGCCATTATTCATTTCATACTATCTGATTGTACTAGTCGCCCTTGGCGACCAGCTTGTTCTCATTTATAAATTATCTTGTACAGCATATATTTAAATGTAACCAAGTCGAATTCATAGCACAAATGTAATTAATTATTTTATTCTTCATCATGTCCTCCAATCCAAACACCTTAATTAATTTTAAACTGTATATTGACCATATTTTTAACCGTTTAACTGTTGCCTGCGGCCTTGCCCGCACGGAAATACTTTTTTCAGTATTAACTTTTCCCAAAAGACGTCTGCAATAATGTCCTTTATGCATCAAATTTTAAAAATTTCAAAAATAATTACCGTGTATCCGAAACTAATGAAAGGAAACAAAAACGTTTTGCTTACTATAATAAACCGTGCTAATCCAAATATAATTTAATGCAAGGAAAATTACTTATTTCAATAATGAATTTTAAAAAAAATTGAACATTAAGCAAAAAATATGCAAAATTGTGTATATTATTTGCTTTCAATATTAAAAATTTTCATTTCCATTTTAACCTACTTATAGTTCAGTGATAAAATCCGAAATTTGAAGGGAATCGGTAGATTAATTTTTGAGAAATAAAAATTTAGCTTTTCAGAATAAACATTTAGTGCAAATTTAGACAATGAAATACGCAAATAGTGAAATTAACATCAGGGGATCCAAACTTTCGACTGTTCTCATGTCTAAACTATTAGGACCGCATTTTCCAGATTGCGGTCACACTCATATTTTGAAGGTTGGAAATTCGAAACCATAAAAAAAAAAAATTTGCTATGGAATAGTTACATTTTTCGGAATAACTAATAATAGACAGTGATTGAAGAAATGAAACTAAATACATATTTAGGGGAAACAATGTGTATTTATGCAAAAAGGTTTTGCATGCAAAAAGGTACAAATAATAAAATTAAGTAAATTACGAAAATATAATAAAGTTAAATATAAAAAATATGCTCCTTAGACAATTTTCAAACAGCCACGTAAAATGGGTCTTCTTGCCAGAATGAAACAAGTACGAGTATCTCAGTATAAGATGTATGATTACCTCGGATACTAATGCACACGCTGCATCTGTTATTTATGCTCTCCACTAAACTATCGGCGTGTCCTTGGAGGATATTGTCCCACACCTCTCTCAAAGCAGTTATCAGTTCTTACACAGTTCTGGGAGGGCACGTCTTTTTAGGGAACACGCCTGCCAAGGGCATCTCAAGCAGGTTCGATAGGATTCTGGTCTGGGGAGTACGCAAGCCATTGCATACGGACAATATCTTCCCTTTCTAGTGTGTCCGATACCTCAGCGCTCTTGTATAGCTGCGCGCTGTTTTTCTTAAACAGAAATTCTGGATCTTCCACACCCCTAAAAAGACGAACATGATCCCGAATAATCTCTCTGCGATACCGCTGTGACGTGGTGCAACTTTGATCAAAATGTGAAGCGTTGTTCTGCTGTTGTGCGTTCTGACTACCCACACCAGCACGCCTGTGCCACGCCAATCACGTTCATGAATATAATATTGTGCATAAGTCTCTCTCCTCACAAACTGGTGTCCTGAATAACTTGTCACAGTGAAACGGGATTCGTCGTAGAACATCACTCTGAACCACTGTTACCACAGTGGTGACTTACTGTGGCCATAGTGGTGACACTTTAACCTGCCTCCAGTTGTACAACTGCATGTCCACGATTGTATGCACGCAAATGATCTTTGGCTGATATTTTGCTCTTAATTATTGCAACACCACCTTAAATTTCCCAGAAGTAAGTTCAACAACCTGCGGTGCTATATTGGTTAAACACCCTAACAGCATGAATTTTCGAATGAATGAAGAGCTTGTATGTATCCCTGCCCTACCATGCCCTCTGTGCTTGATTTTAGGGCTATTAATGGGGTGACGGGAGCGATACTTCGCATAAATCAGTTGTTCTTTAGCAATTGTCAAGCAGTGTATTATTTAGAGAAAATGCGTTTTGGAGTTCGGTTTTGTAACCTGATATATCTTCTGTACTTTTTAATTGGCATGTTTAAAGATTATCCGCTTCAACAATTAAGTTAAATCTGCTTTTTTTTTTCTCCCTTGAATCATACATGAAAAAGAACCTCAAAGACTAATAGTTAATCTAAATAAGACAGCATTATTGTATTAATGTTTTCTATCAGATTTTATTAACAAAACAAAAAAAATAAAATTTTTACAGACCGTAATGTTTTTTTTTTTAAATCAAAAAATATCTTAAAGAAAACTTGTTTGTTAATTTGATGCCCCTCTGTTTTTTATTTTGGTTTCAAATTACCAATTTGCGCGATGTGTTTATAACTAAAACTCATATTTTACCTTGCAGTGTAAAAAGGGAATGATTTGACAAAAAATTATAACAAATATTATTCTTTCATTCTCGGCTAAAAAGTATTCGATCCTTATAACATTAACATGTAAAGATCGTTTTAATTTCATAAAAAAAAGAGTGAATTAAATTTCCCATTGAAATGGCAAGTGAATTAGGGAATTAAGATTAAAAATAAAATGATAAACATAAATTTTCTATGATTAAAACTTTCTGATATCTTGTTTAAAGTAAAAACACTATTTTTTGAAATATTCATAGTTATGCGTTCTATCAGGACATCAAGTTTTCGAAATTGGCCCAATAAAATTCTTCATATTCTGCGGAGGCGTCGCCGAACATTGAAGGAGGAGATATTTAACCAACCGTTTCAAGAAAGACACCCCCGCAACGCATGCGCCTCTTAATCGGTAGCGATGTTTTATTGCTCCTTTGATGCTGAGACTCAGCGGGAAGCGCAGTTTTCCGCGACTGCATTCAAGAATCGATGATCGTTCTTTTCTCCGCGAATTCTAAATTTCGAGATTTAACCGTCATATGGTGTTCTAAAATTTTATATAAGAATTTTACGTTGTGTTTTGGCCGAAAAGGTCTCTGAATTCTTGTAAGTTACATCTAATTTAAAAGATGCTTCAAAACTGCAAAACGATTTCAGATAAGCGCCACTTATAAAGAATCGTTTGTTAAAACAGAAATGTTTTTAGAATCGTTTTCTAAAACAGAAATGTTTATAGAATCGTTCGTTTAAAAAAGTCTGCTATTTTTCTCACTTTGAAATATCGTTTGCATAGTCACACCCTCACTAAATATCATTTGCATATCAGACAATTATTAAAATTATTAATATGAGATGCAAATTATTAAAACATAATAACTTGTTTGAAACTTTTATGTTGTTCCTCGACTGCAAAATATAGCATCTCCTTTTATCACATTTCTTTTGGAAAATATGATTACAAGACTTATGGAGATTTCATTGATTTCAAAATTTCAATGATTCAAACGATTGTATTTTTATTATAAATTTCATTCGTTCCTGATATAAAATATGAACTAGACATTTTTTTCCCCCTTCTTTTCTTCATTTTTTTTTCAGTCTGCCGTATTATAAATCTTACTATAAACAGAGAAATAAAAAATGTGACAATGCTTTTTCGTATTTATTGTTCGATTAGTTTAAAAGGGTTAATGGTGGATATCATCCACATAAATAATAAATATGCATTTAATTCAACATTAAAATAAATTTAAGAACAAATAAATTGTTAAAAATTTAAATATTTAAAATTAATTGTTATTTACTTTTATGATATGTACTTTTGTCTTTATTAACACGCGACATCCTTAAATAATTATTAATATCTAACCATTTTATGGGTATTGCATATTATGGGTTTTTAAGAAAGTAATTTCGATTATTTAGAGTGAAATATTTTTTTTTCAATAAAAAAAATAATTATAATTAGTCAAATAACTGGTATTTTCATGATGCCGCACTTATAGAGTTTCTGGACCTTATCATCAAAACACTCAGCCAAGTGTGTGATTTGAGGTCATCATTATTAGTGAAATTATCGCTTTTTGAAAAGTAATTTAGACTTCGAAATAAATGATAATCCTATAGTGCAAGGTCGGGGTTATATGGAGTATGAGACAACACTTCCCAACCAAGCTTCATTAATTTCGTATGTATGGCTTAAAATGAGGGAGGGCTTTCATTGTCATGATGGAACACGATTTCTTTGCGATTTGTGTTTCTCCATATAGCCACAACCTTGCACCATCGGATTTCAAACTATTTCAAAATATTTTTAAAATAAAGAAGAAGAAAAATTTTTAAGCGATAAAACTTTTAGTAATGACTATAACTTCAAATCACACGGGATTGAGTTGTTTACTGATAAGGACCAGAAGTTCTATGACTAATTATGCATCGACTTTGTTAGGTACACAAACAAAAATATATCACAAAAACAATAAAATACGTAAACAAATGGTAAATCTAAGTTAAATAAAATACGTAGACGAGAAAGAATTCTATTTCTACAAATTCCATGTGTCATGCGGAGCTGTATTTAATTAACTTCACGTTAATTAACATTCTTTTTTATGTGGAGAAACTTAGCTCAAGTTTTAACACGCCATTTTGCTTATCACTGGCACTGACATCATAGGTTACATGTGTGGGTATTGTGATCTTCTTCTTGAAATACAAGTACCCAATTTATTAGGGGTTTTTTTCTATATAAAAATTTTTCTAGATTATGAATGCTATGTGATGTATTTTTGACTTACTATAACTTGATAATATTGCATAATTAATAATAAAAAGTAATAAATTAATATAATTACATAATATAATTATAAAGAAATAATCAGTAGTAATTAAGTAATAAAAAAGAAAATACAAAAAGAATTTAATAAATTAAATATAAAAGCATTCGAATAAATTTTTAAGCAATTTATTGTTAGAGTCGTTCTAAAGCACAGTCATTCATGAGCTTATTCTGATTAAAATGAATGAGGTATAAAATCGGCAACAAACCCTTTTCCACCGTGACACCGACGGTAAATAGTGGGCACGCCCGTAAAATATAGAAGGTTCTAAGTTAATATTAGATGAAAGAATTAATTTCGACCCTAAAGAACTTTTGCGGAACGCGGTAGAATGGTCAAAGGGCGCCAATAACACCTCTGAAGATCTTGCTTCTAATTTACTGGAATCACGGTCAAGATGAAACATGAGACCCTGCGGATCAATAGAGAATTTAGAGGGTAATAGATTAATTTTTATGTGGGAAGAATGTAAAGAAAAGGATCGAACAGTAAGAAAATGAGTTAATGCCTTTCATAATTTTTAACGATATACAATTGAAGAAAAAATATTCTTTCATGGGTTTACGAACCTATACTGGGAAAGAGAACCGTGACAAGCCAACGTTCTTTAACTGCCCTTTTTCAACAATTTTAATATTTCCCGTTGCTATTACGACTGTTCTTTTTATTTTTATTTTTTAATGTGTATTTTTATTGTATATTTTTAAATGTATATTTTTAATGTGTATTTTTAATTTATATTTTAATGTATTTAATACGAAGTATTAAATACATTAATACATTTAATGTATTTAATACGAAGTAAGTGTTTCTTTTTTATAAGTTTGTCAGATACGTGTGTTTTACAAGTCGTTATTTTTTTTTAAATGTTTATATGTAACTTATGGCATGTTATTTATAAATAACGAGTCGCTAAAACAATTGTTAATAGAAATTTTTTTCGATACAGCGAGTGAATAAATGGTTAAGGAGAAATGCTAGAAGAATAGAATGTGTATAGTAAAATCAAAATACTCAAATGACTTATAGGAAATTAATGAAAAGAATGAATATTCTTAATAATTATTAAGAGTGTACTGCAAAATGAAAAACATTTTTATAGGCTCTATTACTTATGTTATTTATGGAGAGAGAATCTTGATATTAGTTAAGGTTATTTAAAAGTGCGTTTTGAATAATTTAATATTTTCCATTGCTATATGCTAAAAAAAAAGTATTTACCATGTTTGTATGAAAACTATTTTGTTCTGGAAATCTTGAAATATAGTTTTTTACATTTGTGAGTTTAATTATTTAGTTTCCTCCGCGGTAATTTAAAATTAATTAATTTTAAAGGCAACTACCAACAAGAAAATTCTTGATACAGCGAGTGAATAAATGAAAGGAAAAAAAGGTAGGAAAGGAAACGAGTATATTGAAGTGGCCTTTTTTGTAAATAAAAAAAAAGAAACAAATTTGTACTGTAAAAAATATTAAATATATATATTGCACTACTAAAAAAAAAATTTTGTAGTACAATAGTCAAAGAATATATATATATTTTTTAAATCTATAGATTCATTTATCTTTTGTGGCTCCAAAAACGAGAGTTTTTCTCCAACGAAATCGGCAACGCTATAGTCATCTTTAGTAATTCATTTTGCGGTGTTTGTCTTAAGTAATAACTTCAGTGATGTTAAATAATAAATTTTACTTTAAACATTCGTTTAGATTTTGTTAGGTTGTCTTAAGTGATAATTTATGTTGTGCAGAATAGTTAGTTATACGTTAAGTATTATTTATTTTATGGAATGAATTTTCCATCTTATCTCCCGACATGAGATGGAAATGATTTTAAGACTTCTGCTTCCTACTGGGCTGAAATGTCCCGAACTCATACTCATGGTGGTTGTGTGATTTAATTTCTACCGAACAGTTACTACAATTCAATAAATAGAGAACTTTGACAATACCGCGAGCATCTCTTTAAAATAGTGAATATTGAAATCAGAGTATTCCGAACGAACAAAGCCACAAGCAACGGTTAGTTTAATATTTACGTTGTTATATTAAGGTATGTACTTTATTTACGTCGCACTAGAGCTGCACAATGGGCTATTGGCGACGGTCTGGGAAACTTCTTTAAGGATGATTGTTGTTATATTAAGACTTTTCAGGAAAGCATAAATAAATACGTTAGTAATAACGCTGCATTTAACATTTTCCAAAATAAAGTTAATTTACTTAAACTTTTAACACTTTTTTTTTTTTTTTAAATCATTTAAATGATATTTTAAAAAATATATTTTTGAAAATGTTTTCACTTTCTAAAACAATCGATAGAAATATTTCAATCAATTTAGTATTCTCTAAGGGGTTGAAATATTGTCTGATATTATATATTTTTTTCTCTCTGAAACTTTTTTTTTCATCATTGAAAATAATGTTGGCATTTATTGTTGTTTCTAATGCTACTAGCTATCGTAGCAGCAAGCCTGTTGGTGAAACCAGGCGAATTTAAGGCAGAGGGCACGTTTCCTGTTTTTCAGTGGTGCCATCTATGGCCAAGAATACGACTTCAGACACACATACACGTCACAGCCGGTTTCTGAGGACGAACTCATTCATTCATCCACAGATCGTAATTTTGACCAGAAACAGAGAACGATCTATCTGTAATTCAGTATCCCCAGAGGTATTGATTTGTTATGGGAACTTGGAGGGCTTTGTGACCCGGCAGATTTAACATGCACCAGTCACCATTTTCTTACACGAGGAGTTTTCGTCCGGCGGGGATCAAACTCACGACCTCTTGGACATGGGCCCAACGCCCAGCCAACCTGGCCTTTATGAAGTGAGTAGAGAACGGGTTACGATCAAGGTGGAGTGGCAAGGCTCGTTGTCATGGTAAAAATTAAATCGTTCGCGATGTCACGTAGCGACATTTTGGAATGTTTAAAATACATTCGCAGTTAAATTAATCTTGCACATAGTTGTCATACTATTGGGAGTTGCCTTTTGTTAGCAAACATAATAAGCAAGATAATGGAGAAGAAAAAAATCTTTAAGTGGGAAAAATGTTATGAAACAGAATACTTAAAATATTACTGCATATTTTGAATTTTGCATTTCTCTAAAACCTATACTGAAAACAAAATCAGTACGGTTTTTAGCTGCGGCTGAAATTGAATTTTTTTTCACTGCAGGTGTATGCTAACTTTGTCCTCGAACTGCAATAAGTTGTGGCATATGATGGCTATTTTGCAAAGATTTTCCTATTCAACTGCGCTACCTATTGACTAAGTAACAAACTAATAGTGATACTCCATGGGAATGAAATTTCTAGTTTCCTGAGCACAACACAGTAAATCATACATTTTTTCTCCAATCGATTTCTTAAATAATCAATATTAAAGTGGAATATGATAGTGACTTAACTTCTAATATTTGAATTTTGGCTAATCTAAATCAAAATTAAGTTCAACTTCTTTAAGAAAGCAAGATTTGTTTTGGTGATCGCACTAAATAACATCAAGGAATGAAAAAACTTACTTATATGGAATGGTCAGTCACTATTATAACTCCAATAAAGCTAACCTTTAAGCATTACTGATTCTATGATATGCCAGTATCCTTTACAAGAAGTTTTGCAAAATATTCGCTAATTTTTTATCGCTAAATTTGGCAAAATAAAATTGAAAATAATTCGGGTTGAATGTACTTAATTAAAATAAAGTACGTTTACTAAATAATTCTCAAATAAATCAATTTTCACAACTCAACTTGCATTTATTTCGATCCGTTTTCACTTTTTTAAATAAATTAGAGGTAAATATTTAAGAACTTTCTATAGTAGAACCATTCATTATAAAAAAGAATAAAAGTTAGCAGTATGATTCAGCAATTTTTTGTACTAAAAATTTAGATACGTTAAAATTAACTTGTAATTAAGTTTTAAACCACAAAAAATAAAAGTTTTCTCTTGACCTTATATTTAGATAGTAACTCAAATACCCCGCCAATATATAAAATGCATAAAACAATAATAAAAACTTACCTTTTATCATCTGCCACAAGGCATTGGTGGCGGAAAAAATTGGAAATATATAAATTAGTAAAAATGATTATCGAATATTTATAAGTTATATTTTAATATATAAGAACTAAATTAACAAATATGAAATGTCTGTAATTTTCAAATTTTTACTTATATTTTAATGAATTAAAAGATAGAAATGAGAATTTTATATTCACCAGCGCTCATTCTTCAAAGTCTTTCATAATATGGAATTTAAAAAATTTCATGTTCTTTCTAATTAATTTATTCGGAATTCTTACTATTTTTAACAACAGAATTTGTATTTGTTTGTTGCCTCCTCTTTTTACAAGGCTATAAACAATAATGCAAAATTATTCTGTAATGGCGGAACATTACGTAACGTAGAATAAACAATTCTTAAAGGTTTGGTTTACAGCGAATACCTCTAAACATAACTACATAATGGTCTAACACAGCAGGTGCATTTTTTTTTTTTTTTTTTTTGGACGGAAAATCATATGATAGATATCCAATTTTCCCACATTGATTTCAGTATTGTTTTGGTTGTCATCAACAAAAAATCATAGAAATATTGTCCCCCTATAAATACTTTTGTATCCCTAATTTAAAAGTACACTTGTACTGATAGTGTTACGTGTTTGATATTGATTGTTTTTTAAATTAAGAAGAGTTTAAAACGATCAGCTTCATGTACAATGGGATGCATACAAAAATTGTATTTAACCCTGTGGCAGAATTTCTTCTGGCTTTCTGCGACAAACCTAACTAGAACCAATGTCTTTCTGCAAGGTATTTTTATCGTTATAAATATATGTGTAATGAATTTATAATAATAGATGTACTTCGTGTTTATAAAAAAAGCCTACATGCATAGAATAAAACTGTGTAGATTTTTTTTTCTTAATTTCATAATATAAGTTTAAATTTCTTAATAAGTTTAAATTTGCATAATCTTTGATAATAAAGAAAAATTATAAATGTATAAATCTGCAGACAAAAATGCTTACTAGAGCATAACCAAAGATTACCCAGAACCTGTAATAAGATGGAACAAATAGCTAAGAATGAACAAAAAGATTAAATTTATAAAACAAGATAACTGAATTTGAAGTATCAGTTTAAAACAGTATGATTTAATGTTTCATTATAGTAGTTATATCAGGTACAGAAATAAATCAGGTGAAAAAATCAATATTGAAGTTGAGTAATCAAAATCAAAATAATAAAATAGGATTGCCTATATCCGAATTTTAAAAGCAAAAAAATTAACGCAATCTTTGTTTCAATTTTTTCTTTATGAAAACAATTACAGATTAATTAGATTGGATTAATATTGTACTGACTTATTGAAAGATTTTTTTTAAAAAAAAAGAAAATAAATAAAACTTTTTTCTTTATCACATTAAGTTCAGAGCGAAAAAAATACACAGCCCTTGTGATTTGTAACAGAAGTCGCACTGTATTGTGTACATATATAGCATTGATTCCCCACGAAGTACGCAGACGCGGTTTCCGACTCAATACGCTCAAGTCTATTCAACATCTCGAAAGGAAATAGTCTTCATCAGTACTGAAACATCGGTATTAGAGTCATACTCATTGGATGCGATTTGTTTCGCATGCGTATGGAAACCTGTTTATAAGTGTTTCGCCAGTAAATATTTTCCACCAATCTGGTTTTCATTCGCATGCCAAAAAATCGTAGATAGTGAGATATCTTTCAGGCTTTATTTCATTTATCGTTAGATTGCGAGTGTTTTTTTTTTTTTTATATCGACGACTTAATTCAAAGGATATAGGCATTTTATCTTTAAAAAACATATATTATTTCCTCTTTTCCGCTCGTTTTCCAGAAAAAAAAATCTCTGACATCGCTAGATGTTGTCGACTTCCATCTTATTTCTTCTTCGGAATGCCGCCCTGAAAAATGAGTTTTCAAATTTTTTTTAAATTATTGTTGCTTTACAAGAGCAACAAATAACATTTTCGCTAGACATGATTTTTTTTTTAAAAAAAGAATCTTTTTACGCCTGAAATTTTCCACCTAAGTGCAAAAAATATAAAACGCTTTGTTCTCATAAGAAAACACAAAGAAAATTTCTGCGCCAGCGATAGAGGCCGAAGTTGGCAAATTTCCAAAAATAGCTTAATAAAGGGGAAAAAATTTCTCCCCTTTTTATTCAGTAACTGTTTGTGTTGGAGATTAACGGAAGATTACGAGCGCTTTAGCTCTTCCGCGGTACGCTAGAAAAACAATTATTTAAAAACTATTCTGTAAGAAAATAATTTTGCAGAACCATTAATGCTTCTGCAGAAATTATTTTTTTTGTAAAACAGCTTCTGTTTCTGCAGAATCTTTTTTGAGAACTTACTATGTTTCTGCCAAACCAAAAATTTTTATTTCCCAAATAAAATCTTTCTGCAAAACTCAGTCGCTTTCTGCGACAATGTCGCTGTGTCGCCGTGTTTTTGCCACGGGGGTATTTAATATATCTGTTTGTTAGGTAAGCGAAAATATTAAATTACGGTTGTGAACTCACCAAATTTGTTATAGCAATATTCTTTTCATTTTAAATGCTATTTTAAAAAATGATTTCTGAAAAAAAAAAATACTTAATCTAATAGGTCTTAATAGAATCATAATTGAATATGGGAAGTGAGGCACAAGTAAACAGAATTCTTTTACGTGAATAATTTTTGTAATTACGTGAATTTTAAGTGAATAATTTATACTTTTCTAAATAAAACTGTTTTATACCAGGATACAACAACTATTGCGAAGCAATCATTGGGGTTGGTGACCGGCAGCGAGCTGGGGCTTATAGCCTCCTAGTGCATAGTAATTTTGAAAATAGGTTAAGAAAAACAGATGCTACCATCGAGTAAATTGCTTTTAACTTTACTCTTCTAGAATATTTTAACACAGTATTTATTCATTTCTTTTAATTATTGAATTTGATATTTTAAATTGAAAATATTTTTTGTGAAAATTAACTTATTTACAGCCTATTAAAGAATCTATTTTTAACTAATATCACGATACAGCGACCTTTTTATAAATAATAAGATTAAAACAAGATAATAGAAAAAATATTAAATAAGTAACAAATGATTTTATTAACAATCTTTTCATGGCATTTTGGTTGCTTTTACAAAAAAGCTGCATAGTTATTTACAATGAGTGTGTGTACTATTAACAGATTTTTATCAGTGCTGTTACAATTCAGGTTTTCACAAATTCAATACAATAACATTTTTACAAATTCATAGGGAAGTATATATATTATTATGACTCGTTACCAGCTTATTGAAAACTAGGCCACTTTGTGAAATTAAACTATTTACAATTCTAAGAACAGCATAAATACAGATAGTTAAAAGATATTCAGCGCAAGAAATGTAAATAAGCACAAGGTAATTAAAAGTAATCACAAATTTACACTTTTTTCTTTCAAAAGCATCAATATGAGCTATGAAGGCACATTCCTCATGCTGGTTAATTAGCACAAAATGTGCACTTTTTAGCACAAAATTTAAGTACTATTAAGAGAGCATTAGCAGTGAAAATGTTCAAAAGTAGCAGCTTTGTCTTTGACTATTCTAATTTGCAGACTTTTACTAAAATATATAAGTTTTTAGTTTTAGTGTAAGATTGAGAAAGGTCAATAAATATTTTTTTTTAAAAAAAGAGTCATGTGCCACCTATGACACAAACAAACAAAAAGTATGTACATACTGCAGTTTTAAAAACTTAACAATAAAATCATCACATTACCTAAAATGCCCTGACTCAGGACTAAAATCTGTTCACAAACTGTTTATCATAAATACAATATAACTTACTAAAAAAAATTAAAACCTTATACAATATTTATAACTGTAAACACTATCTAAAAAAGAGTCAAAGACTAGTTTGTTTATATTTATATAAAATAAGTGGAAGTTTGAGTAAAAAGCTTCATGATAAGTCTTTTTAACATTTGTGGCCAACAATGACCAAAATGCTTACTGTTACCCAACATTTACATGAATCATTAGCATTATTATTATTATTAATTTAATAACTATTTATTGGCGAAAATTTATTTTATTCTTTCATAAAGGAATCAAAAAACAAATTTAATTTATGCAAAAATATACTAAAGTAACAAACTTTTTTTTTTTTTTTTTTTTTTTTTTTTAGGTTTAACCAAAAAAAAACTTTGCAGTCTATTTTCAGTGTTTTTCTGGTGCACATTTATTTTTAATCTGAAAAGACATCAACTTAATTTCATTTCTTGATACAACTCCTGACTCTCCCACAAAAATTATAATAGTTCCTATTAATGACAAAAATAGTCATGAATACATACAAACTGAAATAGAAATCGCTACAAATTGTAATATTTATTTTTAAAAAGTAATTCAACCAAAATATGATAAAACATTGGCCTTTATTTAATGATGTTTCACTCGATTAATTTATTTTTACTGTTGAAATTATAACATTTATTTAACAATATTGTTTCTTTTTATAAAATTATTTGGAAAATGTAATAAAAAAAAAATTTTTAATAGCGTCATTGCCTAAAACCATTGCCATTAGTATAAAAACCGTGACTAACAAAATTAAATTTCAGACCCTTAAATAAATATAAATTTTTTTTATTTAATTTAATGGAAAGAAAAGTTAAGCAGATAAAATTACTGTGCTTAAAAAATGCTTACATAGTCTAATTGCAAGTTTCATAATAAAGTAATTAAAGTTGAAATTAGGGTTTTGAAGAAAAAGAAGACTAACATTGCTTACAAATGTTAGAAAACAAAATAAATTAACACAAAACCATACACATTATCACATTGCAAAAGATAAAACAACTTTTTACAGTAGAAA
Source organism: Parasteatoda lunata (assembly GCA_949128135.1). NCBI lineage: Eukaryota > Metazoa > Arthropoda > Arachnida > Araneae > Theridiidae > Parasteatoda > Parasteatoda lunata. The sequence goes on along the minus strand of OX421971.1, from coordinate 114,306,705 downwards.
CATTACAGGTTTCTTAATTAAAGTTATATGTTCCTTTCATTAAAGTAACCAACCAAGTATTTCACTTTTAAACATATTTTTACAGAAATTTCTACTCAACACATAACCTTCTCAAAAAACAACAAAAAAGAAAACAAGTTTTCCAGAAAGAAACTGAATTGTTGAAGAACATCTGTAGGTTCTGAAATTTTTCAGTCAGATAATTAGGTATCATATTTGTAATAAATTATTAAAGTTTTGTGTTGTATTTCAATGAAAAACCTAATTACACCATACATGAACAGTTTAAAAAGGTTTCAGAAAATTTCATTTCTTGTTTCAGCAACTTTTTATTTTTTAAAATCATTGATATACCTAAACCATTTTTACACTCATTAAAACAACCCAAATAAAGATAGATTAATTCATTATTTTTGTTATAATGTTTTAATTAAAATAAAAAACAATGAGACAAAACTTATAAAAATAAAAAAAATATGTAGTGTTATGAATAAACGTAGAGAAACAACCAAAAATATACAAGTTGCTTAGCAAATTTTGATTTGTACATTATTTTTGAGTAATCTTCTATGTTGCTACAATACATTTGGCCTGTAAAAAAAAGGAACAAATTTTTACTCAAATGAAGAAAAAAACAACATAATACTGAACTAAAAATATTATAATTATCTTTAGTATCTTACAAATTCTTATTTAATAATTTGTATGATAATAATCAGAAAACATTGATTTTTATTTAAATTTAAGTAATAAAAATTAATTTTTATGAATAACAATAACTAAAGCAGTTATAATAACATTAATAAATACCTCATATCATGTCATTACCATAATCAATAAAAATGTGCTTATATAAAATATTTTCATATTTGTCAAAAATTGTTAATCCATGATTACAACATGCAGCAATAAAACAGACTGGTTTATAGTTTGGAATTTTTCAGTTAGTGATTTTTATAAACATTTTGCCACAATTTTTTTTTAAAAAAATAATAAAATAATTAAAGTCCGATACTAAATATTAAAAATATAAAATTATCTTACTCAGCTAAAATGTAAAATTCAATTTATTTATCAAAGGTTTGTTGAAAAATATCAACAACAACAAAAAAACTAGGAACATGTTATTTTTTATTCTATACTTATTTTCAAATTAAAGTTTAATACAAGTTTGAATGTGATAAAAAAACTATTTTTGAAACAAAAAATGAACACAGATAAAGCTGTTTTGAAATAGCATATTTATAAAGAACAAAATAAATAAAAAATTCACAAAATAAAAGCAATTAAATTTTTCTAGCATACCTTTCAATCTGTGTCTTTTTAACTTAATTAACATATTTCAAATTTATTAATTAAAATATCTTTAACATGAAAAGTGCAGTACTTTAAACAGTTCGAATGAACAATATTACTCTAAATAAAATGGTAAACTGGAACCAGATTTACTAGATTGTAAAACTGTATTTGATGAAAGAGCTTTTATGTTGTTTAAATCAGCAGAAACAGTTTATTTGATTATTATATTTACATTATACAGTATTTTTTTAATCTTAGTGGAATAATGTTCTTCCTTTCTTTTTCTTCTAGCATAAATTTTATAAAAAAAATAGTTCCTCCCCCCTGATCCTTTAGGATAGAATAAAACAAATTTTCAATCAAGAAACATTACATAAATTAAAGCCAATATTTAACAATAGGTAACAATAATTTTTGAAGCACTTAAAACATGTCAACGACTGTTTCCTATTTACATATTTTTGAAGAGAATGAAGTTTTTAATCAGATAATAAATACTTTGGTCATTATTCGACACAGTGTTCTCCCAAAGCGTTTTTTGAAAGCTGGTCCGCTCTGCTTGCCCTTTGATCCCAATAAATGCACTTTTTGTAAAAATAAGCCACCATCCCTTAAAAACACTGCCGTTTTATTCAGATACCATTTTGAACAAAACTGAATTCACTGTTTAAATGATAATTGCACATTGGTAAAATTATTTGTGTTTGCAGGTTTAATCATATTACAAATATTTACTTTGTTAGGATTAATCTCAACTGATTAAATTTTTTATAAGTATCATTCTTTCTTCCTTTTTTTTTTTTTTTTTTTCAAGGAGGGTGGGTATTAATAAATTTTTTAAGTGATTTTAAATTTTAAAACTATTTTTTTAATTAAATACCTTTTTTTTAATAAAAAAAATGCACCTTAAAATGTTAATTTTCTCAAAATAGTATGAGAGGGTAATTTAAAAATCTCATAAATCAGTTATTACATATACACATTTTGATAAAAATTAATGATGTTACAGAGTGCCCTTTCAAAACTCAAAGTGTCCTTTTCTATATTTAGAGAAAACTCTATTAGATTCAAAAGTTACATATTGTAAACCTTTTAATTCTTCAATTTATTTTAAACCTTAAAATTATCATACAACAAAATCTTACTTTTAACTTAAGTATAAATAATCTAAACATTAATAATTATACTTTATTTCACAAAAATCAAAATATGTTAAGGAAGAAATAAGTAAAAATGAATATATCAGTTATTGATAATAGTACTATATGAGAAGAAGAGGCTATGACGAATAATATTGTTAGGTATTATGGAGTACAGAAGGGGTGCAAACTCTTAGGCATAAAAGAAAGAGAAGATGAAAAAACTATTACATTTTTGCCAGACTGTATTATATCATATATCTGAACTTGAAATCTCACTAACTCCAGAAGAAGACGGTTGAATATTTTGCACCTCTATAATGGACTGGGAAGATAGTTGTTGCTCAGAAATGGATGCTTGGATGAAGGATGTTGAAGGAGTAAGTTCTGTGCTATCTACAGTTTGAGCTATACAAGCTGGTTGGGTCTGTGTTGCAGTTTGTTCTGAATTTCGAATAGCTAAAGCAGTTTGTGGTTGTTGCTCCGTGGATGAAATTTGAATGCTACGTTGTAAAGCAGCAGCCGTGGTACGAGTCGCAGCAACCCCACAACTCCATTTTTCGATCTTCACACGGTAAAATTTAGTTCCGAGTGTAAGTTTGAACCTGTTGTTTACCTAAAATAATTAAAAATTATACTACTGTAAGAATAAATTTTGAGTTTCAGAACTTCAATTTTAAAAATATGTATAGGTATAAAAATTATTTTTAAAAAAATTCAATCAGAGAAAGTTTTATCCCTACTGTGTAATTAAGAACAATTAAAAATTATAATGATATAATTTTTATATAATTATATATATCTTTTATATAATAAAAAATATTTTTATAAAAATTTTGAAACCATTTCTTTTCTTCTTATTGCTGAAAATGATAGGAAACACATTAAGAAAGAAAAATTAAAATTATGAGAGCTTAAAACCCTGGTATTAATCAATCTTTGAATACAGCTTTAATTGAAAATGCATTTAATACCATATACTAATGCTAAATTTTCATTGAAATGTATTTATTTCATTTTTTTAATAATTACAATGTTTAAAAAACATAAATTACAATAATTCTAGGTCATAAAGTATAAATGAATAGCTATAAAATATGGAGACTTCTATATAAAATAAAGAAAAATAAATTGTTACAAATATCAAGTTTTTCCCAGTTGATTATTGTTATAGGTGATATTGTGTAGTTTTTACTTTATCAAATGCATTTAATGTAATGATAAAAAATATTCACAACTTAAAAAATGAAATATATTTTGTTTTAATATTCCATTACTTATTTCTAAATCTTTCGAAAATAAAATTGTTGATAACAGATCACAAAACATTGGAAGTACCATGTTACAGCAATAAAATGCACTGAAATTTTTAGCACAAAAATTTTTTAGAATAAAAAAATAAAAGAGAAGAATATTTTACCTTTTTAGTAACACAAAATTCTTTATGAGTTACTGTTCCTATTATCCATCTCTGTGATTCTCCAGCTGTTAAACATAATTTTTTAATGTAATAATAAAAAGCAACAGAACAACAATAAACAGCAGAAACACATTATACAGCAACAATATATATTTCAAAAAATTTAAACAAAGCAAACTTACGACTCTTTAGATCCAAGGCAGCAATGCTATCTGAATGAAGAAAATGAAGATAGTTCCCCAAGTGAAATATAATGTAATGCTCTAGCTTATCTTCATAGCACACAAGTACAGTTTCTCCAGGTTCACATCTAATTAATTCAAATTAAAAGAAACAAATTAATTTCAAGCATAAGCAAAGCTTGTGATAAGTATATGGATGGGGAAATTCCATAACAAAATATTTAATTTCATGCCTTTACATTTAATGGTTTGTAATGATAAAAGCAAGACAAATATAAAAATGCAATTTCTTCCTTTATAGTTTGTCTATGGAAAGAACACCCCTCGTCTATGCAGTATATGACAATGGCAACAAGAAATATCGTATTATTAGAACGGAAAAGGGAGCTTCCCTCTTTCTCGATTCCCTTTCTTTTACTGACCTGAGCAAAAACCTGTCTTAACTTCATTACCTCGATTCACATATATGGACCTTCGCTTCTTAGCTTCTAAAAATACGCTATAAGAAAATTTATAGTTTTACCCTCATTAAAACATTTAGGGACGTTTAAGCTTACTGGGGATTCCATTAGATGCAGAACATGCAAATCATTTGGATAGAATTCCACATAAACAGAAACGATTTTTGAAAAATGATGCCAAATTCATGAGCTTGAAAAAGTAAGTTATTTTAAATATTATATAATTTAGTTTTTCTCAAAAAAAATTTTTTTTTACTTAGTAATTTTGTGATTTGTATGAAGCTTTTAAATTTTTATTTATTTAATATTGAAAAATAATACAGCCAAGAACATGAAGGTGCATGTATATGTATCTTGGTACACAAAGTAAAATTTATGACAGTGTAGTAGTCAAGTGAAATCTCATAGTATTAAAGTATTTAATTTTATATCAATTTAGTAATAATTTTATATGTATTTTAATTAACAGTTTTATATTAAGGTACATACATTTAATAAGTTTAACTTTATGTGTTTTTTTCCATAATTTTGAAATATTGCTCCCAAGAATTAAGTATTTATTTATAATTAATGTCAGATTTTTATCAATAATTATTTATTTTGGGTAGTTTGCATAATTAAAATAGCTTTAATATATAGCTTTGATATAATAGCTTTTACCTGTCTTACCTGTAAAGCTTTGTTGACCCATTTTAAAATGAATAATAACTACCATTAGGCAAATAGTTTATTTTAAATGACTTTTTAATTAGAAAAATATTTTAAAATATGGTTACTAGTTTAGAATACTATTTATTCAAAACTAAGCATGACCTTGCCCAGATTGATAAATATTATTGATATTTTTGTACTTGAGTCCAGGCTTTACTTCCATATAAAAAGCACATGCTTGAGAAAAACCATATATATTATTTTGCTTTTAAGTGATAATACAGCCTGTTTATTCAGTCCAAGTTTTTAGACCCATATTGATTCAAATTGATGGAAACTTGTTTTTCTTGGAGCTTGGATTGTGTAAACAATCATTCAAGTTCTTATTACAAACCTACTTCCCATCCAAGTATTTCCTCTCTCAACCAATCAGCTTAAAAAAATTTAACGACATCAGCGATTGGCCATATGATCACTTCATTTTGCTGTTCATTAACATATATTCTGATCTAAGTAAATTAATTTGTTAGGATCCATTTGAGTTATTATGATTATATTTTATAATTTCGTCATTCATGTAAGTCTGATTTTAAAATCTTGAATGTGACCAATGCACATGACTATGCATTTTTCATCTAACCAATCAGTGACACTCTCGAACTTGATAGTGTCAACAAATCATCCAATTTCTCGGATTCAAGAAATTGAATTGTATGAAGCAGCCTTTATTCCTGAAAGGAATCTCACAAAATAATTAAAAGAAAAGATTAATAGATTTTGAAAACGGAACTTTTTTTCAAAAACAAAAGCAGTTAAAATCACTTCAATGTTATTAATTCATCAAAAACGTGAAAGCAATAAGCTTTAAATACTTACGTTAAAATGGATAGCTTATTGGAACAATGGACACAAGGTGTTCTACTAATGCTGGCACTTGAACTCATCTAGAACAAATTAGTTTTATTAGCTATTTACAAGTTTTTAAAGAACATATTTCACAATTTGAAATATTTTTTTAAAAAATTACTAAGTTCTTATACATTGAATGAAATTATTTTTTACGGAATAATAACCACTAATTTTTAGCTTCGATAATACTAAAATGTACTACATAAGTTCACTATACTATCAAAAAAGTTAAGAGAAATATATTATTTATAACAGTTTTTACCATTAAGCATTTCAGAAAATATTTAAAGATAAACTTCCCTTTTTAGCTCATTTTAAGTTAGTTTTTTTAAATTAATTTTTAAATTTTTTTTCTTCCATTTATTATTAATATTAGTTCTTGAAATATGAGTGAAATTATTAGCAGAATGAGATAATGCATGTAGCATGTTTTAATTTTTTTTAAAAATTGCATAGGTTTGATTTAATTTTTAAGAACTAAAAAATTCTGAATAATGAATTTTATAATAATGAGATGCAAAAAATATTTTGCATATATTCAGAAAAAAAACTAGGAATTAAATAAATTATAATTTAACTCTTTCTTATATCACATATAAGGAAAAAAATTACTGACTTATTATGAATTAGTAATTTATGCAGACTACCATAAAAATGTTAAAATATTCTAAATTCCAAGTCCTCCATTTCTTATATATTTCCAGGTAGGTATAACGATGCTGAAAATTTGTTCATTTGTAAAAAAATCATGATGCTAATAAAAATTTGAGGCATAAGTTAAAATTTAAAAATTACTAAAACAAACACTGAAAAAGAATATTCATTGGATAGTTTTTCACCTCAAATTTTTAAAAAAAAATCACTTTTTTCCCTTTTTGTTGAGCTATTGATACTCTGTTTTCTTTTATTGAAATACCTTAAGACCAAATATATTATAGTTTTGCCAAAAAAAATTTTAATGAGACCATACAGAAATATAATGACACAAATACAAGTTAAACAATTCTTTTGAATGCTATTATATTAAAATATATAGGGGAGAGTCGGGTAGCCCCGCCCACTTAAGGAGTATTGCCTATATTTCTGTATAATATTGAGTAATAATCAATATTTTTGTATGTTTCTATTGTTTTATCATCAAATTAAATAATGCGAAAAGAATAAACCAAAAAAAAATAGTTTAAGTTAAAAAAATAGAAATTTAAAAAAATTGACTACTGTATTCAACATATTTTCAAAACTATTGTTTACCATGTTACCAGCTGCATAAATACTTGAAACTTTGAAAATATTCTTTTTTTAATATAACAATTAATGTCCGATGGCCCATTGACTTGAAAAAATATTCTATACATATGAAATTGACAGTGGGCGGGGGTACCCGACACTCCCCTAATAATAAAAATATACAAATAATTCTGCTTCTCTAACTGGAAAATATGAAACATAATAAAAAATATAAAAGTATAAAATGCTAATAAATTTTTATTATACAGAAAAAAGTGAACTTCAAATATTAAATAAATAAAAGGAAAACAACGGTCATCATTTTTAACAATACAATAAATTAAAAGGATATGAAAGTGATACTCAATTACAGATGTCTAAAAAGGTTTAACCTATAGATGTCCTATTTTACTAATACTAGAGAGATTATCATATCTTTATTATTTACTTGACTCTTATAAATCACTAAATATCAAAAATGCTAACATTATTTCAAAAATAAAAGAGCTGATTGGCTAATAATATAAATTAGAGAAACATGACCTTATTCGGAAGAAGACTGCAAAAAAAAAAATATTTCTTGCCTTAGAAGGCAGCAGCAAATTTAGATTTCACTATTAAGAAAAAAAACTTCATTACTTAGAGTAATAAAAATAAGATAAAGTATATGTACAATATTTTCTACTTAATAAAATTTTACAAACTTGACCTTTTTAACAAAATTTTATAGCAGAATTTCAACTTTCTCTAATAAAGAATTAATATAATAATATTTCTACGGTAAATAAATTACTTGTGCCTTTAATTTTCAAATAAATCCTTTAACTATATTTGTTAAGAGTATGTTCCAATTACAATAAAATTCCTTCACAAACTTTTAGTTTGACGACTGAAGGTCATTTGAGGATCAAATTTGGTAAATCAGGCAGCAAGCTGGGCAACCTTAATATAAACTCTCAAGCAATAGACTTCAATACCAATGCAAATATAAGTTAGTGTAAAAAAACTATATTTTGTGGATGCTTTACAGTAATAGTTGGTCTGTAATATGGTAATATATAGAATATATAAATTAAAATTTAAATATTTGAACAGCTCACTTTTTCGTGCCGTAAAACACTTGATACTTAGTTTACTATTATGAAATACATTAAAAGCAAAGTTTTTGAATAAAATTTTTAAAGATCCACTAAAAAATCATGACAAACCAAATATTCTATTAACACATAGTAAACTTCACAAGATAGACCACACATATTTTTAAAGGAATAATATTTTTAAAGAAATAATATTTTAGAGAAATAATATTATGCAATTCAAGATATTCTGTATTCACTAATACCCTAATTTACATTTGTTCACAGTAATAAATAAAATTAAGTAGGTTTAACAAAGAATTGAGACACTCACAAATTTTGATAAAAGGCCACTATATTCTTCTTCTTTTATTTTAAGTTTCTAAAACATTGAAGTAAAATTAGGCTTAGGATAAAAAATTGAGAGTTGAAAAATTGAAAGAAACAATGTATAAATAAAAAAGACAAATAAATAAGGAACATATAACACAGCTGCCAGCATGAATAGGAAAATATCCAGTAGATTTTAAGAAATAATATAAATTTTATTATAACTGTTGCATAATATAACCAAATATTTTACATGTAGGAAATTTGAGGGATTTTTACTATTATCAAAATACAAAAGCTTTATTACACTAATAATCATAAATGGTCTGTAATATTTTCCACTATTTGATTCAATTAAAATGTTTTTTATTCTGTTAACTCATAATTTTGAATAGAAATGAACAAGTAATTTATTTATAGATAAAAAGAAGTAAATTTTTTTAATTAATTTAAAAAGAGAGTCCGGAATATAAATAAACTGGAAACTTTAGAACAAGAAAAAAGAAAGAAAAACTTTTAACTGCTTAATACAATTGAGGCTCGTTTAATTATGTAGTATTAGTAATATTTATTAAAAAATCAAGCAAAGCAATGAATTGCGTAAAAATTCTATTACAATGGGAAATTTTTTTTAAAAAAAAACTTATTCAGTTTCAGGAAATTTTCTAAAATGTACGAAAACCAGGAGAACTTTATTAAACCAGTAGATCAGGAGAAACTGGTAAAATCCAATAGAGTTGGCAGCTATGATATAAGTGCAATATAGTGCTTTGCTGTATAAATATTTAAGTACAAATAAAATAATTAAAATCTCTAAAACTTTCAAATCAAGCAAATCAAAATCAAAAGCATTTCTCAAGCTATTACCTTTCTTAAGCTCTCATAGGAATCAGAAGAGCTGCGTGTTTGTTGATATGGTTTTTTCCTAAGAAAGAAATGTTTAATATTTATAACAGAAATATGAACAATTGTTTTAAGTCAAAAATTTATACGTCAACTTATTTTTGCTTATCAATATATTTAATTATTACATTCATTAGTTCCTTTTTCTAACAAAAACCATAACAATTTTAAAAACTGAACATTCTATTTAAAAAAAGTCTATTCTTTTTCATACCCATTCCTTTTTCTTCTATGGTTGGTTGACTGTGTAAAGAGGGTTAAAATTTATCGTAAGACTTCCAGGTTACTTATTCTGACTGATTGTTACGCCTAAGCTTGAAAAAACGCACCATCCAATATTATTATGCTTGTACTGTTTTTAATATAGCATGTTCTTTCAATCTAACTTTCAGTGAAACAAACAACAAATGATTTCAGAAGACTCTGCATGCTTGCTATGATGCTACCCAAAAAATAGCAAACGGTGCTATTTTACACAAATATAGCCAAATAAGGGATAACACTCATAACATGGCAAACCTTACACTTCTTTTATGCCGTGATAAAAAATTTGTTAAATTAGTTTTAGGATAAATTTTTGGTAGAATTTATAAATTATAGAAAACTCTTATGAATGGTAAAATTTTGTGTAAATTTAAACACAAATCACAATAATAATTATTATTAATATTTATTATTGTGATATTAAACCTATAATATTAAACCTATACACGCATCGCCTCATAAACGTAACATAAGCGGAGGGATACACCAGAAGTTTTCTAAATTTCTTCCGGGTTTAGGAATCTTGTTATTGTTTACATTTAGTCAACAATTCATTAATTATATAGTATATTATTTTATTGCATTCACTAACAAAGTAAAAAATTTAGAAATCCTTATTCGAATCATGAGGTACAGATATACAGGTTTTGAATATTAGATAATTTGTGGACGAAAAAAGGTATCTTTAATTATACATGAAGGGGGTTCATAATAAAAAAATTTTAATGCATTTGTGAGCCATCAATTCACAATAGTTAAGGCACTGTGCATAACCACAATTCAATTCCCAAAGACAGCTCAAAGTCCACCAAATTTCAAATCAATATGTACCAACTTGTCAAAGAAGTAAAGATGGCCAGTGTGCAATGTTAACCATATCATCACCATCATGCCATTGATCTCAAAATTCTGAAGACTTAAATTCCATAACCAACTGAACGGGTAAACTGGCTGTTGTCTGAATATTTACAAGATTATGGGACTTTTAAAGTTGTTTCCATAACACAGCTAGCAAGTCTGGTTTTGATAAATAAATTAACAATTTAAAAATAGATAGAATCAATTCCTGTTTTATGTTTGTGAATGAACCCAATTTGCATAATCACAAAAATAAATATTGTGTTTCTACTAGGTACGAATGCGGAACTTTCAATCCAGTGTGATATGTAGCAATTAAATTTTTACTTTTTTATTCCCTTCATTAAACTTCCAGTAGCAAATCCATCTACTAGTTTAGAGTTAATTTTTCTTTGTAAAAATAATTCTTAGACCCTTTTTAATATAATAAGAAAACAACATTTTTCTTTACATTTTTTTATTTGCACAAATAAACTACCAACTAAAATGCATTTTAATGAAAAATGTGAGTTTCAAAAAGAAAGAAAATTCACAATAATTACATGCTTCCATATATTTAAAAAATATAAAACACTTTATCAAGCTATGTATTTGTTTACCAAATATTTTGCCTGCACATATTTTGCACAAAAAAAATTATTTTAATTATATTTTAATTAATTATTTTAATTAATTACTAAATTTATAATGTCTAATAGTCTTGCAATTCAATAACAATAGTAATGGCATTCTAATTGTATAATTGAATTAGAAATTCTATGATTCAACTTTAAATTCTACAATTCAACTACATTACTTTCAATTACACATAAGCATCACATAAAATATTTTAAAGTATTTAATTCATACTTACGTTGTATCAGTCAGTTGTAATAAGGCTTCAACGTCAGTTTTGAATTTATTAAAATAAAAGAGTTCATCTGTATTTCTTGCACAAGCACTAGAATGTAAATTAAAGCACATTTAAACTAAAATTCCTATAAATAATCAAAGCGTAAACTATTTAACCATTAAAAAAAAAGTAATTGCAACTCAAAATTGATAATTATTCATTAAATTTATTTTACACTGAATAAAACCAATTTCTGTAATGAAAAACAATTTTTTTTATAAAAAATGAATGTACATATGTTAAGTATATAATTTAATTATAACTGGCGACAATTACTTCATTTTAGTAACTATGGTACACTCCAGAGTGGAATCATTTTAATATTAAGTTTATTAAATAGAGGATTAGAAAATAACCTTTAATGACATGTGACTTCCTTACGAGCAGAACATTTATGAAAATACAATAAAATTTTCTATAAATATGCAAAAGAAGATCTATAAACCGCAATTCAAATAACCAGATTAACTTAATAATATCTAAAGCAAATCAAAATTGATGCATTTGAAGATTTTTATTTCTTCTGCTCTTGATAATTTAAATTTTTTTCTGAAAATAATAAATACTAAGTGCGTGCATAGTCAACTTTAAAACAGTAATAAGATATTTTACCTTGTGGCTCCAGTTTCACTATGAGTTATAACATCTTCACCAATTATAGGAGACAATGTAGGTTGGAACTGATCGAAATAAGCTGCAAATGAGAAAAGATTTATTATCCAGTCTAGATACGTATTAAAATGAACTATGTTAAAGTATAAATATGACATTTTATGGAAGTTTTGAGAAGAAAATATTAAAAAATGATTGCAACTATATATATATTGGGATGACACTTTATTATATGCTATTTTCCAAAACAAGTCAAAATTTTGCTCCTACCCATAACGATGTTCCAAACAACAAAAATACTGACTGTGCAAAATTTCACTAGTGATCCTCATCAAGTTACAAAGCAATCCTCACTCGTCTTGAAGTTCTGAGAAAAACCTTTTAACAGATACTGACTGAAACTAATTAGAAGCAAAATCTATTTTTAGAGTTTACTTAATTTCAGATAATGATGTTTAATATTTTCTGGTTTTTGATATCTAATTATCCCTTTTATATATAAAATTTGACATATTATACAACAACATTTTTTTTTTTTTGCCTTTATTAAATTTATAAAATAAATATAATTTTATACAACAATACAAATTCATAAAAATTTATTAGTTCTTTCTTTTTAAAAAATCAAAACAAATGGAAAATAATAATAGAGCCAAAAGAATTAATTATGAAATAATATTCAAAATTGTCAAATACATTTTTAATATAGTCATTAAAAGCAGAAAGCGTAAAAAAAAAAATTTATTCTAAATAAAATTAGAAAAAACAAAATTTTTTCCTTTAAAAATCTAGGTAAGTGCGAAACTAAAATTTATAAGAACACAACACATAATTTCATTTGTTGCTATCATTTTACTGATTTACTCCTTGCTCACTTATTAAGAACCAAAATAAATCTTTCCAAAGTTGTGCTTTAGATCACTTTCTTTAATTATAACTGGAATTACTCAGTGCAATCCAACGTAACTGAAATGAAAGCAATAAGCAATACGTTTTTATTAAATATTATGACTGAAAAAAAACTTTTTTTTTCCAACATACTTTTGAGCGCAATTTGTTTAGCTTCCAATACTGATATAGAGGAGCGCAAATTTTCAATAATTGCATCCTTCTCCTTAGCTAAACTGTTAATTGCTTCATTAAATGATACCTGAAATAAGACACACATTAATTTCATAAAAAGTTCATGTAACAACAACAAAACGCAATATTTAAAGAATGATTATATCTGCATGTTTAACGAATAAAAGATAGATCATTAACAAATTCAAAAAATAGATCATTATTTGCAAATAGTCACACATTGGAAGAACAGTAATCTGGTTTTTAACTTTTTCAGAAAATTTAGTATTTATTAGAAAATTTAAGATTTTTTAGAAAAACTTCAAAATATACTGCAAATATGAATGTTGTAAATAAAGTAGAGTCAACATAATCCATACAGCAGGGTTGCCACAGTAGAAAATGAACAAAAATAGTTGCTTTTAGTAGCCTCAAGCATGATTTTAATAGTTTTACTTGCTTAAAACTATGAAAATAGTTGCCTGAACAGGAACAAAAATTTATCAAAAATAGTAGCCACATAACTAAAATTATAGCTTAATTGTCAAATACTATGAATGCTTTAATTAAAAAAAGTTTTCTACAAATATAAAAGGTATACATATTAGAAAATAGATACCTAAATAAAAGTCGAATTGCAATAAAATATTAATATTAATAGAAGGAAAAAACAATTAAAAATAACAAAACTGCCCCTCAGACAGAAAAAAATAACAAGTACTTTATTAAATCTAATGGAAATTTAAATTTTTGGCTTTTTGGACATAAATGATAGTATAAGAGTTTGCTTTATTTTATTAACCTTCTTGTTTATTTTTTGTTCATTTGTTTCAGGCTCTTTTTCTTTTCGTCATAATTGCAGGCCACCTTCAATCACGCCTTGTGCAAGTCTAATTCCTTGCATATCTTTAGCCTTAAGGGCTTCTTTAAGTATTTCATTGGCTTCTTCTGACAACTTGTCAGCTGTTTCTTTTAACTCATTTTTAGCCTGATTTATGAAAAGTCACTGAGCACACACACACACACAACGCACCTGGTAGGCGGCACTACGTACATGTTAGCGAGGGGACTGAAAAGTAACGTTCATTTCAGTAAAAAGTCTTCCAATAGTCGCATATTCCTGAAAATAGTTGCTTTTTTAGCCTTTTCAGGCAAAAAAAGTCACCATAGAAGGCTGAAAATAGTAGCAAATAGTCGCATTTTAGTAGTCTGAGGCAACCCTGCATATAGTCATAGAAGATTGGGGATAAGATCCTGCTGTTGTCGATTTTCTATTACTCTAAATCTTGTTATCAGCTGCCATAAATTGAATCGGGATTGTTAATTTTTAAAATGCATTTGAATGTGATAAAGAATATTATAAGCATTATAGAAAGTATATGTTGCTGTATAAGATGTATCCACAGTAAGTAAAAGCGATTTGTGCATATCATAGTCTAATTTTCTAATTTGGCATCAGTTTGGAGAAGTAGTGCACTCTGTCGCAACTAACAACGACCTGTATTTTACCAACTAAATCTTTTACTTCCCCAAAGTCAGGCAGAAAAGAATATTGGCGATTATATCAAAGTTATGAATTACAATTTTACGCTTTCAATCCATGCAGTTTTTACTTTATTTACAACTCTCATATTTAAACTCACTCATCAGTTTTTTAAAAATTACTTTGATTAGTTTTACATAAAAATTCTATTTTAAGATCAGAAAAAAGATTTGGGCACACTTGTTCAAGTTTAAATTAAGAAAAAAAAATTAAATATATTATTTGTTTTTACTTGCATTCATACTTTAATTTTCCTAATAGATAATTTGTTTTCAACATGTTTTCCAAAATTTAAATTTATAGATATTGTATTGAACCCTTTTTAATATTTAAAAAAATTTTATTATTTAAATAACAAGGATTTCTCCGTACTAAATTTTAAAAAATATTTAAGCTTGGTATCCTAACAGTACACAATCACATTAACAAATACTAATGTTTCAACCTTTCCATCAAATTTTGAAACACCTTAAAAAAATATCAGGAAAAAAAACTTTGAAACCTGAAACCCAGTTCCAGTTGAATTAAAATAAACTTAATAATGCCTAAAAAATTTTTAATTGCTGAATACATGAAAACTAGATATGATTTAATTACTAAATATCTTTATACTCAATAAGTCATTTAATGAAGTCTATTGTAATATTTTTGCAGCATTTTACATGGATTAAAATTAACAAAAACCTACTTGACACCATTTGACTACAAAGAAGAGCACAATTACACAGCAGATAAAGTAAAAAAATGAGTCAAGATAAAGAAGCAGAATAAAGAAGAGTTTTATATCAGTTTTCATGCAGCAGTATTCCTAATGAAATTTTTCGCAAAAAAAAATTCTTTTTATTTAGAAAATCTTTTACTTAACAGATTTTTTTTTAAAAATATTGAACTTCAATTAATTATTTCAAGTCTAAATTTTTACTATAGATAGTTTAGATTTTATTTTAGAGTACAAAACAGTTAAATTGCTGGAAAAAAAAAGTTTATTGTATTTAGTTAAACTGAAAATACCTGGTTTTCTGCAGTTATACGTGATTTGAGCTTTTCTAAAGCATTCTCGTGTTTTGATCGCATTGCAGCAATAATATGCACCTTCTCTTCTTCATGTTTAAGTTGAGACTCTTCAAAAGATTCTTTCAAGGCATTAAGCTCTTTGACGTGTTCCTCTTTGGCTATGTTTAATTTAACAGATTCCCATTTTTCTCGACTTTCAACTATGATTTTTTGCAATTCTTCTAAGCATTCAAGAGACTAAAACAAAGTTGTTCTAATTATAGCCTCATATTGCAATAATTTCAAAGCAAATAATGCCTTGGAAAATTAAATTCGACATAAAAATTAACAAGAGAAATACTGGGACTTCAATTTCCTGCAACTATTTTCATTCAATATTACAATTATTACATCACAATTGAAGATGATAAAGAAAGTCTTCATAGTAACAACTTAGAAAAAAAATTGACAGATGATTCTACTTAATATAATACATTTTTTCCAAACTATGGCACATTCTTATTTTCTTCTTCTTTATTAGCATCATGCGCTACTGTTTTTCCTTTCCTAACGAAAAAATTTACGCAACCATCTGCTAATTTTAAAAACGATCTAAACGGGTATTATTAACATTATAAGAATCACATTTGAGATGGGACAAAAATTTTTGGGAAACTGTGACAGATCCATAATTTTTGGGGGATCAAAATTTGATTTTTGCTAATTTTGCCCATTTTAATTATTCAAAATTTTACAGATCATATATCAGGAACGTAGTATTGTGAAAGCAGATTAATTATTATTCCTAATACTCTGCTAATTTAATACATTATTAACAATATTAGCATATGTTGGTATTATTAACATTATAAGAATAACATTTGAGATGGGACAAAAATTTTTGGGAAGCTGTGACAGAACCATAATTTTTGGGGGATCAAAATTCGATTTTTGCTAATTTTGCCCATTTTATTTATTCAAAGTTTTACAGATTATATATCAGGAAGGTAGTATTGTGAGTACATTTTTGTGAGAGCAGATTAATTATTATTCCTAATACTCTACTAATTTAATACAGTTATAATCTCACATTTTAATTTTACTATTTTTATTGTTCTTAAAATATCTATACAAAACAAATTTTCAAAATTTAAATTTATAAAAAAGTAGTTTTAAAACTTTTTGAAATTAGTTTCTAAAATATGTTTAAAACTTGTCATTTTCAATTTATCAAATTTTAATAAATTACCACTTCCATCTAAGTTTATGTGAATTGTTACTTCAGTGATAGAAAATGTGTTTCTGAAAATTTTTTTTACTGTATTTATTTTCAGCTCTTCCTTATTATGTCTTTTTTAAATTATGAAGCTTTTACCAGGGTTCATTAGCTTTGACGTAAAACTTAAAAATCGAATTTTGGATCACCAAAAGCAAAATAAATAATGTGACACTTTATTATTTTTTTTTTCCTTAAATAAAACACAAGATGCAAACTAATTCTAGTTTATATTTACTCCTTGTGATGCAAAAAAAAACTCTTAAGTATTTTAAAGAAACATATCAGAAGAACACAGAATTGTTGAAATTACAGCATGATAAACAGGATGCTAAAAGAAACAATAGAGACACTGATTAAGAATGAAAGGAGATTGGATGACAAACAACACAAGTCACAATTTACTTAAACATCTTCACGACACTTTATTATACTAAACAAAAAAAATGTAGTTATAAAAATAAAAAATTTCCCTTTATTTGAATTTAAATAATCAAAATTAATTTTAGTACTTTTGCACTCTATTTCAAAAACAATCCTGATTGTAAAGTAAATCAGTAAAAAATTGCAAAAGGTATAATATATCTTAGATAGTTCTTTTATTATTATTATTAAACCCATTACACAAAAAACAACCTGAAATTATATCTTAAGTAAAAAAGTTTAAAAAAATATATGTAGACTACTCAATAGTCTCAACTACAGACAATTTGCGGTAATTCGAATCTGGCAGAACTGAGGAAAAAAATTTCAGTAATTGGAAGTTTAACTTACCATTAGTTTCAGTTTCTGACTTTAAATTAACAATTGAAATGTTTTACATTAAATTTCTTTTGATAAAGTTCAGATATTTTAGTTAATATTTTTTTAAAAAAATCTTCAAAACTTTTAGAATATAAATTTTTTCATTATTGTTGAAAGAGAATATTAAGGGGATATTCTATTCTTCTAAACCATGTTTTGTTTTCTTTTTTTTTTCTTAATGGATTTCTAGTAACAAATGTAATAGTATAACAAATATAATATCTAGTTACTAATAATTTTTTTTCCAAGTGTATCAAGTATCACAACAACCAATAGGGTTCTAAGACCACTATTAAATATTCTAATCTTTAAAAATATTTTGTACTAGAAGAAGCTTGGAAAAATTTTAGACCTCAGAAGATAAATAATACACATGAAGTATCTTTTATATAGTTTATAATATCTTTATATAGTATATATCTTTTATATAG
Organism: Parasteatoda lunata; assembly: GCA_949128135.1. Lineage (NCBI taxonomy): Eukaryota > Metazoa > Arthropoda > Arachnida > Araneae > Theridiidae > Parasteatoda > Parasteatoda lunata. The sequence goes on along the minus strand of OX421971.1, from coordinate 114,288,373 downwards.
TAACTAAATTTTTTAAATATTAATTTTTGTCATTTACTAGAGATTTTCGACAATGAATTAGAATTTAATTTCTTTAAATATATTTTAAAATATTTCAATTTTGATGCCCAAAAGGAGCAGACTTAGAACATTTTTGTATAAATATAAGTTTATTGTATGCTAAAATTGTGAAAGTGTTTATTGTAATATATTAAAAGTGCTTTTTACCATTTCATTAGTATAAAAATAAAGTTTTAAAAATAGCTAATAAATTAATAAATTCTCAGTACTTAAACTTCCACTCCCCATTTTCATACGCCTGACACCAGGCTTATGATGTCACAAAATTAAAAGCACCTGTTTTCTCACCCCTGAATCTACTAAGCAGCTTTTATGTAATTGTTGTCAGGTGAAGACAACTTTAAGTCAAGCAGGAATTCAGGCATATGGTGAATAGTTCTTAATGTAAAATGGCTATTTTTGCCTACTATGCCAAGGTATCAGGTATGTCACAATGGTGTAAATTGAATGACACATATTTTAGGATAGTGACAACAAAGTACAGCTTTCACTAACCTATTCATCTCATGAAAATGGGGTGTTAGGGCACTCAGTTAATATTCTAATAATTAATTCTAAAAATAAATCAAATGTGCAATAAACATTTGAATGCCAATTACTATCAATAAACTAGAACATTTTGTATGGTTTACCTCTGCATCACAGAACTCAGGAGAACTGGAAGATGGAAGTTTTTCCAGAGAGGTCATGCTAACTGCTAATTTAAAGCGAGACCTGAGAGAGTCCAAATCATTTTTATGTTTGATGCTCAATTTCTCCTCTAAATCCTTCAGTTCGTTTACTTTCATCTTCTCCATCTCATCTTTACACTTTTGTAGCTCTTCTTTAGCGTTTTCCAGCTCCTAATATAATTATTTATTTGCAATTAATTTTGATTAATAAAAATGGAAAATGGGTTAAATTTGAAAATAACAGTAATTGAAGGGTTGCTATACTAAGGTGTTGTTCTAAAAAGAACAAACATTTAATGCATTGACCTTTTCATTATAACTAATAAAGAATAATATTATTTTCCATTCTATAAAATGCTTTTCTTACACCTGATAACTGAATTATCAATTCCAACATATTGGTCTGAAAAAAAGTTCTAAGTTTTTTTTTTTTTTTTTCTTCTTTTTTAACAGATATAATCCTTTTAAAAACAGATATAATCCTTTTAAAAACAAATTTTTTTCCTATTTTATATTGTAAAGTAAATTACTTAATAGTAAATGTTTAAAATAAATTGAAATAACAATTATTTCAGTAGATGCTATTACACAATGGCAAAACATCTCGAGTTATTGGTGAAATTGGAATGTATGACAGGATCTCTCAGCTGGCAAGACAAACAGCTATTAAAAGAGGTGTGGTAATGAAATATCAATCAATAACAGTAATGAATACTCTTAAGAAATACTTTGTTACACTCAGATGAAACAATAAACACACAACCCCATGCATAAAATCAAAATTTTACATCTAACAACAACAGAGTTAGATCTTTATTCTTTAGCTTGAATATTTCACCTTTTTTTTATTTCGTATGAAATTTTAAGCCTATGTTGAGATCTCTTTATTTTTAATTGATGCATATTTGATATAACATTTATACATACTATTCTATTTATGATACTAGGGGACTGTAAAAAAAGGATTAACTATAATTGGCACTAGTGATGCTGAATAGGTATCACTGGTATTGTATTGTGGTAATAGGAACTCGAGTAATAGATACTTAATATACTAATTTTATTGCAGTAATAAAATTTTTACAGCCCTCAGAAAGACTGGCAATTTTTTCGAATTTCCTAATTATTAACATATATGAAAAACATATTCTATTATAAATTTTAATTTGATTAATAATAAAGTATTAGTTCTATGTTACATTTCTTACACTTAAGCATTATACAGATAAAAATGTTACATAGCATAACAGGATGACTAAAAGAATTTTGGACAGGATAGTTCAAACCATGATATAAGCCATAGTCTCCAAAACCATGCCAACCCTGCAGGGTTTACAATAGTTATTACAATACATCCACAGAGTTCCCACTCAATTTCAGAAATAAAATTCCCTGACTTTTCCAGGTATTCCAGGAAAATTTCAATGAAAATCCATACCATATTTTATCTATACTACGAAATTTTTCATCAGAAAATTTGGATTCTTTTATTTGTTATGCCAAGTATTAGATTTTTTGTGTAAAATAAATATCACTATATGAGGAAGGAAGCATTTCAGTATGTCTAAAATGTAAAATTTTTACAATAAATAATTGTAATAGAGGTTAGAATTATTTAACTCTAACCTCAATAACTGAGTATTGTTACTGAAAATTTTACGACTGGTTTTTTCCAGGAATAATGAAGGAATTTTCCAGGTTTTTGTGAGGAAATTGCAACTTTCCCTGACTATTCCCTGATTTTTAGAGTTGAAATAAAATTCCCTGACAATTCCAGGTTTTCCATGTTCTCCCTGACCCGTGGGAACCCTGCATCTAGAATGAGTAATACCTGGAGGGATTGAGATGAAAATGGTATTTTTACACATTTCCAGACTGCTTTCTTTAAGGGGGAGCATTAAAAATAATCCCAACCTAGAAAATTTAAAGTTTGCCAAGTTAAAAGTTTTAAACATCTGGATCATCAAAAGAAATTAATATTTAAGAGGGTGCAATTTCTAAAGACAATAATCTTGAAATATATTAAAAAATCAAGAAATGTATTAAAAAAGGAAGATGAAACAAAAGAATTTCCGCATAACGTTAAATAAACTGTTATAATAAATAAATTGAATTACTTTTAAAGTAACTATGTGCTGTACAGCCTTTGCAGTTATTATTAGTTTAACAAAATTTTTAATATTTTATCTTTATTAAAAAACTCTATTTTTGATCACACAAAATTTTTAGTCTCCCTTCAAGTTCTGACATTGAGATTAAGCGGTTATTACTTTTTAATTCTTAAATAAATAAATAGGAAAAAAACTGTTCAAATTACCTGTATATAAATATTTTTTTCTTTAAGAGCATCATCTAGTTTCTTTTCAAATTCCTGTAGACTTTTTACACTGCGGTTTTCTACTTGCAACCTAAAAAGAAAAATATTTTTTATTCAATTATCAGATAACTACTGCATATGTAACAAACATTAGAAGTTATAAACTGTGTTATAACATTTGTACCATCAAACATTATCATGACAAAACTCATCAATAGAATATTGCTATGCATGGTTTAATAATATTGATGTATAAAAAATATAATTGTAAAGGAAATATATTTAGTGAGAAACAAAAATATGTGAATTCTTAAACGCTTAGCATTTTTTTTAAAAGTAGCAGCCATTTGCATAAGGCCTGATATCAGGCACATAACATAAGAACCAAAACCTGATTTTTTTTTTACTTCCAACTCTCCTACACTGCTTACAGGCAACCATTGTCTGGGACAAAGAAAACTTTGAGGCAGGCTGATATTCATGCACATGATGAATGGCTCTCTTGTATCATGTGGTCATTTCCCCCTTATCCTTGCTAAATAAGGCTCGTAACCTGAAAAATGGTGGCAAACCAATTTTCAGGCCTGTGACATCAGAAGATGACTGTTTTCAGAACTAGTGTGAATCAAAACTTTTAAGAAATTTCGATTAACCAAAAAATTGGACAACATCCGAATTATTAATAAAAATTTAAAATTAACCCATTAGGACATTTTAGGGGAACTAATATTGGTAAGCAGTGTTTAGAAATATCCATATTTGATTTAAAAAGAGTTGGCTGTATAATTAAAGAAATTATTTTATTCCCAATTAAAATTACAAGTGCTGCTGGTTTGGCAAGCACTTTTCAAAAAAAAAAAAAAAAGAAAGAAAAGAAAAGATTATCCAGTAAAAGCATTATTTTGTCTTGTATCTCTTTTAAAAAATTTATTTACTATGCTTCTCAAGTTGTATAAGAAAAAATTTTCTTCAAATTTTGATTTATTCCAGAATCTTGCTGAAACAATTTTTCGAAATTTTTACACCCATATAATGACTTACACTCTATAATGAAGTTAAACAAAAAGAATTGGATAAAAACCTGTGAAATTCTTCTTTCAATTTATCATGTTGATCTTGCATAGATGATACGATATTATGGCGTTCTTGTGATTCTTTCTCAATAACAGTCTTTTCTTCTTCTAATTTAGTCACTTCCAAAATGGCCTGAGAAAGACTCTACATAACGAAAAAATATATAAACCAGAGAAATCTTTTTATTTTGAAGTTATATTGTTTTGAATCCATTTAATTTTTACCAAAATTAAATGGATTCAAAACAATATTTCTTTGATAAAAAATACTTTGCATGTTTGTACCACAACTCAATAGAATGTATAGTTTGTACCTGTTTCAGTTGATTTATTTCCGATTCCTGACTTTGGAGTTGTTCTTTTACGGAATTTTTGAAGGAATCAAACTCAACTTCATGTTCTAACATCATGCGTTGAATCAACTCTTTTTTTTCCTGAAGTTCACACTCAAGCTAAGATAAAATAGGAAAAAATTACATTTTCTAAAAATTACACAAACTTCATACAATAAAAATTATACTGAAATTTTTTTATACATTATATATGCGTTTAGAAGCAATGTTTAATAATTATTTTGTATTTAAAAATGTAATCAAAAAAATTTCTGTTCAGGACCAAATACTTGAAATCTTGTGATTCAGAGCTGGTAAAGTCCAACTACGGTTGGACAATTGGGGAGCATAGTGTAAAGGTCAACTGATTACCATTTCCATCTGCCCTTCATTTTAAACTGTGGTAGTATAGTGACTGCATGTTCCAGTATTATCTTTGGATCATCATTAAGGATGAATACCATATCACTGCCAATAACCCATAAGTGTAGCTCTATTGCTCCAAGAAATTCAAAATACAGGCAACTTTAAAACATTTTAAGAATCAAAGTTTAATGCAGTCAAACTTAATCCACACTAACAATCAAAGTACATAATACAAGATCAGCATTCGTTCTAGTCACAGCAGTACGAAAAATTCTAAAGACTAAGGAAATGATGCCATAAGAGTCACTTTATGCATTTCTTCTAATTACAGTATCACGAAAAATTCTAAAGAATTGGCAAATGATGCTATAAGAGTCACTTTATGCATTTCTTCTAATTACAGTATCACGAAAAATTCTAAAGAATTGGCAAATGATGCTATAAGAGTCTTTTTATGGATTTCTTCTAGTTACAGTATCACAAAAAATTCTAAAGAATTAGCAAATGATGCTATAATAGTCACTTTATGCATTTCTTCTAATTACAGTATCACGAAAAATTCTAAAGAATTGGCAAATGATGCTATAAGAGTCACTTTATGGATTTCTTCTAGTTACAGTATCACAAAAAATTCTAAAGAATTTGCAAATGATGGTATAAGAGTCACTTTATGGATTTCTTCTAGTTACAGTATCACAAAAATTCTAAATAATTAGCAAATGATGCTATAAGAATCACTTCATGCATTTCTTCTAGTTACAATATCAAAATTTTTTTTAAAGACTTAGCAAATGATGATATTGTAGGAGTTATTTTATATAAACCAGCACCCCAAACTACATTTTGAAGCTTATAATTCAATCCTTTAAAATTGTTTGATATGATGTATCTAAAAATTGAATGAATCTTAATTCAGGGGGAGGATTTGAAAATTCAGTTTTATTTTAAAAACAGCAATTTTTAATGTAGTATCAAGGAAGTTGATGTTAATAAGCATTTCTTTTAAATAATTTTTTTTAAATAATTTTTAAAATACATTAACTTAAAATAACTTTAAAACATAAAATGGTTTGATGAAAACTATAGAGATTTAAAAGTTAATGCATTGAGAGAAAATTATTGTTACAATAGAATGCATAAAATAAAATTAAATTCATTTTATTTAACTACAATTTCAAATTAATAAATAATGAAGCCTTTTATTTGAAATATAAAATTAAACTATATTTTGACAAATGATGTATGTTATAAAAGAATTATGAAAAAAATTTATGACTAAGTTTATTTTAAAACAATACTTCTTTTAAGACAATCACAAATTCATCATTTTGTAACTGAGTATCTAGACAGAAAATCCAATAAAGAAGAAAGCGAAAATTTAGCTTTTTACATAAATTTTCAACACCTATCAGCTAAGAAATATCTTGATGACTTCCCATGATCTCAACCACCATTTTTAAAGATCCAGTTGAAATTTAGGCCCAATTCTCTCCCATTTGTACTGACACACTAATGACTAATTACTTCAAAATTAAGTTTGGAAAAGTTGAAAGCCTTAAGTTGACAAACGTGTGGAAGATACCTGTCTAAAACTATTTTATATGACATTATTTGTACTCATTTCATGTTAATTACTTTTTCGTGTTCAGAAAGTCAACCTTTTCTTCACTTTGACAAGGTTAAATTAGTGTGAATTTTAAGCAACATTAAATTTTGGTTTCAAGCAAAATCTGTAGAAATTTGAAAAATGATGTCTTCAAAATACTAGAAAAAAAGCTTTATATTACTAGGAAAATCAGTAAATAAAACATATTCCTTACAATAAAAAATGTAACACATATTTATTTTTCTAAAAGAAAGATAAAATATATTAATAATTGTTAAAATGCTATCATTTATTCCCATTTATAATTTTTTTAACACTATTGAACAATAACGGATGCATATACCACATACCATAAAATGGATGTATGAATTACTCAAAGGTAGGAAAAATTATTAAGTGACAATAATTTACAAATAATATCTCTCTATCTAAATATATGAATTAAATCCACAACTAAATATTTTATAAATTTTTCATAAATTATGAGTTCTAAATAGTTATTAATATTAACCTTTTGTGGTAGTACATAAAGATGAGTTCGAGCTCTCTTTTGGAGGTTCGAGCCTGAACAATTTTAATCCGAAGTCGAGATACATAAGAATACTTAAAGCCCCGAGTCCGCCCAAGATATACATCTCATAATTTCTTGTGTTCGTAGTGTAAGCATAGTTAATCTTTAAAAATATAGATTAACAAATGAAAATTATACATTTATAAATTAATAATATGCAAACAGCGTGTGATATTAAATAAAGAGGGAAAAACACGCTATACACTATTTTTATTTGTAAAAAGCTCATTATTTAATATAAAAATAAGAAAGTAAGCTTACCTATTACTTGTAATAATTTGTTTTCTGTTATGTTTATTCATTCAAGTTGAATCAAGAGTCTTTTATATTCATAACTTACAATTGCAGTAATAATATCATAACTCACAGAGATTTATTTAGTGGTAGAGTATTTAAATGGCTTCTATTTTTACACGATTCTTTCATCTTTGACTTCCCATAATGTCTTTAAAAAAGTCCATAGAATTCAAAGTAGTAATCAATTACGAAATAATGCAAAGATAAGATTTAAATAACGCTCTCCTTTTTAAAAAAAAAAACTTCAGAGTGTCTACCTACATTTAAATTTACCACTACAGCCAATGAATGAATTACCATCAATGAATACGGCTTCTGCTAGAACATACTTTTACAGACAAAAACTACGACATACTCTGTTCGCCATCTCTCAATGGATGCTTGCTTCACAATATTCAAGATACATTAAGCATTACTTTTTACTACCAGCATAAATGTAATCTCTCACTGTGCCATTTGAACCCTGTAAGTTTGCCACACTTCCTATATCTGAATTTTGCTCCCGTCGACCCAACAGGGAGCAACACTTAACGACTAGTTCAGTACCAACAGAAACTCCAAAAATAAACATTTTTTAAAAAAATTCTTAACCTAAACATCTTAATATTATGCCTCACAAAACGAAAACACTGAACAGAAGCAGTAGAGCTCTTAATTTTTTATACCTTATAAATTTTACATTTTTATAACTCATAACAGAACCTAACGTAAAGTACTAATAAAGTTTATGAAAATTTTATCATGAGATCCGAGCCCAAAACCTTTTTTCCACAAACGAGCTCGATCTTGGGTCAGCTAAGTATATCTCATCTATAGTAGCATAGCACTCAACCACCAACTTTTACACCAACAAAATAGTATCAACAAAATGTGAAAAGATTAAGTGATCTACAGATAAAAAACTATTAATATACAAACAGTAAATTTTTAGTAACACAATGAAGAAATAGATGAAATGAAATAAAGCGTTTTATCTAATTTTGTTTTTATGTATACAAAAATAGTTTCTAATCTATACTACATATGACCCAACCAACATATACTATGAAAAAAACACAAAACTAATTACCATTTCTTTTTCATGCTTTGTTTCCTCGTAACTGTGGCGTAAGCCTTTTAAATGATCTTCATAATAAACTATTTGATTTTCAGCATCACTCAGCTTCTCATTTTCAACTTCAAGTTTTCTTAAGTATGAGCTTTCAATGGAGGAAAACTCTTTCTTCATTTCAGATATCGCAATGTCCTGGAATTAATTATTTCATAATAAAAAAAAATTAAATAATAAATGAACTTTATAAAAAAAATGCATACAATTGCACCACAAATAAAATAACTAAATAAATACATTTTAAAATATACACAGAATACATAAAATATTTATACACATAAAAAAATATGGAGAATCTCTCTAAAACATAAGTGGTATATAAGCTAACCATTATTTTAGCCTAAAAGATTTGATAAAAGTGGACTAAAACATAATTTTCACAAAAATTTAAATTTATAATACCTCAGTTTTATAGATAATGTATAAAGAAAAGGACACTTTGATAAAACAAAGTGTAATGAATTTTGCCAAATTTGCCTACTTATATTTTTTTTAAGTATGCTTTTGTATTTTGGAAAAAATAGAATAGAATTTTATAATACAGAATTTTGGTCACATATAATAGATAATGGGAGAATTATGTTATATGATAGATAAAAGGACAAGAGAAAAAGACATTATGCTAACAACTCCGTGATTTTTCTAAACATTCTAATTCAGATTTTCTTAAATGTACTAATATGTCAAAACGTTCTGTTTCTAAGTTTAAAGGGACAATACAATTTCACCAACTACCAAAACAGATTGGATAATTTTTTTACATTTTGGTTTTAAAATTTTAGTCAAACCTGCACATCAAATAAACATGATAAACAAATTAAAAACTAACCTTATCTGAGATCATCTGCTGTTCCACTTTCCCAATATAGCTATTAATATGATCAACAACTTGAGAAACCTCGGCCATTTTATCGCACAAATCTTCCGTCACAGAGGCCTTGAAATTAGAGAAATCACTCCGAAAACTGCCATGAAGCTCCTGAATGAATTTCTGTAATGCAGATAGTTTGGCATGCAGCTTCAGTATATTGGAGTGGGTATTCTCCAGTGAATTCTGAAAGCAGCAATCTCTTTCAGTTGCTACTTCTACTACTACAACTACAAGCAATTTATCATCTAAGCATTCACAAAATATTCATTCAACTGACAGCAAGCAATCCAAAAACATCAACAAAAAGAAAGGAAGAGTTTTTAAAAAAAATAAAGGAAGCTTCAATTTTCCACAAAGAAATTGTATGTTGTTGAAATTTTACAGTCAAGGGTTTCAAAAAATTAATAGTACAAATATAAAAAGATAAAAAAAATAACAAAGCAACTGGCATTTTCCTTTCTATATTTGAAACAACTAAAAAAATTTGAAGCAAAATATATACTTGATATAAAAATAAAAAGACTATACAGTCTTCTTAGTGCCCTACACACAATTCTCTTTGTCAATATGACAACACAACGCAATAGATTTAAAATAAATAAAAAATTTAAAAATAATACCAAACCAAAAAGAAAAAATAAGGCAAAAAGAGGGAAAACCATGAAAGCTAAAAGGCTGACTGAGGCAAATCTGGCAGAATACATTTTCATGCATTGGCAGAGTGAAACTGAAATCATTTACAAATCCAATTTATAATCATCCCTTTGCCGTTGTGGGAGGTTTTTGCAGTTTTCCTCTCCATGTAACACAAATATGGATTAGTTCCCTCAAAAAGTCTTAGTTTGCCCTAATGCTTGATCCAGAAATTCCCTTGTCATCTGAGATGGGTTCAAAATTGAAAGATTATGGAGTTGAACATTGATAAGTAATAACATTGGAGTTGAACACAGAATTGGAGCTGCTCAAAGCTGGTTATTAAATAAAAATAAAATCTAACTTTGCTAATTTCCATGGAACTTGCCTAAGCTTAAAAATCCAGGAAAACAGAACTGGTTGGTGTGAAAAAACCACCATAGTCTCATTCAAATGAAGAAGGTCATGAGAAGAAATGTTCCACAAATAAATATTCAGAAGAAATTTGTCAGTTTATTGTTCTGCTTAAAACAATAGACTGATAAATTTCTTCTTTTCCATTCCCAGGAATCTTGTCTGAACCTTTTGCCAGATTTGTATAAAATTTATTCACAGAACAATTTATATTCTCCAAGGTCACAAAGAATTTCAATAAAATTTTATAATACCGACAGACTTATCAAAGTTTTACAGAAAATCAGTACACTTGAATATCTAACATAGCACATCAGTAGAATGTGACTCTAGATTCCTATTTAATTGTGATAGGTATTATCAAATCACTTACTTGTAAGAATAATTAACATAAAGTAAATAAACTTAATTTGGGTGTAAATGCACAAAATTATCAAATAACTTTGTTAGCAAAATATGGGAAATAAAAGTAATAGTATTTAGAAAATTAAAACTTTACAAACTGGTTAACTTCAGTAATTTCAATTCTTTTTAAGCAAAATAGGTAATAGCATTAAGGAAAGCTTAAGATAAATATACATTTCCACAAGAATGACAAGCAATTTTTTATCAGGCAAGAGATAAAAAAAGAACATGCAAATTCAAGCAAACACAAAAAATAAATAAAATAAGCATACTTCATTATAAAAACGATTAGACGGAGTAAATATTAATAGTAAATATTTATGTAAATGGAAAATATAAAGATTATTAACATTTACTCTCTAACTTAAATTACAGTTGTATTTACAATTTAATTTACTTTAAGCTTTTCTTTTTCATACTTTGAACCATTATTTTGGAAGAAATCTTTAGAGTCCTCTGGCTGCCAGATGTGATAAGTTTTTATTAATTTCTATTATGCTTATTAGCAGCTATTTAGAAATGTTTTGGAGAGATTAAGAACCTTGTTTAGTATTTATATTATTACATCAACATTTTAGAGCTGTTTGGATAAATTATTTTTCTTCGCCAAATTGTAATTCCAAACCAAGTTCCACATTTCAATGGGACATTACTAATTGATGAATGATAAAAACTGACATAATAAATCCAAACAATTAGAATTTCTTCTTGGCCATTAGATAAAACTTAAAATACACAGAAAATAACTTTTAAAAAATTTTTTTTAATTTAATTAAAGCAAAACAAATACCTTAGTCACCACTAAAGCACCACTTTTTTCATCCACCTGTCGTTGCAGTTCTGCTACAACTACATGATGTGATTTCACCATCCTATTACCTCGCATAAGAGGTGATGTTGCATTGCTTTCAGTGTAGGAGGACGGCATAGAATCATCAATGTAATACTCAGCAGCCTGAAAGTCTGTTGATATTGCTAAAGAGTCTGGAGACTTTAACCGCTCCTGCATGGGAGATACAGCGTCTCCATCACTGCGTGCTTTAACCACTCTCGGACTATGCTTTGGATGAGTATTTACATCTATCACATCTGATGAACTTGGTGGACGGGCCCTCAAACCATAAGCAGACTGAGAGGTAGCTGCCACAGGGGACATTCTGTAGTGATCAACAGTTTCAAATTCCTCACCATCAGAATCAGCAATATTAGTTTGATCCCCAAACGGACCTTTTAACGAAACTTGCAGTTGTTTTGTGCGTTGCTCTTGCATGTGAGATGGTAGCATAGGATCTTCAAAGGGACTCGAAGTAAGGCTGAAAACTTCGTTGGGTAGACTGGCATACTCACTAGGAAGACTAGTGAAATCTCCAGAAGGAACAGCGAGTTTGTCGATGGGCAGTTCTTTCGTATCGTGAACCTTTTCTGACACGCCTGCGGAGTCACTGGCAACACGGGAGAAAGGTACATTGCTACTGAAAGCAGAGTCTGATTCAGTTTGAGAGACATATGGCATGGGATCGACAGGAATCACTTCACAGAAGTGAGAAAGCTCTGGTAAATTAATTTTCAGCCACTCTAGATCTTCCTTAAGAATATTCGGCAAGTTTTGGTCAAATGGTGGAGGGCACTCAACCTGAAATTTAAAGAAAAACGTTACAGAATTTGCAATAATATTATCCATTTTTAGTACTCAATAATAGAAAGGGAAAATTTTTCTACCAAAAATCCATAATTATTGATTAGGTGGACATCAGTTGACATTTAGTTAAAATTACCTAACTTCGTCATTAATCAGCTGATTATTTATTTGACCAAGGCGGACTTTTTATAACATATCCTTAAGTACATTTTATAACATTTATTCATTTGAATTATTTGGTATCAATAAACTAATTATTTCTCTGAAGGTTAACTTGATTCTTGCTGCCATTAATCATTTGAATTGTTTAGTATCATTAAATATAATATTCCTCTGAAGGTTAACTTAATACTTGTTGACATTAACTTTAATTATACTTAATACTTAATGGTATTTATAAATATGTAGCATCAACTAATAATTTATCTCTCTCTAGTTCTTCACTAGTGTCTGGATATACAGTAGAGAACCGATTATCCGGAACGATCGGGACCATCGCGATTCCGGATAACTGTTTTTTCCACATTTCTAGTTCACTACAAAACGGCTTTTTTTTATTGTTTATCAAACCTAACTTAAAAAATATTATTTAGAAATAGTTTTAAAAAGAAGAAAAATGTTAAAGTCATGCTTAATACATAAGTTTAATAAGATAAAAAGGAAAAAATAATGAAATTAAAAACATATACAGAAATATTTACTTTCTTCCCTTTTTTTTTCTTTTAGAAAGGGAATGAATTTTGTTCCGGTTTTCTGGTTTCCGGATAAGAGGTTCTGTACTGTATTTGTACATTGTGAAATATTACATATTTTAAAGTATATTTCTCCAATACATTGTAAAAATAGTGTCTTTGATAAGTATAAAGTCAACATAATAAAAACAATGTCCGGACTACTAGCAAGATTAATTATCTAATATTCATAATCATTATAGTCAGATAATAATTAGGATATTATCAGTAGTGTCATTAATGTCAATATTTATCAAACATGATATCATGTTAACTAATCAAAATAAGTACCCAAATGAGACAATATTGCAATAATTATTAACAACATTCTAATGAACAAAGAGTTAAACTCAGTTTTCAAATCTCATATTCAATAGATTTCACTCAATGACATTTAAAATTATGATAAGTAATTTTTTTAATTCAATAGGAGAATATAATACTTTTTACAGTAAAAGTAGTATAAATTGATTCAATTGAAAAAAAAATATTGCAATACATCATGAAGTATCCATCTTTTATGAGAATAAATCACAATATTAAAATTCTGGTATCATCCAGTCTTAGCTTTCATTATAACAAATTAATAAGAATTCTATTCCTACAAAAACAGGGATTTGCTTATGGCAAACATTAAAAAAGTAAACAGAAAGCTAGCCTACTTTAAGAAGCATGCATTCTTATAATAAAACTATATACTGCAATCTAAAATAAAATAATAAACAACTACAAAAAAAGAATTATAAATGACCTACAGCAAATTTAGGAGGAACATCATTCATTCCTGGAAACAAATTATCAACCATATTTTTAGCCTCACTACTACTAAAACTTTTCCGTATATCTATTTCTTTGTGATAAACTTTGGAAGCTTGTGAAGATAGATCCTCTGCCCACTAGAAAAGAAAAATATCTTGTAATTAGATTCAACAAAAGAATTTAAATTCATATAATACAGTTATTGTAATAATATAATTTAAACAACACCAGATTTTTTTTTTCACATATGATGCTATTTTTAACCTTGTGAGACTCCTTAAAATTCTGTTTATGACTAGACCAAAAACTTTATTTGAACTAACATAATGCTGTTCTTTTAATTACCTTTAACATTAACTCATTTACACATAAACAAATATATTTTGAGAAATATTTAATAGTTAAAGAAAGATTGGTTAGGAACAAGAGCAGATGATTTTTTTTTTTTTTTCCAATTTTGTAGCTTGATAAATTTTAGTATTATTATCAACGTAAACACAAAGAAATCACCCAATTTTTTTAAAAAAAATGGAATTTAATAATTTATGAAATGAAATGGAAAAATTCTAGAATGGGAATATTCTAAAAAAAATAGTTAAGTTATTATTTTTGAATTTTCTCTACTAATTTTATCTCAACACAACAGAAAAATAGACAGATTTCAGAAAAATCTTTATATTTCTTCAGCTCTGTTTAGAACAATTCCAATGAGGAAGTGTTGAAAATTTCTTTTATTTTAAGAAACTTCATTTTATTTTGGAACAGATTAAATGCTGATTTTTTTCCCTTAAAACAATTTATTTTTTAAATTTTAAATTATGAATAAGACAGAATATAAAAATATGGTGATGTTGTAAATCACATAAATAAATCTAAGGTTACAAGTAGAATTTCTAAAAATTGTAGATATTTTTATGTGAACAGCTTAAACAAGACACCTTTATTTAAAAGAAACATTTGAACTGAAGTCTAAAATTAATGAAGAACATTTTTGTAACAAAAATTTTATCTAAATAGGGATTTTTACATGCCAAAATGAAACACTGCTAAATAATTAAAAAGGAAAAATAAATTGCTCATGCATTAATGACACATTTCGAAACAAAAATAAGATATAATTACTTAAAAGTAATTTTTTTTTTTTACTTTGAATGAAATAATTAGAAATTAATATTATTTTTTATATGAATGATTTTACATCCATTTAATTTGAAACTAGATTTAACTGAAGATTTTTTAAAAATCCTTTATAGGTAAAAATTTATAGGAATGATGTACAGCAAAAATTCGATTTCTTGATAACTTAAATCAGTTAACCAAGATTTTTGGATGGAAAGTGTTAAAATAAACAAGATTTCCGTGTACAGTGAAATCTCCAGGAAAAACCACCTCTATGCAGCAATCATTAAAGGGAAGCACAGAATTTTTTCAATAAATAATGTGAAGAAAATCTTTAGGAGAGACCATAAAAATCTCTCCCAGAGACAGGGCAAACATCTGCTGAAAAGTTATTTTAGAACAAACAAGCATCTCAAACAAACAAACTTCTTCTCATCTTTTACAGCTAACTAATTTTTATGACATAAAATTAAAGGGAAACTTGAACAAAAAATATAATTGTTTATTTATTTAAAATAGCTTTATCATTCATAATTGGTAAATTTGTTTTTACACATAATTATATGAATTGGTATCATTTTTATAGACGCTAAATTTTATTCATAGATCTGTCTTTTCATAACACCAACAAAAGTGGCATTTCTGCATCAAGAAAACGGCACTGACTAAAATTTAAATTGTTTGTGAAAAATCTTGTACCTTTGATAGTAATTTGTGAAGTCAATGGAGGTAACTTCTAAGAACGACCAAGCGCCATTAACGACCATTTTACAGCGGAAAGGTGATTGGTCCCTCCCAAAAGGTTTCACTGTATTATTGAAGCAAAAATTATCATCTTAACAATACCATCTAAAATTTAATATCCTCACAAAGTAAAATTTGAGATCACTGATTTTTATTAAACTACTAGGGGGCAGAGCCCCCTGCTCGCTTCCGCTTGCCAACCCCCAATAATTGCTTCGCAATTAATTTCTGTTTGCTTCGCAAACAAAATTTAAGAAACTATCTATAATATAAAAAATTGACTTATAATCTTAAATAAAAGTCTATACTCACTACAAAAAAAAAATGAAGTCAATCCAAAATTCTAACTAAATCAATCCAAAGTGTAAAACATTGCAGATCGCCTACACATTGCCTATACATTGGCTGGTGGTTTATAATGAAATTTATATAATTTCAATTCAATTATAATCATCAAAATCATTATAGTTTTATTAAACATGTAATATAGTTTTATACATCATTATAGTTTTATTAAACACGCGTGGCAGAGCTATTTTGATTCAATTCAAAGTGAATCTTATTGGATGCCGGACGCTCCCTTTATGGTGCTTCAATGGTGCTTTATGGCAAGTTATATCGACGACCATCAGAAATAGCACTACGACGAAACACTAAATAAAAATATTCTTCCAGATGTTCTTCATGTCTCTGGTAAAGTGTTTTATAGTTTTTATCTTAGGGATTAGTGTTCATAACACTTTGAATTATTTGTAACACAGGCAAACTACACTTGTCAGGTAACCTATAAGTAATATGCTGCATCATTTTCATGAATATAAATTTATGCATATCTTGGTTTTTCAACACTTTTTGGTATAAGGCTAGTAGTTGCAAGTGCATTTACTTCACCTTTTACTGTAACACAACTTGTACCATTAAAAAGAATCTCTTCAGCAGGTGAAAATGCTGCATTGTATGAGCGTATGTTCTGTCTGAAATGTTGTGCATCAGAAGAGTGTCCTAATAATAATTCTCTTAGTGCTTCTGGGTACTGGGCGGATTCTAGTTGAATTTTACCATGATGGCAACAATTATGCTTGATTCTCATTTTGAAAAAGTAAAGCATCACAGTAATCACATTTTACATCCATGCCACCAATTGAAAGCGTAGAGCAGTCGTCACTCAGACATTCACCTAGGTATTGATTTTCAACCCTATTTGTAGCTACAACTCTAGCTTCACGTCGACGACTGCTTATAAGTTCTCTATTTTTTTCATAATTTCTCTCTGCTCGTCACTGCGACTTGGTTGATTTTGCCGAGTGTGAGAGTTGCTACTTTCCATTTTATAAAGATATAAACAAAACAAGAAAAAAACCACAAACTACATTCCGTTTCAAAAACAGAATTTGAAAAGTTAAAGATTTGTAAAAATAACCGAATGAACAATAACAAACGAAGTATAAACATTCAAGTGAAAACACTTCATGCTGGAAGTTGAGTTGTAAGAAATGAAATGGAATAAATTGGAAGCCTAAAAATTTGCTATTGGTCAACGCAAATGCCGTCTCACGCTATTGCGGCTATTTACCGCTTCTGATTGGTTGAAGTCACGTGACTGCCAGGCATCAGACTTCTATCTTTTTATATTATATAGAGACAAATGCATTGAACAAAATGGAATTCTATACTTACCTTCATAAAACTAGCTGAAAATGTTTTTCTTCGACAAACTTCTGCCAACATCTTAAGATAACGCTCAGGGGCAATCTGTACCTGACGGAAACTTTCTACTTGACTCATTACAGATTGAATATGATTTTCTAGAAGGGTCACTCTTGTGTGTAGTCGATACATTTCATCTTCATAGGTGCCAATGTATCTAAAATATAATAAAAAATTTATAAATATTTTTATAAAGAATATAAGATGAATATTAAAATAAAGAATGAGAATAACATATTTCTCAAAAGATTATTTTATTTTATTTTATAACTGTCGCTGAACAGCCAATCCAATTTTAAGTTCGAACCTAATTCAGAATACAAGGGAACTCCCGGATCAAGTATTAGGAGAAATTTGCTTTTGTGGAGGACTTTTTGATGGAACTTACTCACATTTGCATTACATGGACCCCACGGTTAAACCTCTCACAGTTAGCCAGACATCAAAGGGACACTAATCCATGATCCGTCTACCACTGAGGATAATTTACATCAACATTGTGGTCAAAAGGTTATTGTTATTTATTTACTTATTTATTTTTATCTCATGCAAGAAACGTACAATGTAACACAAAAAAATCATAATAAGAGACTTGAAGACAGAAATCAGAATTTAATTTTATTAATGTGATGATTTATTGATAAAATAAGTTAAGTTTAATGAAATCAAATATTTAAAATACAAGACAAACTACTCACATTAATACGGTTTAGAATTTTTACATGTGATTACTCAAACTCATATCATGGCAATGCTAGGCAAACCAGCCTAAGTTAGAGCAGATTTTTTTTTACATTCTTAACATTATATATTTATATATAAGAAAAGACTTAGTTGAAATTCTTTGATTTGAAATAGCTGAAATTTAAACAATTATAATAAGGTTTTACTTTTAATTTCTTTTATAAAAGAACAATTTTTACAAAAAAAAAAAAAATACTAATTTTCACTTTAATACATTTCTTTCACAAAAAAATTATGAAAAAATATTTTTAAAATGCTTTATGCCTTCATTTCTCCTGATTTATACTTGATATTGTTATCATCTTTATAAATCAGAATCAAATTTGTCACGAATAGTTTTAATAAAGAAGGTCAAATCATAAATATAATAATATTCAACTTTTTTTAAACTTATTTTCAAATATTTTTTACATTTTTATAAAAATAAGTATATGATTGTTAAACATAATTTTATACTAAAATATTTTTAACATTTTTTTAAAATGTTATGCTTTAGACATGCATTTAAAATGTTATGCTCTAGACACGCATCCAATATTATTTCAGTTTTTAGGAAATGGCAACAAAATTTTTATAGATAATATTTAAAATAAGAAAAATACTTAATAATAATAAACAATTTATGGGTTGAAAGTTGTACTATTAATATAAAGTATATATTTTAAAATATGATTCAATTAGGTTTTTGTCTTATGGAATTTTTTTTATTGGTAAGAAATTGCTTGTTTACAATTATTTAGTAGCTAAAATGTCAAGCCAATTTATGACTTCAATATCAAATTGAAAGCATACCAAATATTAAATTTAAAATCAGTTTTAAAGAATATAACTAATTTAAAACTTACTTTAATCGGAAATTTATGTGACCAGATAATTCCAATTTAGCATTTGTGCATCTATTTAAAATTTCTCTAAGGCACTTATGATTTTCCAGCATAATTTCCAGCTGACCATGGAGAGTTTTACACAAATCAGGTAAGATTTGAGGGTCATTGACAATCATAGCATGAAACTTTTTAAACTTCTGCAATCAAAAATCATTTTGAAAAAACATTAATTCTATTTATTAATAAAAATGTCTATCAATAAATATATTTCAGACATATCTAAATATCTAAACTAAAAATTAATTTTATATTATTCTTGTCCTCCCTAGTAAGTTGATCACCAGATTAAGTTGACCTCCGTTATCATGCAGCAAATTTCCAAAAACAGTTGCATCACCTTTTAAAAAGATACTAACTAAGTTTGATAGTAAATTGGTACGATTCAAATGATCAACTTCATTGAAAATGTCTAAAATTGAAACGTTTGCAATATTAATGCTTACTAATATCATCTGTAATATTCAGTGTTCTTTACTGTTAATGTACAATTTCAAAGATACTGAATATTTATAATTTAATGTTAATATTTATAATTATTTCTTACAAAATAAATAAATAGAACAAATGCAAAATTAAGAAACTGTATCTAATTAGGTAGGGTTACATCCTAATTAACCTTGAAACCCATTATATTGTGTTAACTTGAGTACTAGAAGATGTAGTAAACCAAAATGAACAGGTACATATAGCAAATCGTCATTTCAGTACTTGTATAGAAGTACCTTTGTCAAAACTGTGATAAAGAATTATGAGAATACTGCCTTGATACTAATGAAAGCATTTCTGTAAAGTACGGATGAACAAATGACAAGGTACATAAACAGAAAGACCATTTTATTATTCATATTGAAGCACTTTTGTCAGAAGTGTCATAAATTAATTATGAGAATATTGAATTGATGCTAATGAAAGCATTTCTGAGAAGTACTAAAGCAATTGTCAAAGCTTAAGATAAAGCCCTGGAGGCAACATTGAAAATATTATTCATTATAATTTTCTTCTTAAATTTGATAAAGATGATCTGTAAATTAAAACAAAACATTTGCTAAAATTTAGGGGTTCATTTTAAAAATAATATCCCTTACAATAATAATACATCAAAAATAAATACTAACCAAAGCTAGATCTATTTGATCTTTCTCCAGTTTCTTGGCATCTTGGATCTGTGCATTAAGACGAGTCAGTCGTTCACCAATACCCTTGATTTCTTTAATATCAGGATTATCTACATTTTTTAAAACTCGCTCAAACTCTTCATTAATACTAATAACCGTATGCTCATTGTACTGAAATTAAATGAAGAAAAAAATTTAAATTAACAACTTTTATATGAAATATTGGATTAGAATAAATTAATATAACAGTTTTAAAGTAACATAACAATTTTAAAGTAATATACTATAGTTACGAATAGATGATATTGACAATATAAAAAATTGAATGTAATTTTAATGTAATTTTAACATTTTTAAATGTAATTTTAACATGTTTTTTCTATAAATACAGTTATAATACAAACAGAAATCAATTATACTAAATAAACACCCTTGCAGAAATGCTTCTTTATTTACTCCTAGTAAGCTAAGAGTTTACTCCAAAAAAAGATATAACTCCATTTTCACTGTTTGAAACATGTAAAGATTGATTATTAGTATTTATTTATTAATCTCTTTCAATGAATTTGTGCAGTCAGGAAATGGTTGAAATGTTTTATTGATACAAGAATAAGGAAATTTCTGGTACTTAACAACAATAAATATTATACGAGGGTTGCTATTTATATTTCTGGCCTTGGCAACAGTAAGTGTTGCTAGGCGACCGCAGACGATTTTAATCGAAAGTTTGATATTTTTAAACATAAATTCAGCAGACGATTTACCATTATAGCTTCATTTGTGTTGTTGACAGTAAATTGAAAAGTTCTTCTCTTTCAAAAAATGGAATTGACGTGGATTGTCAAGACAAGAGTGCTTCGATGAACTTAATTCTTTATTCAGTGATAAAGCGCCATCCTACATCACTGTAAAAAATTGGTAAAACGAATTTAATCGTGGTCGATGTTCGATCCAGGACGAATCCCGTGCAGGTCGTCCAAAATCCGTTGTTGTGCCAGAAAAGATCGATGCTGTGCGTGAACTGATAAAGCAAGACCGTCATGTGACATACCGTGAGATAGAGACGTCTTTGGACATTAGTATGACTAGCATCAATAAAATATTGCATGAACATTTGAGCGTAAAAAAAAATTTTTCGCGTTGGATCCCGCATAATCTGACAAACGCTCAAAAAAAGGCTCGTGTCGATTGGTGCAAGGAAATGTAGGAAAAATACGTTCAAGGTACATCAAAGGCTGTGTATAACATCTGCACAGGTGACGATCATGGATCTATGCATATGAGCCGGAAACAAAACAGCAATCTACTGTATGGGTCTTCCAAGACGAGGCAAAACCAACAAAAGTTGTTCGAGGAAGAAGCACATCGAAACAAATGATTGCCTGTTTCTTCGGCATTAACGGTCATGTGGCAACAGTGGCGTTAGAGCAACGCAGGACAGTCAATTCTGAATGGTACACGACCATTTGTTTGCCAGAAGTCATCGGAGAAATTCGAAAAAACAGAAGAACAGGCGAATCATTCTTCATCATGACAATGCGAGCTCTCACACATCGACTCAAACAAAGGCATTTCTGATGGAGCGAAAGATCGAACTGATGGGTCATCCGCCGTACAGCCCTGATTTGGCACCCAATGACTTCTTCTTATTCCCACACATCAAAAATAAATTACGTGGACAACGATTTTCGACCCCCGAAGAAGCGGTTGATGCATTCAAAACGCATGTTTTGGAATTACCTCAATCGGACTGGAAAAAGTGCTTTGAAAATTGGTTCAAACGCATGCAAAAGTGTATTGATCATCGTGGAGAATATTTTGAAAAACAATAAAACCAATTTCGATCCTACATATTTGTTTTTTTATTATTAGGCCAGAAATATAAATAGCAACCCTCGTAGTATAGTAAAATTTCAGCTACATTCCTTTTTACAGCTAACTTTCATTATTGAAAAATCAATACATTTCATTCCAGTAACTGATAAAGTGGAAGAATAATAGTCAGCATGCATGATTACAGAGCTGATGATTCAGATTAGATTTCAGACATGGGTAGTTGGTCACTGTCCACTCAGACTTTTAAATTTCCAGGGTTGATGAAATGAATACCAAATTAGCATTAAAAAAATAAGCAGTTCAACACTGGCTACTTTTTTAAACAAGTTTGACCAAAAAATAACCAAGTTAATATTAAGAATTAGATTGCAATAGCCTAAATGCTACTTATATTGCGTTATAAGCCACAGTTTGGTACGACTTGATTTTTTTTAAATATGCGAGTACAGTTAAAAACTAGTTTCAGCTGCAAATTATTGCACTCATGTAACAATTAATGAAATTATATTTAGATTTATATTATAACTGATAATATTATTTAAAATTAAAATTGTTTATGGAGAAATTTAACTTAGACAAAAGCTATCAATTTTAATCAAAGTTTTGAATGCTTTTAGAAGTAAAAAATAATTTAGAATTCTAGTTTTTAATAAAAAAAAGATTTTAATCAAAGTAATTAAATTTTGCAACAAAGTTAAGTACTGAATAATTTAAATTATAAGAATTTTTTATAACATTATCAAGATCAATTAATGAATATGCACCAGTGTTAATATCTAATTTATTTATTTATTATTATTTTAACTAATGAATACAGGTCATTCATATATATAAATTTAAGTTTAAAATACATAAATTCATACCTCTTCAAGTAAATGATGACATTTGTCAACTAAAGCTTCTAAAATCTCTCTAGGCTGTAAACATTTTACAAAGATGTTAAAAATCATAGAAAATAAACATCAAAACTTTAAGCTATCAGAATTTAATAATCTTAAAAATTAGAATACCTCAGTAACAAACCATGATAGTAAGGTATGGTTTGTAATTATATCTTCATCTGTACTATCAATAATTAATTTAGAAATCAAAGGAATTTTAGCAAGTAATTCAATATTAGAAGGAAACCTAGAAAATAAAACTATTATAAAGTAACATCTTTTAATTTGGATTCATGAAACAGGTTTTATATCAAGACAAAAACTAATGTCAGCATTACTTATAAGTAAGGTCCGGATTTTGACGACATTTGCATTTTTTTGCATTTTTGGACATTTTTTGTCCTTTAGAGCGTTTTTTTAGATTTATAGGGCATTTTTCTTTAAATTATGGGGCATATTTTGCATTTTAAAGCATTTTTTTAAATTTTTGTTAATTTTTTCCAATTTTTATTATTTTTTATCATTTTTCATTATTTCACTGGCTTCCAAACAATGAAGAAAATCTCTAGGATATTAACAGGTGAAGCAACATCTTTTCAAATTGAAGAAGAATTGTCAGTAAGTGAGACCGTCTTTTTCAAGTACGCACCAATAACATCAGTATAGACATTGAAAGAAGCTTCTTCAGGTATAAAAATTAACTTTCAGACAAGAAACGCTCGTTTACATTTCAAAATATTAAAAAAAAATTAATAATCCAATATAATTCTGATATTTAGTAATATTATGAGATGGAAGTTGTTATATTCATTAAAGTTTCTATACAAAATGAAAATGTTTTGGAGTCAATATATTTCCCTTTTTTTTTTTTGTTATTTTAGGATATAAAACATATTTTTCAAACTTTAATGAACGTAGAACAAGTATTGTACAAGCTTTATATTTTTTGAAATGACTCATAATAATTTTAAAGAGTAAAAAATTGTTTAGTTCAATATTTTTATTTTATTTAAGTCATGTCATAAGGCGTTATTAGTGCAATTTTCGAATTTTAAGGGCATTTTTTGCATTTTTTAAGGGCATTTTTTGCACTTTTAAAGGGCATTTTTTGCACTTTTTAAGGGCATTAATTGAGATTTTTTAGGTCATCAAAATCCGGGCTCTACTTATAAGGCTTATAATTTGTCATGCATATTTCATAATTAATTTATGAGAAAGGTATGATGTGAATGCATATATTAATTAAAATAAAATATTTGCCTTGTTCTAAGTTCTAAATAATAGTAAGCAAGCTTTATAACTAATTTGCAGAGTAGTTATGAAATATTATAATTATAGTACATATATATTTCTAGAAAATTCAAAAATTTTTAATACTTCAGCAGAAAGTTCTAAAATTCCATAAACTTCAGGTTTATGAAATGTATAACAAGTACACCAAAATATCAGGCTTTAGTATTCTACATGTTTCAAGCAAATGGTTTAACTTTAAAGCTGATATTTAATAAGATTTTTCTCACCCTACCCAAAATTTGTATTTTTAAATGATTATGCATTATTTTAAAAGATGTGTAGTTTTATTTTTAATACTATGCACTAAATTAACTTGCATATGACTTTTCCAGGATTTTAAAATATTGATGTTTGAGAGAACAAAAACTGTTTAACAATGCAACAAAAAATTTTGGAAGCTTTTAATGGAATATTTATGAGATATTTTCTGTTTCACGAAACTTGAGTACTGCTCATTATTCTTTCAAAAATTAAATACAAACAATAAAAACTAATAAATTGCATAAATATATTAAAGATATATTAATTAAATGCTTAATGATGAGATTAAAAGCTTACAATATATAAAATATATTGGAAGCATTTAATAGAATATTTATAAGAAATATTTTTTGCTTCAGAAAACTTGAGTACTTTTCATTATTCTTTCAAAAATTACATAAACAATAAAAAATTAAAAACTACAAATGTATAATATTTTGAATTAAATAACCTCCCATCTCTAATAAAAATTAAATAATGCATTTTTTTATCATTTTACAACAAACTTCCTACTATCCCTAAAAACCAAAAATAATTTTATTCAATAAACCATAACTGAATTGAATTTTAATAAAAACAAATTTAAAAGTTAAATATAATAAATAATATATAAGGAAAGTAAGATATTCTTAAAATAACCTTTTTTAATATTAATTGGACAACTGACTTTTGAGAATTCACTAATAATCAATGCATAAAATTTAAAAAGAGCTACTTACATATAAATTGTTTCCAAAAAAGAGGACCGATTAGTCATATAATTCTGATACAGAATTTCAAATTTTTCTTTCCGCTTCTCTAATATTCTGAAAATAAAATCAAAAGTAAAAAACACCTTTTGTAAGAAATAAAATAATTTTTAATACATTGAAATAAAATTAATCAAAGCCAATTTAACTAATTTCAAGAACTTTATCCAACACAACCTTCTTTAACATTAAAAATAATTCCTTTGTTCTTTCTACGTAGACTACTGAACACCACTATTATGAACTCAACTAGTTAGTGAAATTAAAACACTTGAAACCATCATTGCTATCAGAATCTTAAATAAAAACTTATAGTTTAAATCTTCCCTTATAAACTATCTTATATAAATTACAATTTTTTTATTGTATTTATACAAATATTTGCTTAAATCTTTCCTAATTCGGATATAGGGATTTCAGATTTAAAATTAGTTTTGCTTCTAGAGCTACAGATTTTTTTTAAATGACATTTTTAGCCATTTTTTTTTTTTTTTTTTTGACAAAATATAAAAGTTTAAAAAAATACCATAATGCTATACAAACAAGGGGTTGTGTAGATGTTGCGCCAAGCTTCTAGGGGAGTTAAAGCACATAATCAAGATTAAAATTGCATAGGAATCCATGCCTAGCAATGTCCTGGCATGCGGCAAGGAAGGCTTTTTAATTACGACCTGTTCAGAAGCATCCCAAGAAAAAGTTATTAGAGAGAGTTTTGTATTTATTTGGAGTGATAACTTTAATAAAGCTATTTTTTTTAAGACTTATGATAGATATTGTGTGGGAGAAATTTTCCAATTCATTGTCCTGAAATAAGAGGATTAATTGTTACTAAAGCTGGACAAAAGCGTAAAAATATAAAATCAGAACAAATTACCGTTTGTGCAACTATAGTTGGTTTTACTAGCAATAAATAAAAATTTTATTAATAAATATTTGCTGTAAGTATTCTGATTGAATTGCAGCATCTCTAATCTTGTCTTATTTAGTGGCTTGGAATCCACTTTAGTATAAAATAATTTAATGCATTGACGCCCTGTGGCTGAGTGGTAGTGCTTCCCGCTCTCGTGTCACAGGTCCATGGTTCGATCCTCGGGCCCTCAGTGGGTTCATAAAATTAGTACCAAGCAAGCTTGGGGACTAAACACTGAGGGTTCCGCGTTCGGCTGACCACCCAATCAGAACATCTGGTCTTGCACCCTAAAGCCCAAGGTCAAGAAAACTGAGATGGGCACAGTTGGCCATGGCCCTCTTTGAGCTGTCGTGCCACTAAGTTTAGTTTTAGATTGAATGCATTGTTTTATAAATTATTTAGTATTTATATAAAAATAAAAAATAACTATGTGGAATTGCAAAATTATTAGCTTAATAAAAGATACTGATTATTGCTAAATAGGAAATATCACAAATAACTTCAAGTTTAAATACATACAGTTACATAATTATAGATTTCTAACCTATTTCAATAATTTGAAGTAATATTATTCAACAAATTTTGAGATAAGATTTTTAAAAATAAAAAAATTAAAAAAAAATCATACTCTTTCACGTCTTCTAAGTTTGCTATGACTGCCGCCCAGCCTTGTTGTTGAAGATGCTGACTGTGAACTAATTCCTCACATTCTTTTCTTCCTTTACTAGCCGATTCAGCAAAGCGCTAAAATTATTGAATTTGTTTTGTGAGCCAATCATATAATTTTTATTACTAAATCAATTCCCCACAGTCATCTTTCTCTTAATAGCTTAAACCAAAACATGTCATTCACATAAAAACTGATTATGGATGAGATTAGTGAAATTAAAAAAAATCTTATATCATAAGCCTCATTCCTAACAGATGACACTGTATAATAAAAGCAGAATACATGAAAGTAGAATTAATACAATTTTGTAGTGAAAGTAGATTAATGCAATTTTATTTAGTTTAAAAGATACAAATTATTTAGCAGCAAAATTCATGAATATTCATGAATCTTGGCTCAATAAAGGTTCAAAGGGCTGTTATTTCTCTGATATTGGCCCTTTTTATAGAATTTTACAGCCACTTTTCAACCGATATCGGTTCTATATAGAAGTGTTCCCCAACCTTTTAATCCCCGTGGACCTGTCAACGTTTGATTTTTTTACTGCGGCCCAGTGGGGGGGGGGACGTTGATTGTTTATATTTTAGATTATTTTGACTCATTAATTTAATTGTATTTAAATATGCCTTAAATAAAATACAGTTAAACCAAAAAATAAATATTAAGTGATTTAACGTTTTAATTTACTAGAACGTTACATCAATGAGAATCCTAAGCTTGTTTATTTGCAATAAGATGGTTCTATCTGGAGGTAATCAGAGACAATGATACATTACAAACATTAAAAAAATTATATCATTACCTTCGGTGGCCCCCTTTTTTTAAATAAATAAAATTTTAATGGAACGTAGATATTTTTAATTTGGGGTATAAACCAAGGAATTTAAATTCAGTTTCAATGAAATGTGCGGCCCGGTACAATTTGACCCACGGACCGGGACCGGTACTGCTATATAGAATTGGCAGATTCACCAGATATTTTAGATCCATTATTTAGCCAATATAGGTTCTATATAAGCCTTATATAGGCCATTCTAGGAGCCATGTTGAGCCAATTTTGTGCCCAACTGGGCAAAATTGTTTCTAGGGTTGATACAGATACTGAGGGACCATAATTATCAGGTATACTTAGAAACAGACATTTTAAGATACTAAATAATTGTAAAAAAAAAATTTCTTATCAAGAAAAAAAATTCTAAAAGACGAAAATCTAATTAAATAAATTTGTTTTGTGTTATTGTAATGTAATTGTTTTGTTGTTATATATACTCAGGGAGCGTAGCCAAATTTTTCAACAAAAAATAAGCACCTTTTAAAGTACTTTTTAAGCACTCAAAAAATATTTTTAAGCACTTTGAAAAAGTATTATGAATAGGATATGCGCACTAATAAATTTTTTTCCTTCATATTGTTGAAAGTTCTTCATACATTAACAAAATGCAAAATAGTTCTTTAAGTTACATGATCATGATAAAATAACTAGTTTCTGACAAAGAATTCTTTTTGTGATTATATTAGCCACCATAAAAACAATTTCACAATTTTCAATACATTTGATATTGAGTGAATCCTTCAATTTTTTAAATTTATAATTACTTTACACAATTATGCAAAAAAAAAATTTTTTCAAAATTATAAATAATTTTTTAACAATTATTTAAAAAGATTATCTATCTTGCAAAATGCAGCAAAGTTGCTCTTAAGAAAGCATGAATCCTTCCCACCGAATCCAGCTCAGTATTCGAAACCGCAAGTGTTTCATAAAATAATTGGCGCTTTCATACACTACAGACCGATGGAATGTCGAAATGGATTGTGGTTGAATGAATTATGAAAACGTTGAATAGAACAATGTGAAAACCAAGCTTTCAGAGTAATACAAAGCTAAAATTGACATGGTAAAGAAAAAAATCTCATTTTGGAAAAGGGAAAATTAAGCACTTTTTAAAAACAACCAATGAAAAAAGCACCTTTAAGGGGTTTTAAAAATAGAAAATAAGCACATTTAAGCACTTTTTAAAAATGCTACGCACCCTGATACTTTGCTTTATAGCCATTATCAATAGCCATGTACAATTTTCAACTTATAAAGTGTTTATTTATTTTCAATATTATTCATAAAAATTTATTAAAAACTGATATAATATTGCATCTTAATATGTGTCTGGAGCATAGCATTTTAAAAATATGTTTCTAAACAAATAAAAAAAAATTTACTAATATTTCAGTATAAAATTATGTTTTACAATCACATACTTAATTTTACAAAAATGAGAAAAGTATTTGAAAATAAGTTTTAAAAAAAGTTGAACATTATTATTTTAACCTTCTTTATCAAAACTATTCCTAACAAATTTGATTTTTATTAATAAAAATGAGAACAATATCATATATAAATCAAGAAAAACTTAGGTGTAAAGCATTTTCATGATATTTTTTAAAATATAATTTAAAAATTGCTTAAGTTTAAAATATATTGTTAAATTGATGCCTTCAGATTTCGTGTTTATTTTCTATTTATTTTTACAAGTTTTTTTTTTTTTTTTAAGTGAAAAGCAAATAAACATACAAAACTTTATCATTCTACTTAGCCATATTTATTATCTCCAAATTAATAAGATATTTAAAAATAAAAAAAATTTACCTTGATAGTTCAAACCAAAAAGTTGTACAAAAATTTATGATTTATTGCAACTAAACAATTTAATATTTTTAACTTCCTAAATGTTAAATTTCTTTGACTATGAAAAATTTTATATTTACAAAAAAAAATTTTATAAAAAAAATTATATAGCAATTTATTGTATTATAACTCCTGATTATTGATCAATGCAACCAAAAAAATTTCTTGTAGTCATATTCTACATCCAAAATAGAGTATTAAATAAGTTAACAAATTATACTTATTTTAGAAGTGAATATATATAAAAAAAAATTAAAATGTTGGATAACGAAGAAAATTTTATACAAAGGAACTTTTTACATTAATTTCAAAATACAAAATTATGCTTAAGTTTAGAAATACTGATTCATTTCTTTTCAAAAACCAAATACATTAGTAGATATCTAAAAAAGTACAATGATAAATTATACTTACTTAAATAAAGTTATTTTGAGACAAAAATACTTTTTCCTTACTTGCTTATAAAAGTAAACAGTAAAAACTTTTTTGCAATTAACAAATTATGTTTCTTATGTTGAATTTTACTTTTTACATTATAATTTAATAAGTAATTTATACTAAATATACTAAAATATATTATAATATATTATAATATATATACATATAATATATATTATAATATATATTAGTATAAATATATTAGTATAAATATATTAGTACAGTTGAACCTGTTTATCTCGAACCTCTTTATCTCGAAAACCTCTTTATCTCGAAATTTCTAAAATTCCCTACATTTACTGTCTAAAATCAATGTATTTTCCATGTTTATGTCGAATTTTTTTCCTTCAAAACCTCTGTATCTCGAATTTCTAATAATAGAGCACAAATGTCAAAACTTTCTTTATCAGTAGAACTCATAGACAGAGATGAATTGCGTGAATCCACAGGAAGTAGGGATGAACAGGTAGGGGGTGTTTCTTGGAATTTCAATTACTATCCCTGCACTTCCTTAACTAGAAAGAAATACAATCATTCTGGCAGTAAGTGAGGGGTTAATGAATAGTGACCATCAGGGGTTAGCTTTTCAACATTGATAAGAAAGCTATAGAAAACAGTTGGTATATTGTGGATGCCATGGATGAAACAAGTTAGACACTATCAGAACTGCTGTTTTGCCTGGGGAAATGTGTCTCTAAAAACTATCCAAAAGGATTTTAAAAAGGTGGTATTAAGAATAGCTGTGAAGATGATGAAGGCATCGGCAAAGAAGAAGAAAATTTTAACGCTGAAAATGCAGTGCCAGATTTGCCAGAATGGAATGCAATAAAATCTGGATTAATTGTTGACATTAGTTTTGATGATTTTTACAAGTGGGACAACTGCCTGGCAACATGCGGAACATTGGCAGTTGCGGAAATAGATAAAGTCAAAGGAATATCAGATGAAAAGAAAGAAACTGAAAAATCATATTGATAAATCAAAAGTGAATGCAAAAGAAGTAGAAAAAGCTGTAGAATTCTTATAAACTACTCTTGAATTCCAGGAAAATGTTGGCTATGAGGAATTTGCGATCTTTCTAACCTCAAAAGAATAATCGGAACAAGTAAGGTTATACATCAAAAATCTTCGAAAAATTATTTTCAGTGTTTAATGTATGCTAAAAAGCTGTTATGTATATAGATGTATGTGGTATAATTAATTTAAAGAAATGTCTATATTTTTCTACAAAAAACAATTAAAGCACTTTTAATAGAATTTCTTAATTAAAATTAATTTTTTAAAGTACCTGTATAACTCGAAACCTCTTTATCTCGAATTTTTCGCTTTTCCCGTGAGATTTGAGATAAACAGGTTTGACTGTATAAATATATTAGTATAATATATTTATACAAAATATACTTATGTTTTAAAGTACACAAATAAAAAGTATCTGATATTGTTCAATATAAAACACAAAGCCTCAATTTTAGACAAAGATACCCACATTCATTTAACTACAAGACCATATCTTTTTGTTGTAAGCTTATTACTTAATTTATAACCCATAATTTAAAATTATCATTACCTGCGCTAGTGCTATACTAACTGTAGCAGTTGCAATAGTGGGCTGCATATTTGCACAATCATTCACATCACTTTCTATGCTCAACTCTAAATATTGAAATAAAAGATAATAATAATAATTTAAAAAGGCTTTACAAGTTTGCAAAATAAAATTAGCTAATGACATTTTCAAAAAAACAAAAATATTTAAAGAGGCTTTATCACAAAAACTAATTATATAAACTATAATTATATTAACTAATTATATTTACGTATAAACTAAAAATCATACATGAATAACAATTAATTTAATTACTGATAAAAAGGAACTTTTTTCAAATATCATTGTCCACTTCAACATAATTGCTGATAATTTATGCTTCAAATAATTCCAAATATAATAAATAACATTCAAATAGTTCTTAAGAAATTTAATTATAAAACTGGGGCTTCTTTAAAATTTAATTTCTCAAAAACTATTTGACCAAGTTCATTCAAATTTTGTTTTTGCCAAGTAAAATTACATTTCTTAAAAATATGTAAAAAATTGTATACTCAACATTTTTTAGACCATTATTAAATAAAATAAAAAATAATAAAATAATAACAAAGAGTTGTTAACAGTTATATTTTCCGTGGAATTATCTTTGGATAAACGAATTTTATAATTATGTGCAAAATTTTTTGAATTCGCACATATGGCGAAAAAAGCAAAAACTAAAACTTACAATAAGGGGTCCGAATTTTGGATTGCTCTTCTGGCCATATATTTCTCATGCTATGTTTATTTAATATAATGTAGATAGCCCATATATTATGAGGGACCAAAACCAAAATCCGTTGAAAAAAAGGAATGTTTATTCAGAGAAAGTATGTTTTTACGTCTGATTTTGTAACTAATTAATTAGCATAATTGAAATCATCCCCTCAAACCTTTAAAATTGAGTCCTAGAACAGGAAATTCTGATCATTAGATCACGAGTTATTCAGGGTCGTCCCTTTTTTATTTTGTGCGCTGTACATTGAGAGTTATAGCACAAAATATGTTCCACTGATGAACTTGCGTAAGAGTTGCACTAATCACATTCAAGAAATTAGTTGCATTTGAATCTTGTTTCTTAATTAAACAAACATTAAAAATAGTTGCCATAAATCAAGCTTTATTTTTTGCATAGCACTACTCACAAAATTAATTTTTTATATAACAGGAAAAAAATATCGACCCTATTAGTTTCTTTATTTGTAATAAGCTTATTTCTAACCTAAACCTTACATCCTATTTTATTTCAAAATAGATAAGATAGAACTAAGACATAACCTATTATGACTTGTCATTAAAAAAATAAGATAGTGAAGATATGTATTCAAAGAATGATAATTACCGACAGATGTATTTAAGTGGGATGAATATGGTTCCATTTCAGTCACACACTTGCTGAACAAGAATATGGGATTGGTGTCAGTCCCAGCACCTTTATAATGTCCGACAATATTATCCGGCATTAGTTCTTCCCCTCCACTACACAGTAGAACTTGTTTTTCTTGAGGAATTTTTGCACGTCTTGCTATCTCATTTTTTAACTCAAGTACTCTGAAAATATTAGTCTTGCTTCAAATAACTAAGTTACAATAAACAAAAAGAGACAACATCTTTTTTTTTAATAAAAATATGCTAATACTAATAAGTAAGGCTCACGTCAGTAGGGTATCATAGTGACGATTGTTGACAAATTTTATACAAATGTCGCTAAAATCGCACGCAAGGACGACAAATTTTTCGTCTTGAAATATGTTTGGAATTTACAAAATGGTAACAAAAATTAATTTTTTGCATCGATTTCATTAAATTTTTGAAAAAAATTTTTGAACTAATTTTTTTTGTTCTATGCATGGAATGGAATAACAGAAAGTGTCTGGGTACAAAAAATTTCAAATTTACAAGTCGTGCTATGTTTTGCATTCATGTTCTGGCAGTAAAATTGTCCATTAATAAAATATATTTTTTTCACTTTTAAAATTGACTTCATTATTTTTAGAGAATTAATATTTAGTTATTTCTTACTTTCACTGTTTCCTTCATTTATTTGGTCACAGCATTTTAATCTTTATGTTGAATCTATTTAGTAATATTATTTTAGCTTTTTTACACTTAATTTTAATAACTACTACTCTTCAATCATTATGGAGTAAGGAACCAAATAAGTTTTAGGGTATTACAGATAAATTTTTAATTAATATTTTTTTAATTATTAATAATTTTATAATTAATATTTTTTTTTTTCAATTTATAATTTTTGATGCGTACTATAACATGAATTATGTAATTGTAGAATTCGATATTTCTTAAGTTTGTCAACCATATAAATTTTTTGGACCACTAAATAAATACCTAGGTGGTCCTATAGGACCACTAAATTTTCATTGCTGATGAGAACCCTACTAATAAAAGTTAAAAATATAAAAAAGATACAAAATCATTAAAAAATTAGTATTTATAAGTAATTGTGCACAATCTTTTTTAATAAACAGCCACTCGTACAGCAGGTTGACCCAAGAAGGGCTGCATGTTTAAGTATTTAGACATGTTGACAGCAATTACTATGATAATTTTAATATAAGCTTCAGTGCTTTAACAGAATTCTTTGGTTTTAGTAATATATTTGCATAAAATTAAATTGTGCTAAATAACAAAATTCATTAAAAACTGAAGAATACCAAACTGATACTTTTCAACAAAAAAAATTTTTAAAAATAATAATAATAATAATTTTAAAAAACTACCTTCTGATAAAAATTAGATTCATTGAAAAAAAAATATAAAGTTAAGGAAAAGTATAATTTTTTTAATACGTTATGTGGCACAAAAGTTTATTTTAAAATAAATTAACTGTAATGCTCAGGAATGAGAAGAAAAAAATAAATCTGTTCATTCAAAACCATGTGGAAATGCACAGCAATAAATGGCAAAACATAATATAAAAATACTATAAAATTTACCTAAATAAAGCAGGTGAATATTATTAGAATGCACAATTTGAAACTTGCGAGCCATTACAATATCATATTACAAATATCAGGATTTAAAAAAATGTGTGAAATCGGACAATAACTGAATTGAAAAGTCACTTGTATTAATGATGTCTTGGATAAAGAGTGATTATTAAAATTAAAACTCCACATGGATTTAGATTGTGCACGTTCAAAATTTAAATATGCATTTCAAAATTTCAGACTTTTTTTTTTTTTTTTTTTTTTTTTTTTTAAAAAGCCGTTTTTATTATATTCATGTGCTGAGTACAGATGTTTTTTTAAGTCAATTGTGATAATTTTCTTTTACTTTTTCTTTTCTTTTAAAGAAATGTAATAAAAAAAAATTTTTTTTAGAATTGTTCATTTCAGAAAACCTAAATAAATTATTGAATTTGTGTGTAAAATTTCTGGTGCGCTCTTGTAAAATTATTTTTTACAAAATACAAAAGGAAAAAAGTATTCAAATTTTTTTTAATGCACTAAAACCACTAGGGAATAATCACTCTCTATTCCATAGTAAAATGGTCTGGGTGAGTTGTTCTTAGAGGGTTGCCTCCATTGACTTCAAAATGTTATTGAAAGAACAAGATTTTTCGCAAACAGATATAATTTTGATTAAAAACAAATTTACCAATTATGAATAATAGAACTATTTTAAATAAATGAACAATTATGTTTTTTGCTTCAGTTTGCATTTAATTTCATATGATAAAAACTAATTAGTTTCAAAAAATGAGAAAAAGTCTGTTCGTTTAAGATGCTTAGTTTTTTCCAAAAAAACTTTTTTTTTCTAATTTAACTTTGAATTCTAAAAATAAATCATTGATAGCATAGTCTCTAATGTACTCAGACTGCAACATGAGGTTGTAGATCTCATTCAGAGATCGTCAAAAAGAGCTCTCTAAATAAGAACCACACACAAATCTTTTGAATACATCTTAATCTAATTTGTTTTGTTTTTTCAATATTTTTTATATTTATATTTTCTTCATTTTTCCTTATTTGAGCTTCTACGCATTTGATGCAAAGGCTTTCCCTGTCGCTGGAAGAGGTTTTAATAGTCTCTCCTTAAGGTTTACTTTAACACAAAGTCTATGGAAGAAATTCTGTAACTCCCAAAAGTAGCCGTAAATAGAGAAGGTCGCTACATAGAAGTGATCATTCCTGGAGGTTCTACTAGATTTTAATTAACATTTCTGGGAAATTTCTGCAGGAACTTTCTTGGAGAATTATCCTATACTTCCTTTGAACAAACATAGAATGTAAGCATATGAGAATATTAAAAAAAATAATAAAATTTTTTTACTTTTTTACTGCAAGACTCATCTCAAACTGCATCATTCTTCCAGAGCTTACAATGAAAACGTACAACATCTTGACAGTTGAGGTTAATTACTTTTATAAATTAAATAACCTAAAAAACAATTATACAATAAATAAAAGAGACTAACATGAAAAATTAAACTCAAAGCATTATCAATGACCTGCCAAAAGTGACTTATATAGATTTCACAGCATGGTGCGCTTGGTTGGAATGCATGGTTCACAGCATGGTGCGCTTGGTTGGAATGCATGGTTCACAGCATGGTTGGATTCCACTCACAAGTTTGCCATTAGTGAACAAATATTTAAGGGTGAAAAAGAAATTTTAATCATTTAAAATGCAGAATTTTAAATCAAGCTATATAAATTTAGATTAGCATGCCTCAGTACAGCAGCATATGCAAATAATTTGAAATCAAAAACAGTATTTCCTCTACTTAGATTATAAAGAAATACTAAGTCACGCACTATGCCTTTGCAAAACCATTGTTTCTGGAAACCATACAACACTCCTATTTTGATTTATTACTGAAATCTATAAACTCCAAGTTCATTTTTCAGTTTTGTATGTTTAAGATCAAAATTCAAAACCATTCTTACGACCGATGCTGAACTGCATACACTAAAATGCAGACACACTAAAACTATTATTACATAATGAAACAACGTGTAATTAGAAAATTTATTCTAATAATTATACTAAATATTGATTGCCTTAAAATTAAAACCTTTAACTGATAGATTGAAAGAATTATTAACTTATTCAAACAAATATTTATATTTTTTGTGAATTAAAATTAGTTTACTTATCAGGAAACATATTACAGTCATCAGAGCCGGATTAAGCGTACGCAGGGCCCTACGCCATTCGAAATTTTTGGGCCTTTAGATAAAAATAAAAAAAATTTATTCAAATATAAAAGTATTTATAGATCTTTTCTTTTCATTTAAGAAAGCATGTTTAAAATTAAAATAAATAATAATAAATTAAATTTTAATAAGTAATAAATAAATATGTTTAACATTATATAAAAAAAAATATTGTATTTTATTAATATATATTTGAAATTGATTTTTTTTTTAAATAATTATTTTTCCTAATTTTTTAAAATTTTTTTTCAAAAAATCCATTTTAAGGGGGCCCCAAATCATTGGGGGCCCGAGGCCATGGCCTAGTCTGGCCTAATGGGTAATCCGGCACTGACAGTAATAATTTATTAGAAATATACATTTGCATATAAACAGGGGTGCAGAAAATTCTCTGAGCCATATATTTCCCCAGAACATAATTTTTTCAGATTAAAATTTTCCCAAAAATTTTGAGCGTTTTTTTATTTTTTTTTCTCTTACTCAATTTCAAAATATTTTCAGAAAGTGAAATTTATATACTGTTAAAAATTTTTGATAATAAAAACGAAGAAAAAAAAATTCTTTTTATTTTACAAAATACTTGAATAAAATTGCATATATAGTAAAATAATAGTAGAATATTTTATTTAATTAAATTTAAGATTCCACTTGTAAATTTAAATTTAAACTAATAAATATACATTTTATTATCCATCAATTGCCTTATGTATGCCAAGAAAAAATGTTGTAAATTTTTTTAGCCCAAAAATTTTTCAATGGCTACTTGAATTTCTCTCAAAACCTCGTTCGCATGATCAGACATATCGCTGGTTCAAAACTAAAACGACACATCTGCAAACGTATTATGCTTGCAGATGTGTCGTTTTAGTTTTGAACCAGCGATATTTTGCTCTTCTGCGTATGAGTAGGTAATAACAACAAATGATGAAAATCAAAAAAAAATAATTGTACAAGTTGAGATCAATCAATCAATTATTGGCGACCTCTACTAAAATCTAAAAAAATCTGCCTTAATTATGGCATAAAATAGTTAGAACCAATATTTGGCTTCATAATGATTAACAACTCATATTTATTAGTACCTGTAATATAAACTGAATAGTTATAATATAGCAAGTTATAGTACTGAATATTTATAATATAGCATTGGTCTTAAAGCATTAAGAGTACCATGTTTTTAGAAAAACCAATTAATAGTTTCATTAATTTTGGCTACATGTTTCGTTCATGATAAATAATATAAATCAAAATTATTGTAGTAAATATGCAAGCAAGAATAAAATCTTATTATATAACTCATCTTATCTAATACTAATAATCTTAATAATCATCTTATCACTGTGCTTTATCTAGTAAAATGTCATTTATCACAAAAAAGAAACTTGATCCATGTTTTTAACAATTTTTGCCAGATTTAGCTATTTTATGACACTTTCTGACAGTTTATAACAATTATTTACGCCTTTCGAGAGATTTATGATGTGTTATGTCAAAAACCAAACTCTGATATTTAGAACTGAAATTTCCATGCTTTGTTCCTCAGTTTCCACAACTGAAAAAAAAGTTAAAACAATATTGCCAATTAGGTAGGGTGACCCGGGGTAATTCACGATCACTCTGTTTCTGGGGTAAATAATGATCACCTAAGTTTTACTTTAAAAATTTTTTTTTTTTTAAATTTGAGTCATGGACAAGAAAGCTTGTACACTTTACTAAAGTATAACTACATTTACTTAATAATAGTTTTTTGTTTAATCAAACAAAATAAGTATCTTTTAAACTGCTTTCTGTATTTTCCATTTCAAAGATGGGCCTCAAAATGTGCACATTTCTACAAAGATCCTCCTCCTTCTCTTAAAAATAAATATTTTGAGTTACTTTCTTTTTCTATGATATGAAAATAGTGTAAGCTTTTGTTTAATTGTTTCATATTTACTGTAAACATTATAATTGATTATAGGAAACTATATCAAATGTTGCCCCCCACAGATGGGGTAATTATTGATCACTGGGGTAATTCCTGATCATTATCATTTCTTTTTATAAATAGTATTAAAAATAGTGAATAAATAGCTGATTGTCTCTTCTTAAATAACAGTTCATATTTATTAAGAGGAGCAACCATAAAATATATTTTAACTGTGATCACAAAATTTTTTTAACTGTATACAAGACAAATGTGTTCTCATTTGCACCATTTCTTGTTTGTCTTACCTTGCTTTGATCTTAATTTTAGTCCCGCAGTGGACTGATCGTTAAGACACGGTTCCCAGCAGATCACCGAAGTCAAGCATCACTGGCTGCGGTCAGTGTGCGGGTGGGTGGCCACTTGGATTAGTCTGCGTGGGGACCGAGGGTGTGCAGTATTGGTCCTCGTTAAACTGTTCTACTGTAAAGTGCTCGTCTTCGCGTGCAGGTCGTTTGGCTACCGAAGCGAGGGTGCCACCCCCTCTGCATAGGATCAAAATTGTGATGGCATGTCTTCGGATCATCCTCAGGGGATGTTTCCCAGACCGCCGCCAATAGCTTATTGTGCAGCTCTAGTGCGACGTAAATGAACTACTACTACTATCTTAATTTTATGTGAGTACATTGTTAGGATAATTTTTAAGTTTATAAATTAGCCTAATATAAATATGGTGAGAAATTATAAGCCTAAAAAGGATACTAAGCTTCTAAAAAGCAAAATTAGGGATTTTTTTTTAATGATTGAAAATTAAAATTTCAGTGTGAGAGCTGTTGACACACCTTACTTAACTTTACACTCTCACTTAATGAAGTTACAAAATCCAGCAAAAGAAACCCATGTGGGAGCTCTTTCTTTTGTTCCAGCAGAACATGAGAATGAGTTGGCTGCTTGCCTAAAATGTATGATGATGCAAAGATTTTTGGGAAATTTAAAGTGTTAATCTTTATTCTTGCTTTTTAAATAAATCGTTTTATTAGCTGCTTAAACATATCTTTTTGGTTTATTTGTTTGATCTTGATGTCTTATTTGTTAATTACCATTGTATAATTATTTTTAAACAGTCCCTTTACTATAAAAACTGGTGATCAGTAATTACCCCAGAAGTGATCAGGAATTACCCCAGAAATGATCAAGAGAAGGGGTAATTCCTGATCACTAAAAATTTAAAATCTTTCAAATTCTAATTAGATTTTCAAACAAAAGAAGGTGGCATAAAACTCATCTCATATAGCCTCAAACTTCCAGTAAATATTAATATTCTATCTTGAATAGTTTTTTCACAAAATAGATGTTTGCATTTTTTGATCGGGAATTA
Organism: Parasteatoda lunata; assembly: GCA_949128135.1. Taxonomy (NCBI): domain Eukaryota; kingdom Metazoa; phylum Arthropoda; class Arachnida; order Araneae; family Theridiidae; genus Parasteatoda; species Parasteatoda lunata. The sequence goes on along the minus strand of OX421971.1, from coordinate 114,248,428 downwards.
CCCCAGGTTACCCATTAATAAGTCATTATTAAACACAAAAGAAATTTAAAGATAAAGTTAGTGCTGAAAACGTGAGGAAACAAAATTTGAGTTTTTTGTTGAAAACTGGTTAAAACAACAAAATTCTTAGAATGAAAGGATTATAAATGGAATGCGTGTAAAGTTTTTTTAGTAAATTTCAAACATAAAATTAATGTATAAATATAAACCAACATAAATTACAAATATATAACTATGTATGCTAATACATAAAAATCTATAATTTTCAATTATATAATGCTATAAAATTATAGAAGTATCAGTATTGTAAAAGCTGGCGTATTTTAACTTATTTGGCTAAATACAGTTATTCATGCTTAATAAGCTAATTTTAATAAAAAATTACGAAGGGCATTTCAAAATAAAAAGACTCTTGCATGTGAGAGATCCAAAACAATAAAACAATCATAAGACATTTTTTCAAATTATGTAAACATAAACATTTCATAATATAAAAAATACAATATCAAAAAATTTTACAAAAATATGCATCATTTTCTGCAGCAAGTAAAAACATCAGAGTAATGAAAGAAAATTTAAATAAATTTCTCAACTTACAATGTGAGCAAACAAATATAAAAGAAAATTACAACTGCAGCTTAAAATTTTACTTAAATTAGTAAATGTTTAAAACTATCTCTTTATATTCAAATTTAAAATACTTTAAAGGAAAAATCATTTTACATAATAATAATAAAATTATGGGATATAAATTTGAATAATATTCAATATCATGGTCAATTTGTAACAAAAAATTTTTGCTACAATAACATTAAAAACAGTTATTGCTTACATTAAACAGTTATTAAATTTTTAACTTTTAATGAAAGAATGCTTTAATAAGTTTAATGCTTAAGATCAATATAAAAAACAAACCGAGTAAATAATAGTAAATAAAAAATATTTCAAAGAATATCTAAAAAGTTAGATGGGAATCTTAAAACGTATTTTTAGTATGTTGGTTTTTAAACATTATATATTATAATTTTCGATTTTTAAATATTTATTTTACTTCATCGTATTAGATTTTGTCCTTGTATTTCTTAGTGTTTACCAGCTGCAATATACTTAATAAAAACACGTAAACAAATAATGGCCCTTAATCTTTAGAAAAGTTCAACAAAAACTTTAGTGTTTTTGCATTACATCAAGCTTTGTTAGATAATGTCTCTATTGTTTTTATATTAATTACGTATTATTAAAAAATATCCAAAACATACCAAGCACACTTCCTTTTAATTACATTCAATCGGACAGGGATCTTCCCGAATTCAATTTAAGATACGAAAATTTCAAAACGACTGTTCGAATTATCATAGCTGCTGTTCCTTAGTTACTATGAATAACAGCAAATGTGAAACACAAAGGAGAAGACATTGAACTTTTTGATCAGGTGAATATTCGAATTATGAAAAATTATATCTATAATTTGTCTTTAAAATTGTGAAAATGCTGAGAAATAGGGAAGCAATGTTTTATAATTTCATTAATGCTCATCGACCTCCAGGATTCCTTATAAACTTCAACTCATCGATCAGCTGACGCCATTTTGTATGTTTACGAAACTTAACTACCCAAACATTGACGAAACTCTGCGCAGAAGCAGGATTTTCAAGGTTTTGTTTTGTTTATGCAACAATAAAATAAAGAAACAATAAAATTTAGCGCGACTTTCAAACTAAGCTGGTTTTATTTAATTTTTTGCATACCTGGAAATTGCATAGCAGAAAAAAAAACATTTATATCAGTTCAGATTGAATATAGATAACGAGTTGTAGACCAAATATCTGAAATTGCTTAAAAAACTAAATTTTAGTTCAACTACCTAACGCATGATGTAAATAATAGAAGATTTGCATCTTCATTTAAATTTGTAAAGCGTAACAAATCTTAACGCGTTAAAAGTGGAGTATACAAGAGTTATTTTTTCTTTGGTCGCAATAAAGTACAACAATTTTCAGTATTATAGAACATAATTACTTCCATAAAATTCTTTTGCAATATTATATTTAATTTCTAAAAACTTTCTTAAGCGATAGTTAATATTTGGGTTTGTTTTTGTTTATTTCTGCCTTGCTATGAAACCTAAAGTACAGTCATCGTTATAAAAAGGCAGTAGTACTTTATTTACGTACAAAGTAAATAAAGTACGCTATGTACAATGAGCTATTCCCCAATGGGATAGACTAAAACACTAGACTAGACTAGAAACATTCCATCACAATTTTGATCCTCTGCAAAGGGGGTGAAAGGCACACTTCTGCTTCGGTAGCCCGACTATCAACGTGCCAAGTCGAGCACTTTACAGTAAAATATTTTAAAGAGGACCGATACCGCATACCCTCAGTCTTTCGCAGGCTGATCAAAAATGGCTATCCACTTCCTCACTGACCGTAACTAGTGATGCTCGACTTCAGTGATCTACTGGGAGCCATATCTTAAAATCTGGGACCGTTATAAAATGGAATTTTACGATTTACATAATCAACTCCAACATAATGGGTAAAATCCAAAATCCTGAAAGAGATCAACTCTGAAGGGACATTCTCCCTCAATACGATTCACGCATGAGCGAGCAGTTCATCTTTATATGTAGTTTCTCAACATTAGCACGCGCGTCTAGAGCAATCACATGCAGTGTAAATAATCTTTAATTTAATTTAATTCTTTTTTTTTTTTTTTTTTTGAACAAATTCAATTTCTATGAATTTGCTAGTTGGTTCTCTAAATAGCAGAGCAGGCATCAACCAACAAGAGAACATATGGCACGGAAAATTCTAAACTAAACAGGGAAAGAGAAAAAAAAATAGCGGTAATTTTAAAATTTCAAAATAAAAAAAATAATAATAATAAGTGTAGGCAGTCATTCCCCCTTTCCGCAAAAAAAAAAAAAGGCATTCAAGCCCTGGAAATCCAAAACTCACTTCTGATCATTCTACAAAAAATTGCCATGTGCAAAATGATTCTGATTCTACTAAAAATTGCACAGTGAGCCACAAAAAAAAAAATTATAATAATAATAAAACGGACTTTTCTAAGTAACTTTTGATCTAATCATCTAATGTCTAACTAATGATCTTCACTTTCTAGGACTCAATCTTAATGGTTCAAGGAGGTGACCTCAGACAAGTTACGAAATCAGACACAAAAACGTACTTCCCCTGAAAAAACGTACCATTTTTTTTCGACGGATGTAAATTTTCTCCCAAAAAATAGGCGAGAAAGGTTTAAGCGACTTGAAAAATCTTTGCATACAATTATAAATTTTTTTTTATCCAAAGGTAAATCCATACGAAAACAAAAACAATTTTTAGTAAATATTTATGATTCTATTTAGTAATAGTCGAAAAAAAATTTAATACCAAGGTATATAAATTCTTACATAATTTTAAATTTTCTAATTTTGCATGGCAAAATGCAAAATTTGAGAGAAATCGAATGAATAGTTCCTGAAAAATTTAATTAAAAAAAGTCTTAATTTAAAATTCGATTTTTAATTTGAAATATGATTTTTTAAATAAAATAATAAAAAATAGGAAATAATTACTACTAATAATAAAAATATAAATAAAATAATAAAAAATAGGAAATACTTACTTATTTTCTTCATGGATAAACGAATTTTATAATTGGGTGAAAAAAATTTCGAGTTGCTTAAAGTTCTCAAGATATGGTGAAATACTCAAAATTTAACATTAGGGGGTCAAATAAACTATGGGGATCAGAAATCTGAATCCGTCGAGGAAAAAAAAAGCATGTTTGTTCAGAGAAAGTACGTTTTTGTGTCTGATTTCGTAACTTAAAGTCCCCGATCGTTAAGACACGGTTCCCAGCAGATCACCGAAGTCAAGCATCACTGGCTGCGGTCAGTGTGCGGGTGGGTGACCACTTGGATCAGTCTGCGTAGGGACCGAGGGTGTGCGGTATTGGTCCTCGTTAAACTGTTCTACCGTAAAGTGCTCGACTTCGCGTGCAGGTCGTTGGGCTACCGAAGCAGGGGTGCCATCCCCTCTGCAGAGGATCAAAATTGTGATGGCATGTCTTCGGATCATCCTCAGGGATGTTTCCCAGACCGTCGCCAATAGCCCATTGTGCAGCTCTAGTGCGACGTAAATTAACTACAACTACTTCGTAACTTAAAATATCGTCTGCATTAATTAATGAATGAGCATATTTTCGGTCACCCCCCTCGAACCATTAATATGGAGTCTTAGAACGTGAAGCTCGTAAGATCAAAAATTATTTATTTATTTGGTGCATTGTACATCTCTTTGTTGTATAAACAATATTATTTAGATATACATTTCGTGATCGTTTAGAAAAGTCGCACATGAACTTTTATGTAGGGGGAATCGAATTGCTTATAATATTCTATATTTATGGTCTTCCGACAGTTAAATTTCTAAATACACCAATGAATGCACTAGTTAATAAAGAAAATATTTACCACATAAAAGTTATCCCAATAGTTTAAGGCATTGAAAGTAAGCTATTTTTCTCTTTTTATAGATCTGAATAATGTTTGGCTCACAGAACTTTAAATTTGTTATTGACATCTCAATTCTGTTCACTATTTGACGGAAAACAATTGAGAAATGTATAACAAATTTTATATATGTCTAATCAAAAAAAAAAAAAATTTATATAGTACATATTGTTTTACAAAAAAAAAAAAAAAAAAAAAAAAAAAAAAAAAAAAAAAAGCTAATTCTTGGCTTCCTTTTAAGATTTCATTTCATTACCGTCGCTGAACAGCAGGCCCAATTTTTTGGGTTTACGACTACGAATGCTCAATTCCGTAGCCTTGTAATTGTGAACCCAATGCGGAAGACAAGGGAACTCCTGGATCAAGTAATGGCAGAAATTTGTAATAACTCCGAAACTAATTCGATAATTTAAGTGAAAAGAGTTGGCAATTGTAAGACGTAAGAGTACAAAGCTGTCGTCTTAAAACATTATTCTCCTGCTAATAAATTCATTAGACAGAATTAAAAAGCAGTGGGGGAGGGATTCAACTTTGGCATAAAATAACTGTGTCGCATCAATTACATTTCTCCATAAAATTTGACAATGTTGCATAGAATATAAGATGCGACAGAGAATCGCGGATTTTCTAATGCAAACCTCACTCAAGATGCGATATTTTCTGAAAGGATGGGCGCTGAAAAACACTAGCATTTATATATATACATATAATGTTTTGCATTTATTTACCTTAAGTGCAGTAAAATTATATATGGCAAGAAAAAAAAGAAAACTAATATTTAAGTTTTAGAAATTAACCATCAGTCAATTTTAAAATTTTGAGAGTTAGGAGATAAAATAAATTTTGCAAATTTTCGCTGTAAAGGTTGTGTATATTCGTTTTATGAATAAATAACTTAGTTTCAATCAAAGCAAACTTAAATCTATTGAATTTAGAATTCGCATATTAAGAATAGAAAAAAATATAAGTAAAGAATGTTCGTAATTTAATGTTTCTTAGGTCATTTTAAATCTACGATACACTTTTTAAAATTTAATTATTATTTATTTAAAATAAGTTCTTTGTAGGAAAAAAGTTCTCTGACCGGAATAGCCTGATTGGTAGGACCTTGGACTCTGGTTCGAGAGTTCTAATCCCAGTGTATTAAATGGTGACCGGTGCACGTTAAATCTGTCGGGATCATAAAGTCCTCCATGTTCCCATAACAAATCAATACCTCAGAGAGTACAGTAAAACCTGTTTTTGTGCAGTGGATAGGGACCGCATAAAAGAAATGGCACAAAAAAATATTCGAAAATTTTATCAATTCTTACATATAATAAACAACTTTGTACGATATACTACCTTAAATTTTTTTTATGCGGTGGATAGGGACCGCATAAAAAAAGTCGGACTTAGAAAATACATAAATGATTTATGAAATAGATGAGAGAATGCTTTCAATTAAATTAAATTAGACCTAAAGAAATTAATTGTAAAAATATTTAATTCTTCATTGTACATATACATGGAGAAGTTTTCAAGTTATACATTAAATAGTGGAATTGTCTGTCTTTTTACTTTCTTTTGGCTATAATTATTCATTTTAAGTGAGTACTTATGTCTAAAAATAAAATAAAATCATAAAAACTACATATAAATAGAAACAAAAGTATTTAATTTATTTACCTTTAGTATCACTATAAAATAAATCCTTAACCACGTGAATCGTGTATAAAACTCTGAATACGAAGCGTATACTGTTCGCGCGTCGAGCGACATTATGTACATAACTGACTCTGCCTTGTCAGGATTGTTTAAAATAAATGAACAGAACATCGCGAAGTCCATATACATCGTTGTCAAGGAGGCCACATAATCAGAGTTCGTCCACAACATGTATATGTACATTGATAGGAAACATTAAACTGGTGCTAACGCCGTTAAAATTCATATACCGCATAAAAATAAATCGCACAAAAAAAATTGCACAAAACTAAAATCGCATAAAAAAGGACCGCACAAAAACAGGTTTTACTGTACTGAATAAGAGATTGATAGTTCCCTTGTTCAGGTCAAAATTATGTGTGGATGAACGAATGGGTCTTCCCAGTAAAACGGGCTATGACGTGTGAGTGGTTTAAGTCGTATTCTTGGCCATAGATGGCGCGACTGAATAGCAAGAAACGCAGCCTTTGCCTTATAAATACTTGATTTCCCACAGTAGGCTTGTTGGCTTTGGCGAGTTGCATTAGTAGCAGCAAAAAAAAGTTCTGTTCATAAAAAAATTTAAAAATAGCTAAATTTTTCTTTTTTCCCCAAATTATAAATAATTTGCATAAGAATTTTCCTCAATTTCCTGCAAAACACTATAAGTGTTTTTTTCTGCACCTCCCTTTCTTTCTAGCATGATCATAAAATAATTTGTTCATAGGTATTATTTTCTGATCAAAGAAACAATGCATCTGTTACAAAATAACTACTGGATATTTTAAACTAAAGAGACACCAAACAATGAGAAACAGGCACCTGGAATTTAACTCAATAAATATTTAAAAGGATAAACAAACAAACTTGAATTAATTCAAAATCATTAAAACCAAGCTTGCTTGGCATTATAATTACTTTTTTGGTGATACAGCTGTTCAGTCTTACTTTTGATTTACATTAACTTTCATAAAGATTGTTATTAAACTAACTTTTAACATCATTTTCAAGGCCTGATCCCCTGCCATGCATAAATTTTAAAGCTCAAAACATTCAGCAGTATTTCAAAGTAGTCAAACACCTGCTTACAGACCATAGTCAGTGATGCTTCGCTTCAGTGTTCAGTTCAATTAAAAACACATGTTACCCATTTTAAAATGTTTAACATGTAATGATATATAACTCGTGTAAATGCAAAAATGCTTGTTATTTTTAAATTAATTATACGAATGTGAAAATTTATGACAAAGAACGAGTTTAGCTAAATTTTGCATACAACACTCATATATTAGGAAATTGGCAGCAAACCTATTTCTCCTTTTTTCCTCTTTCACTTTCTACAACGAATTTTACAAATGGCCAATTTCAACTTCAATCATTTTTACTACATGGGATAGTACGTAGAACAGATAGTCACGAGCCAGATACTCGGGGGCCTACTGTATAAGAAAACAATTATGCATGTTTTTCAACAGCAAAGTACGAGTTAATCATGTTGAACTAAGTGAAAATAAAACAAAAAACAGTCAGAAAGCAGGCTTCAAAATAAATTTACTTAGCACTAAATTAAAGCTTTTGTTTCTTCTTTTTGTTTTTTTTTACATTGAGAAATATATTCACAGTAAATGCTGATTTAAAAATATCTATATACATACCGTAATAAGAATCTCATTTTAAAATGGAAAACATGACTGCTCATTTAAACAATGATAGCAATAAATAAAATATTTATGTTTGATATCTTACAGAAAAACAGCATTCAGAAACAACTGAATAGGAATAAACATCCAGTCAACGATTAATAAATTTAAAATTTTAAGGCATGTACAGAAAGTCTAAATTCAAACAACCATTTATATATTTTAGATGATACTTACTCTTTACTATATAAGAAACCAAATATTTCAACATCATAATTTAATTAAGTCATTTTAAATCAGGTAACAAGCAATACATTTTTAGTTGAATTTTTTAAATTTTAAGGGTACACCACAACAAAAATTGCTACATAATATAATTGATTACCAATTTATAATGTTATCTTCAATATTGTGTGTTTTAATTTTTTCTAAAAAAAAATATATGTATACAAAATTTATTTAATATAAATTGTTTTAAAGTAGGACCTGTAGTTATGAATATTTTTTTTTTAATACGAAATCGTTTTTTAGAAATATGTAGTGAAATAATTACACTTCACAATAAATAATTTGAAATATTAAACTCTGACTTATGCCTACATCGAATGTTCTTAGGACTCGCAAAGAAATATTAAAAAGTTTTGGATCAAGGCAAGTAGGTAAAAAATACAATAAAAAAGAGGATACAATTTTTTATTGAATTGTTATTTGCTCAGAGAAAACTTAGTGTTTCTCTATGGCAGTAATTTTAACCAGTGATTGGAGAACCAATTTGGCTTCCATTTATTATTTTAAATCTATTAAATGCTTAGACTTAGGATTTTTGTTAAAGAATATAAATTAAATATGAAAGAAAATATATAGAAAGCAAATATTAAAAAAAAAAGTCTTAGCATCTATATTATATTATTATAATTTAATTTAATTAATTAATATTATAATATAATTTTTATTATAGACTATAGATTTTATAATTTTTGACGCGGTGTCCCTTTAAACAACAATAAATAAATTAAAAGTTTTGATTATTGTCACAGAAACTTTATAGTGTAAAAAGATAGTAAGAAATTAAGACAATTGTTGAGAGAAGAAATATTTTAGATGGACAATGGAATAAATAACTTTCAACAGCAACAAAACATAAATATTTCAACATTTTAAAATCTGTAGAAAATCAACTTAAAATTTATAAGTAATTATAAACATTCAAGCAACAACAAAAGTACTTCAGCTACATAACTACAAGTACAGATCCAAAATTGACATAAGTCTATCTTTTCTTCACTTTGTGCAATATTACTGATCTTGATACTGTTCAAAAATATATATATATAAAAAGTTTTGTTCAAAACAAAAATTGAAAATGTGTATCAGTGGCCCAATTCAAATCTAAACGTGAGATGACAGTATGCAAAAGTGACTGTACAAAAACAACAATGTATAAGTAAAAAGAAGAAAAAATGAGATAGTAAGTATAAAAAATAAATACAAGAGTATCACAAACACTTTCCATAGTTAAAAGCATAATCATTAAGTAACACTGAACAGTCAGGTAAAACTTATTTTAAGTTTAACATTGTTGATTAACCCACTGGCGGTTAAGGAAATGGGCGAAATTGGGAGAATGTTTCTCCCCTACACACAGTTCCCCTATCCATTAACATGGGGAAACCGGTTTTGCTATGCAGAGAAGACTGCAGGTTAAAATACGACTTTTTACGTGCATAACCGTCAGTGGGTTAAAAAACAATCCACGAAAACTGAAGTTAAAGAAAAACAGAATCAAAAAGCACACACGTACTAAAAACAACTATTTAAAATCAAATAATTGTAGCAAGAAAAAAAAAAAAAAAAAACTTGATTCATACCTAAATAATTTTGAAGAAAAAAAAAAAGTTACAAAAATAATCAATATTACTTGATTTTCAATTATTTTATAAGAAAGCTTTATAATTTTACACCCAGAATGTGGCTATTTTTTTAAATAAAAATTAACAAAAATTTAAATGAAATATATAATTAACAAATTAAATAGATAGCTTATTCTTTTCTTTATTCTAATTAACGAAACAAATAGCAACAAAAAAACATAAGTATTTCCTCTTTCCTGATGATGCATGTGAAAATGAAAAATTTGTCATTAGGAGTAAATGAGTTTAGAAGAGATTAAAAATAATATTGTTCATTTTGTCTTAGTCTAACATTTATCATACAGGTATTTTTGTTATATTTTTCTATGTGGGTTTGAAATATTAAATAAAATTATTGCATTAAGAATATTAAAATTATATATACATTCTATTTATTTCTTCAATTAAGTAGAAGATGTACAAGCCAGATTTCTTATTAAAAGTAAAAAATAGGTTTATTAATTTTATTCACATAAATAACTTTTAAGTACATAAATTAGGTTGAGTAAGATAGATAATTTTATAGTTTAAGGTACATTTCTTATATTTAAGTTATATTTTTGTTGATAATTTCTTTCATTATCTAAAATTTTCAAAGTATACATACTTGATGGCTATATTTATTTTGATATTCTCTTAAGAAATGTATTACAAGATTAATTAACAAATAAATATATTTTTTTGTAATTTAAAAATTATTTAATAATTAATAAGACTTAAATTAAATCATTAAAAAAACTTAATTCAAATGAGTTTTAATTTGTTTACGAAAGATCGTCAATATTTTTTTTCTCTAGATGTTGATAGAGTATGCATGTTAATTGAAATGCATTTTTTTCAAATACATTTCAATTTTTGCCTTTTAAACTATTTTGTAGATCCTTTCAATATCTTACAATTTATAAAATTTTTCAATACTGAAATGAAATTGATCCAGAGTTGAAAAATACTTTTATGTTATTATGTTGCTTATTGGCAAAATTGAAAAAGACAATTACTGTAAAATGACAATAAGTATCATAGTAATAATTGTCCAAACATTGTCAGCTCTCCTATAACCATCTCATACTTTAGTAGTAAGAGACATTGTTTTTTAATTATAAATATATTAGTTTTGTTTAAAAAACAATATCTCCTATTTCGGAAACATAATGCTGCGACTTTTTTTTTGCTACTTTTACACTAAGATGCTAGTTTGTTGTTAAACTGACTTTGAAGTTAGTTTAAAAGCAGATAAATGTAAAATAAAATTACTTTATAAAGTAAAATTGCTTTTTGATAATATATAATTTTTGAGTACAATTATATGACTTTCTACTTCATTTTTAATTATAGTATGCTTACTTGCAGAATAATAGAGTTGATTTCCATGTTGACTCTTTCATAACTTTAAACTCATAACAACTTATGGAATAAAATCTGAACTGTTTTACACCACTCTCAAGATTATTGAAACTGAATATAACTGGTATAAGAATAACTGAATAATGTCAATAATAAAACAAAGCTTTATATTATGTAACATTTGGATGAGTTCTGTGGAATGGATGCTCTGAATAACCTTCAAGATGTAAAAATTTGCTTGACAGCAGATTCTTTAAACAACCCAGTACACTTCCATGTGGTATATTTCTTTATTTGGCAATATTTCTTATTTCAAGAATTTAAAATTATTTTGTAATGTAAAACAAACTGTAAAAATGCAGGTGAAAATCTTAAATAATTATATTTAATATAATTTTTAGAACCTTAACATTACATCGATTAACCTACATAAATTGCACCAGTTAGCTTCCAAGGCATACTTTATTTTAATTAAAAAATTGAATTAAAAAAATACAGTCCTAAATAAAACATTTTCCATAATAAATTTAAGTTTATTATTAAATCATTTTATGTACTTAGCCTTTTGTTTACACCCAAGGAAAAAAGTGGAGAATATTTCTCTTCTGTGTCAATTGAACTTTTTCACTTTATGTACCAAAATGATTTCAATGATTTGGAGTACACTCCACAGACTCCATGTTACACAGCTTATCCAATTTTAAAAAAATTATGGAGAACAAATACGATGAGCGTTGCATTTTTAATAAGTATAGCAATAAAGAAGTTGCATTGGAGGGCACTTACATTAAGTATTTCGGTTACATTACTTTCATTGAAGGAGAGAGGAAGTTACTAACGCTGCACGCAAACAAGTTTTTCATTCCTCGATGAAATCAATACCTTGCAAAAACAAATTGAAAGAAATTTTATATTCCGCATAAACGGAAAGATAAGGCTTTCCGCATTTTAATTCTTCATGAATCTATCAATCTTTATCTCTCACTCTGCTGACTTTTAAGGGTGGTCCTTACAAAGTTGGAGTCTCAATCCTGTAATGTCACGTAAAAAGGGGCCATCACAAACTATTTGTAGTTACAAATTTTGAGGTGGGTTAAATTTCATTTGTGGAATCAAAGTTAGTGCAGGTTAGCCTAAAATCTTGCCAGAAAGCTTTAACATGCAAACAAGACTATTATTATTAATGAATAAGAAACATTGTGAGCTCTGATATAAGTACATTACATTAGCAGTATGAAGTGAGTCTAATCATTCCAAATAACAAATAAATAAGCTAAGTGGGGAAATTTGCTTATATTTGAATGGAAAGCTATTCATATGTGTTTTTTTAAGCTGCATAAAAATTGTTATTTCAAAATAGTCCCTTTTCAGAATTTTTAAAACCTCAAGATTTACTGTATCCTGCTCTTTTTTCCCCTTTATCATAAGTTAAATAAGTACATTCACAAAAAAAGTTATAATATCCATTTTATACAGGCACACATATTTAACATTTTTTGTCACATTGTAATGAGCTTGAATAATAAAAAATATTCAATGGTTATTTTTTTTTTTAAATTCGCTCATTATGCAGTAACGAATGAATGATTTATGAATTTGAACTAGAAATAAAATTTCACCTAAATAAAAGGATGCACACAAATACTTAAAATCTATTGACCCATAGAGTTAACATATTTAAAAGAAAAACTGATACAATTGAACTATCAAAGGGAAAAAATTGTACTTAGTTAATGAGTATACAATTATTCTGCATTAATTTTAGAAACTGCAAAACAAAATTTTGCTAAAGATTAAGAGTAATAAATAGAATTTACTGGAGAGCACTAAATTGTACTTCTTTAATAATCATAAAATAAATTTTATTTTTTACCATTTGAACTGGTTGGAAACACTTTTGATCAGTGGCAGCTAATCAACTATGAACAGGAATACTGGTGACATCAAACACTATTTTAGTAGCTGCTTTAATATTTTATAACATTTATTTTAGGCAAAATAAATAACTTTTAAAAAAAATTATAGAAAATATAAATTACAAAGTCACTTTGTCAGACTAGAGAGATAATAAAATAAACAATTACTAAATTTTGAAGCTATGCTAAAAACTAACCAAAATTTTAAATATTTGCAAGGTTTAGAAAACATTCTAGTTTTACACTAATAATGTTTTTATATCATAACTTCAAATATTAAACTAACAGTAGAAGCAAGTATTTAATGGGTTTTCCATTCAAGTTTATACATTCAACCAATTTCGTTTAAATATGTCAGGAAAAATGTTTTTGTCTTTAAAACCCTATTTTCACTACCCAATATTTGAATGCTATGATGGTTAAAGATTAAAAGCAATGTAAAAAAATAAACAATAAAAAAATTCTATTATTTTAGAGTAAAACTTTTTATTTTTTGCATCAATGAATATTACCTTATTTTACTGCTACATTGTCAGTATAATTAGTAACAGACACTAATTTGGATTTCATAATTTAAATTTTTTTTGTATAATTTATTAACTATTTCCCTCTATTTGGGAGATTTATTTAAAAAATATTACAAACCACAATGCATGTAAAACTATTTGTTTCTAAACACTATTGACTATCGTTTTATTATACTATTTTTGCACATTTGTTATTGTTAAACTATTGTTTTTAGCAATCATTATCATTTTAATTAACATAAAGACATCTCTAAAGCAATGTTTGACTAAATAGTTGCTTAAGTACAGTTTCACTAAAATTATGAAAAATTTCATACTCAAGAGCAGAAAAATATTTAATATTTAGAAGTTCAGTATTTTTTGCCTGTGCCATAAAAGTATTTATCTAGTCCTTTATTTTTTGCCTCAAACTCCGAGAGAATTTTACAGTAAATTAGAATAAAAGATACTCTATACAAACCATATAGCACTTAATAGAATATTTTAATTTGTAAATATGTTGTTACCCGCAAATAAGTATTTGATTCGAAAAAATAAAAATTGTTAGGTAAAAAACTGTTGACTATATGTTAAGCTTTACAATAGAAATAGTAGTTTGTATGCATCCCAGAAGCATGAAAAATGACTTTTTTTAATGAGATGAATGACTAGGACAATGAGATGCACAAACAAGCACAAGCTCAATGTATGCACACAAAAATATACATAAAACTCTTGAAGACTCGTATATTCGCTTGTTTTAGCAAATAACATATTAATCACTTTATGATAAAAATAAATTTAAAAGTTAGGTAATATTAAAATGAGAAATACATTTTTTGTCAGAATATGTAGAAAGCAATTGTTCTGCTGAGATTCAAAATTTCGATGCTTAACTCAGTTGAACATGTGAAGATAAACACACCATGAATTTTTTTTTCATACAATATAGCTCACATTCAAAAATACCAATAGAATAAAATCTATATTTCCAGTCAGTGTCAATTATACAAGTTTCAGTCAGCCATCTTCTTTTTTTATACTTCACACCTTATGAGTTCCTTTTAAGATTAATATTCTGTTTTTTTTTTTACCCAAGAAACAAGAGACAAGACACCCGCATGTCACCTTTTAGATACCATAAATGAAACAAATTTTATAAAAAAATGAACAGGTGATCATGCTAACAGACTTTTGATATGCTTGGGTGTAGACTCATCGTTTAAATGCCGAGTGGTATATCTGAAAAACATAAAAGAAAAATTTTTTGTTCATCAGATAATTGAACTAACATAACAATATACAATAAAAAATTGTGCAGGAAAAGTTCAGTTATCCAAAAAAATTTTTTTATCGAAGTTGAACTATTGTACTCCAGGTGATAGATGGAAAAAAGGATAAATTAAACTCAGGGTTCCCACTCAATTTCAGAAATAAAATTCCCTGACTTTTCCAGGTATTCCAGGTAAATTTCAATGAAAATCCATACCATATTTTATCAATACTACGAAATTTTTCATCAGAAAATTTGGATTCTATTATTTGTTATGCCAAGTATTAGATTTTTTGTGTAAAATAAATATCATTATATGAGGAAGGAAGCATTTCAGTATGTCTAAAATGTAAAATTTTCACAATAAATAATTGTAATAGATGTTAGAATTATTTAACTCGAACCTCAATAACTGAGTATTGTTACTGAAAATTTTAAGACTGGTTTTTTCCAGGAATAATGAAGAAATTTTCCAGGTTTTAGTGAGAAAATTGCAACTTTCCCTGACTATTCCCTGATTTTTGGAGTTGAAATAAAATTCCCTGACAATTCCAGGTTTTCCCTGTTCTCCCTGACCCGTGGGAACAAAAACTTTTTTAAATCAGTTGCCTGCAACAGGGTTCCCACTCAATTTCAGAAAAAAAATTCCCTGACTTTTCCAGGTACTCCAGGTAAATTTCAATGAAAATCCATACCATATTTTATCTATACTACGAAATTTTTCATCAGAAAGTTTGGATTCTTTCATTTGTTAAGCAAAGAATAAGATTTTTTGTGTAAAATAAATATCATTATATAAGGAAGGAAGCATTTTAGTACGACAAAAATGTAAAATTTTTACAATGAATAATTGTAATAGATGGTAGATTTATTTAATTCGAACCTCAATAACTGAGTATTGTTACTGACAATTTTAAGACAGGTTTTTTCCAGGAATAATGAAGGAATTTTCCAGGTTTTTGTAAGAAAATTGCAACTTTCCCTGACTATTCCCTGATTTTTGGAGTTGAAATAAAATTCCCTGACAATTCCAGGTTTTCCCTGTTCTCCCTGACCAGTGGGAACCCTGCTGCAAACTCTTGTTGATGGTACCTTCCACTATCCCGTCTTTTTTTTTTTTAAGATGCCACATAAAAGAGTTAATTATGAATCATAAAAATATTCAAGCAGTTTGCAATTCATGTGTATTACTATATAAGCTGTTCTATAGTAAGGGTATACATGCAACATAAAAAGCTTCAACTAATCTTTTTATATTATTCCTTTATCTAAATCTTCTTCGTACTTTATTATTCAAAATTAAACACTTTCTCACTTTATTATTCCCAGGGGTGATTGCGAGCCCAACTCTAAATTCCTGAAAATTTCTTGAGTAAAATCATCATTCAATCACGCATTTCAAAAAATTAATGTCTTTGTAAATTGAAATCATTGTTATTTTCAAAACATGAAATTCAAAATAAATTATAAGCAGCATAATTTAAATGAATAATTATGTCTAAGTTTACTTTTATCACTAATTATTTTAAAACACATAACTACAATAATAATAAATAAATAAAAATGAAAAACGATTCATTAATTAAAAAAAGTATGCTTCATCTACAAATAAATTGTATGTTTGATTAAAGATTTATGAGGCGCAGTCATACCTTTGCACACACTAGTAATAGTATAAATAAACAAATTATAAAATAATCGACTGCGGAAACAAATTTAAATGAAAACGAGAAAGCTAGTGCTAAGCAATATTCCATTGACTAAAAAAGGATCTGTTTATACTGCTGGCAGCTTGCCAACAAAGAATGAATAAGTCTTTCGGAAAAAATATCAAAGATAAATATATAAACGGAATAAAGTTTAAATAAAAAATATCGTTTGCCAATATAAGTTCTTAACATAACTTGTAATGAAACATAACTTGAAATTTCTGGACATTGGAACTCCGGATCAAATAAAAATCCGGGTTTTTTCCGGAGCACAATCACCCCTGTATCCCCATCCTGTCTTTTAATCTATTTTTGGTTTCTAGCATGCATAAATTAATATTTTGAGTTTTCCCTTAGAACTGTGAGAAACATGAAATACCCTTTTTCCATGAGAGGTAATACATATCAAGATTATGTAACAAGGTTTTTCCTAATTTTTATTCCAAAGCACTTCAATTTTGTGTCACTTGGCTGACTGTTCTCTTATTAATAATGTTTAAATAACCGTTGGTGTACTCTTCCCCTGCTTAAGACCTGTTTTTATTCTACCTTGCGGCAACATTACATATATACATGTAATATATGTGCTCACATTCAATATAATTTATATAGAACCCTAGTAGCAGAGTTTAAAGTGCTGATCTGCTGCACAATATGCATGGATTTAAATTTGTTTAGAATCCCAACTCAGACAGAATTTATATATGTAAAATTTGCAATTTGTAATTAAAAACAATCTGCACATGCAATGATAATATACAGCAATTGCCATCGTGCAGCACTGTTTCTATTATCTGGTATATAATTTATAAAATAATAGCAATTAAATAGCTTTAATGATTTGTATTAAAAAATTGTGAGGCAAACATTTAGATTTTTACTTATTTTAAACTTGCCTTATTATATAAATTAAAATTGTCAGAGCCACTAACACATATTAAAAGAATAAGAAATTAAATCTTACCTTAAAGCATTTAGTAAACCTTCTACAACATTAGGTGGTTGATCTTTTAATACTTTTATAGACCCTTTGACCTATGAGATATAGAATAAATTAGTTTCAATTTAATTTAATAATTTAGCTTTCAAGTTATAAAAAGAGACAAATAACAGCTAATCCTAAACAAAAACATAATAATTTTTTAAATATATTTCTTTTTTTAAGTGAAGAACTTTGTGTCAAATCAATTTAAAAATATTTCTACGGGTTCTTCTTTCTTACCATTATTTATGATATTAGTCACAGAATAAATCTTATCTTAATATCTTATTCAGGACATAAAATAACTCAAATAAAATAATTTTTTTCTTACTAAAGGTTGCTTTATTTTGGGGTTTTCTTTGCCACTTAATTTCAAACAACGGTAAGAATTTCTATTTAGAGCTTTTTAAGTGTCTACAATAATACAAGAGCTTTGAGCTTTTAATCACATTGGATTGTCTAATCTTGTCAATATAACAAGAAATATTTGAATTGAAAATTTTAACATGTAATTCACAAAATGATATATTATATGAAAAGTTAAAACTAATTTAGATTAACTATCATGACTAAGATTCTGAAAATATGAGAGAATACACATCACGACTTGCAATGTTTTAAAAAGTAAGTCTAAGTAAGCATCTTAGGTGGCTAAGTTTGACAAAAAAGGAGAGATCACTAGAACACTTCAGGTTTGTAGATACCATGTTTACTTAAAAGCAAAACTTCTAAGAGGTCAAACAATCAAGTTCATTTGATGATTGTTTAAAAAACATTTTTATTCAACATGGACGTCATATTTAATAAACAATCCATCTTCTAACAATGACTATTTTAAAATTAGGCAGCTGATCGACAAAGACAAAGCCTCAACTAAAGTTAACATTCAAAAGTAGTTGCTCTGTAGCTCCATAATATAGTAAAAATGTCATTAGATTAAATAGTATCATTAGAAATAAATGATAAAAGCCTAAATCCTCTAATAATCAAAGTGGCTCATAAGGTTAAAAAAAATCTTAAGAACGTTGAGATCTGTAATTTACGGCTCATTCTTGACTAAGTGCTGTCGTGTTTAAATTCAAATTCAGAATTGTTTTTAAAAATATTCCAAGCTGCATGCTTTTTGATTATGATTATGTGCCTCAATATGCATACAAATATATATGAAAAACTATTTATTTGCACTGATTTTCCATATAATGCAATTGTTTTTTTTTTTTAAGGACTTTTAGGTGATTTTCATACGGGCTTTTAAAATATGGATATTTTGGATACATTGTTATAATAGGCTATTTTTTAAATTTGAGTTATAACTCTTTTACGATATCGCTGCAACGATTCTATCGCCAACACACATGGATATGCCCCTTTTTTTTGGGGTCATTTTCACAGTTTTTCAAGGCAAAATTTAGGGGGGATTAAAAAAGTAGAAAAATCTCATTCCCAGTGATGCCAACCTTTAATGGTGCTTTTCTATTCACTCAACTTTTTTTTTATTGCAATGAATATAGCTTCAAACAAAATTTAAATGTAAAATTAACAATTTACTTCCATAAACAAAATTTTTTTCCAAACAATAAAACAAGCCAATACAGTTAATGAAAGTCCACTTAAAATTTAATTAAAAATAAATTTATTTACATATATTTTGCAAGGATTTATTTTTTAAAATTACAAATGAAGTTAGTAAAAATAAGCAGTTGTTCAGGAATTTAAAATGAAAAAATAGCAAAAAATGCTGAGTCATAAAAAAATAAGGAAACAAATTTTACTTTCTAGGTTTCTGCTGTCAGATCAAATATAAAACTACGGAAAATATATAGAAGCAGACATCAATGCAACTGAGCTCTCAAAAATATTATCAATTATAATAATTGTTTTAAATATTTAGATAGAATATGAACTGTTTAAATACATAAGTGGGTGACCTTTGTGCTAAAATACAAAACTACGGCAAACAACGTTAAAGAGCAGAAAAATATATAACAATGCAGACAGCTGTTTCGGATGCTCAAAGGGCAACCTTCATCAGTGCAACATCCTGTTGCACTGATGAAGGTTGCCCTTTGAGCATCCGAAACAGCTGTCTGCATTGTCATATATTTTTCTGCTCTTTAACGTTGTTTGCCGTAGTTTTGTATGAACTGTTTATTATATTTGAATTTGAAATTTAAACTAAGAGTTGAGAGATAAAAGAATAGCTACAAATGTTCAACTGCCAATATGAAAATGGCACCCATAAGTTCTCAATTACAAAAAATAATCAACTATTACCTCTAAAGATAAATTGTGTACCAAAATTAAACCCTACTGTGATGTTAATGCAGCAAGATTTCAACAACCAGTGTGGGATGTTCTTCCCTAGAACACTAGTCATAGCAATTTAGCGAAGATATGTATGCTTAATTTAGTTCACTTCACTTCTATAATTGAAACATAGATAAAATTTAACTTTAGTTTATCTTTGTTTATTACCATTTAATTTTAAGTTATGGGGATAAAGAGAAGTTTAAAAAAAATTATGAATACATAGAAATTACTTTTTAAAAACCAAATATATAGATCCTATCTTTCAGTTCACTGAGATACACTTAAAACATAAATGAAGAATGAGATTTAATAATAATGAAGAGAAAAAAAATTTGACAGTCAATAACAAAACCTGAATACCTACATCAATATGAGCAGATTTGGCAAAAGCTCCCACTGGATGCACATGATCATAAAGAATTATTAATCCAACCATCACTCTCAACACAAAAAGAATGGTTTCTTCATTTCTAAAGCGACTACAGAACTCCCTACAAAAACCAACAACATAAAATTGTACTGTGTACATATTTATATAAACAAAAGATTTTGTTCCTTCTATCTTTCTTATAACACTCACACAGAAATAACACAATAGTAATTAATTCATTTGTTCCAAGCAAAATAATTCATTAAAGATTTATTTATATAGGTGATTCTACAAATTAGGAAATATTTGTTGTTGATATTTACACTGCCCATTTCTTTCTCACTATTTTCTATTACTTAATTCTCATTTTAAGTGAAAATGAAAAAAATTTTTTAATTATTTAATAAGTCTTTAATTATTTACTAACATTATTTAACATACAATTTGTTTTCTTAACATTATTTAACATATAATTTGGTTTTCTTAACGTTATTTAACACACATTAAATGTTTAGCACACATTATGTTAAGAGTTATTATGGTGTTCATATTCTTTATCTATATGCACAATAATATTACTTTTTTTAGATATTTGACTAATCTTTTAATTTTTGCTTTTTAAGAAGTTAAAAAATGGAGAATGATGTGCATAAATATGAACAGCACTATTAAAGAAATAAATAAGATATATCAAGAACAATGAAAAAAGTGCCATTAAAATAGCAAAAGATACAGCTCCTAAAGAGAAAAGCAAAGGTAAATAAAACAGGTAAAGAAAATTCTCTTACACACAGACAAAAGAAATTTTTTTAAGTATCTTTAGATAATTCAGCATCAAAAAATGAAGTAGATGAGCAAAATTGGGTTTAAAAAGAGAATACTTTTTCTACCAGCACACCAAATCAGTTATCAATACAGTCAGCGCTATTACAGTACTTGTGAAATTTCATCCAAATTCATAGAAAGTGGACCCTCTATTAGAAAAATTACGTCACGCTATTCTTATTAGTTATATCTGATTAGTTATTTTTATTAGTCAAAGACGAAATATCATAAGACAAAATTGTAGTAAGACTTACCATTAAACCATATAACTTTAAAAGGAAAATACTATATTATTACAAGAAAAAAACAAGAAGATTGAATAAATACTTGAATGAACGACACTGAAATTTCAGGTCAAATAAAAAGTCCTGAAACAGTAATAACATTTCATAACCTGTTTTCTATCGTACATTTACCTGTTTTCTATCATCCTCTGACAAACTTTAGCCATTGTTCCTAATGTTTCTGTTGTATTTTCAATGGGTAAATCTTTGTTTTCAGCTACAAAGCGCATTGTTGCATCGCTTAAAACTTTCAACATTGGAGTTGCATGAGCATAAAAAAGTGACATTTTGTTGGCTAATTCATTAGGTACTTCTAGTTCTTCGTCAATTGGTTCCTAGAAACAATGAAAATTTATTGATATATTTCACTCAACAGAGAAATAACTTCTTTAAATAACTGTGCGCTAAATATCTACAACTATGATTACTTATTATACTGAACATAACATAACATAAGTTAAACATAAGTATAACATAAGTTAAAACAGAACAGTTTTTCACAATTTCAGTCAATTATATCTATTACCTTACATACAATAAATTTATTTTGCTTTAAGTTTTTGAGTACGTTTTCAAAGAATAAAAAGTGATATTTCATACAAATAAATCAGATTTTGATTTCAAACACCCTATTTCAATAAATTTAGAATTGCAGCTAAAAAAAATAAATTCTTTGAAAATAATCATTCATTAGAGTAATAAAACAATTCCTTAACCTTAGTTCTAGATTAAATCATAAGTTTATCAATCTATAAACATCACTTATTAAATTCTAACTCAAAAGGTTATGCCGCACCCTCAGAAAAACACTGACAAACACTAAATAATCCAATTCTGAGCAATATTAACAAATTATAAACAAAAGGTCTTAAAACATAGGATATTACAATAAAGTAGAAGTGTACACTGTCCTATATGTTATAAATTAAAATATAATTAATATTCATAATTATATTCTCACCAGCCTTATGAGAACAGTTTAATATACAATATGCAATACAATAATAATATTCTGAAATAGCAAACAAAAGTCATAGTTTTTCTACAGAAATATACAGGTGAGATAACACATCTACGATAGCATTATTGTCATAGAAAGTATGATCAGAACACAAGCAGTGAGAAATTAAAAGGTAGTTTTACAATGTCGCATTTAAAGAACTGACACAAGAATAGGAAAAGACACTTTAGATAACGTTTTATTCAAGGGAATACGATTGATGTACAAAAAAAATTGCTCAAAAGAAAAAGATGTAATCTAAGTACTAGGTATTGCTCGAAAAGATGCTTAACGAAATTGCTTAAAAGATCTTTTGCTAGCTGTAATACAGGCTTGGGGTGTTACATACATTTGTAAAAGCAGCAAGTAATTTTTTTGAGCATCTCTTTGAGCAATTCTTTGTTCATCAATTAAATCCATATTTTTCTTTTGAGCGGTTTTTCTTTTTGTACATCAAGCATAATCTCATTTCATAAATGAAAATTTTTTTGAAGTTCACATTCTTGTGTTAATTCTTTAAATTTTGATGGTGGAAAACTATCTTTTAACTTCTCACTGCTTGTGTTGCAATTTAGACATATATTCCTTGTGTAGATGTGTTCTATTAGCGAGTAAAAGTTTCCCACCCTGTTCAGAATGTTCATACGATCAATCTTGTTATCCGCATGTATACGTAGATAAATTATAAAATATAATACTACCATCTAGCTTTTTAAGGTAAATGAATTTGAAAACCAATGAACTTTAGTCAAAATTAAATCGCAGAGATAAAAGTGCTACATCCAAATGATGAAACATTAAGTTATTAAATTAAGTTGATAGAAGTATTAAAATATTAATAGTAAAAACTAAATGAAAAAAATTATTGTTTTATGAATAGGTATAGAATATAATTGCCAAAAATATTTTACCTGGTTTGCAAGTCGTAACCTACTAACAGTCCTCCTATAGTAACTAAAATCATTTTGTATGGCTGGATTTGTCATCTAAATTAAAAAAGAGGTTTTAGATTCAAACATAAAATAAATAAACCACGTCTCTCAGAAATTCAGTTAATGTCAATGCGTTTTAATAATCTACTGTCCTACTGAACAATATTTTGGAAATTTATCTCAGAGATATCTATTCAATTGGCCAAAACATTAAATAAATGTCTATTTAGAAATATCAAATAATTTTAAAATTTATTAAAAAATTTTTATAATGCCAAATACAGCAATTATAATTAGATTGGATTGAATGTACAGTTTAATGGCACAAGTGACATTTGCAGCTATATACTGCACCAAACATAAGATTTAAAACAAAATTACAATTTTTTTTAAAAAATATAAACAATTTTGTATTGGTTAGATAACAAAAACTTTTCTTAAGACAAATGCTACATATTTTTTGGAGAATTAAAACTGGTAGGTAAGACATAAATATACATTAAAATTTCTTAGAACACAATAAACAGAAAACTGAAGTTAAAGGTTTTATGAAGAACATGAAAATACCTCAACTTCTATTAAAGCAAGACTTTACAATTTTTATATAATCTTTAACCATGTAGTTTAATAAACACAATGCACACATATGAAGAGCTTAGGGAAAAATAGCAATAAACTGTACTTTTTTTAGACATGACATTTTTAAATAAAATTGTTCCCTATTGTTGTTTTAAGATGGCACTTCATTTTGTAGAATTTTCCATAAATAACAGCACAATGTACGAAAATACCTTAATTACTTGTTTTTCCCCAAGAAATGCACTCCTGAACAGTTAAATTATTATTCTACCTTAAGCCCTTCATATGAATCATGATTTATAAATTGAAAGAATATGAATCATAATGTGAGATTCACAAATTTCGGTGAAGTGTAAAAAGCAACCATTAATTACAAAATTTATAATTCACACTGTGATATAGCACTGGAATAGCAAATCCTTATAATACTATTGTTGTTCTTTTATCCTGGTTTAGTAAAATATTTTTTTTTAGGGGTCTGTCTAGGTTTTTCTGTGAGATACCTATTTTGTGAAAATTTAGACATAATTTGTGAAAATTAAAAATTATATTAAAAAATAAACACAAAAAATATGGATTTATCGTTTCTTACAGGAAAAAAAAATTAAAACTTCAAGAAAAAGTATTTTGTGAAATTACCGTTTTTCATAAAGTTGAATTTGTGAAGGTACCGCTAAACAGTAGTAAATTTGGCCTGGACAGACCCCTGCTTTTACAATATACATTTAGTAAAAATTATTCTTTTCAAAACGGATGCAAAATAAAGAGAATTTCTTTTTCTTACTATTTTAGTAAGCTCAGAAAAATATAGCAAAAAGCTAAAAGTATGAACCAGTGTTCTCCCTAATCATTTCTAAAAAACTGGCCAGCCTTGCCAGCCCTCTGATGTGCCCTATTTGCCCTTTTTGTGAAAATAAGCCGCCATTCATATTTCATTCTTAAAAAAAATAATAATAACTCACCGTTTAAATAATAATTACACACTGGTAAAATTATCTGTGTTTATAGGTTTAATTCTGATCATTACAAATATTTATTTTGTTAGGATTATTCAACTGGTTACATTTTTAAAGGTTAAAGGTGGGTATATTAATGAATTTTTTAGATGATTTTAATATTATTTTTTAAATAAATACCTATTTAAAAAAATATTTAAAAAAAATGCACCTTTAAATGTTCATTTTCTCATAATTTTCAGTTTTAATTATAGAAAAAAGCTTTCAACTTGTTTACCAATTTTTTTTTTTTTTTTTTTTTTTTTTAAGAAAATGTTTTTTTTACTCAGTCTTTTAGCATGCTTTTAGTTATTTTTTATAATTACAATTTTTTTTCTTATTTTGAAAATAAGTGAGAATTACTTTTTGAAATACACAAATAAAATATTATAAGACAGGGGTCTGTACAGGCTGAATTTACTACCGTTTAGAGGTACCTTCTCAAATTCAACTTTAGGAAAAACGGTAGTTTCACAAAATACTTTTTCTTAAAATTTTATTTTTGTATCCCTTAAGAAACAATAAATCCATATTTTTGTGTTGATTTTTAAATATAATTTTTAATTTTTCACAAATTATGTCTAAATTTTCACAAAATAGGTACCTTTCAGAAAAACCTAGACAGACGCCTGTAAGTAAGAGGTTAATTTAAAAATTGTTCAGCATTATTTTTCAAATTCAGGTATCCTTTCATTTCATTACAACTAAGATAGTGAACAAAAATGTGCATAAATAAAGTTATTATATTTTATAAACAAATTAAAAAAGTTATTATATTTTAAAAACAAATGTTTTTATTGACTTAAGGAAAAAAAATTATAAATGAGAAGAAACCACAGGGTTTGGTGGGCAAAGTTAACATGGGGCAGAGTCTCCAAATAAAATAAATGGGAACGACAAACATCAACTTAACACAGCTTGATGTAATCTTATGTAATATCATTAAAAAAAAAACTAGACTAGATCAGCAGAATATTAAAAAATTTTAAAAAAGAAACTTTTTTATAATGAAAGAAGCCACTTGAAAAATTATGCACAAATAAAATTACCTTCAAGTCATCAAACTTCAGGACAAAATCTAAAATTTCTGCAAATTGTTTGACTAGAGCTTGTTGAGTATGTAAATGCTGAGCAGGGGGTAGGGGACCTGAGCATAATTCCCACAATATACGAGGTACCACATCATCTAAAAAGTGTGAAGATGAATAACTTTATAAGACAATGAAATAGCAGAAGATAAATATTAATACAGTTTATGATCTACGGTAAGATATTTTTAAAATTCCTTTGAACAAGATTAATTAGAAATACAATATTTAAATCAACATTTCCCCCAGAATTCCCAAAAGTAAAGTCGGAGCTCAAGAGAATTTTAGAGGAGACAAGAGTTGAACATTTGCATAATACTGAATCTGATTAGTTAAAAGTTAAGCCATTAAAGTTAAGCCATTAGATCTATGCTCAAATCTTCACCTTCTGGGACTCAATCATAATGGTTCAAGGGCATGATCTCAAATATGCTAATTAATTAGTGCAGATGATGTTTTAAGTTACAAAATAGCACACAAAAACATACTTACTCTGAGTAATAACTTTTTCTGACAGATTCCGATTTCTGACTCCCAAAATATAGGGGGTTGCTGCAATCTAGGAAATATGGTCCCAATTATTTTGGTCCAGAGAGCAGTCAAAGTTTAGACTTCTTAATGTTAATTTTACTTTCAGTGTATTTCACCATATTTCAAAAACTTTTAAAATGAATAGAAACTTTTTTAAACACAATTATAAAATTAGTTTATACAAGGTTACTCCTATGCTAAAAATAACTTTTAGTAAATAGTTATTATTTAATTTAATAATAGTAGAAAAATTTTTGAATTAAGGTATAAAGTTTTAATTAAGGTTCACATCATTATAAAGAATGCAATTTTGCATGGCAAAATGCAAAATTTGAGCAAAAAGCAGTTGAATAATTAAAATTAGATTTCTAACGAACTATTCGGCATATTTCTCTCAAATTTTGTATTTTTCCATGTAAAATTACAATCTTTAAAATGAGAAAAATATTTTATACCATAAAACTCAAAAATTATGGACTATTGTTAATTAAAATAAATACTATATATAAGTTACTTTTTGCATGGAATTTATCTTTGGATAATAATGGACTTTGGATCTTTATAATTGTGTGCAAAAATTTTCACTGCACCTAAAAATTTCTCGGAGTATGCTGAAATACACAAAAAGTATGATTAACATTAAGGGTCAAAACTTCAGACCTGCTCTCCTGACCAAACTATTGGCACCCTATTTCTCAGATTGGGGTTACCCCCTATATTTCAGAGTTTAGGAATGATAATCCCGTAATTTAGGAATAATAATCCGCCAAATGAAAAGGCGTGTTTATTCAGAGAAAGTACGGTTTTGTGTCTGTTTTTATAACTTAATATAATGTCTGCACTAATTAATTAGCATATTTGGGGCCACCCCCTCGAACCACCAAGATAGTGTCCTAGAACACAAGGATTCGATCATTAGATCAAAATTTATTCAAGATGGTCCACTAATTTTTCTGTGTACTGTACAAGTGAACACGTGAAGTTTGATATCTAGCTCTTCTTTTCTTATAATGGTTTACCATAGATTCAATATAAAATTAATTTCTTCAACTGTTAAGAGATGTTAAAGCATAAAAAGTAATTTTAAATAAAAGACCTTTATTTCTAGTCATACATAAAAAAAGAAAAATAGAAATACATAAATTAAAAATAACATTTAGAAAAAAGTGGTATATAACCAGGTAGCTAAATTTCGAAAAACTGAAGAAGCTTAACTGCTTGAAAAGTTGCATACATAAACATATTTATTTTATATGACAATTTAAGATAATTATGTTATATGTATGTGATGTAATCAATACCATATTCAAGGAGGGATGGCTGAGGGCCTGATCAAAATTCCTTACAAAAAAATATTATGTTCAATAATTAACTTTTTTTTTTTTTAGAGAAAAGTACAGAAAATTTCTTTATATCTATAAAAACTACAATTTTTTGTACTTGGAGAAAGGAATCCACAATAAATCTAAAACCTTAGTTCAGCCTTGGATGTAGTTCGTTATCTTCTTCCTCTGCTGCACTGTAGCTTTCAAGGGCACAGCATAGATTCAAATCAAGGGGGAGTCTTACCCGGAGAGCAGAAGTTATCAAAACAAAACAGAACAATGTTCCTATTTGGACCTTATTGTTTGTTAGGGTATGAATGTTTAAACTTATAATAGGCTAGACTAAAAATAATTTTTATAATTGCAATGACAAATAAATAAGGCTAGTTTAAAAAGAAAAGAACATTAGAGAAGCAAGATAGTAAAATAAACTGGTAAACACAGACACCGCGAATTAGTCAACAACAAGCCAATATGGCAGGTCCTTTTAGACTAGTACAGTGTAAATTCAGAGTTTGTTCACAAGTAAAACAGAAATAATTTTGACACAATCGAAAAACAGTGTCTCCCCCTTTTACCTGGTCTTACCCCACTCACTCCAGTACAATGATATTAATTCATAAGCTTGGGGGAAAATTTTAATACAACAATAAACCAGAGAAAATTTTAATAAACAAGTTGATCAAACAGTGCTATTAACTAAATCTTATGAAATAGAGGAGGGGTTATATCTCAAAGCATTCAGAAGGTTGGTCCGAGTTTATCTCACGGCAAACTATATGAAGACAGCCACACAACCTAAGTAGATTATTCCAAAACATATATTTAATCATTACATAGATTTTCGCAGGTAACTCTTGAATGAAGCAGAAAAATAAATTCACAATAAAGATAATGTGATTTTTGGCTAGAAAATTTTTTATTCAATTTTAAGAGGAAAACGTTAATGAAATTTTTATTTAACTTGTTCAATTTCTAATAAAATAACCCATATTTCTATCCAACTTTGAACCCAATGAAAAATTATTATTTTTTTAATTTCTTAGACAAAAAATATAAAGAATTAAATTTAATAAATAAAAATAAATAAATAAACTTACCAATTTGTTGAGAGAATTCATAAAATCTTTTTAACTTAGAAACTAAAGGAAGCACAGCTTCCCAAGCTCTTTGTTGGTACAAATCATTTCTTGGATTAGTAATGGCCTATATAAAAAAAATTGGAAAGATTATTTAGTTAACTAATTCAACAAATCCATAACTATTAATTATTTTAATAGCATTTAGAATCATATCTATTTAAAAGAGTATTTACATTTTTTAAGAGAAATGACACTTTATACGCCAGGAGAGTAGAAAAAAAGTTCTTAAATAAGGCAAAATCATTACTTCACATGGTAGTAGCAAAAATCATTTAATTCACATGTATACAATGCTGTAGTTTAAATATTCTTCTCACTAATTTAATACATAGTGTTTTTTGTTTTGTTTTTTTCCTATCAAAAATAGAGCAGTTAATCATAAAAATTAGTTTCCTTTTTTTGAATGAGCAGAACATAGTTTGGATTGTTAACTATAGAAACTAACTTGTCTGTTTATTAGGTTACGAGCCGCTTAAGGCGGCCAGCTGTCCGCCACGCTAAAGGTTTTCACAAATAAAGTTTTTTAAAACATAGCAGGAAATTTGAAGATTAGTGGACAATTCTTCTTCCGTGTTCTTCAGATGTTTCTTGGGCCCTAGCACTGCTAGTAGAGACACGATCCTCTTCCAATCTTCTTTGACGTTTCTCAGACCCTAGCACTGCTAATTAAGACAGGAACATCTTCTAATCTTTTTTGACGTTCCTCAGGTGTTTCTCGGGCCCTAACACTGCTAGTTGAGACACGATCCTCTTCCAATCTTCTTTGACGTTCCTCAGGTGTTTCTCGGGCCCTAGCACTGCTAGTTGAGACACGATCCTCTTCTAATCTTCTTTGACGTTTCTCTGATACTTCTTGGGCTCTAGAATTGCTTGTCGAAATTCGGTCATGTTCCATCCTTCTTTGATGTTCCACAGACGTTTCTTGGACCCTTCTTCTTTGAGAATCTCTTAATATCTTTTTCTTTGACAAAATACAAAGTTTTTTGGAAGGCGGTTCTGCCATGTTAGTAATGGGGTTTTTAAGAAGTCAACGAATACTTTAGAACAACAATTACTATGAAAGCAAATCATGAAACTTCAATATTAAAATCTAAATGCTTACCTGCAAACTGAAACTTTCTGAAAAAACCTAATTACATTTAATAAAAATTGTTAACTGTCAAAAACAATTAAATTCCTATTTTATATATTATATAGCTACAACGCTTAAGAAAAAAAAACTAAAATGCTAAATACATGAAAAGAACACGAAAACAAATAAATTTTTTATGGTATCAATTTCTATTTATATATAATTTTTTATGGTATCAATTTCTATTTCTATATCGCTACAAAAATTATCATCTTTGCTTAAGAAAAAAAATAGAGCGTGGAAAGAAGAAGAAAAACTTATTATAACAATTATGAACAGCGACAAATATATCAAAGCGAAGCGTTCTATTTACGTATCGAATATGTTGCTTCATTTTTAATACAAAAGTTTAACTTTTCTCCACTTTGATAAATGTAAACTAATGCGAACCTTACAATTAAATTATTAATTCCTTCGTATAATATTGGTTTAAGTTGTCGAAAATTAATATTTGAATTGTAAGGTTCGCATTAGCATACATTTATAAGAGTGGAGAAAAGTATATGCATTTTTTAATAGTTTTTTGAATATGGCTCTTTGAAGACGAAAAAGCATAGATTTTCTCACAAAATGACTGATAACTAAAAAACTAATCCAAATTTTTGAAAAAGAAAAAAAAAAACTTCATTATGTCAAAACACAATTAAGTGCCGAGTTTCGTGCTTGGGCGAGGCTTCTGGGGCGATATATTCTGATTACAGACACACACACACAGCCGCGTTTATTATTATGTATAGATGAGCAATTTATTATTTTTTTTAAATCTCTGATTTCAAGCTTTTTTCAAGATTTTTAAAAAACTATTGGTCTGAACTAAAGAGACATAACAAATTGATTCTAATCTATCATATTTTATTTTATAAATATTTTGTTATTTCAAAACTATAGTGGAAAAAATAAAGCATACACATCTTTTAATAACATATAATCATAATAGCTGAGATAAGAATTTTGTATATCATTTTCCTCATTCAAAGAAGCACTCTAATTTTAGAAAATTATTTACTTATAACAGCACATGAAAAGATTTCTGCAATATTTTATGAAATGTATAAAATTTCATGAAAATAAATATAGTAAAGCATTCAAACAACAGCTCTTTGTGGGCCTGGAAGGTTATGAACGTTTAGACTCCACAATTTTGTGACCATATGAAAATAAACACTATGGGAAGGATTTATGACTCCTTATCATCCCCCTCTTTATAAAAACACTATTTATAAGCTAATTTAACGAGACTATTGTAAGTCAAAATGAATGTCTCAATTTCATAGGTGCACAATGCAACATTTAATAAATGTATTAATTAAGAAAGTACACATATGCAGAAGTAATATAAAAGAATTTTTAATAGTCGCCAATAGGCACGCTGAAAGTACAATCATCAGAGTTTCTGGGAAAACTTAATAGGCAGAAAAACAACATTCTTAATAACACATTGCCACAATACTGCATTGATTGCATACCTACTTGAAACAATGCACTATTGCCTAGGCCACCGCGATCTCCAGATGTCAATCCATGTGATTTTTTCAGCGGAAGTTTGTAAAAGATCGCTCACGTTTATGTGCCTCCAGGTTTAATGATCACGATTAATTTGAAAACTGTATCACAGCTGCTATTGTTAGCATCGATAGATATGTTGTACAAAGTTTAGAAAGAATTACATATGTATTGTATAACAAAAGGATTTCATATCAAATATTTGTGTTTGATATGAATTAAATTTTAAATAGTTATAAACCACATGTTTATAACTATTTAAAATTTAATGCTTACCTCTCTAATTTCATTTACTGCTCCTTTATAAGTTTGGAGTTCTTGTAATATGTCTTTTGAATACTGTAGTACTTCATCTACAATGTCATAAGATTCACGCTCTATTTCTGTGGGTTGAGCATCTAAAAATAAGATTATTATAAATCCAAATTCAATCAACTATTCAAGATTCAATATGGTGTTGTACCTTAAGACAATTTTTTAAAAAATCCCCTCCTCAAAAAAAGTAAAGTGCATGACAAAATTTGTTCCAAAAAAAAATTACTTTCTATTACTATTATTAGTACTTTCTGCATAAAAAAATCTCAAGTTTAAATTGGTTCAAAGTATTACACCTCCTCTTATAGTATTTTGAGATTAAAAAACATTCATATATTTTCCTTCCTTTAATAAAGTAAACTAACAAAATTTTTAACTTCCTCCTTGGAAAAATTTATTTTATTTTTTTCTTCTTCCTACATAAAAATTACATCTTTAACTTTATATCAACATTTTCCAAATAAGTATTTGCTTCAAACATGTTTTGGTTAATGAAATTTTTTTAAGAAAATGAAAAGTGAAAAGATTTAAATTTTTTGATACCTTGAAAGAATACATCTACACTTTGGAATTTAATATTTCACCAATATATATATATGTGTGTTTTTTTTAAAAGTTTATTAAAAAAAAAAAAAAAAAAAAAAAAAAAAAAAAAAAAAAAAACAATTTTACAGAATTTCTTATACTTGTGATGTAGTTTCTTCATCTACTTTTTTTAATTAATAAGTTGAGGGATGCAGGTAGTGAAGCATTAATTAAAATAAAAATAAAAAGAGAAAAGGTCACTAGAGCATTTTTAAATTGTGAAACTCTAATTTTGCAATGAAAGATAAACCCTTGTGTACCAAAGTTTATAATCTACAAAAAAATTTGGAGTTTCTAGTATAACAAAAAAGTACTCAAAGCAACACATCCCTGATGAACCCATTAAAGTAAGAAAAAAAATAGAAAACAAAGAAAAGAAAAGATACTAGAATATTTTTAGGGCAATATCGAAATGTTAATATTGTGATATATCATTAGAAAATAACGATATTTCATGATACACGTTATTTCTCAAATCTACGCCAAATTATTTTTTCATTTTTAATATTTCCATTTTCCAATTGAAATTTATAAACACTTATTCATAATAATATTATATTCGATCGTATAAGGTAATACTCACAATATTATCGTGGTACACGGTATTCACGATGTATCGTGAGAATAAATTTTAAAATACTATTATTGTCTTGTTTAAAAATATCATTAATTCATGACACACTGCCCAGTTCTAGAAAGCTCTGTACTAGAGAATTATTCCTTTTTATATTAAACCTTTTATTTTAATAATTTTTACTAACAAGTAAAGAAATTTATTTCATACGTATGCATTAAAATTGATAATCTAGAACAAAAACATAACATTTATAACTTGAATTTTTTTTTTTAAAACTGGAGCTACACTTTATAATCATATGTATGACAATTTTTTTTAAAAAAAATTCAAGAATAAAAAGTTTAGTAATTAATAACATTGGAAAAATATATCAAAACTCACTTTCAAAATCAACAAATACATCATATTTAGGATTATCATCTCTAGATAAAAGCCTTAACAAATTTCCCATGTTATGGATTCAAATCTGGAAAGAAAGAAAAACTAATAAATACATTTACCCATCTACCTTCATTGCAATACTGAAACACTAAATATTTATCAATATTTTTAGTCAAATATTAAGAAATTGCATTTTATATATCTAGATGATGAAAGTACAATTAAATAAGCTAATTAAAGATTACTAAAAAATATAAAAACATTAGAGAATCAATTGAAAAAATTATTAATACATCTTTATAAAAAATATTAATTTATGTTTTTAGATAATGTAAAATTATCAATGATGAAATTTTCGACAACTAATGAAAGCAGAAGAGAATTTAAAACTATCTAGAACAGTGTTTCCCAAAGTGTGATATGCTTAACCAGGAACAGTTTGGAGGGGGTACGCGTTCTTATGCGAAATATCTTGCAATAAACGAAGATTTCAAACATTTTTATTTAAAAACAAAGCTAGCCATGAAAATTTACGATTACATATTTTTCTATTAGCTATTTTTTGCAGAGTTAACAGCTAATAATTAGTGATGTCAACAGCCAGTTGTGATTTTTAACTTTAAAGCAATTTTTTCATAGTAAAAAATACATTCATTTTTTTATTAGTGGTACAGAGCGTTTCGAAAAATTTAGAAAGGGTACACAAAAGTCATAAGTTTGGGAAACACTGATCTAGAACATCAGTTGCCAAAAGATGTTCCATGGAACGATAGGATTCAGTGTAAAGGTAGCAGGGTTTCCCTGAGTTAAGTAATTATTTTTGGAACTTTTAATGGGCCAAACAATAATTATTATTTATTTAATATTTCGGTTATTTTTATGAAATCATTCAATGAAAACAGAAATAGCAAAATTAAAAAAAAAAATCCATAATTATTTCTTACTATTTTTATGCATAAATATTTCTCATTGAAGTTTAAAATTCAAAATAAAACAACTATTCTGACGACAGAACTACTAAAATTCAAGA
The DNA here is from genome assembly GCA_949128135.1 of Parasteatoda lunata. Classification (NCBI taxonomy): domain Eukaryota; kingdom Metazoa; phylum Arthropoda; class Arachnida; order Araneae; family Theridiidae; genus Parasteatoda; species Parasteatoda lunata. Next base: position 114,214,033 of record OX421971.1, on the reverse strand, counting down.
ATAAAGAATTATTTTTCTCCAGTATTTTTTTTAAACAGTTTAAAACAATTTAAAAAATAAAAACATTTAAATTATTTCACTCGACTTAGGTTAAGTATACACCAAAACTACTCAACAAAAAGCCGCTGTAGATTTATGAATTCAACTGATGTAAGACCTCTATTTAAAACTGTTATTGATATAACAATTAATTTCATTCCTTATAATAAATGTTTCCAAATAATATTTTTATCTTCTTTTTTCAAGCATACTTCCAGACGCTGATGAGCTTTTGGTTTAAAGTATAAGGCTCCACCCAAAATAAATAAATAAATAAATTGACCTTTTAGGGTTTCGCAACGGGGAAAAAGAAAAAAAAAATTGGAATCGCTGATTTAGAATAAGAAGTTTATGGTAGTGCTAAAACATTAGTATGACCATATCGCCGCGCGTTTTATTTATAAATCCAATACAGCTAAACATCCATCAAATAAATGTAATAACACTTTTGTCAGCTGTTTCAAAAGGAAAAACTTGAGATGGATATTATATTTACGATAACGAATTGGGAAATTACTTTTGTAGTTTGCTTATAACGAAGCAAAGCCTTTATTGGGTCAATGTACTTGCCATCCTATCTCAAAATGCTGATATTAAGTTTGGAATCGACTAGAAACTAGAATTTAAAAATAAAACAATACATTTAAACAAATGAGTCGAGAAAATTTCAAAAATAGTCGGAACTTGATCTGGCGCATATTAGTCAATTATTTTTAATAAATTTTGCAATCATTACGAAAAACAAAAGCTTTAACTACAACACTGCTCATTAAAATATTAACTTAATAAACGCAAAATAGAATTTAATAGTAAAATTCTGAGCCTCCTCTTTTTTAAATAGGATTAAATAGGAAAAATAGGATTATTCATCCGTTGATTCTTCAGTATTTTGAAGAAAAAATTTTTTTAAACTGATCATGCACTGAAATGTTACATTACGTAGAAATATAAAAAGAATGAAGGCTATGTCACGCACTCTCAAACACTTCCGCTAAGTGAACAACCCATAAAAGCGAATAAATCAGAAATAATAAAAGTTTCGATCCCGAATACATTCGCTACCAATCTTTGAAATAAATGAAACAGCTTATTATTTTAATTATTCTCTAAAAAATTTTATTAAATACGTAGTTAACAGTTTATGGTGTAAGTTAGTAAAGGTTTATTTACTTTTCAGGCCGAGATTCGAGTCCGAGATTATTAAATTAATCAGTGAGGTAAAGAAAAATTCGATGTCACAATTTAATCTTAAGGTGACTAATTGAGAAACAAAAAGATCATTGGGGGAAAAATAATAAATATTTAAAATATTTGAGTGAATAGTAAAATGTAAATGGTCGAAACGAAAAACGTTTAATACTAAAAAGCATTTTTCCTCTTTTTTTTTTTTTTTTCTTTTTATTTAGAAATTGGAGATCTGTGCAAGACGTTTAAAAAAAAAAGTTTATTTAAGCTCGACTGGCACAACAGTTGAAAGGCTTCAAATCTATATCTGGATTTCACAAGGGTAGTAAAAGTTAAAAAAGTTTCCCGAAACGTAAGACTACTTCTTCATTTGAACATTCAAATCTGAAAATGCGTGGGATCGCCAGTATTTCAGAAGCATATAAGATTTTTCGCGTATAAGTGTTGGGGAAAGTAATTAGACATTGATAAATAATACTGCAACTGAGTCTTTCTATCAATTTAAGTGATTTGTGTAAAATTAGTTTCAAACTAAATTAGAAAAAAACACGACTTGAACTCTGAAATCATGATTAATCCTATTCAAATACAAAGAATCCGAGTTTTTGGATTTGAATTGGATATTTCATTTCATCAGTAAAATCCCTTTTTAACCATACAACTTAATATCTTCAAAAATACAATTATTTGAAAAACATGAAAGTATGTCCATGCTAAACAAACTTTTGAAATTCGTAAAAATGAAGTGCCGATTAATAAAAAACGATGAAGAACTGAATTGACTCCAAAAGTATATTCCCGATTTCTTTTTTTAAATCTTATTTCCTGAAATAAATACTTAAAAAAAAAACAATAAAATAAGTTTTAAAATATTTACAAATAACTTATGCGCATAAATCTAAAATATTTTTGACCCAACCCAAAATTAACTAAATCAAAACTCAGCTAATCCTGATTTCATATAATTTTTGCTTGCATACAGTGCCGGATTACCCATTAGGCCAGACAGGGGGCCTGGGGCTCCCAATGATTAGGAACCCAATGAATCTTTAAAAAAAAAATTTTTTAATCATAAATGAAGAAAAATAAAAACTCATTTATTAAAAAATTAAGAAAAACAATGATTTTTTAAAAAAAATCAATTTCAAATATATATTAATAAAATAAGATAATTTTTTTACATAATTATATAATTTTTTACATATTTATTTATTACTTATTTTAGTTATTATTTATAAGTATTATTATAGTTTATGTATCATAATATTTATCAAAGTTTTTTTAAGTTCAAATTTGTATTTTGATTTGCGCGAGAAAAAATTTAAAGCAGTACTATAGTGAGCTGAGACTTGTTTAAACAAGAAGCAAAGAATTAAATGTTGTTGACATTATTGAGACGTTTTAAATGAAGAAGAAGTTATTTAGTGCCAACTAAACTGTCTCATAATTTGTTTTAGTGTTTTATAATTATTTAGTGTCCGTAATTCTATTTGATCAATAAATAATTACCAAATATTTTACTAAAAGGTAAGTATTTGTTTATTGTTTTATATACTCTAAAAAACTCATACAACTGGTCACTTTCAATAAAATTTTATATATTGAAATTGTCACTGTTTAAGAGGTCTAAGATATTATTTATTTTTATTTTAAATATGCCTTCTTAAATGAAAACATATATAAATACTTTTATATTTGAATAAATAAAAAATTTAATTTAAGGGCTCCAAAAATTTTAATGGCCTAGGGCCCCGCGTACGCTTAATCCGCCCCTGCTTACATAGTAGAATCATAAATGAAGAAAAATAAAAACTCATTTATTAAAAACGCTATATGAATTTAAAAAAATTAACCAAATTAAATAATCAAACTAATTTAATAAATTGCTAAACTGAATTAACAATTAATAAAGCTCCCTAGTGTGCCAGTGCAAAGAAAAAAAGAATAATTCGAAACACATCAGTTCTCTTTCAAGAAATCGAACATGTACGATTCTAAATTGAGGATTCACACGCTCGCAGTTTGTTCATACAAGTGTTAAACGATGTTGCAAACGATATATGATTACAATTATTGGAAATAATAATGGCAACGGGGTTTGTGGAGCATAGCAGTAAAGAAAATGCAGTTTGGTACGAAGTGAAATTTTGATGCTCTTTTAGTCGACAACACGCTAAGCTACAAGTTTAGTCATGTATGGTTGCACGCAATTTAAGTGTCTATCGCAAATAAATAACAATATTGAACGCAATCATGAACCCGGAAGGAAATTCATAGTCAGTTTTGATGTTTTCCCAAATTTTTTTTCAATTCAAATTCCACCGGAACAAGAAAGTAATTTTATAACCCATGACAGCATGAAATGCGATTTTTGTGAGCGTCACCTCATTATACTATCAAAAAACTTTTTGTTTTTCTAATTCAGGACTGCATCAAATATTCTTTTTTCTGTTAAAGCTTTCGAAATACACAGATTATTTTCTAAATCCTCAAAAGAAATCGAAATCCGCAGATTTAATTCCAGTAGTCCTATAAAAATAATTCCTAATCATAATGTTTTGTGCATTGATTTTTATAAGTAGCATATGAACAGACCAAAACAAATAAAGAGAAAAAAATATATAATTTCCAAGACTGTACATATAAATCAATGCTTAGAAGTATTCATGTGTTTTCTGGCATCTATCCATGCGTTAATAAAAAGATTTTAAGTCTTACAAAATTTAGTAAGAGAGTGAGTTTGAAAATCGGATTAGAACGAAATTAGCTTTTAATGATCTTAATATGTTACTTTAATTTTCTCAAGTTTGGAGGAACATCAGAAAATTTGTCAACAGTTTCATCAACAGATTCAGAATTATTCAAAATAAACACATTAAAAAAAATTATAAAAAACAGGCACATAAAGGAGGGATTTCCTAGACACGATGGAGCACAATCAGACATGTACAACCTACATTTTATAATGGTTGGCTTTTTTTTAATGAAATCGTTCTGTTTTTATACGAAAATGTCTATTAATTAGTTTTAGACTTCCTTAGATTATCCCCAAGAGGGAAGCATATATACTAGAGATGAGTTGAAACTCGCTTTAGCAGGATAGAGAGCCCGCTTGACCTCAAAGAATTTTAATCCGAGCAAAAGATGTACGTCGGATAAAGGCCAAATTATACGGTCTCGTCCCACGATCTACGATGTCCAAACAAGAAAATTAGTCATTAAAACTAATTTTTTCACTGACTTATAAAACAAAAAAGCGAAGAGAAAATTCTAGAATTGAATGTGAAAGCGAAATGTCGAAAACGAATTGTCAACAACAACAAACGTTCAAGTTTTTCAGCGTCTGTAGCATTGCCAATGAGAAACCTTCTTTCTAAACCGTAAAATTTAAGAATTTATTGAGTTTATAAATGTATACATGCACGATGCATCGAATATTACTTTTTATTATAGAATCTGTGTGATTTGAACGTCGTAAGTTTGTCACGTTCACATCTTTTGCATTTGGGGATACCGAACGTAGAATGGCCAATATAATCCCAAACAAAGAACCAAAATTATTAGAAATGAATTACATTTTCGCTAAAACTCATTAAAAATGAATGATAATTAAAATTTACCGGTAATTGAATTAATTTACCGGTGATAAATTGAAGGGAGACATAGGGCCATGAAGAGTTCAAGTTTACCCAAAAGCTGTAAAATTTCCAAAATTTAAAAATCTTTTGGAAATTAATAACTATGTTAGGTAACCAACGATATTGCAATCTATTAATCATCAGCAAGAACTGTTACCACCTTAAGCTCAAGAGGGAAGCTACTGTGGCTGTAGTCCCAGGCCCCTATATTTTATTTGGAACTTCTAAAGTTCATGAAGATAAAATTATTTTTTAAAAACGTTTTTAAGAGTAATGCCTTACGATTCTCTTTAAGAATCATTAAAAGTTTTATGTATTTTTAAATGTAAAATTCGCCAGGGATTTCTGAATTTCATAAGAATTTTTAATATTTCTGAATATAGGTACATTTCGGATAATTTGGTATAGGTAGGTCGTGGGGTCTCAAGTCACACATTAGCCCCCATCGAACCTTAACCCAACCCTGCAAGCGTCTGTAAGAGGAGATGACGATAATACTCTAACATGATACTCTAACATCGTCCTGTTAATAAACCAACAGTTGCAGGATCAAATGATTAGGATCATTTCTGAAAACGAAGCCAATGCAATTAATGTTTTATGACTTTTTACATTTAAACCTACTTCCTATTATCTCATAAAACCACAAAGAAACAGAACACTAGCAACAAAGAGGTGGGAGATGATAACAGTGATTAAATATACAAGAAAATAAAAAAGATGACAGAAGAAAAAAAAGTAAACAAAAAATCCGTTACGGGTGAGGTAATACTTTGTCCTTAAGGCAACGAACCAACAGGTAATTAGAACTGCTTCAATAGTGTAACTTTAAGGCCTTCGAATATGAACAATACTTCAAGGAGTTAATTAGCAGTTTGGGTGAAATCGAGGCTTTTGTTTGCATCACTCATTGAATCTCGACTGAAAGCTTTTAAACAGTAGCCTTAAATAAGAAGACACGTGATAAGCTTCATTTCAACTACAACAAAAAGTAAATTTTCTTTTCGAAGATTGTTTTTTAATGCAGCTGTCCAGATGCAAAACGTTAATTTCATTTATTTAATGTTTATTCCTATTTATAAAACTTTTTTTTTTTAAATCGTAAATTGCTCCAATGTCTGTGAACATTAACTATTCAAAGCAAAACAAGAATTCTAACTATTCAAGTCTTTCCTTGCAAAATTATTTAATTATAAAAAATTCCATTATACAGATAGAACTACAAAATTGAAAATCAAATTTTCGGCCCTGATACGCCACTTTAGTTTTGAAATTTAAAATTGAGAAGTTAAATATTGGATTCTAAAACTATATAATAATTGTATATAATATCAATCTGAATTTCATAAGTATTTCGAGTATTTTGGAATAGTTGCTTTTCAATTCAAGTAAAGCTGGATGAAATTGTGTCAATTCTGGGCCCCAATATCTTTTGTAATTGAGATTTTTTTTATATTATAATCTGTTCAAAAATTATTGGGCAGCAAAGCTTTTTTTCATTTTTTTAATATTCTTATAAACTTCTAGACTATGTTAAATCAGAGAAAATTTAAGCACAGCCATCTCAAATTTTAATGAATTTCGGTAAGAAGGTAAACAATAATGAAATTATAGGGCAAGCCGCCGTTAAGAAATAACTTTGTCAGGCTGCCATTTTTTACATAATACAGTCGAACTCGCTTATAACGAACGAGAAGGGACCACAATATTTGCTCGTTTTAACGGAGTGCGCGTAAAAAACGAGTTCGAGAAAAATATCGCAAAAGTTTAAACATACTTACTAAATTTAAAATAAAATATTCCATGTTTTATTTCTTTATAATATTAACAAATCAGTTAATTTTACTTTGAGCTATTTTATAGTCTCTTTGTTAGTTTTCTTCGTATAAGACTCGTGGCTCGAAAAACATAATTTGCATCTCTGCTTTCGATAAAAGTTCACGTGCTTGCGAGATTTATGACTCATAGTGACTTTCGTCTCATTTAATAGTCTTTTGAATGTTAAACTAATTATTCTAAGAAATTTATGCTGGAAAGATTGATGTAAGAAGCAATTTTATGAATCATAAAAATACTCCAACAGACTTAAAATTGTACAAAGTATTTTCGAATTGTTCGTTAAATCCGGGTTCATGTTAAACCAGTGCTCGTTATAAACGAGGTTGACTGTAGTCGTATGTAGAGTTTTTGAAATGCCTGAGAAGTATCTTAATTGAGAGAGACTTAAAAAAAATTTTAAAAATAAAAAGCCATTTTGTAATTTTTTCTTCAACAGTTAATTTTTTTTCCAGAAATTTTTTTTTCAAATTATCGCCAGGGAGAATTAATACGTATTTTTGAATCTTCTGTTTAAGTAAAAATACGAAAAAAGTTTTGTGTTCAAATAATTTCATTTTAATGTTTACTGTATTCTTTTAAAATGCACAAGAACTATGCTATCATAATAATTATTAGTTGGAGTTGCCCTTAACTTTAAAAGAGGGTTGATTTTGAGATTGTTTGTTTGGTAAAATTGAAGCCAATGAAATGTAATTTGATTGTTATAAATATCAAAAATTAATGTAAAATAATTTTATGTATCATTACAATGTTTATTATCTCTTATCCACACAAAATTCTAATTGAAAATTCTAGAAAAAAAAACAAAGGAAAAAGAAGTTTTTTTAACAAAAAAAATAATAATAATAAAAAATAAATAAATAAAAAAAATAAATAAATAAATAAATAAAATAAAAAAAATTAAAAAAACATTTTTTATTAATTTAGTTTCAACTTAAAATGAAGGAACTCTCATTATATCACAACACCTAAACATTAGACAGTCATTAAGAATTAAGAAATCATTTGGGCGTTACTATAGTAATAAAAATTGTAACACTATTCAAGACTATGAATGATAAATAATTCATTTTTATATTCGCAAAATGAATGTGTTTAAAAAAAAAAATTTCGAATATTTAAATTTCTATAACTTGTTTGAAAAAATATATAATAAACCTAATTTTACATTAGGAAAAAATAGAGAATCTTTTTTTTTTGTAACCGACACTAGTGTTGAGGAATGCTTCATTTGCTACGAAATGACTTATTAAAGACATTCTCAGCAATGTTTAACGTACTTACTTAATTATCTTTAAAGAAGAAAATGATTCACTTGCAGGCTGGTGTTTTTAACAAATTACACACAAATTAAAGATTTGAATATTAAATTTTGGTTTAAGAATCACATTTATATGTGAATTGCTGCTATACTAACTAGACCTGTTTACCCACCCGCCTGAAAAGAAAGAAAAAAACGCGAATAGGTATTTTTTTTTTTTAAAAATTGGTTAGCCAATTTTAATAGTTTTGCATACTTTCTAAAAAGTTATTGACCTAAAGTTTAACATATTTTTGAAATTTTTACTACAAACATGGAAAAGTATTACATTTTTAGAGAATAAAAAATGTTTTAAGATAGCAGAAATGGAACACGTTATACTCTTTATTTTACCAGATTGACAGTAATCTCAGTGATATGACATCATATTAATTTTATAAGAAAAATCTGTAGTTTATATTCAGCAATTAATGATGTTTTGGCTGAGTAAAAAAAAATATTAATGCGACATTTGGTTAGACATTCTGTAAGAGTCTCTTCTGGTTCTGATTGATTCTTTAAATGTATAAAAGCTTTAAGGCTTTTTTGAGACCGAAACTGTTTAAATTTGGTCCAAAGAAGCTCACATGTATAAAACATGTGTTCAATCCTGCGGATCTAGCTTGTTAAAGGTCTTTGCTATTTTTCTAATTGCTAGTTTGACAGTTGCAAAGCGTTAAAGGCCAACTTACTGCTATAGATTTAGTAATAAAATTCTTTCATAATCTTTAAGATATATACTGTGTATTTGTCTTAAAAAAACCCACCTGGGTTGGGCTTTAAAAAAAAAAAAAAAAAACGGGTTATGGAACTAATTATGGAAGATTTTTTCAGTTTTTATCTCAAAAGAGTTAGTTTCATTCAAAAGATTTCCCATAGCAATGAGTACACCTTCTTCATATATGATTCAGAATTCTCCGCTTTTCTGAATTGAAGTAATAATTACAAGGAGATAAAAGTTTACCTAAGACAAACATAAAAATGAAGAAAAAAATATAGAACAAGTTTAAATCTTTTAAGCCTTAAAATTGAAATTATAACAGTGTGACCACAATCAAAATATTCCCATTTTTGATAAAATAGGACTATGCAAAAGCATAAATTCCAACTATAAATCAGCCTTTTAAAAAACAAATGGTGCCAGGATAGGAGTGTCATTGATATTCCCAAACACGTTCACAGGTAAGTGGCGTGCAAAGAAGGCAAAGTGGATAACTGCTTCATGCACCCAGTCAAAGGCTGTATGTAATAGCAACTAAGTACACAAAAACTTTAAATCTGCTACTTAGATTACTGGTATTATTTTTATTAGGAAATTAAATTTTTCATTTCATTAATACATGACTCAAGTAAAATATGTTTTATAAAAAATGGTTTTCAAATAAATTTAACAATGAAGTTTTAAATAATTAAAATTTAAGTACCCTTTCTTTGAATTTTAGAAACTTGAACAATATTTCAGTGAAAATGATAAATTTTAACAAGAAACAATTTTTATATAAAAATGAAAAGTAAAGGTGTATATATATATAACTCCAACATTGCTCTTTTTAATATTATAAGGTTTTCCCACCCCCTCAGAAATTATAGATCCATTACACTCATCCTTTAAGGGGTTACTATAAGAGGAGTTTGCCTTTGGCATCGATACACCTATGCACACTATTCTTTCAGGTACAAGGTGGCGGACACCTGGTAAAAAGTTTATTCGGGCGAGAACTACACAGCATTTTAAGTCAAAAGGTGTTGCAAACTAAGTCTAACATTAAAAAGTAAAGTTCAGTAAACTATTTCAGGGTTGAGAATCCCATATCTACCTTGCGTAGAAAAAGGGATTAACATAAACCACTTTGATAGCAGAAACATTTGAATAACATTTATAATGCACAATAATTAAATTGATTATCAAACAGAGATATTATTGAAGATTAGATTTTAGAATTGGATTAAAAGTAAAGAATACTCTTTGAATTTTTTATTCGTCAGTAGACTTATTTTGTTGCTGATTAACTTTTTTGGAAAAAAAAAACAAAGAAAGACAGATAACAGGTATCCTAGAAAAGGTGTGATTCGCAACAATAAAATTACTTTTCAGAACCAAGAGATTTTTTTTTCTTCTGTTTTTCTTTTGCATTTTTGATTAACTTTTCTTTTCACCAGCATTTTGAATATGATACAGAACTTCTTAAAGACTGTTTCTAATGAACATTATTTTTTTACCATCACTTTTTTTCCAGAAAATACCGCAAAGAGAAAAAGTTAAATTGAGATTTTTGTTTTGGATTCTATCTAACGTTTTCTGTTTTAAAAACTTTATTTTATAAACGTTTTTAATATAACGCAGCAGTTAAGATTTTCTATTATACTTTATTCTTCAATTTTCTTGAAAATATGGTAATTGGAAGACTCAGATGTGTAACACGAAATTTTTTTTACAAAAATGATTTTTTTTTTTTTTTTTTGCTTTTGTACATAACCTTTTTTATGGGAGATTTTATGATAGCACTACATTTTTAAAAGCCAGTTCCGATGGACTATATCGCTTTTAATGTTTTACAAATAATTTTTTTCAGAAAATATTATATTTAGCATAAAGATTATTAATATTATGTTATTTTTTATTAAATATTGTTTTTTAAATTATTTTTTGTTTTAAGAATTGAGATTTTTTTTTCTATGTGCCTTTTTCTTTTTTCAACTTTAGCATTAGTTTTTTTTTTTTTTTTTTTTTTTTTTTTTTTTTAAATAGCGGTTACTCAGTTTATTATTTATCTTAAATATTTCTAATTATCTTAATATCTAATTATCTTTATTATCTTAAATATATATTTATTTTTCCTTTACCTCATACTAATAATGTAGCTAAGTTTTGATTATTTTTCAATAATGACTCAATTTATTTATATATATATAACTATCTATACTTATTTATAGATATATAAAAAATCATTCATAATACTTATGAATGATTTTTAGAAAACAATTTTGCTATTCTTTATCATGCATAAAATAAATAATATAATTTTAAGTAGGAATTTTAATATAGTTACTAGTAATCTATTTTTTTTTTTTAATGTAAGAAAAGAATGTGAGAGATACAAATGATGTAAAGAAAGAAACAATTTGGATAAACTCTTTCCGTAATTCCTCACACAAAATATGCCTCCCAAATATATAATCATGGAGCAATCATTGTGAAAGATTGGTGTTTGATATTCAGTGGTGAAATAAAGCCCATTTAGCTTTGGATTGGATGCATTTCCACGCCTACTTATTTTTTCTTCTTCCAGATATACAATGCTTAGTTACATTTTGAACTAAACATTTTAATTTAACATTAAAATATTATTAACATACTTTGCTAAAGAAAAAAAAAAACTGATGAAGAAATCAATTTTATCTTATTGCATAAATTAATGACATATAATTTTGAGATAAAACATGCACATAAAAATAGTAAAGTTTTTTTTTTTTTCTATTCAACATTTATTAATCTATAATAATGTTTAGTATACTTCCATAGCAACTACATAATTACCAATTCTTTTACAACTTATGAAACAGATTTGGAGTTAGATTGAACATGCCAATTTGTATTATACATTTGGAAGAAAAATAATTTCCTTAAAATTTTTTAATTGAAGACAAAACATTATTTACTCTAAATACATATATTACACAATTAATTTAATTTAATTTTAAACTAATTTCTATATAAAAAGCAAAAAAAAGAATTTGAGAAAAAGTATTAGTAAAAATTATAGGTCAGATAGGGGAAAGTGGTGGTAATCTAAAAAAATGCACTTTTTTCACAATAAATGTACATATTTTTACTTTTTTTTCAATTAATACATAATTGGAGTTTGTGACAAATATGTTTATTAAGATTTGTAAATCTGGCAACAAGTTTACTGTTGTTTATCTTCTTGTTTACATATATGTGCAGTTTGTTCTTAACACATCCTATTGATAAACTTTGTTCTTGATCCTTTCTCACTTGAAAAAATTAGTGTATTTTGATACATTTCAGTAGAAGAACTTCTTAGAAACAGATTCATGCATCAAGGTAAGAATTATTTTATTATTTCAATTTTTTATGATTTTTTTCTGAGGTGGGGGAAAGTGGTGGTATAGTTAGGCTTAGCTCAATGTTGTATGATGATTCAATTTTATACTGTAGATGTGATTAATTTTTAAAAATGGGCTGTAATAAAAGTATTAGGTAATCTAAAAAAAATAGGCTTTATTTATAAATTTTAATCTTAATATGATAATGCAATTAAATTAAAAGTTATTTTTTACATATTTAATCATGATTTAGAATATTTTTTAATATCATTAGAATAAATTTAATTCTTTTTTTTTTCAATTTTGATAATTTTAATGTGTGACTGTTCACTGACATGTAATTTTTTTTTTCCAGCTTAAGTATGCCTAGAAACTACATAAAAAAGACTAGTGGTCCAAAGTATACACAAAATGATCTTCAGATGGCTATAGCAGAAGTTAAAAATGGAGCATCGATTTATTCTGCATCCAAGAAAAATGGTATTCCTGAAAAAACTTTAAGGAGGTGGTTTGTTAAAAGTCCATCACATCAAGGACCTGGCCGATCGCCTTTTCTTAGTCAGGAAGAAGAGAAACGCATCGTTGAAGCTGTGAAATTCCTGTCAAAATGTGGATTTCCATTCGACAGAAAAGATATTCTTAATGTTGTTGAAACATACTTGCTAAGCAATAAGGAGCTCAGCAATCTCTTTCCTAATGGAAAGCCAGGAATCGAATGGGTGAGAGGATTTGAAAAGAGATGGAAAGGAGAAATTGGGAAAAGAAAGTCAGAACTTTTAACGAAAGCCAGAGCTAAAGATATGTGCGAAGAAACAGCAAATGCTTTCTTTAACATATATGAAAATGTACTGCTTAGCAATGGTTTGCTTAAGGAGCCAGGAAGGATTTTCAATTTGGATGAAACAGGGTTGTCTACTGATCCCAGATCAAGCAAGATTTTTGTCCAGAAGGAAAGTCGAACAGCTTACTTAAAGTCTGCCGACTGTGGTAAGGCCATGTATACAGTATTATTTTGCATATCTGCTGCTGGTGAATATTTACCTCCTTTTGTTGTCTACAAAGGACAGAACTTATATCAATCCTGGATGACTGGAGGGCCACAAGGAACTCTTTACGGGTGCACAGAGTCTGGTTGGATGCAGGATTTTTTGTTTGAAACGTGGATGAAGTTTTTTTATCGATTTCGTCAAAAACTTTAAAAAGCCGGTATTGTTAATATATGATGGCCATGGAAGTCACCTAACATATAATTCCATTAAGCTAGCCATGGATAATGGTATTTTATTATGCCTCCCACCTAATAGCAGCCATGCACTTCAACCACTAGATGTTGGAGTTTTTTCACCAATGAAAAATTCGTGGAGGGACGTATTAAAAACTTGGTATCGAGAGAGCAGGTTGCAAAATGTTTCCAAAGCAACCTTTCCATTTCTTCTAAAGAAATTATTTGAAAAAATGAAGGCAACAAATGCTGTAAATGGATTTAGAGGGACTGGCCTTTATCCTCTCAATAGAAATGCCATTCAACATCGTATAATTCCTACAGAAAATAATCCAACAGTTGCAGCTACAAATAAGAGCTTGGCGTCTTCTAAAGTTTCTGCACTACTAGATTCACTTATGAAAGATTTGAAAAAGGCCATTCTGTTGACAGTATCTCCCACACCATCTGCAAACACGGTTCTGGATAACTCTAAGAAAAAAAGAAAAAGGGTGCAAAGCAAATCTGGGGAAATTTTAACTCAAGAGAATGTTTTAAAAAGATTAGCACTGGAAGAAGAAGACAGAAAGAAAAAAAATGCAATTTAGGCCAGGTTCCTAAACGAAAAGACCAAAAAAGGTCTGATATAAAAATAAAAAAAGTCACCAGTCCTACTACCCCTCTCGATACCAGAAAAATCAATCAAGGTTCATGGCTTGAGGTAAAATACAATTCCAAAAGAATTATGAAGTGCTCATTTATCGGGCAAGTTGTTGAGAAAAATGGAGATCTATATCATGTTAAATATCTTACTAAGTCTAAATTGGGAAATTATTATACTTTCCCAGAATTAGATGATGAAGATAATGTGGAAGTTAGCAGCATTATTCGCATTTTAGATGAACCAAGATTTGACAGTCGTGGACATTATTTTTTTAATCAGTAATTATAATAAAAACTATGCAAGAAATTTTATGTAAATTGGATACTTTGAATATAGATTTGAATGTAAATCTCATAGCGTTTCCTTTATTTCACAGTTAAATTTTGAAGAAATAATAAATAAAAACATATTATACCCCCTTTTTACCCCACCCTGGGGGAAAGTGGTGGTATCAAAACATGCCTATTTTTAAATGAATCTACAAGAAATTTTCTTGGCAAAACTTTATATAAACACAATATTTCTAACCTATATAAGTCTAATGTATATAATATCTACTAAAAACCTGATATCTAGTGCTTAAAACTTACTGTTATAAGGATTTTTTAAAAAAAACCTTGATTTTACCACCACTTTCCCCCACCTGACCTACCTATATAAGTCATTATATCAAATATTTCATAAATTAGATTAAGTTTAAACGAATTAGTTAAAAAATACAGAAATATCGCATTTTTCCCTATTTAGGAACATTAACAAAAATCCAGTAAATATCTGCGAATCATTGATTATCGAAAGATTTATAATGTTCTCAATTATATCTAATCAATAATCCCACATAAATATAAGAGAACACTTTTTCATTTAGATACATCAAATATTCATTAGATGCAGAATTTATAGCAAGCATTTTTATAAAGTAGAATTATATAATTCTATAACTAGGAACAATTACAATTGCTAAATATGATAGAAACACATGCTTTTAATACATACATGCATATCCAAAATTTTGATACCCAAAGAAGGAAACAGATCTAGTCTTTTAATTATCATAGCGTAAAACTATTAGAAATATCCATTTCATTTGTATTTCTCAAACAATGAAATACGGCTCCACGGGAAGATTCATCTATTTCCGAATCCCACAACTTGCACCGCAAAACACATTTTGTTTGACAGAATTCTATCTTCCCTATTTTTCTAACCCAGTAGTAAAAGTTATAGTTGCTTGCTTTACTGTTCAAATAGGTACTGCTTTTAATTTGGGTTTCGTACACTTCGTTAAAAACTGGTGCTGCTAAATAAATGTGATGTGTTACTGCGTCATTCGTAAGAAAAAAGTTCAAATCCCAAACGTAATAGATGAATATTGCACTGTTTTTGCTCTGATATATGACGTTATATGAGTAAATAACCACAACGATGGGCAGCTTCGGAAAATTCCAGGGATAGTGGTTTCGTGAAATTAGGAAAATATTAGAATCGTGCGCCAGCACCAAAAAACCCAACATTCAGACTCTAGGCTTAAACGAAATTAATTGTATTTCTTTATAAATATTCTTTGTTCACTTAAGTGAATAAAGTATTACAAACAGTGAACAAAGAATCATATTTAAGTATAAAGGAATTCCTTTACACCCTAAAATTGTGATGGCATGTATTCGGATCATCCTCAGTGATGTCTCCCAGACCGTCACCAATAGCCCATTGTACAGCTCTAGAGCAAACAACAACATCCTTTACATCCTATTGATGGAGGTGATCTGAACGCATGGTAATATTATTTTGATCCTCTACAGATCTGCAGAGGGTATGGTGCTCTCCTGCTTTGGTAGCCCGATGACCTGCACGCGAAGTCGAGAACTTTTTGATAGAAAAACCTCGGTCCCTTAGCAGTGAGATCAAAGTGGTTATCCACCCCTCACTGACCACTGTCAATGATGACTAACTTCGGCATTCTTTTGGAAACCGAGTCTTTTTTATCAATCCACCGTGAGGCTCAAATTAATTGAATAAAACAAGAAAGACTCTAGAATTTATTTTCACTCTCTGACTTTTCAATTAACCGGTAAAACTAGAGAATGAATTACTTTATTACTCATTTTACTGTATGCTTTTCTAAAGTATGTTTTAGCTGAGGTGTCGTTATGTAACAAATCGCTCATACCACCCCTCCTTGCGCATTTGTAGCACATATTTCTCCTCAAATCTAAATGAATCGAATTAATTCTGAATAAATCACTTCCAAAAGCAGACAGAAGATAGATCTACGAACCAACGTACGAAAAAGAGGTGGATATAGTGGCATGCAATAATATGATTTCAGAAAGCATCCGCGCGCATTCTCCACCAGAGAATGTAGCAAGCTCCACTCTATTAAATATAACTGCCCCGTTTTTGATTTGAGACGAAAAATGTGTTCTTTTTATTCACTTTATATTTACTCCCATCACCATCACTGTACTGTTACACCCATTTGATTCGTATTTACATTATTTATGATTTACAATTTATGAATCGGAAATCACCAATATCGATATTGTGATCAAATCTATACAATATGTTTGAATCGAGTCGCAAATTTCTCGCCATGTTTGGAACAAGTCAGATGACGACAATCAAAGACTTGATAGAATAATGCATTATTTAATATCTTACAATATGCGAATATTCAAATTCAGAAATTTTTTAATTTCATTTTAAAAATCCCCTTCAAATTTTCGAGTGTTTGTTTCGAAATTTGGAAGAAAACACCGGCTTAAAAATTCGGTTTTTACAATTGTGATGTGTTGAACAGTAGGGCATTAACTTGAATACCTTTTAATTCAAAAATATTTAGTTTTTACTTATTGAATAAAGTGTTATCAAAATTTTCTGTTTTTCTTAAAGTTGACTTTTAAGAACCATTTAAATAAATTTGTGAATAAGACATCTGTGATGTGGGTTGAAACCAGTCCCATGTCTTGGCCAACCATTTTATGGCAATATACTACGATATTTTTCCATTCCATAATATTTTCTTCATTCAAGTTTCAAAAATATTTTCTTTTTTTTAAAAATTTCCACTACGCTTTCATTAAGAATTATGTTGAATGCAGCTCTGAGTATCCAGATCCAGATAGTTTCATAACTTAGAAAATTTTAATCTGTTTGAAAATCAAGACAGACACTAACGTACGTCCTTTTACTAAGACAATCCATGCGCTAATGGTGAAAGCACACAAAGTGTTGCTATAAGTGTAGTACTGCTTTGTACCACCTGTAGTCCATTTCGAGAGGCAATTTTGACTTCAACAGACATGTGAAAAAGTATATATTAAAATTTAACATTTATGATTTCTTTTCAGGCTATAATTATTATGAAAGGAAAAGGGTCGAACACCGTTTGAAATGTTAGTCACTAGTTTAAAAATGAGGGCAATGTAAACATCCATCTTAAAAATGATTGCAATGTACAGTGTAGGTCTATTACAGAATGTGCTAAATTTAATCATAAATACAAGAAAAGTATATATTTCTCTTTCCCTTTAATAATTTAATTAACAGATGTAACTTCAAAGAACATTATATATGTATACACACATATTGTTATATATACAATGAAACCTCCAGAAAAGGCTATCTCTATGTAGCGACCTCCTATGTAAGTCACACTTTGAATGGGTGCCGCTCTCTTTGGCGTTGAGATGAAACGCAATCTGCTTCAAATGTGATTTCTGACATCTTGGTTCAAAGCACTCACTCAAAAGCATTCTCAGGATTTATACATTGTTTATTAGAAAGTAGATCCGTACACGGCTATCTTATAAATTTCAACCAAATAAGTGAAACTTCCAGGAAAGACCATCTCTATGTAGCGTATCCTCTATTTACGACCAATTTTTGGGAGACACGAAATTTTTTCCATAGACGATATTGATGAAAACTTTTAGGAGAGAAGGAAAACCTCTCCGCCAAATAAGGAAGCACGAAAAAATATCAAAACAAAAAATATTTACCCAACAAAGTAGATTAAAATGTATTCAAAATATTTGTGCGAGATTCTTATTTAGAAAGCTCTTTTTGATGATCTCTGACAAACATCTACAACATCATGTTTCAGTCAGAGTGAAATAAAGATGATGCTGTCAATGATTTATTTTTAGAGTCATAATTTAAATTAGAAAAAAAAAAAAAAAGATATTTTAGAAAAAAACTAAATATATCAAACAAACAAACCTTTTCTCATTTTTTAAAGCTAGCTAATTTTCATGATATAAAATTAAATGCAAACTTCAAAAACATAATTGTTCATTTATTTAAAATAGTTCCATCATTCATAATAGGTAAATTTTGTTTTTACTCATAATTATATCAGTAAGGATCATTTTTATAGACTCTAAATTTTATTCATTGATCCGGTTTTCATGACGCCAACACAAATGGCAGAAAAGAACACTGACTAAAATTAAAATAATTTGCAAAAAATCATGTACCCTCGGTAACATTAAGAAGGCAATGGAGGTAACTCCGAAAAACGACCCACCTCCATTAACGATCACTTTAATGTGGAACAGAAAAGGGTCGCTCCTGAGAGGTTTTATTTTACTGCATATTATTTTTTTTATTTAAGACAAAAAAATACATTCTTTTATTTAAGATTTATTACTTTGTAAATAAAACTTAAATAATAAATAGATCAACGCAAAACATTAAAAATTCAAGCCAGCCACTACAACAAATCTCAACATCTTTATTCATAGACGCAGGTCCATATAAATGTTACACATACATACTCTCAAAGTAGAAAAAGAAAAGTATCTCTCAACAATGTTATAAACACGTGGATGCCTCAACTCGAGTCATAAACATACATACTTAAAAAAAAATTCATACAACTTCTGCTTATTACTATATATAAAGTTATAGACAAAATAGAAAAAGTGAAATAGGTGTATTGACAGGCTTCATGAATGTATTCTAACAAGCAAGCAAAAACTATTAACTTATAAGAGAATCTAAATATTTTCAGAAAAGAACGCGACACCTACAAAAGCTTCCAGTAAGCATACTTATATTACTTTGCAAACTATGACTAGATAAAAATATTCTAAAAAAAGAAAATAATCTATTTTGCTTAAAGGACTTTTAAAAATAATTGGGGGAAAATATTTGTGTTTAAAAATCTTGGTGGTTTCAATTTGAAATATAAATCAAGCAGTTATAAATATTTTCAACTAAAGACTAATTCACATTAGTAGAACTAGTTAAACAAGATAGGCTTTAGTTAAACTAGGGTCAACAGTTTGAAAAATAAGCTTCTGATATAAAAGCAGAATTAAATATCTGTTATATTGCAAACTTAAACAAAATGTTCACCATTAACTTGCAGACATAAAATAAGTAAGATTTTTTTTTTCTCTATACATTATAATTTCTGTCTATAGAATGAAGCAAAATTAAAATTTTAATTAAAAATATTTATGAAATCTTATTTTTCATATGGATATTATGAAAAGACGCATGACAGAGGAGAAATTGTAGAATTTTTATTTCATATGATAACCCAAAAATAGATCCAAGTTTTCATTATTTTGTTATTTTCAAAGTCATGGTAAACCTTCTAAACCCTTTAAGACATTGTTTTTAACCAATATTTTATTAAAGTTTATTTACTCTTGCATCAGGTTAAGAAGCCAAAATTTACAAAGGTAACTGACATTTAAATATTGTATTAGGTTTATAATACACGACTCATTTTGAATTTTAGATATTATTAATAGATCAACTTTTAAAGTAAAAAACGTTTAAATATTTCAAAAATGTTTTTATATAAATTAAATGTAATGTTTAATTGGTAGATTTACTTTGAAATCAGAGCTTATTAAGGTAAATGGCATTATTTATTAAGTACTATAAATTTCATTGATTTATCACTCTAAGATTTAGAGCTACGGGTAAAATTGTAAGGAATTTTCTTTCTCTCACACAAATTTCTTAATGAATAACATGTGTGATAATCATTTTTTTTGTCGCATAGTATAAATGTAAGTTTTATGTTCATTCTAAATAAGCTTATTTACAACAAGTTTTCAAAATTTTAAAAGCAACAAATTTTGAAAAAAAAAAAAAAAGAAAAGTTTTAAAAATATAAAATTGCCTTCCACAAAATGCACAGTATTTTATAATTTTAGTAACACACTCAAACTAATTCAAAACAAGAATATAGGGATTGACACAAGACATTCGGAATGATCTGTTTAGACCGATGCATCACTGCATTGAATAGTGCAGACTTTTGATTCCTAAACATTTTTTTAGAAATATAATGCCAAAACAACAGCAAAAGGTATAATTTATAAATGGTGTGTATGCAGGAATATCTTCTATGAGTCATCCTCCACAATTTCTTCGTATTCAAACATTTTCTTCTGATTCATGACAAGATACATAGTAGAAGAGAGATCTCAGCTACATACAATTGTCGAACATTTTGGATTAAAACTTTCTTTTAAGATATCAGACTGGGTGAAAATCCGTGATTTTGATTATTGTCTATATTTGGACTTTTATATCTATATTTAAAACTCTATAAATTTAAAATCAATGTTATGATTTCTAATCATTTTATTCATATACAATGTTTTGCTCTATTTTTATTATTTTTTTGGCAATTACATACTTTAAATGTATTGTCAGAAAAAACGTTGATTTTTGAGAAAATTTCTTGATTCCAATATAAACGTTACAAAAAAAGTTTAATATAGAATTCTTTGAAACTTTGTATGCAGATTTTGTGTAATGATAGCTATCTTTTGAACTAAAAGTTAAGGTCTAAGTGTGAATTTATTATTTTTTATCTTATTTTACATTAGAATTTCTCTAAAAATTCAGTATTGAACAATATAACTAGTTAAATTTCATTGTATATTTGAAATCTTTTAAACATTTTAGTTCAAAAAATAGGTAACTACATTATTGATTGAGAAAAAAATGTATTTTTTATATACATGTATTATAAATTGTTGTAGAGCTGTAAGTGTAACATAAAAAATTATAGTTTTTATGCTCACATTTCACTGTTATTTTTTTTTAAAAAGATACAAAAAAATTTTCTAAGTTCTGTTTAGATTTATAATTTTAGGATCTCTGCTTACCTAAAATAAATTTAAATTTTAATAAAGTCTGTATAAAAAAAACATTAAGTTGAACCCAGTCAAATATCTCAAAATGCTGTGAAAAGAAATTTTCATGAACAGCAGAATACTTTCATCTGAAACTTCAACAAAATAATTTTACAGAAGCTTATAAAAAATTCATAGTTAAATCCAAGTAATATTCATAACAGAGTTTCACATAGGTTTTATAACATCAAATTAATGATTTATTAAGAATTTCTATCATAAATCCAAGATATCTGAAAATCAGGACTGGTAATAAACCAAGTTTAACCAAAAGGAATTAAAAATCTACAAACATAATAGTTAAAATGGTTCAGACTTTTCATTTAAAACCTTTTCACAACCTTTAAGTAAAAATTTTTTTACATCATATAGGAACATTTTTTTATGCCAAAATGAATACATATTGAACAAATCAGTGAAACTTTAGTAAAAACAGAAATATCAACAGAAAAATAAAGAAATATTTCTATCTTGCCAATTACTAACCAAATTTACTTCAAATTTTTTTTCTCAACATTTTTTTCTGAATAGTGGCAAGACACAAAAAAAAAGTTACTTTCTCAACCCTTCAATTTTATTCAAAATTAAACAATTGAAAGAAAAATACCAAATATTTATAAATTGTTATTTGTTAACATGTTTTTTTAAATTTTTTTACATCTGATAATTGATAATTTGTGAATCTATATTATAACAAAAGCGATTATCGTTAAATAATGTTAAAAACAATTTAGATATGATAATTTTCTTTAATTCCTCCCATTGAAAACACAATTTCTTTATATGTTCACGATATATGTACATTATATTTGCAGACTTCAGTTTGCTGTAAGAGACAGTTGATAACTAAAAACTAAATAATTATTCATTTTTTTTGGTAAAAAATACAAAAAAGTTTTTTTTTTTTTTTAAATTGCTGATTCATAAGTGATCTGATTAAATGCTAAGTTTCATGGCACAAGAGCTAAAAGCAGCTATACTATACCAAGCTTAAGTGATAAGATTAGAAATGAAAAGGTAAAGGAAGAAAACAAACAAAATAAAAAGGGATCAGATCACTGGGTTTACACACAACGTAGTGGATATTACATTTATATAAAATTTATCTAAAGTGGATAATACATTTATGTAAACTCTCTGAAGAGTTAATTTATAGTAAAAATTTCTATTGAAAACATTTTCAATTGTTTCAATTTCCACAAGTTTTAAATATTATTTTATTCCCATAAAACTCCTAGTTAAGAATATTTCAGCAATATAAAATAAACCTTTCATGCAATTTTATTCGTGTTATGTTCTAAACCAAAACTTTTTTCTAAAGCTTAGTTTGTTTTTGCAACTTCTTTTATTTTTTCACACATAAGTAAAAAATGGAGCGTAAGGATTATTATTTTTTTCTTCTTTTCAATATTTACAAAAAAAAAAAAAAAATAAGTAATTAAAAGAAATGCTATATATGAATTTACAACTTTATCAACTTTGAAAATGTTATTTGAATTATTGGATGAAAAAAACTATTGTAAAGTAAAGCATCATTTATAAAATTTATTATAGAATATAAATATTCTATGCAGCAGACTATTACGCATCTGCAGATTTTTCCTCTTTAACTTCTTTTTAAAATGCAGATAAACAAAAGGCTTAAAATTTCTGAGACTTTTTTAAAAATATCTCTAGACTTGTTGCTAATAAAACTAAAAGGCCGGATCGAGAAAATACCACAAAGAATCAAAAGTAAAATTTTTTTTTTAATGTTATTTGATGACAGGCTCAACTTTAAAGGGATTTATTCCACTTTTTAAATATCATTGCATAAAATTCAACTTAAAAAAGTTTTTATGTATAAGATACTTATATTCGTATATTTATGCATGCATGTTAGATTAAATTGAATTTATACAATCATAAACTTTGTCTGACAGCATCAAAGTCACAGACAAATTTGCATTTATTATCGTGGCGCTGCAGATTCACTCTGCTAGTTCTGCTACCAGATTTGTACATAAATTTATAAATGGAGGTCTTCAGAGGACACATTAACAGAGTTATGAGAAAAATAAAGTTTTCACAGAACATTAACAGGAAATTTTTTACACTTTTTTTCTAATCCCATAACAGCTATTAAAAATATCCACATAATTTTTAAAATTCTAAAAAGTTAGTTCTATTTAGTTCTTAAAGAGAAGCACATATATAGTTCTTAAATGAGAAACACATCTTAATTGATAACTAAACATGATTTACTTTTATAATAAATGCACCATACACAATTTATTTTAGAATGTTCAGTGTTAATCCATTTATTTTAATGCAGGCACAAATATTTAAAATTATTACTAACAAATTATAAAAGTTTTTCTTTCGATTTATTTACATAACTTTACAGTGGATCCTTCGAATGATATATATAAATGTTGCTTTACTATACATGATTGAAACATAGTTAAAATACAGATAAGAAACAAATATATCGTTAAGTCTAGTTATTATAAACAAAATATATTTGTGTATATAGCATAGATTTTCTACGAATTTCTTTATTCACATGAAATGCAATGAAATGAACAAATAGATATGAATATAATAAATATCACAATAAAAGAGAAAAATAAAACAAGCAATGCTTGAACAATAAAAAAAGTGCTTCATAACAGATAAATAAAAGGCACTTCACTTCCACAAGAATAACATTAATTATCTCCATCACATGACTAACATCAAAGCTGCAAGTATCTGATTGATATAATTATAATTGCAGAGAAAAGAACCAGAAGCTAAATCATGTACATAGTAGATGATGGATATATTAATGCCATTTTCATGAGAAAGTACCAAATAAAAACTACCTTATCTAAATTAACATATAGAAATACAAGCTTGGTTAATTCATTTCACTGTATAGTAGTATACAACACATAAAGTTACAGGAGATTTGTGCAATTTTTTATGCATGTTGTTTAAAAAAAAAATCTCTTAAAGTATTAAAAAAAAAACCAATTATCAAAATAAGTATCGAATAAATAGTTTCTATGATAGCTCTTGTAAATTGGATTCTAGAAGAAAACCTATAAAATGTTTGTAATTTTTTAATAGTGTCTTAATTTTTTACATAATGATTCAAATGAATGCTTTAATATAGTAAAATTCGTTTTTCAACGGCTTTACGGCAGATGGGGCACTCTGACATTCTATCTCCGCACATTTGGCAAGTTCCATGACCACATAAGAAAATCATGTTCTTTAAACGATCTAAACATACTGGGCACATAGTCTGAAAAAGAGAAAAATGTAAGTTATCAATAAATATTATAATATATTTTGCAAAGCTATCATTAACTATTACTTGATAATAATAAAAGGGAAATCATTAATTATTTTTTGATAATAATAATAAATAGTAAGGCATTCCCACAACAGTATATTAATGACACAGATTTTCAAACTTCAACTCATTTAGTTTTTAAAACAATTAGTGAAAACTGGGATTTCGAATTATTACAATATACAGTGTAATGTCCCCATGTCCGGACGTTCCTTTTCCGGAAGGGTCGATTTTTTTTTATTAAACGACTTAAAACTCTTCATGCACCACAAAGTATAGCATGAGGCTTAGAGTTGTAAGTAGAAAACAAAAGAAGAAAAATTTACAAATTTACATTAAAAACAAAATTCCGCAAGGCAGCAAGACTTTCAGTACTTTTGACCAGTTCTGATAAGACAGGAGGCCAACAAATAGAAAGACGCCTCAAATCAGTCTTTAATTTCATTCGGGCACTAAAACGCGACATGCTGATTGGGTTCTCTTTATTTTTTCTTATGTGACTGAAAGTGACTCCCCCTCCACATTAACGTTTGCTGCGTTTATCTTTTTTCACAGTATTTCTGTGAAAAAAGTGTGAGGGAAGGGTCGATTTCCCTCACACTTTTTAATAATCAAAATAAACAAACATCTCCATCTTCCCCTCTCTTAAAAAAAAAAAAAAGTTTTTTTGACACGTTTTTTTCCTTTTCTAGCATCTAGTGATTTATGCATTGAACCCATAAAAGAACAGAAAGAGGAAGAGAAGATCTACCAAGACCCTGGAGTGACCGTTAGTGACACTCCTCCTCTGGAATGCAGGAAAGGAGGGAGATTTGTTTTCAAAAGTGCACAACCGAGTCCCCTCCCCCCTTTTTTCCTTTGCAGCTGGGTAGTAAAAGAGGCATTTCCTGGTATCTTTTTATTAGACTGTTAAGGAAAGAAATACTGTGAAAAAAGGTAAACGCAACAAACGTTAATGTGGAGGGGGAGTCACTTTCAGTCACACAAGAAAAAATAAAGAGAACCCAATCAGCATGTCGCGTTTTTATGCTTGATGGATAGCCAATGATGGGATAATATTGTTCTTTTTAGTGCATTTAAAATGTTTTTGAGGGAAATAAATGTGATTCAAACGTCAATTAAATTTGTGACGGCAAACAAAATTCTAAATTTTTCTGATTTTCAAACAAAAACAAAAAACTAAAAGAAATTTGTAATGCTTTTTCTTTTTCGGACTTGGTCATAACTAAATATTCCTATTAAAAATGTGAAAAATTAAATGTTACCCAAACAAAAGGACATTTCACACTTAACAAATTTTGTGAGTTTCCCCTTATTACGATAGGCGAAATTGTTAATTCAGCTAAGTTTTTTATACTTGATACTGATTTATCATAGGCTTTAGTAGGGTTGCAGACTTGCAAAGATTTTTGTTTGTTTTTTGATCGTGTCGGGCCAGTTGTTACTCAAGTTGGTAAGAGACTGATCATCTCTACTAATTCTAACAATGACAACTTATCCTTGCACATTAGACAACAGAATTCTCATCATGTTAAGGTCAAAAATTGTGAAGAAAAAAAAAAAAAAATAGAAGTTTAAGATGTTTCAATAAAAGTAAACATTTTGAAAAAAGTAAAAGTTTAAGATGTTTCAGTAAAAGTAAACATTTTGAAAAAAAAAAAAAAATAATGTGAGGGGTAACAAAAATAAAACAGGAAAAATAGGAAAAAGAAAGAATGACCAAGAAGTTAATAACAAAAAGTACAGGAAAAATAGGAAAAAGAAAGAAAGGCCAGACCTTTCAAATTATTCGAAGATAGAACTAGGTAATGGGTGCATACATTATCAGGTTAACATCGACGAAAAAATAGGAAATAGAAAGAAAAATTTAGGTAAACAAAATTTTGAAATAGTACATGTATCAAAACTTAAGAAATATCACAACCCACAAATGTTGAAATTAAATCATGAATAGTAAAATTGAATTATTTTCCATAAAAAGTTTGTATATTTTTGTGTGAAAAAATTTTTTTTTGAAAATTTAGTAGATTAGTTATAAAAATATGTTTCATTTTTCTTTCTGTTTAGTTGCCTAAACAGATAAATTGTATTATCATGTTTTTAGTGTTATTATTGTATATAGTTGTTTTCTTTACAGATAATTGAAAAAATATTATTTGTAGTAGTGAAAAGGAACAGTCGTACCAAGATAAATTTTAAAAGTTCAGAGAATTGTAAATTTTATTATGATTTCTTTTTGGCTTGCCAAAAATCTTTTTTGGGGGGGATGTAATACAAAAATTATTAATACTTTTGTATTAATAAAAGAATTAAAACCCTTTCGTTTTCATAAAATGTCTTTGTTAAAGAATAAGCGTAGAGAGATTCTATTTTGGGAAGTCAAGGCTAATAACATATGATTGAGTTATTTTTAGAATCTCTCCCCCTTTCACTTCCATATAAGGAAGCATGAAATGATTTTCCTTAATGCGTAAGGATACAAGTATTTCAAAGACTGTGCCTTTTTACTACAAAATGTGTTAGGATAAAAGCGAGAGCAATGCTTTTCGCATGCCCTTTTCCATGATGTTGTGAACAGTTATTTTTATTCTTCAAGTGCTAACTGTTTTGTTTTATGATAATTTGTTTTTAAAAAGACTTTTTGAACTGTCATAATCATCGTTAATGCAACAAGCTGTAGTGGGTCCTGACCTTCTTGAGGATTCTTTTCCATCCTGTTTTAACAGTTAGTACCAGGAGTCCTTAATTTGCAAAATCGGAAAATCCAAGTTTGAGTTTACTCCTTGGTCAATTCCAGGATGGCCTAGCCGTAAATTTTTTTCAATGTATATTCATCCATTGACCTTATTAGATTGCCAACCCATTTCACTCTTTTAATTTTCATACATTTTGTAATGTCATGATCTTTATAAAGACAGTAAAGTTCATTGTTGAATCTCCTTCTTCCTAGTCTGTTAATCTACACATCATCGAAAATCTTTTTAAAATTAATAAAAATAATTATTGAAAAAAAGAATTTTTTTTCTTCTTGCAAAAATATATTCCCACCTGTTCTTTGATATCTTGTAATTGCTGTTGTAGTTTTTGAATATCATTCTGATCGTGTGAATTATCTCTACATCCATTGTTCATCATCATGCCTGGTGAAGGGGAAGGAGTAGATGAAGCTTGGAAGATGGATAAACCTGGCCAATTCAACACTAACCATAGAAGAAGAAAAAACACAATGTAAGCCAACTATACATAATATCAAGATTTCTCATAAATAAAAGGATTTCAAATTTTAACTAATAAATAAGAATTAGGACTAATTATATTGAATTATAATCCCCTTTAAACAAACACATTCACATAAAGCTGTATGTTTAACTTTCTACTACTATAAATTAAGTAAGAAACTATGCAGCCTAAACTTGTTTTTGTTTTTTTCAATTTCCTATACACAAAAATTGCAGTTTACAGGAATTTAAAATACAGAATTTTAGTTTAATTTTTCTCAAATAATTTTAAATAGCTTTCAAAGTAATGGTGCATTCACTATATATATATATATATATATATAGTGAAACCTCCTGTTAGGACACTTCTGCAATACAGAGATGTTTTTAATTCGCTGTGAATCTATGAATAAACCATTATGCATATTCTTCGCAAAGTGGATACTACTGTAACTGGACACGGACAGTTATCTTTTCCCTGAAACATTATTTCACTATCTCTTCAAACCAGACACTATTTTTTATAAATTTGTAAGAAAAAAAAGTAAAGAAATTTTTTTTTCTGCTGTAAATTGATTGTAAGAAGAAAAAAAATGCAACTTTTCACCATTTTTAAAGCATCTATATTTTTTGCCTTATCCATAACTAAAAAAAAAGCTAAGCAATTTCACTACTAAAGAATCTCTGCAAAGAAAGGAGTGAAAATGATGCTGTTCTCGTGAAATAATTGGGACAGCGGCATCTCTTGATCTTTTCATCTGGATGACAAAGGTTATGAGAACCCACAAGCTGAAATAGTGTCTTAAATGCTCTCAATGCATTTTCCCCATCTGAAAATTTCTTTAATTTTCTTATAAATTTGAAGGCTGTATGCAGGGTTTAAAAAAAAAAAAAATAATAAATAAAAAAAAAAAAAAAAAAAAACAGAAATATAGTCTTGGAGGTGTTCTTATAAATGAAACATTTATTCAGACACTTGAGAGATGATCAATTATGAATACAGACTGAGGACTAAAAGTTCCTATTCAGAATCATATGACTAACTTGAACATCTGTGTTAATAGGAAAATTATATTCATTTATCTGTAGCTACATTGAGAATCATGCATTTATATCAAGCTTTTTCATATGTTTTCTTTATATAGAATTTTTTATTATTATTATTATTATTATTTTTTGTTTTTTTTTGAAGTTTAAACAAATATTCTTATAGATAGTTATTGTAGATTATTTAATTGTTTCTATATCATTGAAAATATTCCAAAAACAATTTACGGTGATAAACTTTTCTATTAGGGTACTCTTCCCGTAAACTGACAACTCTCATAAATGGAAAATTTTTCGGTCCCAAAAGTGTCCGCTTAACTGAGGTTTCACTCTCTATATATAAATAAGAATTATTAATATGTGACACAAATAATGTAATGAATTGTGCAACAATTACAATTTAATAAATGCACACACATAATTTCAAGACATAAAAAAGTATTTCTATAGTATTATTTGAATTTAAATAACTCAGTAATTGAAATACTTTAAATGTGATTATGCACTAAGTCAGGAATTCAAACATATATTTATAGTTTAATTTTAAACATATTTCATAACATACTATAAATGGGAAAGCAATTTGAAATTTTAATTTTGAATTATTTAAGATTTTCAATTTAAACAATTAAATTTCACTTTTACATTAAAATTTAATACAAAAACTATTCCCTTACAATGATTTCAAATAAATTATAACACTAACTGTGCATAAAACTCTGTTTCATCTTCTATTAGAGCTCTAGTTAACTTTACATTAAAGAAAGAAAGAAAGAAAGAAAAAAAAAAAAAAAAAAAAAAAAAAAAAAAACCAGAAGATTTACAAATAGCTTGTAAAAATTTGGCTAACATTAGATTTTTTGTTTGCTTTAAAATACAAAATATATTCCTATAACCAATGAAATTATTTTGACTTCTATATTTTTTACAATTTAGCCCTATTTTAAAATATGCTTTTAAGCATACATGTTTGCTGTTTATTTAAACCATACATTAAACTTCTAAATAAGCTCTACAATAGTCTTTAGTCTTATCATGAAATAACCATAATACATCAACCACGCATTGTATTACTTAATTAAGATGACAGTGATCAAAATGTAACTTAAAATTTTTTTTTATTTTTACTTTAACGAAAAAACAAGCATAGAAGAAATATTAGTTAAAATTTATACCTGTTCCACCACAGCACACAATAAATGGGATAACTTTATCAATTTGTGCCCGACACTGCACACACTTTTTCATTAAGGCAGCACAGCCTGAAAAATAATAAAAGTATTACTCAGATAGAATATATTATATATATTAGTAAATTATGTTCTGCAATAAATTTTAAAAGATTAAAAATAAGTGTATTAAAAGATTTTAACTTATTGGAATTAACATTTAAAGTTTAGAAAAATGTTTTATACTTGATTGATTTTAAAATTTAAGTTAATAAAACTACCAATGTAATATGTAAAAATGTAAGTCATTAGAAGTTATTTAAACAAATATAAAAGAAAATATTTTTTACAGATTATAAAAATGTATTGAAATAACAAAGATATTTAGTACTGTAAACCGAGAATTTTTTTTAAAGGTTTTACAATATGCTTCTGACAAGCTCTTAAGCAAAAACAATAGGGGGAGTCTTATTTATACATGAAAAAACAAAATTGCCCCACATTACAACTTCCACAGTTCTTTAAGTAATTATGAAATAATACACCTGAAAAATATTACATTCAAGTAGCTTAATAATCTATTATTTATAACTTAATATTGTATACCAAAGCTTTTTGAATAAAAGTATTATGTAGACAGTTATCAAATTTCTTTCCGTAGAAAATATGGAAAAAAAGGATTTGCATGAAATTTTGTCAAGCACATGATGCAAAAACTTATTCTACAGTTTTTCAATCAAAAGTGTTTACTTCTGAATTCTATACTATGTTTCCTATAACAAAACAAGTTGCAATAAATAATCGAACATAACTAATTAATAATAACTAATGACAAGTATTCAACTTAAATAAAATATTTAAATCTGTTTCACTAAAAAAACACAAAATATGAAAGAAATATTCTAAAATATTTTATTTCTTTTAATAAAAAAATAATATATATCAGCTAAAAAAAAAAAAAAACTTTATCTTTGAAAAATTTTTTTAGAGTACTAGTAGTAAAAATTATGTTATCATTTCTTATATTTTTAAATAAATTTCTGGAATCGCATGTTAGTAAAATACATTAGCATTTAGAATTTCATTAATTGCACTGTTCAGAAGTTAAACTTTGAATTTTAAATGTCAGATTAAAAAACTTAGAAATAATAACCATGTATAAAAAAATATTATTACCATCACAAGCACACATATGACCACAGGGTTTGAAGAGAACAGAAGCTTTTTTATCTGAACAAACAACGCACTCTTCAATCTATAAAAATAAAACAGATGTTCAAATTTAGTTACTTAGTTATTATAAATCTTAAATAATGCTTAAAATTCCTAGTTTAAAACATATTTTTTGTTAAAATAATATAATTTAATTTGATTCAGCAAATTCTTTTGTTATTCTTTTATTCTTATTTTTGGTATTATTAGTATTCTTACTAATATGAAAAATTAAAAAAAATTTACCCAATTTTTAATTACATACTCTAAGAGGATGAAAAATCAGAAAAATATTTGCTCATCTTCAATATGTAGATAATACAATAAAAGTTTCATGTAAAAATAAAAAATTAATAATCTAATTTTTCATGAAGCATTGTGACTTGTATTGGTGATTTTTTAACGAATAGGTAGGTAACTACTGGTTTAGGAGGGAGGCCTAATTTAAAAAAAGTTAAAATAGATTTACCATATATCTGCAATCCAGTCTACAAATCCTCCAATGGTCGGGTTCTTAAAAATTACCCAAGAATCATGACTGGCTGCTGTGGAAATGTTTTTTTTTTTTTAGGTAATATAGACTAATTTCTGAAGAAAATCTCAAGGTATTCAGCCAACTTTTTCAAAGTGTATTTTAAAGGAAATTCATAGAATTCATTCTAAAGATTTTCCAAAAACTTTTTTTTACAAAAAAAAAATTGTAAATAATTAAAAATCTGTTGATATTTAAAAGGTCTAAAAGTTAGGGCTAATACCTTCAGAATTTTTTCAAGGAAATCCTTCAATTATTTTAAATGTAGCCATTTCTTATTCTGTTTTGGCTAGCCTTCCTGACATATAGTGCAAAGAAAGTAATGTTATATAATAAAATAAGATTATGTCCCAATTACTTTTGTTCGTGATTGAACTTGTTCTTTACACATAAGGCACTTTTTCACTCTAGGCGAGCATACAGAACATGTTGAAATATGACCACATGGACCAAACAAGGTATCTCGTTTCATATCAGAACAAACCATGCATTCTTCAAGAGTTTCATTATCTTGAGTAGCAGAAGTTGTGGACTGTGTGATGCATTCAACACTACATAAAAAAAGTGGTTTTTATTTATATTTGCTTGCAATGAATGAATAAATGGAAATGTATTTTACAATGAAAAAATGCACATTTAACAACAGCACTACATAAATCATTTTTTTTTTTGCACTGATTTAATTGATGAAAGTAATAAAACGTTTAAGTGGAAAAGGAACTAGTGCTTCGATTGTATGTGTTTAGTTTTTTGAAACGGTAACTTATTATTTCAAACAGAAACAAACTTAAGGAAAATTATCAGAGCAACAAAAGTTATTGATAAAAAAAAGCTTTCGAAAATACATAATAAAGTAGAAAAAGCAGTAATAAAGGGCAATTTTTACTTCTTAAAATACTAGTATTTCTCTAAAATGATTGATGCAATTTTAATGTGTAAAAATATTATAATTATCCCTTAGTTTTTGATTATACATTACAGAATACGTAATTACTGTTTAACATCTTTTAATAGAATAAAAAATTAAACGAATTTTAATCCTTTCAAACAGTGCTTTTTTTGCAGCACATTATAAATTCTATACAATAAAATAACTAAACTGCGTCAATCAATCCTGTAACATTTAAAAATATGAATTTCAGTGCAAAATTAGGTCATAGGTTATAAGACAAGAAAAAATAGGGTAAATAGATTACAAAAAGTTCAAACATAGGAACTTCATTGGCTTACAGGAACAACAATACTTTATTGATAAAGAACTTAACGCATTAATTGATAACAAAAAAGAAATTTCTAAAGAGCTCTAACACAAATTAATATAATTTATTTGAAGCTTAGCTGAAAAAAAATATTGAAATTAATTATTTTGAAAGTTTACTGGAACTATATTTTTAATTCTAGATTTTATAATTTGTTATTTTTAAATTTTAAACACATTTGATTAGAAGATAAAGTTATAACATTTAAAAACAACTAGACGCAATTTATTTTGCATGCAAAAGTGGTGGTTAATTGTAAAATCAGGTAACTATAAACCAATTACTAATCAAGATACTCTATATAGAAAAATAAATAAATACATAAAAACTTAAAGTGAGATAAATCCTACAGGATTCCACAAGTTAGGTTTATTGCAAAATAGTGAAACTAAAAATTTTTTTTTTAAACCTTTTAAACATATTTTGGCAGCATTAAAATTTCGAAAATATCTGGAACACAATGGAGTATAAAAAAAATTCTTAAAAGAATTTCTCAGCAGCAGTTAATTAAACTATGTTTTAAAATCAGATACTGCAGAAAAACTATTTTATAAATAAACTGTTCTATTTAACATCAATAAATGAAAATTTGATAAGTTAAATTTAAAAATTCTCAAGCATAAATGAAACTCATTATGATGTTTTAAAAATTAAAGCTAATATAAAGGTAAAATAAATTACTTGGATTGCTCCTTATGGCATTTTGTCAAAGCTTTACACAGGTTTGGATCAGGACATAAATCTAAAGGAGTTTGTCCTTTTTTGTTTTTGATATTTAGATCAGCACCATTCGAAACAAGGAAACAAGCAATAGATGCATTACTTTTTTTGTCAGAACTGTTTGCCAGACCCATTAAAAGCTAAAAGGAAGAGAAAAAAACATTAACTTTTGATGAGAATATTTTTTTAAATATGTGAATGAAAATTATTAAATAATTAAATGAAAAACGTATATCACATAGATTTTAATCACAATACAAAAAAAAAAAAGTACAATTGCAAGATTTGTAATTTGTAAGACACTTGAACAAATTGAACAACATTTAAGTGAGGCAACAAAAGTGGCAACTTAAGGACATGTTTGGCTATAATTTGTGCAATTATTTCAGACTACACAGCTCTGCAGATATGGCTTTAAAAGCCTAGAAGTATGATTTAAGATAGATTGAAAAATGTAATGGTTTGATGTGCCGTGTTTCACATGCGTCTTAAAATAAGATGCAAAGATATCAATAAGGATTTTATTATACAACAGTGAAAAAGTTTTATATTTATAATTTTAAACATTTCCTTATACTTTATATTCAACACAAAAAAAAAAAAAAAAAAAAAAAAATTTTTAACATCTGAATTTCACATAACACAGCTTTTGTATCAGTAAGTTCAGATCAACATGGTTTTACTGTATTATCAAACAAAACATTTTAGCAACCAGGACACACGATCTACTATAACTGCACTTTCTGAGGAAAAAAAAAAGTTTTATATTATCACATCAAGTGTTTGCTCAGCATCAGTATAAAGAAGTTTTTTCCTCTAATTTATATAAGCTTTTAGCTCAATATAAAAATTTTCTAAAAAATATCTTACTTGACATGATATGTAGAATGGCTTTTAATAACATTTTCTTCAATTCCCACTTTTTGTTAAGAAAAAAAAAAGCTACAGATTAACTAATATTTAAATCATGATTAAAATTATTTTCGATTTTTTAAAAATCAAAAAGCTTTAAAAGGAATAATAAAACATTATATAGAAATTAAAACATAAAATTGGCATTTTTATAATAGCAGCTTTTTATTTAAATATAGGTTTATTTAATTTTAGGAACTTATCATTAAAGTCTCTAATATACATTTATATATAGTATGCTGCAATTCAGACAAGTTAAAAATAATTGTTCTTCTTAAAATTTCAAATTACACTGTAAAAAATTATTAAATACTTAATTAAAAAAATATCATTAATATGCATGCAAACTTACACTACAGACTGAAACAAGGAAATACCAGGGACAAAATATAAAATTCATAAATCTAGATTTTCAATAATAGCTGCAAGCACTGCACAATAAAAAATAAACAAATAAAAAAAGTATTTTAATAGGTAGAATATTTTTATTACTTCTGAAGTTCCACTAATGGTACTTTCATTACTAACTCCAACCTTGCCTCCTTCTTGCATGTCTTGAAGCTGACGGAGCTGAGAAAGGGTATGGTGACGCAATGCTTCATGCAATGGAGTATCACCGTCTTTATCCGGAATATTCAAATTGCATTTCTCTCGAACTAGAAGCTACAATTATTCGACATTAAAAGCATTTTATATTCATTTGAATAACGTACATCAATGAGTAAAAGTTATAAAATAATGGTTAAATCAATATTTCACGAATTACTTTTAATAAAAAAATGCCACGATACCTCCTAATTATAATGGATTTTTAGATGTGTAGATTAAATTATAAACGAGATTTCGAAGTCTATGAATTATAAACACACTTATTTAATTGTGATTATAGTAAAAAAGAGATTAATAATCAAAAATTGTTTTTGTATGAAATTGTGTTTATAACAACCATAAAATAACATTATGTGAATGAAATCTCTTCAGTATCTAAAATTTTATGCAGAAAAAAATAGTTAAATAGATTTTTTCTCTAATTAATGGAGGAAAAAAATACACAAAAAACTATCTGCAAAGTTTTGTTTATTCTGAAAAAAAAAAAAAAAAAATGAAAGTATTTCTAGAAATTTGAGAAGTTTTATGCAGATTGGTGAACTGTATTAGAATTCAAAGTAATTGAAGAAACAAAAAAAAAGTTATACAGACACTAAAATTATTTTTTAATATGATAAAGTATTAAAATAAAAACATAATTAATTAAATTTACTAGTTGCAAACAAAATCTGATGTTTTTAGATTGTATGATTAATAAAATAATTTTTTAAAAATATTTTTATGAATTAAAAGATACTTTTTATTTTCACAGAAATCAGTGTGGCATGAAAAATGAGTACTTGAAAGCTATTTTAATTTAAAAATGGTTTTTACATATAGTAATAATTTTAGAAACGAGACAAAAAAAATTTTCACAGAAAAATTTTGGAATATGAAATTGCAATTTTATAACTTTAACCAATAATAAAACAGCTGGATATGATAAATAAATAAAATAATGGAAATGAGTAAAAGTAATTTAAAGGATATCAAAGAATATTCTCATGCTTCTAATAATTTTATTTTTTGGAACAATATATAGAATCAGTCTCTTAAAATCAAAAATTTTATCTTTGCTATTGAAATTATTACTTTAAAAGCTCTGATTATTATAGTAAAAAAAAAAAAAAAAGAAGATAAATCTGTTGTACTTTTTGGATGATATTTTCAATTTACTACACTGGAATTTTTTTTTTTTTTTTTTTTTTTAACTTTGCAATTAGTGTAATAGTGATCTATTGTAAACGAGATAAAAGTTAAAAAGTTAGGAAGCAAAAACGAAATTCTAAAGAAATGTATGGTAGCAAAAACAGCATTTCATCAAGGGACACACTGCTCTATTGTATTTAGAGATTATTGAATTTGTAATTAGCGATCTAAAATTCCCATAATAATACAAAGATTTTTTTAAATATATTGATAATTTTTTTTCAGATTATAATTATTACTGCTTTAATAAAAAAATAAAAAAAATGGCTTTTGGAGAATTTTCTGTATATGTTTAGATTTGTAGTAATAGACACTTTCAATCCCCTTGCAATGATTTTCATTATAAAAAAGAACGTATGTTTGGTATTTCCGAATATAATGTAATTTATTTTATCTTTAAATGCAAATCTTTAATTATTGCACAACCTTTAAACACGTTTTTCTCAAAATTTCTCATAGCAAATCTTTATAAATGTAGTCTTCAACATTTTGCATTGCCAAAATTAGAAATAGGTTATATAAACATAGGTAATCTTTTTCAGATAAAAAGTTTCTGGTTGTATAAAACAGATATAAAAAAAAAATAATAATAATTTAATTTTTCATGAAATAAACTATAACTTACCCTAACTATTTGAGTGTGTTGGCGTTCAACAGCTAAATGCAAAGGTGTTTGCAAATTTACATTTTGTAAATTCATATTAGCTCGACCCTGTAAAATAAGTAATTTATTTAGTTTAAAGTTAGTAATAAGTAGTTTAAGTAATTTAGATTTATTCATAATTAATAATTTTAAACAATTCAATGATAAACTAGGATTAGTTTGTGATTTAAAAAAAAATGACTATTACTAACCTGTTGCACTAATAATTCTGCCACTTCAACATGATTATTTAAAGCAGCTAAATGCAATGCTGTATAACCATCATCTTTCTTTTCATCAACAACCCATGCACGAGGGAGCTTGGAAATTAAAATTCTCATGGCACTGCAGAAGAAAAAGAAAATATCATAAGACAGAAATTTTCTTTAAGACATAAGAAAACAAGAAAATAAAAAATTACATTACAAGAATAAAAAAAAAATTCTTTTTAAATAGAATTTTCATTCTAAAATATTAGTCATCCTTAAATACCACTATATTTAAAATTTTTCGTTATCTTACGAATGCATCGATCATATGCGTTTATTTCAGAAAAATATACCTGCATGTTGCTGGAATTTTTTCGATTTGCAGCGTTCTATCTAAATCTTGAGTTGTTTAAAGTATTTCTTATGTTAATTTCTATAAGAAAAAAAATAAAAAACTCTCTGAAATACGTCTTTGAAAGTTTTTTTTTTTTTTTAATGCAATTTTATAATGTTAAGTACCCTGATGTCATAAAATCGCAACTCCTTTTATGCTACGGCACACCGCAAGGCGTTATATATATATACACAGGTGCACAACCAGAGGCCTGCAGACTGTTGATGTGCGGCCAGAAAGAGCTACTGAACATGATGATTTTTTGTTTTATTTTAAAAGATAAAAAAAAAATAAAAATAAAAAAAAATTTAAAATTTTGAATTGCACATTTGATTCATCACTTTTTGATGCGCTCAATTTGCACACATTATATATTAACTCTGTGGCACTTCTCGATTATTTTTTTTTAACGGTTATTGCTACGAAATCCTTCATACATTAAAAAAAAAAAAAATTCTTAATACGATATAACCATGCACAAATTTAGAATTAGAGTAATCTCTTTTTCGACTAGTTTTAATTGTGCTGATTGTATGGTAAATCAGAATATTTTTTTACTCCATTTTTTCCATTTACTCCATTACCGCAAATTTCAAATCGCAGATATAAATAATTACTGTTCCACACGCTTTGTTTTTGACGATCTCATAGTAAATCCGAGTTATTTTTTTAAAAATAAATTTTTCAGTAGTATTTGCTATGCATTCCCACATGGTTTCAAAAAATGTTAACTTTTATTACGACATGCGAATTTTAAATCACGCATTTAAATAATTACTTATTTTTCTGCTAATTTCATCATACTTGCTAATTTCATTGTAAAAATTTATTTATTTATTTATTATTGTTTTTTTTTTTTTTTTAAATTATTGCGATGCTTTTAAAATGAATTTTAATGAGTCTTGTTTTTAAAATTCAATTTACCAGGAACTACTTGGCCGATTTTCCACAAATTTTGTATCTTGACATGTAAAATTAAATTTTTTAAAATTATGTATAAAAAATTTCATATATTACAAATTAAATTTTTTTCGACTACTATAAAATAAAATAATTTTAGAAAGTTATTTTTTGCATCTTTGAATAAACGAATTTTATAATTGTGCGAAAATTTTTCCCGAGGTATTAATTAATTTTTCTCTGAAAAAGTTCCGAGGCATGGCGAAATACGCAAAAAGTAAAATTAACATTAAGGTGCCCAAGCTTTGAATCGCTTTTCTGACTAACCTATCGGGCCTTCGCGCCATATTTCACAGATTGCTAGCTACCCCCTATACTTGGAGGGTCAGAAATCCGAATCCATCGAATATAAGGTATATGTTTATTCAAAGAAAGAACGCTTGTGTCTGATTTCGTATCTTAAAAAAATCGTCAGCTTTAATTAATAAAAATATTTGAACCACCCTCTTGAACTACCAAGATTGAGTCCTAGAACGTGAGGATCCACTCATTAGATCAAAAGTTATTCAGGGTGGTTCGATAACCGGAATGCTAAAAATAAACCCGACTCCGGTTTATTTTTAGCATTCCTTCGCACATAAAATGTTCTTGGAATCCTATGTTTGAAGTTCAGTCTAACAGAATTATTCTACTGTTGTTGTTGTAGGTCATTAGGGCAAGATGTGCGATTGTTCTTATTTTCCAATGGCGCCATCTATCGCCAAGAATTCGACTTCTGCCACACCCATACGTCAAATTTGTTTACAGGGCGGACTTATTCATATATCCATTCATTCATCCGCAGATTGTGATTTTAACCTGAAACAGAGAACAATCATTCTCCAATGCAGTACTCCCTGAGGTATAATTTGTTATGGGAACATGGAGGACTTTGTGACATGACACAGTTAACGAGCACCAGTCACCAATTTTTATACGGGGAGTCTTTGACGGCTGGATTCGAACTCCCATTCTCACGAAAGTTAGACTAGATC
This sequence comes from Parasteatoda lunata, assembly GCA_949128135.1. Classification (NCBI taxonomy): domain Eukaryota; kingdom Metazoa; phylum Arthropoda; class Arachnida; order Araneae; family Theridiidae; genus Parasteatoda; species Parasteatoda lunata. The sequence goes on along the minus strand of OX421971.1, from coordinate 114,174,565 downwards.
CTTGCAACCAGGCTATCCTGGCCATTATTCTACTTAACTAGCTGGAAAAAAAATGCAACAAATTTATTTATTCCAGTTCTGCCTAATGAAGCAATTACCAGAATAAGCTATAATGCCCCAAAGTAAACAGTATCCATATTTTAAATAAATTGATCAACTATAGCTATAAACTAAATCTGTCACAAAAGGCGTGGAAGTTTTAAAATCACTGCGTCACCTCGGAGATGAGCAATGTTTTATGAAACTAAAAAGCAAGAAAGTAAGATGGAACTTGGGTAAAGACGGAAATTTAATTTAAATGCAATAATAATTTCTTACATTTCACGTTAACAGGACACTATAGTAATAAAATATCACCACAAGTCACATAATAAACCAAACTTTATATTTCACTTATTAATATTAAAAGATTGTTAACCAAAATTTTCATCTTTATAAATTAAAATACATTTAAAATTGTGCGTTGACTAAGTTCGTACGGGAAAAGCTATTATAAAATTTCTTACTCTACGTTTATTTAACGAGAAAAAATTTATTTTAAATAGCTGATAGATCGCAAAAAAGGGGAAAAGGTAAGAATAAAATGAATTAATCAATAAAAAAGATCACTATCAATAGTATGCATTTTTTTATGTTCGTCCATCTGCAAATATTTCCAAATATTGATTACTTTAAAATTTAAAAAATTTAAATTCCATGATTCCGGAAAAAAAAAAAATTATTACAAAGTTAATTGCATTATTCCTAGCCCTTGATAACGTTAGGTTTATTATAACCCCCCCCCCCCACACACACACACCCTGCATTTTCAGAAGACAGACCGATTTCTATGATACACTTCAAAAAAACGCAACTTAAAACTAGATTAACTGTTTCTGTTAATACGAACAGTTTCTCGGCAATATTATTCTTCAGCGAGAAATAATTATCCATCAAGACAAGTTCATTGGCGAAAGATTTTCAAAGTGGTGAAAGAGAAAAAGCACAAGAACGGAAAAAAGGGGGGCGGAAGTGCGAGAGTTTGGCCCGTGACATCATAAGCATCTCAGTTCATTCTTCAGCCCCAGACTTTTCAATTGATGAGATACGAACGGTACAGAGAAGCGAAAAAACACAAGCGGTATTAAAACAAGACACAGGCAGTCATGATTATCAATTACTGCAAGCGGGAGAAACGGGGTAAAAAAAAAGAAAGAAAAGAAAAAAGAAGTTTCAAACAGAGGCGCCTCTGTTCGCTCGTCTGGGATGCATGAATCTCCGGATGTGAGAGCGTTTGAAGCATTTTGTTTTTTTAAAAAGCTTCTCCATCTCTTATCGCGCTAAAAAGAGTGCAATAATCTTCATATTCATTTATAACAAGGAATAACTAACCCACGTAAGTATTATAACTAAAATTATCTTGCAATAATGTTATCGTTTTAGAATGAGAGTGATTGATTTTAAAACAGTACAAGTGGGGGACTTATAAGTAATTGTAAAATAGAATAATTAATGTTACCACGCCCATATACATAAACGAATGAATGTAACTGTTTCTTGTTTGCAATCAAATAAAAAAAAAGAAGAAGCGTAAATTGTTGTATAACTCTAAGTTCAGTATAAGTCAAAAGATTAATCTCGGAAGTATTTATTTACCTTTTTTTGTATTATTCCGTATTAGTTATCTACTTTTCCATAGTACGTTTCCCTTACTAAGAAAAAAAAAAGCTTTATTTCTGTCAAATATATTAAACGTTAAAAAGAAATGAGGAAAATTTTAAAATTATTAATTTAAAGCCACATCTTCCCTCAATTTTGTTTAAAAAATTATACTAGCTAAAATAACAGTTATTCTAAATTTATGAGTTAAAATAAGATTATTAGATAAAAGTCTATTTCTTCCCGCTACATCTAAATTACAACGCAAGCCCTTTTAACTTATTGAAATCTTAATAAATGCTCGTAAAAATAAATTTCCAATACCATTAGATTTTCAGAGAAAACTATTGAGTTAAAATTTAAAATATTTTCTCGCAACCTTTTAAACCAGAAAAGGAAAAGTCTTCAAAAAGCGGCATTTTTTTGATCGCTAAAAGGGGTGAGCAGTCAAAATAGGGGCACACACAGATTTCTATGTTGACAAGAGTCTTTTCAAGCACCACGAAGCTATTGGCGGTGTTCTTTTGAAGGTAGTATCATTTGAACTGTGATGTGGGCCAGGATGAAATACAGAATTCTCAACTACGCTAGCTCATTTTGCAAATTCATACGGCGCCGATGTCGTGTTCAATAGATTGGAACTTTGAATCATCGATATTAAGGTAAGTAAATATTTCACTATTTCTCGAGTACTTATAAACTAAGAAGAAAGAAAACATTTGTGCGTATTTATAAACAAAGCGTTATCTCTGTGATTGATATTTTTTTCTAAAGCAAAACTAGGAAGCACCGATCACCAACCCCCTTGATTGCTTCTAAATCGTCATTTTTTATTTCCTCTATAACGTAAATATATTTCCGACAAAAACACTGAACACTTAGGTTTTAAAATGTACAACTTTATGTAAGAATCTTTCGATAATGTGTCAATTGTAACAAAATAGACAATTTCCTCTAGATTTCAAAATTAATTTGCCAAATGTACGTATATTTCTGATCTTTTCAGAGTTTATCTACTGAGGTGTTAATATTGGGTGATTTATTAAATTATCTGACTCTATTTGAAAAAAATAAATAAATAAGGAATGCAGAATGAGAGGATCAATAATAAGAAATAAATGCGAAGTAATTTTACTCGTTGAAGAGACTTTTAACAATTCAAATAAGGAACTGTTTTTATTGCTATATTTATTAGTTATTATTTTTAAAAACTTCTTTATGAATGTTAACGTAAATTTCTAATGAATGTAATTTCTCTATGAATGAATGCAACATGAAATCTCTCTCTTTTGCAACTTTCGATCGACACCTACTTGTGTACGACCTTATAAAATAAAGATCTTGAGTGGGAAAATAAATTTTTAACAACAATGGATAGAGTCAATAAAGCTTAAAAAAAAGGTTGGGGAAAAAAAGCTCGAAAAGTCAAAAAGTTAAATAATTTTCGAAGAAGAGGAAATTCGTTAAAATTATAATACAAAAATGGTCCACCCAGATGACAAATTTGAACTCTTCAGTTGCATTAGATCAATCGATCGCTTAGATCAATCGACAGTAGATCTTTCGTAGTAAGACAGTAGACGACTTTTCGATATTTTATTCAAAAATAGTCGAAAAAATTTTAATTTGTAAGGAATACAATTTTTTTACATTATTTTAAAGTATGCAATTTTACATGATAAAATACAAAATTTGTGCGAAACCGCCAGAATAGCACCTGAGAAATCAAATTTTAAATAAACGAGTTTCTTAAAATTCTATTTCGCAAGAACTACTGATGCGATTTTGCTCAAATTTTGTCAGCTGGAGTTGCAGCCTTCTTACTTTTATTTATTATTATTTATTTATAAATTTTTGACTATCATTAAATAAAATAACGAATATTTACTAACTTCATTTTTTGCACGGAATTATCTTTGGATAAACGAATTTTATAACTGAGAGCAAAAATATTTCAATTCACTTAAAAAGTGCTCGAGATATGGTGAAATACGCAAAAAGTAAAATTTGGAATGCGCCCTTGATCAAACTATGGGGACCCTATTTCTCAGATTGCGGCTTTAAGGCTCAGAAATCCGCTTTTGTGTCTAGAGAGAAAATACGTTCTTGTGTCTGCTTTCGTAACTTAAAAATATCGTTTGAACTAATTAATTAGCATATTTGAAACCATGAAGATTGAAGGATTTGAAGATCCAATCATTAGATAAAAAGTTATGCCGGGTGTTCCTTTTTTTATTGGCGCAATGTGCCTCGAAAACTAATAGCGCGAATTGTCTATAATTATGAAAATTTTTTACCCTAAGATAATATAATATAATTTTATAAAATATAATTTTTAATAAATATTTATTATTTACTTTTAATGTTAAAATTCGAATTATAAGGTGTGATAATTGACGTCAAATTATGCAAGAGAATGAGCCATTACTGAGTGTGTGTCTATTATTTTACTGCACTGAAGAAACAAACAAGAAAATGCTGACATTGTCCAGACTGCCATGCTTCTTTACATCCCATATTTTCCCATATCTAATGTGTATGGAATGTGTTGAAGTATGGAATTCTGGCAAATTGTATCAACGGCTGGTCGACACAAAGGCAGAATGAGTGAGTATGATATTACATTAAAACTCAATATTTATACCAGGGAAAAAAAAAAGCAACGGTTGCTGTGGGGCTCTCCATCTACTTATACGAAAAGCAGTACAATTGACAAAATAAAATCATTTTTAATCAAATGATCGGAATTTCACGAATAAGATGTAGTTTGAGACGATGATTTAAATAATGAAATCTCTCACGAAAATGTACTTTCTCTAAATAACTATTGTACCTTTCTTATTTGTTTACAAATTCGTTTTTTTTTTTTTGGGAGGGGACATTTTAATGCATGGCATAGAAGATTAAGTTCTAACAGACATCACGGAAAACGATTGGAAGTTAAAAGATTTTAATGTTCATACATTTTGAGCATTTTTTTTATATGTATAAAATAAAATGCTTAAATTTAAGAGTTAATTCAAAAGTCTTATTTTTTTTTTCAAACATGATTTCATAAAAAAAATAATTTTATAAAATCATGTATTATTTTTTAATATTAAATTTAACAAGCATCGTAAAGTACTGAGAAAAGATGTAACGAATATTAGGTAACGAATTTTTCGACAAAATTTTTTATCGGGAATTTAAATAGAATATGATAAAATCGTATTTTTTACAGTACAATATTAGAAGAAAGAGATTTTATGCATCTTTGTTAAGTTCTAAAACATGCACACTGCTTGAAAATTTATGTTCTGAAAGACAAATTGAAAAGCGAAGTTTGAAGAATTGAAACACTAGATTACTTTATACTGAACCCTAAGTTTTGTACAGCAGATTTTTTCTTTTATTTTTAATTATATTCAGGTAAGTCGATTTCGTCCTTTTTTTTGAAAACTTTTTGTTTTAAAAATTAAAAACGTTTTTTCCCTCGTTATTGCTGTTTTTATCATAGAGTGGTATTTTAAAGGAGCATTTCTGACATACTTGATTGTATTATTGCTTTTCATGTACGGTGGCAATTAAGAGCAATTTTGAGATTTCTAGCGTCAAATTTTTTTATTAAAAATTATGAAAGATTGTTGTTCTGGTGTCTATCTAGTTTTTTCTTCTTTAAAAATTTTTTGTTTTCATCAACGATTTTATTATGACGCGGCAATTAAGTGGGTCTCAAACATTTTTTTCCTTTCATTTTTTCTTGAAAATGCAATAATTTCAAAACGGAGATGTTCATCTTTAAAATTTTCCTTCAAGAATTAAGATCGATTTAAATTTTTTCTGTTTCGCTTCTTTTTTTTTCTTCTTATGGGCGACATTTTTAAAAGCGTCTCTGTTAGACTATATTTCTTTTAACGTTTCATGTATCCTTTTTTTTTTCTTTCGGAAAATACTAATTTTAGCATTGAAGTTTTGTTTTAAGAATTAAGATTTTTTTTTTTTTTTTTTTTTCATTTCCCTTTTTCTTATTTTTACAACTTCAGTTCTCCCCCCCCCCCAGCAATTAGCCATTTTCTTTTATTTATCTTAAATATTTCTAATGGATAACATAGTCCCTTTACCCCCATATAAATAATACAGCTAGGCTTAAATTAATTTCAAAACTGACTAAACTTACTTATGCATAAAAAATAATTATGAAAGATTTTTTTAAAAAAAAGATGTTGCTATTGGGCTAATTTTTTTGGGCCGAATGTTCAGTATACGGCCGATATTATATATACCCCCATGCATAAGCGAGAATTCAAGAGCTCAGAGAAGGAACTCCTTACCCTATATATTCGACAAGTTTATGATGTTTGTACAGCGTACAGAAGAAAGAAAAAAAAACTTCACACCCTGGATAACTTTTGATTGAATGGTCGAATTTTCATGCACTCAATTTCAATGGTTCGAGGGTCTAATCTTATATATGGAAATTAATTAGTGCTCGTGACATTTTAAGTTACAAAATAAAACAGAAAAATGCACTTCTCTTGAATAAACATAAATTTATTTATTTTTAGATAGATTTGGATTCCTTATTCTCAAAATATAGATGGTAGTTACAATTTGGGAAATATGGTTAGTCAGGAGAGCAGTTCAAAGTTTGGATCCTAAAAATTTCAATTAAACTTTTTGCCTATTTCACTATATATTGAGAATTGAAAAATTTTTTCACACAATTATGAAATATCGTTTATCCAAAGATACCAAAATACACACAAAAAAAATATTTTTTTTAAAAATTATTTTATTTAATAATATAAAAACGATTTTGGGTTATAAGGTATACCATTTTGAATTTTTGATCATTAAATTATAGAGAAAATAGTGAAGGTAGGAGAGAAGTCAATGGTTTGGATCCCTTGATGTTAATTTAATTTCAGATATAATCTGCAATAGCTAATAGAAAATGTTTTGAACACAAGTATAAATTTCGTTTCTATTTAATGGAAAAAAAGAAAAAGAAACTATTTTTAATGGTTATATATTACATCTTATTATTTTATTTAATAATAGTTGAAAAACTTTTGGATTGATTAGGAGAAGCAGGTATGGATAGACAAATTTTTAAATCATTTTAAGGAATGCAACTTTATATTAGAAAATACAAAATTTGAACGAAATCAATCGAATAATTGCGTAACCATATTTTAAATATCTGACTTTTTTAAAATTTGATAGTTATTTGATTTACTGCGCTAAAAATTAATATTTTGCCATTTAAAATTACGTTTTTTTAAAATGATGTAAAAATCTGTATACCTTACAATAAATTTTTTTTAATTATCAATAAATAAATAAAAAGTAATAAAAAAATTATTTTTTGCACAAAATTATTCTTTGGCAAATGACATTTACATTAGAGTGCAAAAATTTTTCAAATTGATTAAAAAATTCTCAACATTTGGCAAAAAATGAAATAAACACTTAGGGGTTAGAACTTTTGACTGCAATCCAGCAATTCGAACCATATTTCCCAGATTGTCACAATCCCCTACTTTTTAGGCGTCAGAAATCTGAACACGTCGAAAAAATCTATGTTTATTCTTAGAAATTGTGTTTGTGTCTAATTGCATAGTTTATAAAATATCGTCTGTATTGATTAGCATATTTAAGGTTAGGTCTTTTACTATTAAAATTGATTCTCAGTACTTGAAAATTTGATCATTAGATCAAAAATTATTCAGGGCATCCCATTTTTAAAAGTTTCTCCACAATGTGTCCTATTGTGAATAGACACTAGAGCAAGAGATAAATTTTTGGTTTTAAAATTTATTTCCCTCAAGCACAAGAAATGTTGTTGAATTAGAGACTATATTTCATTTAAATCAATATATATCTTTTGATGCAAGTTTTATTTCAAATTATAAGAAATTAGTCAAAAAAATAAAATCTCAAATTTCAATAATTTCGCTTTTCATTAGGATATTTTTTAAAAGTAAAAATTGGAAGGAAAACTAAAAAACAGAACTTAATTTACATCAGACTCAGCTAATTTTTAATATTTGGACACCAACACAAATTAACATTTATTGATTATTCTCAAATCTTGTACTTTTAATTCATCTAAATAAAATATTCTGTATGTAAACATCTAAATGTGCTCTTTCTAGTGTGCAAGCATGATAAAAAATACAGTGCGCCAAAAATAAAAAAAGGACCACCCTGAATAACTTTAGATTTAATGATCAGATCTTCACGTTATCATATTTGGCAGGTTTAAGTAAATATTTATTAATTTTTATTATTTTATTCAATAATGGTCAAAAAAATTTTGAATTGTAAGATATACAATTTTTTACCTCATTTTAAAGAATTTAATTTTACATGGCAAAATACGAAATTGGAGCGAGATTGGTTCAATAGCTCCTAAGAAATTAAATCTTAAAGAAGTCGTATATTTAAAATTTGATTTCTGAAAACTATTCAACCGATTTCGCTCAAATTTTGTATTTTGCCATATAAAATTACGTACTTTAAAATTATGTAAAAATTGTATACCTTACAATCCGCATACATGGTATATATGCACAGTATAACTTGATATTATATGGTATAATACAAAATTTTAGCAAAACTGCTCAAATAGTAACAGAGAAACCAAAATTTTTTAAACGACTTTTTTAAAATTCAATTTCTTAAGAACTATTGAAGCAATTTTGTTTAAATTTTGTCAGTTGGAGTTACAGACTTTTTACTGTTATTTATTATTTATTTATAAATTAATTTATTTTTATTTATTTATTTTGTTCTGTCTCAATCAGTCATGAAGATCTATAATTATTTTTTTTACTAAAAAGAAAAAAAGACAAACAATGAAACAATGAAAAATTTTCCTTCTACTCAAGGTATAGATAACTTTTTCTATTTAAATTCTGTTTAATACTAGGCTGAGTCAAAAATAACTTTTGGTATTTTTTCTAGCTGATAATGGGTATAAAAGAAAGCTTTTTTCAGCTAAGACTTTCATTTAAAACCTTAATAAGCTTTAGGAATATAATTTTAAAAAAATTACGTTATTTTTAATTATTGTTTCATTTTTAGCCATAAATTGTAAGTAAAAAAAAAAGTAAAAAACTTTTTTGCTCAAAAATTTATTTTTAGTAAAGTTGATGTGTTTTTAAATTAATATTTTGGTTGTATAGTATATGTATGTATTGTATATTTAAAGAAGATGCAATTACTTTTTATGTAGCAACTTCTTATCTAATAAAATTTATATTTAATACCTTTTCCTGTAATTGCATTTAAAGAAATAAATCGTGTAAAATAATGCACCATGTTTTGGTGCACATTCTTACTATACTTGAAATGAAAAAAATTATTATATCTTAATTTAAAAGTAGAAAAAAAAATAATGAAAAAAAATATCCAGTGCTTTTTATACGAAAATCACATATTTTAAATCTACATAGCTTCCGCAACAGAATTAAAACAAACACTTAACAATGTTTGCCCTTTGCAATTTCCAGTAACAGATTCCTTTTTAAACATTTACAGATCACATTATTAATTTAAATATTTTATGAGTTATATTAATGAATTTTTTATTTAAAATAATTGTAATGTTCAAATTTTACTAGCTATTATACTTTAATGTACGTTTCATGTAGAATATCGAGATTTAATGCAACACTTAACATATCAAAACAATGGAAAGTGTTTAGTATAAAACTGTAAAAACAGTAATATTGTTACAGTATACAGTGAATAATTCTATATGATATCCAGAAATAAACGGTCACTTATATAAAAAATTTTTTTAAGTATAATTAGTAGATGAAGTATTTATATTTTTACAATCAAACACAAAATAAGCACAGTTGTACTAAGTAACATCTTTTCATACAACTAGTTTCAGCTTTTAAAATTGTAGCATACTTAACATAAATTAAAATTAGATTGTTTCACAATCATACAGTATGAGCTAAAAACTAAAACTTGGTAACAAATAAGTTCAATGCTTAATATTAAAAATTTCAAACATAATTTTTTTCTTCTAGCCTCAAAACTTTTAAATCTTTTTAACAAATATCATATAAAACATATTTCTTTTTTGACCTTATAATTTAATATTCAATCAGAAAAAAAAATTTATGAGTAAATTATAAAATAAATTCATTTGAATAGTATTCATAAAAAAGTAGAATTAAATGTAATTCAAAGCATTTATTTTTCATTATATTTCCAAAAGAAACATTATATATATTGATTAAAAATATTTACATTTTTAGAAATTGAAACAAATACACATAAAAACAAAAAACCAATTGGAAGAATCTAATAATTTTTGATATTAGTGGTAAAAAGATTAAAAGCATATTATACATTCCTAAAAAAAACTAACAACCCTTAATTTAAATAAAATAAAGAAACCTATATGCACATTAAGATTGTATAAATATGATTCTTCATTATATTTTTAATTACATTTCTTTATTATTATTGTTTTTGATATTTAATATTATTACTTTCAAAGTTAAATTAGTTTTTTCTTTTAATCGTAACTTAGAGCCTAATACACACAAAAAACAAATAGGGGCACAAGTGATTGAAAGAATCTGATTTTAGTAATAGAAAGATTAAAAGCATAATTGATAATTATAAAAAAACTAAAAACCCTTAATTTAAATAAAAGAAATAATTTTTGCATTTGACCAGAATACCAAAATTTTTTTTAAAGTGCTAACATTAAAATGCCTAAACTTTCAAATGTTACTGAATGTCATAACTATATAAAATTCAAGGTATAAAAACAAATTTACCTTGGATTTCCTCGTAGAGCAGCATGATGAAGTGCATTGAAACCATTATTATTTGTTAAGCATATATCAGCACCATTATCTAGAAGTAACGTCAACATATCATCCCGTTTTTTACTAATGGCATCATGTAGAGGAGTATCCCCTTCAGAGTCCTATTAATTAAGAAATAAATATGTATTAACAGTTTAATAAACTATAATATTTACATTCATCAAAAATTGGTCAAAAGAAATACAGTGGAACCTGTTAAGTTGACCACCTTTGTATGTTGATCACCCGTCTAAGTTGATCTTGCTAACTGAATGCCAAAGAGGAAGAAACAATTGTCTCTTTATAAGTGTACCACCAGAATAAATAAACAACAAATTGTTGCCCCACGTGTGTCCGACTTATATAAGTTTAATAGTATTAAAAAAAAAAAAAAAACAGCAACCAGAGTAATTAGTAATTTAAAACAGTAAACAGAGTAAGATTTAAGTAAGCCAGTAGGTAAAGTAAGTAAACAGGTAGTAATAGTTTAGAAAGAAATTACAGAAAAGCTTCTAAAATGATTTTTTAACAGTTGGAGATAGTTTTAAAATCTTCGTATTTATAATTAATATTCCTTTCAGCTACAAAGTTAAAAAAAAAAAAAAAAATTCGTCTTAATTTTCTTACAAATTTTCTAAGTTAAATATACCAAAGCAACGTGCAACCTAATTTGAAACAACAATCAAAGCAAATTTGGATTTCAAGACTCAGAAATTTAATAGACTAACAATTTTTAGACAGAGACTTATTTGAAATTCTCTTCATTTTTCTATTGTTGCGAAAATCTCTATCAAAAACTAGAAACTCTATTATTTAACTAGAGAAAACAAAACAATGAAGATAAGACTGCAATAGCTTGAGAATATTAACTTCTTTACATCTTGTTCTCCAATGTACTACACTGAGGTAACAGTAATAAGTTATAGGATGGGTTCATGGTTATTAAAAAAGTTTAGAGTGAAGCATTCACTCAATAATAAGTAACCTTGACCATAAGTATATGTATAATTCAAACCTTGTACACTTTGTATGAGTTTTTAGCTCTAATTTTAATGTATCAAATATCTGAACTCAAAATAATTTTGTATTTCCGTACATGCCAATTCACATTTGCAGAACTTTTTAAATGTTTTCAATTTTTATTTCTTATTCGAAGAATTAACAATATTATAGCTATTGGAATAAAGTGTTTTAACACAATCAATTTAAATAAATTCGAAGTAGAAAAAATATGATGCATCGTTTGGGACGTCTAATTTTCATTCCGAATCACTCCAAATATATTTTTGCAACTTAATAGTAGCATTTTTCATTAGAAAAATAAATAATAAATAAAACTTAATGAAAAGAATTTATTATTAGATTAGATTTCTTAATGGAACATGGTCATTTCATATTATTTGTTTTTATACTAACGTTATAGTCAAGCTGATATTTAATTTTATATTCTTTAACAAAAAAGTACATACATACTACTCAGTTTAAATTATTTTATCAGAATTAAGAATTAGTACATATCAAAAAGAATATATAATGTCTTATTACTTTTAAAAAGATCATTTGATTTCGATCTCTTAAGAACAATTGAACATGTTAGCACAGCCTTTTTATTGGGTTTTTTTCGTATTTAAATGATTAAAGCATTTATTTTCCTGAAATTGTAAGCAGTAAATACCTCAAAAAATTTATGTCTTATATAATGTACATTGCACAAAATAAAAAATGGACCACACGTTATAACTTTTGATCTAATGATCAGATCTTCATTGTTCTAGGATGCTATCTTAATGGCTCTAGGAGGTGATTTCAAAGATGCTAATATATTAGTGCAGATGATATGTTAAGTTACAAAATCAGACACAAAAACATACTTTCTCTAAATAAACATAACTCTTTTACAATGGATTCCGATTTCTGGCCTTCAAACCATAGGGGCAGTTGTAATAGTTTGGTCAGGAGAGTGGGCCAAAGTTTGCACCCCTTGATATAATTTCACTTTTTGCACACTTTTATGAAATTCGTTTATCAAAAGAGAATTCCAAGCAAAAAATAACTTGTAATAGTTGTAATAGTTTGGTCAGGAGAGTGGGCCAAAGTTTGCACCCCTTGATATAATTTCACTTTTTGCACACTTTTATGAAATTCGTTTATCAAAAGAGAATTCCAAGCAAAAATTAACTTTTAATAAGTGTTTATTATTTTAATTAATATTAGTTGAAAAATGTTTTAATAGTAAGTTATAAATTTTTTTAGATAATTTTAAAGAATATAATTTTACATGACAAAGCATGAAATTTGAGTGAAATCGGTTGAATAATTCCTGAGAAATCAAATTTTTAAATTAAGACTCTTTTAAAAATTCTATTTCAAACAGATTTCGGTCAAATTTTGTATTTTGACGCGTAAAATTATACTCTTTAAAAAGTTTTAAAAATTCGAATAATTCGAAATTTTTCTGACCATTATGAAATAAAATTTTTAAAAAAACTAACTAAAAGTTATATTTCACATGGAATTATCTTTGAATAAACCAATATTATAATTGAGCGCAAAAATGCTTCGATTTGCTTGTAAAGTTCTTTATATGAAGAAGTATATAGAAAATAAATTTAACATTAGGGATCCAAACTTTGGGCTGCTCTCCCAACCAAACTATGGGGACCATATTTCTCAGATTGCAACAACCCCCTATATTTTGGGGGTTAGAAATTCAAATTCACAAAAAAAAAGTATGTTTATTTAGAGAAAGTACGTTTTTGAGTCTGATTTCGTAACTTAAGATATTGTCTGCACTAATTAAATTGCATATTTGAAAAACCCCCTTGAATCATTAAGACTGAGTCCTAGAGCATGAAGATCCGATCAAAATTTAATCAGAATGGTCTGTTTTTTATTTAGCGCACTGTACATTTCCCCTTTCATATTTTGATTAAGGTTGCTTAAATATAATATGCATGATGTAAGACATGCTAATGTAGCTCAAGATTTTGGCATCTTAATTGGAATAATGTGCACAAAGGAAGAATATTCACCTGCAGGCTTGGACGGCAACCTAGTTCAAGAATACTTCTAACAACCCCAACATGCCCTTTATTCACAGCAATATGAAGAGGAGTTTGCCTTCTTTTGTTACGAGCATTGAGATCAGCTCCTGCTCTAGCTAACAACTCCATTACTCCTGGCTCATCCCCAAAAGCTGCATGATGGACGGCACGATCTCCATCTTTATCCTAGATTACAAATAAACAAGGAATGATCAGTTGATTTTTCAAGATTTCCTTAATAATTAAGAAAATTTTTTAATAAAGACAGGAGTTGGTGAAGAAACATGTTTCCAGATTTAAGTGCCCATGGCAACTCAGAAATTAAGTAAGTAATTTTTATTAAAAATAAAACATGTTAAAAACAATATTCAAATTTAGAAATTAACTACGTTTTCATTCCTTTAAACATTTGAAAGCTTAAAATGTAAATTTTAGTTACATAATATTTTGCTCCAGTTCAATTTTTTCTAAAATATTAAGCAACATGCTATGGAAAAAAAAAAAAAAAAAACACTTATTTCCATTTTCAAAAGATTCTGTCACATTTTAAAGATGTTTTTAAACATTTATCATAACGTTGAGTAGCAATAGCACTTCAGATTGATTTAATGGGTACCAACTTGCTAAAAGAGTTAAAAGAATGAAGGAAAAAACACGCTCTACAAAAATTTATAATTTTTCTTAATTGTAATAAAGAATCTAACAATCAGTAACAACAGAATGGTAATAAGTTGATTTTTCCTTTTACATTTTTGATCATATAGTCTCAAATACATAGACAAGACACACAAAAGAAAGGTAAAGAATAAAAGCACTTTGAAAAACTTACCTCAATTTCTACATCAGCGTTGTGACGTAATAAAATCTTAATAACCTCTATATGTCCATTCTGACTAGCTGCTTGTAAAGCAGTATGACTAGCAAATACTCCATTTACCTAGATTAAAAATTACACAAAAACAGGTTAGCTGAATTCTAAAGATTTCATTACAATTAATCTTTTAATATGTGAAAGAGTATTATATAGATTGTTTAGGTAATATTATGATAATATAATATTAGAAAGTCATAAAAAGAGCATAACCTGTCTCAATTTTTAAAAAAATTGTCTAAATGAATAAGAATGGAATCGCACTTTATCCTAAAAGAGTTCATTTTTTAGAGTTTCTTTTTTTAAAGAGGGGGAAAAACATTTGGGCAGCAATGAAAGTAGACAATTATTTTTGCAAGTATAAAATGTAATCAGGTTAATACAAAAACTTTATATCATACTGTGACATATTCTTTAGAATGATTTTGTTTAAATCAATGTTTTGTATTTTAAGATGTCACAAAAAAATAAGAATTTTCATACTATCAAATAATCTGTAAATTACCACAGAGTTTTTAAGCATCTGGAATATCGGGAAATATTACGGAAAATGAGATTTAACAAAAAAGTCAGGGAAAAACATAATTTTACACAAAAACCTGGAATTGTCAGAAAACTTTTCCCCTTATTAAATTTTTTAAAAAAAGAAAAAAGTGATATTTTACACCTTTGTTTGTGGTTGCGTACAATAACATTAAAAAAAATAAATTATTGCTGAACAGATGATCATTTGGTAGATTATTGAGATTCTTCCTTTATGCTTTAGCATTTCTGGAGATGAGAAACTGCAAAGCGTGAATTTAATAACCCAAACTTTCTACCTTCATATTCAAAGAACCATATTTAAAATACAGTTATAGAACACAGACATATCAATTCTCCCGCATTTTATGATTGACACACAATTTCTAGTTGCATCTCCCACACTCCAGTATAGAGCTGAAAACCTTTCTAATTTTTGCCGATTGGAGGGGCTAATATAAAAATGCCACCCCCCCTCAAAACAAAATTCCGCTATTTATTGCACCAATGACTCCAACCCATTACCATCCCAATGCTAGAATAGTTTTAGTCCATTTTATTTTTAGTTAAGTATTACAATGCTTGTACTTTGGAATCATTCAGGTTTTCATCTGTTTCATTTATCTGCTTAAGTCTAATCAAGATTTTAATCTGGGTTTAAGACAGCTGACAAGAGGGTCTCATCACTTTGTAATTTTTATTTCCCTTTCTGATTTAATAAAGATAAAATTTATTTAAAATTCTAAATTAGCAGAGTTTGAAAAAATTTTTGAGTTGATTTATGAAACAAAATTCAATTATCCAATCATATACAGTGTGAGTATACACTATTATATTGATATATTTTGCTTTGGCTATATTAATACAGTATAATACAACAAGTATAATCACTTGAGCTGATGATGCGATTGTATCTTTTTGTTGATACTTTTTTTATTGTGTTTTTCTTTTTTTTCAAATTTTTTTTTTCTTCTCTTAAAACTTTTTTTTTTTTTTTTTTAATTTCTTTTCTTGTTTTATTTGCATTTTTATTTCATATTATGGGTCCAGCATACTTGCAGCTTATTCACAGCTAATAAAACCTAATTTTATATTTTATACATAGTGAAACCTCATGTTACGGACATTCCTACAAAATAGATGCCTCTCATTACAGACATATTTTTAATTCCCTGTGAATCTTTTATGAATAATCCATCTTGTACCTTTTCCCCAAAACGGACACTAACATAACTGGACGCGGACAGTCTTTTATGCCCAAAACTAATTTTTTATCCCTTCAAACCTAACATTAATTTTTCTAAAATTGAAAAAAAAAAAAAGAAAAGAAAACTATTTCAGTCTTAAATTATAAGGGAAAAAATGCAATTTTCCACCCCTTAATGATCGGTTAATTTTCAAGAAAGCGGTCATGAAAGTGTATTTTTTTTATCCCTGAAAATTATATGAAACTATGTGTATGAACAATATATATATTCATTTTCAATTTTTGATTTGTTTTTAGCTTGAAATTTTAAAAAATTTAATTTTCAGGAAAAGCCAACATTCAGTGTTACAATGACTTAATGTTGGTTTTCCAGCAAGCAAGGAAAACTTTAAAAATATGTGTTTTAAAAATATCCTGGTACTGCTATCTGGTGTGTAAAATGAGAAATAGAATGTTTTCCAGGCAAAAAAAAAAAAAAAAAAAAAAAATTAGTTTCCAGCCCGTCAATATCACGGGAGCGAAAAATAACGAACGAAATCTCAACCTCTCATTTTCACAAGAGCGAGAAGGAAGGGGTTAAAAAATAAATTTTATCTTTAGCACAAACCAGGTGTATTCACAAAGAGCCTAACTAGGTAACTTTGCTAAGATTACAAATAATATATCACAAATACACATATTTGATTAGTGCTGATTAGCTGACTTTAGTGCTGGCATCTGGTTTAAAATAAACTAACTATCTATAATTACCTTAAAAATATCCAGGTACTGCTATCTGGTGTGTAAAATGAGAAATAAAATGTTTTCCGGGTAAAAAAAATTAATTAGTTTCCAGCCCGTCAATATCACGGGAGCGAGAAATAACGAACGAAATCTCAACCCGTCATTTTCATGGGAGCGAGAAGGAAGGGGTTAAAGCATGTAAATTTTTTGCCTTATTCAGAAGCTGACATCACTCCTTAAATGCTCTCAATTCCTTTTTCCCTCAGAAAATTCCTTTCTTCTTCAAATCAATTTGAAGAAAAAATCTAGTCATAGAGGTGTTTAAAAAATCAATAGGGCATCGTGCCTTTCAAATATGCGTTGCTTCTTCCTTTCTTTTTTCTGTGCATCCAGGGAGGTTTACCTTTAAGGAGTTGTTACCACATTTTCTATCGAAAGATGGAGAGGTGTTATGGATGTAAACCTAATAATGAAACTGACAGAGGAAGAGAGGCAGGACTATAAGCGCCTATTCGGTATCATGTGACCAACTTGAATTGCTGTGTAAATGGGAAAAAACATATTCATTTCTCTTTAGCTACATCTAGAATTACATATATATACATATCCATCTTTTACACAGACTCTTTTTGTATTTAAAAAGTTTTTTTTAAAAATTTAAATATAATTGTAAATAGTTAATGTATATTATTTACATATCGTTTAAATTATTCCAGAAAAATGTACAGCACTTTGTACCCTTCTCGTTAACAGACAATTTTCGCTCCCAAGTTTGTCTGTCCCCGAGGTTTCACTGTATTTCATTTAGTCAGAGTTGTATATTCCATTATTTCTTAACCGTAAACTTAATCACTATTCAAGGGGGAATTCATTGATTTGGGGAATTCATTAATTCATTCATTTGGTGATCAGCTTCAATAACTGAAATTTTACTGTATTTTATACTTACGTCAGCTTCTGAGCGTTTTAAAATTTCTTCACACTTTTGGGCATCTCCATTAGCTGCAGCTTTTACAAGTTCTTCATTTACATCTCCAGAAACATGCGTTTCAAACAATTTCTTTAAAAGAGCACTTAATCGTTCTAAATAGACAGGAAATAAAAATCATATAAATGACGTTACAAAATAATTTGCATGAATTTGAATTGCATTGCATGCATTTGCAAAATAATTTGCAATTTGAGTTTAAATTTTTTTTTTTAATAAGACAAATATTTTTTTATTCAAAACTTCAATTAGAATATGTGAAATCTATCTATTTCTCAAATTGTATATTTTTAAAAACAATTTCAACAGAATTTTGAAAATTGCAAAAGATTTTTCTTTTACAAAACCTACCACAGGTTTGAGTCTATTATTAAATAAATAAGGATGAAATATTCTCTTAAGTTTTTCTTGATTGTTTGTGACCTCCAATTTAGTAAGATGGAGTAATAATGAGTCTTTCAATACAATCTTCGTATAAATTTATTTAAAAAAAATATGACAGTTACAAAAAACTTTTTTTTCAAAAGCTATTAGCAGCTTTTTATTTTAAATAGTTTACATTTCTTGCACTTTTTGGAACAAATATTTTAAAATAACAATTACATTTTGAATAAAATGTTTTCTGCTTTATTGATTTCTCAATACTTTTACAAGAGACTTGTTTTGTAAAATTAAGAGCTTTATAATTGTTTTTTTTTAAGGTTTTTAATTTGAAAAGTCGTAAGTTCAGTATTATAATAGTTAAGAAGAGAAAAATCAAACTTAATTTAAGGAATCTTCTTAACATAGACAACAATTAAGTTCTCCTCAGGATAAATCCAAAATGTAATTAAAATAAAATATTTTAAGCTTACACAGTTTGATACTACTGTGCAGATAGCAATGCTAAATTTAAAATCAAGATTGACTCTACCATTTAGTTGAATAGTTTAACACATTACACATTTATAAGAAATACCTGAAGCAAAATAAAAAGGACAAACATACATAAAAAAAACTAATAAATTATTTAAAAATAAGACTAAATTGTATACACATAGAGGTCAAGTTACATTTTGAAGTCTTCTGTCTGCACACATCACCTCACACTTATATACAAAAATTCTCTATTTTGTGAATAGTAGAGACATTTAAAAAAAAATGTATAAAAATGAAAAAGAAGCTGAAAATCCCAGATGGGTTCAACAAATTGATCCCTTGCTTAATTTTAATAAAGGCATTAAAACAGATTTTCTTTAAATTTTTTTATGAAAAAGAAAATCACTCACTTTTGCTACTAACAATGCTTAAATAAAGCTTTTTATCTTAATAAGAAAAATAAGAGCAACAAATGATTTATTTTCAGACAAACTAAGAAGTTATGAGATTTTTAACAAACTTTCCTTCAAAAAGATAAAAAATTATTAAAATTGGTTATTTATTCAAGATTGCACATACAAAAATATGTAAAACAAAATGCACTGACCTCCACTAGAAGTTCCGGGAATTGCACCATCAGAAGCAACTTTAGTTACAGCAGCTGGATTATAAGTCCATGAAGTACTACATACTTCAACTTTTAAATCGTTATCATGATAGATTTGCTGTACTCTTCCAATTTTTCCCAATGTCTATAAAAAAATAATGAAAATTAACTATCGGTAGAGAATCAATTGTATATTTTTTAAGAGGACAATGGAAGAAATTGAACTTCCAAAATGTCACTTTATTATGGGGATTTACAAAAAGGATTACATTTTTACACGATTACATATTCGTGCTATATGAAACTAATCGCACATTATTTTAATTTCTTTTTAACTTACAAAATTACAAAAGAATTTCCATAAATATTAGCAAAAGTAATTATTATAATTATTTTTAAATGCTTGTCTTTACTATGAAATTTCACTTGACCTTTCTTCTAAATATTTCAGATTAAAATTACAAATCCTTTTCTTTGTATTAAATTAAGACTTTTGTTTATGATTTTTAAATGGAATTTATAGGAATAATTAATTTCAATTTCCTTCCGATTTCATTCAATAATTTTAATTTCATTTTGTAATTGTAAAAATTTTTTTAACTTATCTTTGCATTAATAATGTTTTATCATCAGCTGAAGGAAATTAAATAAACTTAAAATGTGTTGTTTAGTAATACATTTAGTTTATTTTTCAGTTGCTTCTAATATATGATATTGTAACTGTTATATCGTGAATTTATTATATTTTTCAACTTTTCTTGAATTTATTTATTCATCGACTTTTTGAGGGTCAACAACCTATTGGATCTTGTCTGACTCCGTCAGACAATTAGAAGATAAGGAACAACAACAACAACAACAATTATATATTTAAAACTTCACTGAAAGTAATGATGATGAAATTCATGCTAAGTATGTTAATTTTATAACTAAATATTTTTAATTATGAATTTGATTTAAATCAGCTTTCATTTTATTTTACAGCCAAAATAAATTTAAGTCTGCAATTTATGAAAATTACAATTAAAGATAAGCTTATAAATTCAATATAAGCTTTTAGCTCTAATAGAAGACAAAAGAGATTACTTTACAATTTTCCCCTCCATTTTATTTTCAGTTATTTTTCCTCCTTTTTATTTTTCACCTCCTTTTTATAATTAATACGAATGATTTTACACTATTTTTAAAATTAACAAACGGTTTCCTTTTAGAGTTAATCTACAAATTTCATAAAGATTTCAGAAAATCTAATTTTAAAGTGATTAAAATCTACAAAAAGAAAATATTTCGTTTTTGAAATTTAAATTTTGCTTCTAAATTTCCCATCAAACATTTCCTTTGCATATTGAGACTTTTTAAAAAGTAACATAACTTAATATGAAAAGTAGTTTATAAAAAATAAAATAAAAACTTTAAAATTTAAGAACATAATAAAATTGCAACAAAAAAAAAGGTCTTAAATTTGAAAGAGAGCAAGCAGTACAAATTATCGAAATTGCAATAAGTATGTACCGGTAACATAGCTTCTGCCCACTCTCCGTGTCCTCTTTGTAGTATTTTAACCCTTTCCAAATCTCTGCATATTTGAACTAAATCTCCAACTGCAAACTGAGAAGAACTTCCATCAGCTGCACCCGAAGATGAAGCAGCAGATGCTGTATTTACTTTAGTGAGGACAGCTGGGTTGAATGTCCACCTGTAATATTTAAATTACGGAGAAATTAAAACAGCCATAAACTAAGGATTATGCTAACTACAATCTCAACTAAGTCTAACCTAGTAATAGAAGAATACAGTAAACTATCTTGTCTCAAATTTGAAAGAATCAACAAAAATATTAATACTAAAAACCAAAATATCATTATCAGAATTTTTTTTAAAGCTATATTACATTGCTACTAAAACATTAATCTGGATCTTATAGCTAAAAAAAAATTTTTTTTCAAACATAAGAATCTTCATTTAAAAAATAAATCTATTGCAGTCAATTTTAGGGGTGAATTTTTTAATTTGTGGCTGATATTGCCGAAACATAATATAACTTTTAAGTTCTTATTAAAAATGCATTAACCAAACTGTATATCACTGCCGATGGTCTTTTACTTTAAAGAGATGGTGCAAAGAATAAAGGGAAATGATAGAAAAAACCGGAAATGAGTAAGCTGTGGCACGTTGAAAGAAAAAGTGTACCAAATCTTAACAATTACATGGAACCACAAATTAAGCAATTTGTAATACAAAAACAAATTTCTTTTTCCTTATCTTAACTGAAAAAGAAAAGATGAAAGGTAAAAAATGCTCCCGCAGATTTATTTAAATTTAATAATAGATACAGAAAATAGTAACAGATAAAGATTTGAAATACAAAAACAAATTTCCTTTTGCTTTATCGTAACTGAAAAGGATAAGATGAAAGGTAAAAAATGTTCCCTAGAGATATTTAAATATATATTAAGTTAAAGTTTGAGTATATATATTAAGTAAGGTAACAAGATGTATCACCCCTTTTTTGTGTCCAGATATAATAAAAAACTTTTTTTTTAATCAAAGTATCACGAGAGAAATTGAAAAGGAAAGAAAAAGTTAACTTATTTTTTCCTAACAAAATTGTTGGTTTGAATCATTAAATAAGAAAAGATGAAAGGTAAAAAATGCTCCCGCAGATTTATTTAAATTTAATAATAGATACAGAAAATAGTAACAGATAAAGATTTGAAATACAAAAACAAATTTCCTTTTGCTTTATCGTAACTGAAAAGGATAAGATGAAAGGTAAAAAATGTTCCCTAGAGATATTTAAATATATATTAAGTTAAAGTTTGAGTATATATATTAAGTAAGGTAACAAGATGTATCACCCCTTTTTTGTGTCCAGATATAATAAAAAACTTTTTTTTTAATCAAAGTATCACGAGAGAAATTGAAAAGGAAAGAAAAAGTTAACTTATTTTTTCCTAACAAAATTGTTGGTTTGAATCATTAAATAAGTCAAAAGGAATCTAACTGAAATTGGCATTTTACTGAAACAAAGATTAACCTAATCCATAATTTTTTCTAAAACTTAGTAAAAGAAATGAATTTCAAAGAATTTTGGTTATAAATTGTATACCTTAAGAACAAAAGTATGTAAATTAATGTGCAAATTTAACAAAGAACACAAGAGAAGCACTTTTCATGTTCTTCTACAGCTTCAAGCTACTTTAGTTTAAATGTCATAACATTAATAAAAGTCTGCATTAATTAAATTAAAATTAACTTTTTACACCAAGTATTAGTACATAAAAATTTTGAAAGAGCTTTGAGGCTAAAAATAAGTTTTTGGCAAGTTTATTGTTGATAAGAAAATAAACGTGATTAATACAATTTAACAAAAGAACATTTTATAAATTTTTGACAAGAATTTGCTTTGAATAAAATTTTTATTTATAATTTTTTTTTTTTAAAAAGTAAAATCACCTCTAAGTAGGTACTTTATTTATGTCGCACTATAGCTAAACAATGAGGCGACAATCTGTGAAACAATCTCTGCAACAATCTGTCGGCAATATCAGCCACAATCTGTGAAACATCCCTGAAGATGATCTGAAGACATACCATTACAACTTTGATCCTCTGCAGAGGGAATCTTATTGGTGAGGCCACTTCCTCAATTTAGACATATATTTCTGAAGGAGAAGAAAATTTTCTCCAGATCCCTTTACCCATGATACTGCTCAGCAACTGACCACACGATTTTGGATGCCAAAAATGTTACGAATACACACATAACATGTACTCAGGCTTAGCGTAGTCAAGGATCGAACCCCGGCTCCTCCAGACCTGAGTCAGATTCTCTAGCCACTGGGCTACCACAGCCCTTCAAAATATGAGAACTATTTTTTTGACTAATCTAAAAATGTCATTGTATATCTTAAGAATTAAATCTTTGATTATATGTCCTTCTCTATAGCATATACTTATTTGAAAATACACTAACTTTTTAGTTTGACCATTATTAACCGATAGATGATTATAATTTACAAATTTTTCAACAGTTCATTAAATTTAATTTTGAAAAATTATACAAGCTGAAAAATATAAGGAGAAGAATAAATATTAATCCTTGTACACACAAGCTGCTACATACTATAAAACAGAAAATAACAAGTTAAAATTTAATTAACAATATGTTATAGCACAATGTATGCAATTCAATCATTCAGAATGATACTACTATCTAATTTAGAAAATGTTCAGGGAAAAAAAGTACATAAAACTCTAATATAACTTATTTAAAGAAGGATAAAAAATAACAGAAATAAGTAAGAAATACTATAAACAGAAAACCTTTAAAAACCAAAATTTTTGAATAGTTAATTAGAATAGTATCTATATATAATGGAGTTTTCAAAAATAAAATTAAATAAAAAGTTATATAGTAACAATTAACAGTTAATAGTTCAAATATAAATACTGATTTATATTTAATTAGTTTACATACAAAATTAGTTTATGCACAACAATAATTAGTTTATACATAAACTATAAATTTACTAAAATTTTAAGTCACCTGTTTCCACTTGGATATGAAACAACAATATCAGAATCTTCATCAATGCCAGACACAGTTCCTGTAGTTCCCAAACACTAAATAAATAAAGTACTTAAATAATTATAAAAAAAGTAAACAAACCTAAAAAAACAACATTGTGAATTTAAATCAGAAAAGGTGATCCTCCCCTTAACCTTATTAATTTGCAAAATTGCAAAAAGTATCTTTTTTTATTTAAAAAAAAAAAATACTATTTATAACATAAATATTTTTTAAAAAACTATCTAAAAAAATACTGAAGTATTTAAATTTTTATTCACAGTAATACACAATTAAGTGTAATATTACTTGATCAATTAACACAGTTTCAATGCTTCTCAATTAACATGGAGAAAAGTCAATTTATTATGTCAGAAAATTACAATTTGCTATACAGATTTCAGTTAGGAATCAGTCAATTAATAATTAGGAATCATAATTAAATTTTTAAAAGGTTACAGCTTCTTGTAAAATTAGACTAACATGATGAAGGATACTAATTTTGGAAAAATAAATTTGAGCAATTCAAACAAATAAGTTTAATTGATATGCTATGTACCAACTGTGACTGAAAATTTCAGTTTTATATATTTTAAAAAAAGATGTAGCAAAAACTTAAAATTCTATGAAAGTGTTAAAATGAATGTAAAAAAAAGCAAACAAAAAATATAATTTCATTTAACCATCACATAAGACCTTGACTGGAATACATAGTTTTATCTATTTTCTAAACAGTATTACATGAATATCACAAAGATATAAAATTTAAGATTTCGATAAGTTCAATAAGTATCTTTCAAAAAATTACCAGACACAACCTCTGCTTTATTTTTTGAAAAAAGGTTATGCATTTCAAAAATATTTCAGAAAAAACTATTAAGTTTAGAAACATTAAGCAATACATTTTAAATTGAATTTAAAATCATATTTTTATAAACGAAAATTATACTTTTAGAAACTAAATACACTACTTAACAGCAATATCATAAAAATAATTTTTTTTTTGCATTTATGTCACTTTTTTCTAACTAGTTTACAGACTGCAATGGTAATAAGTAGAATACTTTGTACTGAAAAATAAAAAATAATTCACCTCAAACATGCCATCAGTCCAACCACCATGCCTATGCTGTAAAGACTGTACAATTTCTAATTCTAAATCAACATTGACATTATCGCCTATTTGGAAACCATGAATACCTGCTCGACCAGGACCTTGACCTATAATTTAGAAGAAAATAATTAACAAACATCTTAATAATAGTTACCACCTTAATAAATGAACTATCAATAAAACTTTACCAAGCAAAGGTAAGTGATCCTTATACACTGTTCCACCTTTAGCATCATTAACCACTTTCAGATCAGCCTAAAAAGTAGGTACTTTATGTTACTCAATATATACACACAAAGTTATTCACTAAAAATTGAAGAATAACAGGGCAAATATAAGAGTAGATTCTCTGAAAACTTGGTAATTCAATACTGCTGACTTAAATTTTAATTTATCTCAGGAGAATGCTTTAGATTTTATTCAGGATTTTTTTAATCCATGAAATATAAATCTTGATTTCCCAAAAACATCAATAATACTAATCATATATTATCATATGAATCAAGAGGCATGGTTTTTAAACTGCATCAATACAAATTGTTTAGCTATGACATGTTATGCATGATTATGAAATCATGAGAATACAAAATACAATAGTATGCTCAAGGGTTTGTTTTAATTTCATAGACAACAAAACAAAGATGTTTTCACATTGTGACGTAGATTGATTAGTGAGATGTGTAGCTTTGACAACCCTGATAGAGTATATTTTCTCAGATAGGGACAGGCATTTAGCAACTAACCTTTGTCTTAACTTGTCATGTTAGTCTCTTGTTAAATTGGAGACGTGTATCTTTTTATTGTTTTTACAGTGAATTAATTGTATGTAGAAAGGTAGTGACTTTCTAGCAATTTTTGTTTCACTTGTTTTTCTCATCAAGTTACCTCATACTATGTAAGTAGAATAGGTGTGCATGTGCAGTAGTCATGGGTCAGCACTATTAAACTAGTTTTGTAATAAATTAAATAGTAAATATTTCATTAACTAGTTTTGTTGTAGTTACTTATTTAAAAGTTGTATTTAAGTTAAGAGCTAATTGTATGCTAGGCATCATTTATAAAACATTATTTCTCTAAAATTCAAATTGAAAGGATTTATGAATCGTAAAAATATGAATCTTGATGTGAGATATGTTAAAAGTTTGACACTTTAAACTGTATAAAATAAAATCGCTAAGTAGACTGTGCAATCAAGACTTAAAAGCATTCATTTAATCATACAATTTATAGGGGTGATTGTAAGCCCAAGTCAAAATTCCAGAAATTTCTTGAGTTTAAAAAAAAAAAAAATTAAAAAAAAAAAAAAAAAAACAGTTTGAATTGAAAAATTAGAAAAAAAAAATTTAAACAAGGTTTTTTTACTTTTCTCAATATTTCTTAGTTTACTTAAAATATATATAAAATTTTACACACACCTAAGATGACCTGGAGAAGTAATTGAAATTTACAAATATGTCTTTCGTTCTTGAGTTTATGATTATAATAACTATTGTACTGGCTCTCCCTTACAAACAAAATTAACTGTGTTTTTAAGTTCCACCTTTGAAAATTTGATTTCCGGAAACTTCTGTGATCAATGATTTTTTTAAACATCTGAACCTTTGATCTCCGGAAAATCCGGATTTTTTCTGGAGCCCAATCAGCCTTGAATTTATCTGGATAAAGCCTTGGAAAAACAAACATTTTAAACACTGTTGCTTTTGTTATTTTATATCTTTTGTACAGATACATTTCTTACAACTTATACTCAGAAATAAAATCAAATCGTTTGTTGCAAAATTAAATGCAACTGATGAAAAAAATTAAAGAAGTCAACTTATACACAATTTTTTTTTTTTACATTCCTAAACACTCCCTTATCTAGAATTAGAGAGGAGAAAAATGACACTATATACCAGTTTTCTGATTTAAAGAGTAATCGTCCTAAACTGCAGTTGAATAAAAAAGTGTGAATATTTAGAAATGTCAATACTGTCAGTGGATTATTAACATTCAGTTTATTGCATATTGTTTAGTGATAATCGCACACAAAACAATAGCAATTAACAGAAGCAATTGCAATTAGACTAAACAGTACTAGTAGAATTTCAAATGTAAGATTTAATAATATTTACCATTCCTTCAAATCCAACACGATACAAATTTTTGGCACCATTATCCCACATAACATAAGCTGCACTACGAGGACTAGCAGCACTCCAATCTTGAATTTCAGTCACTTTCCCTCGTCTACCATTTCCACCATCTTGATCTTCCCACTGCCAATCAACTCCTCTAACGACTCTAGCTCCAGGGAAAATGCCTCTAATCGCAATTTTCTTACTCTTGCGTCTTGGATCTGTTAATACTCTATAAATATTTAAAACACAAAGTTTAATAGAAATAATAATCATTAACTGAAAAAAAATAGAGCAGTCAAACCTCGTTCCATTGTTCCCTTATGTATAGTCTTGTTTTAAAGGTTTTAGCACACATGCTATTCTTATAATGTTAATGATACCCATTTAGACCTTTTTGGAACTAGCAGGTTCTAACATTTATCATTCAGAAATTCTACTGGCATTTAAACATATCGAAGATAGTTCGTTTTGACAAGAAAAATAGTAACTCCCGATGCTAATGATGAAGAGGAAAATAAGGATTTGTTACAGTTAGGTAAAAGGCAACAAAATCACAAGGATTCAGGTTCACAACATTAGCAAAATTATCAGATAAAATATTTGATAGTCTTAAAATACATTGTGTGACCTTAGACCTTAGTCTTAAAAGATAATTGTGAATGTTACACATTTTCTGTAATTTTTCATCTAATTTCCCTTAAAATAACTTTTTTTAACTTCTCATATAAAGTTCTACTTTTGGTAAATATGGAACAATAAACTTGTTTATTAAATAATGAGCTTCATTTGAATTAATATAGTTTTGATTAAATCATTTTGCTTAAACAGAGGCTATTCTAGGCAGAAAAAAGGGCAGAGTGCAAAAGTTTAAAAAAAAAGGCATTATTATTCTAAAAAGGCAATAATTTCTCTCTATGGGCTTTATACTTTCTATTAAAAATCATTGTCAATTAGTAAAAGAAAAAAAAACTGTTTTTACTTTACAAAAAATGGCAAAGCAATCATATTAATTAAAAAATTTTATTAATAAATTAACATATAAATCAAGTTAATGAGTCAATTAGCTTAGTAATTTATTTAAAATGCATGCATACATCAATACAATAACAAATGTGTGTTTGTAAGTGTTTGTAGTAATGATTTAATAATTAAAAGAATGCCTTTCAGTTCTTAATTTTATCACAGGTGCTTTAAGTAGTATAACAATATAATTAAAAATGCAGCATTAAATAATAAACATTAAATAAAATAATAATAATTCAAATGAGCTTATGTTTTTAATACCATAAAAATCAAACTTTTTTTTTAAAGATTAACTAAAAAAATAACATACAAAATTCAATAAAGTATTTTACTTAGTTCTCCTTCAATATTATATTAAACCAGTTTAAGAAACTATTAAAACATGGATTTAATGATGGCCTATTTTATTTCCACCTTTTTTTTTAGGTAAGCCTGAAACTAAAATCTGCTTAAATTAACATATTTTATAGTGATATTTTGTAATAAAGTTCAAAAATTGAAAATTTCATTTTTTTTTTCATTTGATTATATTAAATTAAAAATTATTTATGCAAGAAATAAGAATTTAAATTATTAAAGATATTTTCATAAAAAGACTGTTTTTAATATCATACAAATTTAAAATTTTTTTTAAAGGTTAACTATTAAATAACATACAAAATTCAATAAAGCATCTTGCTATAATTTATGCTTTCAATTATATAGTAAGCATATTGTTAAAATAAAAAAAAAGTTCTTCAATAATTACATTTAATCAATTAATCAATTAAAAAAGCTATCAGAACATGGATTTAATGATGGTCTGCTCAAATGAACATATTTTAGTGATATTTTGTAGTGTAAAGTCCAAAATTTAAAAAAAAAAAAAAAAAAAAAAAAAAAACATTTATTTTTTATTTGGTTTTATTAAATTGAATTTAAATTATTAAAAATATTTTTTATAAGAAAAATTAGGTTTAGTTATTTTTAAGAAAAAAATTTGAATAACTACTTAAAAATATTAAAATAAATAAATATCATTTATGAAAATATGCTCTTCCTCATTTCTTTATGGCAGCAACAAAATTACATTCGTTATTCAACTTTAATATCATTTATCTATTAATATTTTCAAATTTTAGAGAATTTCTTTTATCTGCTAGAATTAATTTAAGTTGTGAAAACACTCTTTCAACTTCTGCATTAGAAACAGGTAAAATATGTCAAATCTGATAATGTCAAACATACTGTAAACATATTACGAGAAAAAAATACTTATTGATAAAAGAGACAGCACAATTCCAATTCTGGGTTATTTAATTTAATAACATAGACATTTTCATTCTGTGATTTGAAATTAATGTGTAATAATTTAATAAAAGTATAATTTAATTTAAAATTAAAAGTATTATTAATTTAAAACACTGTTTTAACTTTTTAAAACAATATATATATATATAAATCAGTGGATTTAAATCAAGCTAATTTAAATTAACAAACCCTGACTGTGCATTCATTTTCTCTGTAAAAAGGAGTAATGTAA
Source organism: Parasteatoda lunata (assembly GCA_949128135.1). Taxonomy (NCBI): domain Eukaryota; kingdom Metazoa; phylum Arthropoda; class Arachnida; order Araneae; family Theridiidae; genus Parasteatoda; species Parasteatoda lunata. The sequence goes on along the minus strand of OX421971.1, from coordinate 114,144,939 downwards.
ACTCAGAAAAAAAAGGGGGAGAAACGAATTAAAAGGAAAAAATTAAAAAGATTTTTTATTTAAATCCACATTAAATTTTATTATATAACTGAACGCGAAAATTATTCTTATGTAAAAATTCCAACAAAACTGTTCATTAATGCAAAAAAAAAAAAAAAAAAAAAAAACAGAGTAATGACCTGAAACTTCCTTATTAAATATTTTTTTAAATCCTATTTTATTCTAGATTTCGCATAAAACAAATATTAACCTCATAAGAAATTTGATATTTTAGTACAATTAATACTGACAATTTAATAATTAAGCGTACATAGGCCTTGATTGGGTGCCCCTTTGATTATAAACTTTTAACTCTTTTCCCATATCTCTGGCCGCCAGTATTTCTTAAAAAGTCATAAAACAATATGGTTGAAATAAACTTAACATTAATATTATTGCAAAACTGAAGATTTTTTTTTAGTATAAAATAATGAAAACTGTGTTTTTCGATAGCATTCATTAATTTTTTTATTATTTCAGAGAAAAAAAAAGTACTAAATAAAAATGTGCCTTTTACTTTCATTAATTTCTGAAAAATTATGTAATAGATAGACATTTAAAATGACGCTAGTAATACACATACAAAATAAAATAAAACTGTGAAAAAAAAAAAAAACTAAATGATTTCTTACTCAAAAGCAAAATAAAAATAAACACGCCTTTTTTCCAAAAAATGAAGGAAATTTAAAGCATTTTGCTCCTTTTTGCAGCTGAGAGGCATTTTCTCTTTTTCTCCTGTCCTTAGAAGGCATTAGTAAATTGAAAGCAGTGTCACTGAATTTATGATAGCACAGTCGTGAGAATTTCGATTGCTTGCTCAAGCTGTGCGTTTTAAAAAAGCAATTTAACTGGTTTACCAAAAGTTGAAAAAAAAAAAATCCTAAATTCCTCTGTGATTGTTTGACGTCGTCACCCAAATAATGGCAGTATGTTCCTTTTTTTGTCTCAAAAATTAACATTTTTCCAATTGGCCCCTTCCTTCTTTAAATATTTCAGACAGGAGTGAAAGGAGGGGGGGGGGGGATTCCATTAGATCTCAACCCCAACTTCCACCCCCTCTGGACAATTGTAAATCTTACTGCTTTAAAAGTCCTTGAGTCTTTACCTCCTCTCTTACACAGAAAGCAAGTCACACACTAAGAAAAAATTCCCCAATAAATTCCTAAGTTTTGAACAAATTAAGATATCTTTTTGAAATTTGAACTCTTAATCAATTTTTGCATTTTAAAACGATTCCCAAAATTTCAAAAAAAAAAAAAAAAAAAAAAAAAAAAAAAAAAAAAATCGATAATTAATGAGTTATAGCTGAATGAATTTTTATAGAGTTCATTTCCATCCCCTCTGCCTCCCACAAAGGGGATGGAGTCTTTGAGGATGACCCACATCTGGTGACCACTCTCCCACCCTTTCAGCAGAACATTGCTTGTGAAAAAAAGATTTATATTCCTTTAGGGTGAAGAGTTTACCAAGAATTAGAGAAAGGCACCTATCCCTCTCCTCACTTATGAATTGCTGCTGGACATCTGATGAGAGGCCCCTGTGGAAACTTTTCTGTTTTAGAAGAGGGTGTACAAACTTTCAAAGACAAGTGCAACAAGGGGGTGTGATGGCTGTTTTTTGTTTTCCCTATAAATCTATGTTTTGACAGCAAGCAATGACAAACTAAATAAAGAGTTGAAAATAACAAAAGCTTAAGAAATCCTTTGTAGAGTTTTGGGAAAAAATGAAGAAGGGTTGAGGAAAGAAAGGGCAAAAAGGGTATGGAGTCTATTACATCAGGGGGCAACAGGGCAGGGCGGATCCTTTTGACTAAAATGGCATACCCTGCTTAGAATGACCTCTGGCTTAAACATATTTAAGGTATTTTATTATATAAAATCTAACAGGCATGTGAGAGGACCAGTGAAGATGTGTATGCACAGACTGATGAAATCTGTCAGTAATCAGTCTATAATTAAACTTCCTTAATTTTCTACCTCTGTAAATACGGAAGATAATCGTAATAACTATATATTCCCAAAATTTGACACAATTAAATAATTCTTACCTGTCACTTCCGGGAGTAGTAATTCTAAAAAATCTATGCCTCAAATGGTGCTTATCCCCATGATAACAACTGGAACACAAATCATAATTTGTACATTCAGCACATTTCCAACGGATTCCAAAAATTGGTTGTTGCCTACACGTATCACACATTGTGCCTTCATGTCTAATGCCTACAATGATAATTATATTGGCATAAAATATTTTATAAGTTATGAAAAACATAAAAGTTCATGCATTTAATGAATTTAACTGTGATGCCACTATAAGGCATTATATATTACCTAGCTTTAAAATTTCTTTTATTTCATAAATTTAAGCATTCCTAATCCCTCTTTAAATAAATAAATTATTTAATTAAATTTTATAAAGAATGAATGTAAATATTTCTATTCTCAATAAATGTAACGGATTACTTTTTTATTTAAATGCAAGTGTATATTCAAATAATTCAATAATTATTCAATAAATGCACTAATTATTCAATTTCACGACAACTGAACATCAAAATCAATTTTTAACTTTTCTTTCTACTATCACATTAAACATTAGAATGTATATTATTAGGCTTACTTTGATATCTAATGAAATATTTGGTTTTAAATCTTCAGCCAAATTACTTAAGCATTATATGAGATATCGTGAAGTTGGCTTTTCTTTTGTCAGAGTCCTTTTTGATAATAGGCTTTTAATGGCTCTCTCCTGTATTTCAATACGTTGATTAAATACAACTACTTTTAATTAGGCAGGTTTAGACGGATTTATCTCCCATGGGCTGTTCTTGATCATAAAATACAAAATTTATTATTTTACTCGATTCACTTGGATAACATTCTTTTCATTTCAAACCTTGAGATCTGCATCAAAATAAAATATTTATTTTAATTTTTATCCTGTTTTCACTATCTACTTCAATTAGATCATATATCGCACAATCATTCTATTATATTAACCTCCCACACTATTCCATAAAACTCTATATCTCTCTTTTATTGGACTTACAAGATTGTCTTTAACAATAAAATATAAGCATCTCCATTTCATGTCTCATTATTTAGTTAATTTTAAAAATAACCAAAAGGAAGAATTTAACAGGTATGTTTAAAACATGTAATCATTTAAATTTAAGGTTTAAAAGTAGAAAATTGATAAAAGTAGCATCTTTAAACAAGCAAATATTATTTTATTCTTAACAAATTTTTAAATAACTTAATAGCCATTACTTTTGAATAACTAGTTTGCTTTCTAGTAAAGAAAGTATGCAATCAAAAAATATTAATTTTTTTACAGTCCGATTAAACAGATATTGAAAAAAAATTATATTAACTTAATTGTTAACATGTGAATTGAAAATTGGCATGAAAATTTATAATTAGGAATAAGTCAGAAACTAACAAGATGGTGTAGTGACAGCAAATACAAATAAATATATAGACATTTAAAGGAAAATGAAGGAGTATTGCACTCATTCAAATTATAAAGGGGAATTATAGAAATTGCAAAAGTCAAACATTATTTCTCTCAAACATTTTTAAACAGATAAAAGGGGCTAATATCTACAAATTTAAAAATTATTCCAACAATACAAAGTGATAAGGTGAGTTTTGAAGCAGGTTGGATCAGCAATTTTCATTAGTCTAATATGTCAATTTTAAAATTTTTTGTTTAAATAATTATACTCTGGTTGAAATTTTAATTACTAATAAATGTCAGTTTTTTTTTTAACCCAGAATAAATAACATGGCAACATTATAAACTAACAATAACATAAATTTTTACCTTTGTAACAAAAATTAATTTACAACAATCAATGGAAAATGTGTGGATATTTTTTTAAAATTGCCTATTTTTCAACAAGTTTGGTTTAAGCAGTATTTGGCAAAATTGTCTCAAAAATGTTTTATAGGAAATCAGCTTAAAGATGAAATACAGCAGAATTAGAATACGGTTTGGAACAAATGTTGTGCAAGCCTGTTTTAGAACAATTACTATTGATAAATTAGAGAAGTAATTACAACCCTTACAAAAAAATTAAAATTACCTTCAATAGTTAATTTTACTACCTTCCGATCTATTCCATTATCATACTTGCAAATAAAATTTTACAATTATTTCTTGTCATAGTATAATTTTTGAGTTACTGAAATTGCTTTTAATAATTGAAATTACTGAGCTGAATATGTTTTCACAAATACAACTAGTGACAGTGGATAAATCTAAAATGTGACCAAACCAATTTTTATAAAAAATTTTGTAGTTACAAAATTTTCCAGAAGGTTGAGACTTCTAAGAGTAAATGAGAAGTTATGAGCGCTTTTATGAGTCTTCAAAGTTAATTTTTTTTTAAGTAATTTTAAAATTATTGTTCAAAAACAAAAAAATTTGCAATCCAAAAGTCTCTGCGTTTAATGAAAATAAAAACACTGCACTCCGACATCAAACAAAATTATAAACCGATGTAAATATCATATGAAAGATGTCAAAATCAACTCTTTTTGACAACTTTCTTATGACTTTCCTTCGACTTTGATCCTATAGCAAGCTTTATGAATCTTCCTTCAGTGCCAAATATAGTTTTTTCTTTTTTTAAATTATTTTAAAAATATTGTTAAAACACAAAGATGTGAAAAAACGAGGAGAGGATGTGAGTGGTTTGTTTTGAAACTATGATTGTCACTGTGGATAAACTACTACACTTAACTAATATTCATGTAATAAAATAGTTCCTTAAACACAGCAATTTCATATGATTTGTGCAAAACACTGAATAACTCAATTATTTATAACATTTTAAAATAATAATAAAGCTATGTAAACAGTAGTAAATGTAAACAAAGTCAGATCTTTTTTACATCTTTTTACTTCACACGGCTTCTGAAATGTTATGCCCCTCTAAAAGGTTAATAACAAGTTTTGTAAGGATCCACAAGTTAATTATATAATAATAGGAGAAGTGACACAGATAAACAAAGCTGAATAATGCAAATATATTAAGAGGGTAGCATATGTGATTTTTTATTTGAAAATGCAGACCTGTTGGTGCACTTTCAACAATTCTTAGATCGTAAGCACCAGAACATCTGTAATTGGCAGCTGTACCATTGTCCCACACAACTACAACTTCTTCAGGAGATTCAAAATTTCTTACAGTTCCTAAATGCCCTTCTCCACCGTCTTGTTTACCCCATTTCCAATCTGTACCTCGCATTACCCGAGCTCCAACACCTTCCATGGTATTCATTCTACTACCTCGATAAGTGCTGGTATTCCCAGCATCCATGTTGAAGTATTTTAAAGAAAATTAAATTAAGAACGAACAACGAAGAATGTGACTCAAAAATTCGATTTCTTCATCGTCTATTATTCATATCCAAATCAATGGTGATCAGCAAATGATCAGACACCAGACAGGAAGTTGCAGACGAGATAATAAGGAGCTCACAACGAGACGAGAAAAACAGTGTTGCCAGCTGTCCTTGGGACAAAAATTACCAGCTGTCGCAAAAGGGGTGGGGGAACAAAGAGCTAAACGTACACTTGTTAGCAATTTTTGATTGGTTTTTCTAGGAGCTATGTTACCAGATTTGGCTGACTATAATTTCCTAAGACGAAAAACCAATAAAAAAGTCCAATTAAGGAAACTTGGCGTGATATCTCTCTTGCCAAAAATAGTGCCAAGTATGGGTTATTAGATTTTTAAAATGAATAGGTGCTCTAGATATTATTTTTCAACACCTTTTAAATTAAAATTTCCTCATTCTAATATTAGAAACAATTTTTAGAAATCATACATGAAATAATTTAGTTAAAAAGTAGATTCAGATATTTCTTCCACATTTTTCATATCGTTATGATCGATATCAAACGATACAATTAAAAGGGAAAAAATGTCTCAAGGGAGGGAAATATTTTCCGCCTGCAAATAAAGGGATAATTCTAGTTTCGTATTCTTGTTTTGAAATGATCTTTTTCGTGGAAACAGCTGTTTATGGTTTTGCTTAGTAATATCTATTATTAACTCTTGTGTTTTAAGTATATATTTTTCTCAGAGTAATTAACATTTCTATTTATCCTACAATTTTAGTAAAAATCTGGGCAGAAATTTATACGCAGATGACTAGTAGCATTTCTAAAAAAATTCATTCCCGCCGGCGCTTAGCTGCACTTACTTTTCTGTCTAATATTTCACTTGATGGAACTCACCGGGATACAAATTTAGGTAACTTTACATTTCATCTAAAAGTTACTAAATCTGCAAATGTATGTCCCTTACCTGTTGATCATTTAGAATCTTCAAAAAATATCAGATCCTCTCCCAAAAGTGTTACAATTGAAACAGAACCTCAAATAGCTTCTGAAAAAGTAAGAGACCCTGACTCTGCGAGATCGTCTATTTCTTTTAAAACCGATAAAATCATCAAAAGGAGAAATTCTGAATGTAAACATCATGAGTTTGTTGACCAGATTGAAGATGTACTCTATGTAAAAAACAGAGTTCGGTTAGTATTTTACTTGGATTATGTTTTGTTGTTTTTTTATTTATTTATGTGGATTAGATCTTTTTTTTAAATTGCTTGTTGACAAATATGTATTAAGTGAATTATAACTGTTTTAAGCTTCATTGATTTCCAATTATAAAATTTAGTTTTAAAATATTTTATTAGTAACTCTGAAATTATACTTGTTACATTTTATTGATTTCAAATTAAGTATATTAACCCATTCAAAAAATTTTCTTGAATAAAAATGTATGCAAAAAAAACAGAATTTTCTTTAACTTTTTTGGAGTTGTTGTCTGCAAGAAGGAAAATGTTAAGCTATGTTGGAAATTTTAAATATTTCCATAAAACTTTATTAATTTTAGAAGTAGTATCATAGTTTTATATTTTTATCTATATATTATCTAACAGTTACATGATTGTACAAAATTTATGTTAGGGTGACCCGGGGTAATTCACGATCACTCTGTTTCTGGGGTAAAAAATGATTACCTAAGTTTTATTTGAAAAAAAAATTTTTTTTTTTTAATTTGAGACATGGGCAAGAATGCTTGTACACTGTACTAAAGTATAACTACATTTATTCAATAATAGTTTTTTGTTTAATCTAACAAAATAAGTATCTTTTAAACTGCTCTCTGTATTTTCCATTTCAAAGATGGGTTTCAAAATGTGCACATTTCTGCAAAGATCCCCCTTTTTCTCTTAATAATAAATATTTTGAGTTACTTTCTTTTTCTTTGATATAAAAATAGTGTAAGCTTTTGTTTAATTGTTTCACATCTACTGTAAACATTAGAATTGATTATTGGAAACTATATCAAATGTTGCCCCCTACAGATGGGGTAATTATTGATCACTGGGGTAATTCCTGATCATTGTAATTTCTTCTTATAAATAGTATTAAAAAATAGCTAATAAATAGCGAATTGCCTTTTCTTAAATAACAGTTCATATTTATTAAGTGGAACAACTAAAATATATTTTTACAGTAACCACAAAATTTGTTTTTAACTGTATACAAGACAAATGTGTTCTGATTTGCACCATTTCTGGTTTGTCTTACCTTGTTTCTATCTTAATTATATGTGTGTATATTGTTAGAATAATTTTTAAGCTTATAAATTAGCCTAATATAAATATGAGGAGAAATTATAAGCCTAAAAAGGATAATAAGCTTCTAGAAAGCAAAATTAGTGAATTTCTTTTAATGATTGAAAATTTCAGTGTGAGAGCTGCTGCCAGAGCTGTTGACATACCGTACTTAACTTAACACTCTCACTTAATGAAGTTAAAATATCCAGCAAATGTTACCCATGTGAGAACTCTTTCTTATATTCCAGCAGAACATGAGAATGCTTGCCTAAAATGTATGGCATGATGCAAAGATTTTTGGAAAATTAAAAGTGTTAATCTTTATTATTGCTTTTAAATAAATAGTTTTATTAGCTGCTTAAACATATCTTTTATAGTCCAACCTCCTCTGAGGCAATGGCAACCAATTTTCCATGGGGGATCATTCAGGAAAAGAGACCTTATCAAAACTATCATCCGCCTTAGAACTGGTCACTATCGAGGTATGAAGATCCTGGGAGATGGCAATAGTAGAACCTACCGTCTCTGCAGTAACTATGATGATATTCCACTAACACCAAAACATATTTTTGACTGCCCTGCCATTTTATGATCCCTGGCTTGGGGAATTCTCCCCCTTTGACATCAAGAGTCTGTACTCCGACAACATCAAGGAGTTAGCTGGCTGTGTTTTGCACACTCATGGATATCTATAGTTCTCACCATGGACACGACACCAACCAACATATCTTTTTGGTTTATTTGTTTGATCTTGATGTCTTATTTGTTCATTACCATTGTATAATTACTTTTAAACATCCCCTTTACCATAAAAGCTGGTGATCAGTAATTACCCCAGAAGTGATCAGGAATTACCCCAGAAATGATCAAGAGAAGGGATAATTCCTGATCACTAAAAATTTAAAATCTTTTAAATTCTAATTACATTTTCAAACAAAAGAAGCTAGCATAGGATTCATCTCATATAGCCTCAAACTTCCAGTCAATATTAAAATTCTATCTTGAATAGTTTTTTCACAAAATAGATGTTTGCATTTTTTGATCAGGAATTACCCCAGGTCACCGTAATTTTCAATATTTCTACTTACCATAATAAAAAAGTTAACTTAAAAGACAATAAGTTTAATATTTTAATTGTAGAATGTATGTGGTTTAAGTGCTTGCAACAAGTCAAAATATTATAAAATATTTCAAGATTTTTCTCTCAAAACTACATGTTATAGGTTTGAAATATTATTTTTTCTTCAAAAAAAAAAGAGCTATTTAGATTTATGTTTTGTAAAATCCATGAGCAAGAGTAAATAACTACAACTTTTTAAAATATTTTTTCAAGGGGATTGTTTTTTTAATTTTTTATAAAAATTTATGACTGTGTTTCTTTTACTGCTAACTCAATTCAATTTACCTTATTCGAAGTGCATAATAATTATTGTAATGTGTTTATAAATATTAATTTTTGTTTTGTTATATAGAGTTCACAAGTTTGTTTGTGATGCAAAAGCACGATTATGTAATTTAAGTCAAAAAAGAAGGTTATCTCATCAAAAGTCTATTGAATCCTATGGTTTACCATCAGCTAACAGTACAGAAAGTCTAAGTAAGCAAATTAACTTAATTCTCAAAAAAATATTAAAATTTTGCATCTAAATTATTTTCTACTCTTTTAGCTGTTTCTGGTAGTTACCGAATCAGAAAACCCTCACTATGTCCATCAGAATGTTCGTTTCCGTCTGCTGCTGAGATTAAGTTTATTAAAAGTTTAAAGGATCACAAAAATGATTCAGAGAGGTTATATCACATTTTTTCATGCATATTATTTTTTAAACCAAGAAAAAATAGATTATTTATTGAAATGTTTATTATATTTCAGAATGGTTTTAATAAGTGAAAAGAAATCTCCCTTTGCTTTGTTTTCTGTTGTTGCATTTAGTAAATCTCAAGGATCCTCTAGGTATGTTTTTTTTTTTTTTTAAATTTTAACCTCTTACTTATATTTTATTTATTTATTTGCTGGTAAAGATTAAATAGTTCCTAAAAATTAACTTTTCAAATATCTTACAATCTCTTTTATATTTTACTTATTATTTTTTTTAGTGAACCATTTATAAAATATAATTTTAGATTTACCGTATTTTTCGGCGGTAGCGCCGCGGCGCTATCGAAAAAAAAGTTGTTTTTTTCCTACATGCGGCGCTTCCGATGCAGCGCCGCGTCCGAGGAAATAATTTTTAGCAGCAAAAAAATTTCTCAAATAAATTTATTTAAGATGAAATAATTTTCTGAGAGAAAGACTATTAAATAAAATTAATAACGAAGTTGACGAAATATTTGTACGTGTCGCGATCTGCTGCAGAACAATTGCCAATTCTTAGCAAACTTTCGGCAGCAGCCTGCAAGAAAATAAATAAACGAAATAATAATTTTAAAAAAACATCGCGTAAGGAGAAAATTTAAAAGGTAAGCATCTTGTATCCACCCCCAGTTTAAAGAAAAATCGAAAGCTAGAAATCTACTTAGCGCCTTGGCAATTGTAATTGGAGCGGACAGAAAAGGAAGTAATAGGACCCCAAATCCGGCACTCACGGGACCGACGAAATGCCGAACTTCAGATCTCTTTCGGAAATTCCAATATGGCGCTCAAATATTACTATAATTCAATTTTAGAAAAACCAATAAAATTAGTCTAGTTTCGATCGTAGATTATGATGGGGTGAATTTAAAACTGGTCCATCTTAAGAAATTTTATTTATTAAAATAATCATCTATATAATATAATCAAGAAGAAATAATCCGAAGGAGAAATAATTCAAGAAGTAATCCGAATCCTCCGATGAAGAAGAAATAATCGTTTCTTCTTCGGAGCGAGATCATAGTTCTTGTTTTTTTCTTTTAGATAACATTTTGTTTTAACAGAAGACGCTCACCTCACAAGAAAAAAAAAAGCTAACAAAGAACTACAAAAAAAAGTAACAATTTATGCTAAGGAACTAACGATAACAGCAAAAAACAAGCTAAAAACTAATAACGATAAAAAAAATAATAAATAAAAGAAACAACTAACAACAAAAAAAAACAGGCTAACTAACAAAAAAAAATTAACAGTTAATAACTAATAAAAAAGCCGCAAAATAAAAAATAAATGAATCAAATAAAAAACCGCAAAAGGGATAGAATTCATTTTGTACTCCACGTGGTAGTTTCAATGTCAACTGGATGTGGCCAATTTATGGTCAAACAGAAGAGGGAAATGTGGGGACAAACCAGTAATGCACAAGCTCAGCTGTCAAGATTGATTGATCAGTTTCTTCCAACTTGCATTTCTTTATTTTGTTCATTGGAAATGAAGGTGTTTTTACTTTTCACTTTATTTGAAACTGCTTTAGAAACAGATGTTTCCTTTGACACAGATTTATTATATATTTTTTTCAAGCTTTTTTATTTTTAAAAGATAAAATAAAGTTACTTACTTCAACGAAATAAAATTCCAAATAAAAAGAGAATATAGCTGATTTTTTTGTCTCATCAATATATATTTCTTAAAAAAAAATAAAAAAATTTAGATCAGATTAAGTGCCGGATTAGGGGTCCAATACTGTATGCCCTTTTCTTTTTCCCAACCCCTTTAAAAATAACTGATTGATTCCTCCTAATCAGCTCCAGTAGAAATGACAAGCAGAGGAATTTTTCATCAGAATTTTTTTGGGGCGCTCTTAGTTATTTCTTATTCTTGTTATTATTAGTTATTTCGTTATTATTAGTTTCTCCTTAGTTTGTTAACTGTAATAAATTTTAAAATCTTTTTATTTTAAAATCTTTTTTTTAATAAATTATTCATTTTATTTTTCTTATTACATTGTTTTACGGATTTCTGTAATTAGTCCAGCATTAATTCAGCTGCTGAGCATATAAATATTTTTTTGCTGTTAATTATTTGCTATAATGTTTTTTTGGCGCGGTGCCAACTGGTAAGAACAACTTTATTTTATATCGTTTTTTTATTTTTTTTTTGCTGAAGGAGAAAACTTTTTTCAAGTCAACTCTTTGTTAACGCAGTTTAGGATATTCTCTCCCCACCCCCCAAATAATTTAGAAATTACGTTATTTGATGTATTAAAAAATATTTTGTTGCACTTAACATTATTTTCAGAATTATTTGTTGTACTTAAGTTTATTTTTTGGTGTGGTGCCAACAGATAAGAACAATTTTATTTTATATCGTTTTGTTGCTTTTTTTTTTTTTTTTTTGCTGACAAATAAATTTTTCATTATAATTTAGAAATTAAAACCTTACTTTATGAAATGTATAAAAAATTGTTATTTTTTATTATACAGATATTCTAAATGGTAATTTAAAGGTCTCTTGCATAAGGATGCTGATATGCGCGGTGTAGCGGCGCTTGCGCCGGAGCGGCGCTAACTATAACTTTTTTTTAAAAAATTTCATTTTCATCGATGTGCGGCGCTTGCGACGAAGCGGCGCTTTCGCCGAAAAATACGGTAACTGAATTTAGACAGTTCTACTAAATAAACTAAATTTAACATATTATATTAATTCAAGAATATGGTTGGAAAAAAATGTTTTATAACAAAAACATAAGCAAAAACATAAAATAAAAAAAGTTCTCTGTACCCTCCTTCATTTATAAAAATTGTTAAAATACGGTATTAAAGTCTGGCATACGTAGTTGATAGTTAAAAATGTCTACTAAAAGAGGTTAACTTTTTAAAGAGACTGATTTTAAGCTTATTTTATTTGTTTTATTTCCATAAAGTTGATTCATTCTCATTTATAATGGAGAGTATATGATATTGTGGCGTAACTACCACTATAAATATTAAATACTCATCCTCTAGTATATAAGACATGTTAACTTGATTCCATCTCGAGGTACCTTTTGATAGATAGAGGTTGACATAGTCGATTTATAATTCCCTCATTGGTGACCCGGACTTGATATGAACTTGTCATTGATGGATGATCCACTTTAAAACAGTGTAACTAAGAAAATGTTTATTTCAACTTCAGTATTTACATTTTTACTATGTTGTTTATAATATATTTAATGTTTAAATTTATATACCTTTGACATAACACACTTCTTCTACTTGAAGAAATAAATTGTAATATTTTTTTTTTGTACTAAATATTAAAATTGTTCATAATAATTTAATGACAAGACATCATAATCAAATTAAATTATAAACATTCAGCCAGAAATTCCCCTTTTATACATTATAAGCAATTCTACGGTGAGATTTAATGTATCTTAAACAGATATAGGTATACAGATATATTTATATTGAACTAGCAATTGTGAACCAATGATATAAAGCAGTTAAATTGGTTTACATTTTTCTTTCTGGGAACTTTTTCAACATTATTTTAACCTATAAAAAAAATTTCTTTTGGATTTTATAATTCAAAATATTAGTTTCTTTTTGAAAATTAAGACTGAAGAATCATTTCATGCTATTTTACATAGCTAAACAGACAAAGCGATTTTTCATTAAAAAAATATGTACCAAATTATTGTAATTATATGTGGTGAGTATTTTACTGGTAATGTATCAAAATATTTTTTTTTGAAAAGCAGTGGCAAGTTTGCATAAAAATATATCGGCAATTCTACCTTTTATATTTCTAGAATTTAAAAACTCAGTTTAAAATAAAATGGAGCAGCAGTTCAAATAATGTATGTTAAAATAAGTCTTGATGTCAATTTACACTTACACCAAATTTTAGTGAATTTCATCAACTTAAAAACGAGTGTTACCCCTGTAACAGCCAATTTTTAATTTTTAAAAATCGGAGTAAATGTTAATGACACTAAGACTTATTTTCTCAAAAATTATAAATACTGCTCTTATTTGTTTGACTGAGTTACGTTTTTACAGTGATTGGAAAAATTACATTTTCTTTGTATTAATTACAACTACTTTATTACAAATGCAGTTAACTACAGATTTTTTTAAAATGTAGTGGCTAAAACTACTCTCAAAATGTAGTCAATACTTTTAGGAGACAAACTTTGCAGGAGAATTTATACTCCTCTTTAAAATGGTTATGAATAAAAAATTGTCTTGGTCAGAATGCTCTTATTGTTCTTAATTTTAATTTTCGTCTAAGTTAAATAACATTCAAAAACAATTTTTTTACGACTCTTTCTTTTATGATTTTCTCGACAGTGAATATTTTATTTAAGAAATGTTAGGAAATTATCTAGGAATTTTGTTAAGGTCTTAATGCTCTTTTCTAAGAAGTAAATTACATGGAAAATTACAGAGTAAAATATATTCCCTACAATTCGAACAAAATGCATGCATTCTTTTAGTGTTTTAGGAATGTGCACACTACAAACTAAAAAACGGACCACCCTTAATAACTTTTGATCTTATGACCAGATCTTCACGTTCTAAGACTCAATCTTAATGATTCAAAGGGATGACCTTAAATATGCTAATTAATTAGTGTAGGTGATATTTTAAGTAACAAAATCAGACACAAAAGCATAATTTCTCTGAATAAATATATCTTTTTCTCCACTAATTCGGGTTTTTGACTCGCAAAATATAGGGGGTTGCCCCAATCTGGGAAATATGGTCCCAATAATTTGGTCAGGAGAGTGATCTAAAGTTTGCACTCATTAATGTTAGTTTTATTTTTTGTATATTTTGCCGTATTATGAGAACTTTTTACACGAATTGAAAAATTTTTGCACTCAATTATAAAATTCTTTCATCCAAAAATAATTCCATGCAAAAATAATCATTAGTAAATATTTATAATTTTTTATTGTTTTATTTGATATTAGTCTAAAAAAATTTGAAATGTAGGGTACGTAATTTTGACATTATTTTATGGAATATAATTTTACATAGCGAAATACAAAATTTGAGTGTAATCGACCAATTAGTTCCTAAGAAATCGAATTTCTAAAAAGTCGTATTTTAAAAAAATTTCAGAAACTATTCAACTGATTTTGTTTAAATTTTGTTTTTTTTTTCTATGTAAAAATATGTTTGTTAAAATTATGTAAAAAGTTTCATACCTTACAGTTTAAAATTTTTTTGACTAATGTTAAATAAAATAATAAAAAGGAATAAATATTTACTAAAAATTATTTTTTTCATGGAATTATCTTTAGATAAATAAATTTTATAATTGTGTACACAAATGTTTCAATTCGCTTAAAATGTTAATAAAATATGTAAAAAGTAAAATTAACATTAAGGGGTCCAAACTTTGAAGCACTCTCTTGACCAAACTATGGGGACCATATTTCCTAAATTGCAGCTACTCCCTATATCTTGGGAGTCAGAAATCCAAATCCATCAAAAAAAAGGTATGTTTATTCAAAGAAAGTGCATTTTTTTGTTGTTGTCTGATTTCGTGACTTGAAATATCTTCTGCACTTATTAATTAGCAAATTTGAAATCACCACCTAGAATCATTAAAATTGAGTCCTAGAACATGAAGATCTAATCATTAGATCAAAAATTATTAAGAGTGATCTGTTTTTTATCTGTACACTGTACATTCTAATTTGAAGGTATGGCAATTCAAATCAGTGGCAGAAGACTTTGAAATTGATGGATTTTTGTTTAACGGGCAAAATTTACATGCAGCTGGAAAATTCCCCCTTTTATTATATCTTGATCATATTAAAATGAGTATTCTATGCTAGCCCAAGCAGTTAAATGCTATCGTCCTGAACCTATTAAGTACCTGCCATGTTCTGTACTTATGAAAACTCAAACAATTAATTTGAAGAAATCTAATTACACACAAGATTAAGATTACAAGATTTCCAGAAAATTATAAAACAAGAACTGCTGTCAAGCTTCATGAAAAAATTGTTGATCTTGAGGATCAGACATAATTATTATTAATGTTCAGCCATAGTGGCATTCTCATTACATCAGTTGACAGACTTACATAAGACATGCACTAATCAGATTTTAAAAAATAGTAGCGTTGGAAAATTGTTTCTTTACCTTACTAACTTTGAAAGTAGCTGTTAGGAAATTCTACAAAGTACTATTTATTTGTATTGCGCTACACTACAAACTATAACAACTACAGTAGCTTTGTACTTGTAGGGTGCTATTTCTAACCATTGACTTTTAAAATATACAAATATGATATTCCTAAATGAAGAGTTGCTCATATTTAAGAAGTATTTCGAAAACCTTAATTTTTACTTGCATTTAAAAATATTGATCTTTTGAAGAAAAAAAAACCTATAAATCATACAACTCTTTTATAAACACACTGTTTGTTTCTGTCTAGAATTGACATAAAAATAGATGGCAGCCGAAGGAGGCATGCATCCAGTATGCGTCAGCTTGCAGCAATCAGTGATGGACCGGACCCACTTGATATACTCGCTCTGATTGGTGTTGAAAAACCATTAGAAGGACAGGTGTGGGTTCTTGAATTTAAATATTTATCTTATTTGTTAAAATTATTTAACGTATTTGCCCATGTCTGACACGAACAAAAGTTACTGGCAAATTTGCACATGCCCGTGTCTCACACAGGTAATCTTGTATCTCAATCGTGATCAGGGGTTTCCAATTTAAATGAGACCGGGGGCCGCAATTAAAAACATCAGTCAAATGGCGGGCCACAACTTTATCAAAATTTTGTATAGGACTCGTTAATGTTTGAAGGAACATTAAATATTGCTGTCAGATTTTTATCAAGTTGTACAAAACAAAAGTATTGAATTACAAATAATAATAAATATTTTCTTGGATGCAAAACCTGAGAAATAATATTTTTGTACCGTTGGTTCGTTAAATTTCACAGAAACGAAAAAATTTGTTTTTTTTTTTTTTTTTTTTTTTTTTAACGAAGGAAAGTATTTTAAACCCATATAGATTTTTTACAAAAATTGTCCGCAAAAAATAACAACTAATATATTTTTGTTTGTGGGCCACAAAAAAAAGGCTTCGCGGGCCGCCAGTTGATAATCACTGATCTAGATTCTTTTTAATAAAAATGGATAGACTAGGTTATAATTAAATTTATTTACCATAGATGACACCACTATGCAGCATTTTTCTTGTGTAAACCACGTGGTGCATTTTGATGATTAGCTATTTAATCTATTAATTTAATTTATTGATTGTTAATTGATATGTTGATTTAATTTGATTTTAATATTTCGAAATTCAAAATAAACCTGTAATCAAATTGTTTAAACTTTGTTTGTACGGCAATTTTTTTTAATAACTTCTACACCAACTCCCACTGCCTAGTCACCCTTCACTACTGTAATTGTCAAAATAACTTATACTATATCTACATATATTCATTTTCTATTTAAAAAAAATAATAATAGCTTGATCATTTTTTACCAGTTTTTCCAAAAAAAAAACTCATGCTTTAAGGGGTTATAAAAACTATCTACAGCTGTCTCAAATTCTATCATCATAATATTAATAAAGTTGAGGGTGAACAAGTTTTTGTTATCATAATGTCAAATAGTCTAATTTATATTTTGTTTTTGTATTTAGAGCTTTTCTATATATCACATATTTTTTTAAACACTGCACCATCTTAATAAAAGGCTATTCTGTACGTGACATCGTTCTTTTAAACATTTAACACTGCACTATCTCAAAAAATAAAAGTCCTTTTTTGCATTAAGTATACAACTTTTTTTTTACAGCTTTTTTATTTACAAAAAAAGCCAAACCATTGATAATAAAGTGTTAAGTGTCCGACTAGTAAAATTTATTGCAATGAAAACTTATATATGACCCTCCTAAATCAATCATTTGAGTTGTGACCAATACAACACATTGGTCAGTGTCAAATATTATCTATGGCCTCAAACTAGCCTATGGCCTAAAACTAATGGCCTCAATGTCGTCTGAGGCAGTTGAGAAAAAAAACCCAATCAAGAAACAAATTATTTTATATAATATATTTGTTTACGCTATATTTTATTTACTACAGTAAATCTTTATGACACAAACCTTACCTTGCATAATATAGAATTCGGTGTTAGTTTGAACATTTCACATGTAATTAAACTTATCTACTAAACATAGCATTACATTTCTGGAGGCAGACCAATATTAATGCTTTAAAATAATTTTGGAATAAAAACACTTTAAAATACAAAAATATGCACTTAAGTATTTATTATTTACATGGAGAAAAATGAAATTTTTCAAGAGAATCAGAAATGCAATTCAACAAGTTTTTTAATTTCGGTTTGCTTTAGAGAGTGTGAATTAATGTAATTTACGGAGAATCGTGGCTTTTGCTTAAAAATTCTGTGTAAAAATTCATTTTGCTAAACTAGTTGATTATAATATGAATCAGCGAAATATTTTCGCATAACCATAATTTTTATTATTTTTTTTTTGGCTTAAATTATCTATTAGTAATTTTGGTCTTTATTGCAAATAATGTTTACCCTTTTTTTTTTCTAACTAGGATATATCATATGGGGATTTGTTAGCCCCATCCCTTTTAAACAAGAGGTCTAGAATAACAGACAACTGTCTAGAAACTGATATAAATTTGCGATTTCCGTATCTAATGCATACAAGTTTGCATAGCATGGATGCACCTATCCCACGAATAAGTCCAAAATTTTCCACCACTCCTCCGATAGCATCCGACAAATGTAAATATCTCAACTTTTGTGTCATAAAAACATATTTTATTTTTGTAAAATTTGGCTAACATATGGATTATATTTATTTTATGAATAGTTTTAGAGAGAGAATGTCATCCGTGGATATCTTACCATTCAGCTATTTACCATCCTAATCTCTTGGATGATCCAGAATTCATTGCTGGGAAGCATAGCACTCTTTTAAATTTTCCTTCTTACATAGTAAGCTGAATTTATTTAAGACATCTTTAACAATATAAAGGCTTTGAGCAATATAATAAGCAACAATTTCAGATGACTTAAGAATGTCTTTTTGATGAAAAGCAACTCAATGCCCAGGTAGCCGATAACATCAGCACTCGAGTGGAGCAGTAGGTAATGCCATCACTAACTCCACCGGTGGAGAGTCAGGGTAGTGAGTTTGATTCTGTCAACTGACTAAACTAACCTCATGTGTATATGTGTCAAGGTGCACATTAAATTTTTCGTGATTGGAAGTTCTGTCGTTAGTTGTGTCATTGAAGTTTGGGGGCAGGGGTACTAGCTCAGATGTTGTCCACGACGTTTGACCGATGGCAAAATTACATGTAACATTTATGTCATGGTAAATAAAAGATAGAGCTCTAAAAAAGAGGACTAAGTGATTGGCTGTGATATGTCTAGGCAATAAGATTTTTCTGTACATTGTGTTGTCAGTTAGTGGAAATTCTGGATACTTGTAAAGTACCTGTCTGGAGAGATTACTAAGGCATAGTTTGATGAACAACTGTCTCTTTTGAGAAAAAAATGCAGCTTATCATTATATTGCTCTGAGCCCTTCAACTACATTTTATAAACTGCAGTTATTTATAATTTTATGTAAGATTTTAACACTATTTTAGGATGTGTGAATTACACATCTAATCTTTTTTATAGTTATACTCTTATGTGATAAAATGTATGCATTTTTTGCTTATTCTATTTACATTGTTTATAAAAGCATGTTTTTATTTAGTCCTTAAAAAAAAGACAAAAATTTCGTAACACTAGTTGTAATTAAGGTAGAACATATTAGTTTAAATGAATTAGTATTATTGAAATAATTATAAGCTTTGAAAATATTATTAACTGTTTGAATGCTGAGGAATTTTCTTCTGTTAAAAGTGCAGAGTAAAATGCATAGTTTCTAATTTCGTAACATAATAAAAATGATTGTAATCAACTCTTATTATGTAAAAAGTATTTATAAATAAGAGTTATAAGTGAAATAAAGTATGTAATTTAAAAGTAAATAGCAGCATGATCTTGCTTTTACACATTTTTAGTGCATTTCACTGTACTCAAATATCCAATTTTATGAAATTTTTATAGCTTATTATCTATTTAATCTTAATTAAGCTCAAAGTATTTTTTTTTTTCTTTTTTTAACAGCCAACTTGAAAATTTATCAGTATGTTAATTTTAAATCAGACAAAGCACTTTTTTTTAATAGAATAAGGATTATTCTATTTTAAAACTTTCAAATGAAATAAGATCATTTTGTTTTTTTGTATCTTTAACTAAATTGTTTGAGGCTAAATTCTCCAATAATCCACAGCCAAAGGTTTCATTAAAAAGTATAGACAACTTTTGAAATAATTAAAGTAAAATTGTTTGAATTATGTATAATAAATAGTTTAAAAACATTAAAAAAAATGTGGGTATTTTTTCAGAATTCTGTTTAATAAACAATGTATATTTTTGAAAAATATAGTTTGTTAAAATTTTATAATTACGAGTGAAGGTAATTTTATATCTTGAGGTATAAAATCATTTATATAAATCGCATTTCCATATTTATAAAAGAATAGCCTTTAAATTAAGCTTCTTATTTTTAATATACTTTCTTTTTAACTTTCTGTAAAGAGCTTATTTATCGCTTTTTTTTCCTTCAAATATTTATCTACAAATTTCGCAAATTTTTAAAATATTTTATACATATTTATTGATTTATAAAATTGTTTGTCGATTTGTAATCATAATAATTATATTTAATTTTTTCTTTAGCTCGGAAATAGTAGTTTTATTTGTGCAAATTTTTTTGTTCATGATTTCAGACTTCTGTTATTGATTATGTAAAGCCTTCAGATTTAAAAAAAGACTTGAATGACAGATTCAAAGAACGATTTCCTCAAGTTCAGTTAACTCTAAGCAAGTTAAGAAGGTAAAAAATCTTTTAATAATAATTTATTTCTAAACATGAAGATATTGTAACACATAAACAGTTTTTTTTTTCCATAGTAAGCAGTTACATAATTGAAACAAAAATTATGTGATAAATTTATATACAATCAAAATAATTGTAGATTTGTATAAATTTAACAAAAAATTATTTTGTAAAAATTATAGAATTACTCCAATTTTATAAATTTTTTCTGATCACATATGCTAATGATGTAAGCAAATGCAATAATTAACAATAAAATCATTCTATTATTTTAGTGGCAAATTTGGTTTTGTTTACAGTATGTTATGTTTAATTTATCAGTTAAAACAGTAAAGTTGCCTTTTTCCTCTTAATAAATCTACATCTTAAAGGTGGGGGCCCTCATTACCTCTTATTTATAGGACTGTGGGGAACCCTGTGCTTGCCACTTTTTTTTTTAGTCAAAGCCTTTTAATTTATTTTGGGGAATTCGGAAAGAAAACCGTAGTTTAAACTTTTCAGAAGACAAAATATTAGAATTAGAAAATATTTATCTAAACATTTGGGGCCTATAAATGCAAAATTCCTCAATTCTAAAAGCCAATGTAGTGCATAAAAAATTAAACAATAGTATTGAAAAAAAATATTTATTTGTTCGCATTTAGAAATAAAATTTAAGTAAGGGAAGAAATGAAAAAGATGTTTTTCAACATCATAGGTGAAAATCTGGAGAGTCCTTTAAGGGCATCTTAGAAAGAAAATGTTCAAAGGGCTTTACCTATACCCCTCAAATTATATTGAAGGATCTGTGTATATCTTTATGATACTCTGTTGCAAGTTAAGAAAAAGCCATAATCCTTATGGAGAGAGCCTGTTTGCATATAACTGCACTCAAAATGAATGCCAAGCTCGCAGAACTAACCTATATCAATATCGCAAACTCTTTAAATGACGTTGCACAGCCTCTTTTTTGCTTGCTTCCTTATTAATAATATAATAACAGTTATTAACATGAATAATCAATTTACAAAAATAATATCTAAAAATCGTAACAAATATACGCCTTTCTCTTCGCTTTTAAAGAAACTGATGAAAGAATAATAAATATTGTTTCTTGCAGATGATTTTCTTCCACAGCAAAACAAAAGTAAAAATTATTTATCTCGCATTTCATTTCTTAAAAGCATCTCAGCCTAAGCTGTGCAATTTTTAGTGGTCCAATCAAAACTAATGCTATTACAACGTCATATAGTTGTTTCTTTTTCAAGAATGAATATTTATGAAATATATCGCAAAGGCTAGGATTCCAGTAAGGCTACGAAATTATAATATATATATATTTTTTTTAATAATTCTTTGATATATATATATATATATCTTACAAGATAGCATGCATTAAATTTCTGATTGATGTGTTTAAACTTTCAAAACCTTTTGCCTTGTATAATTTGTTAACGAAATAAAATGTATCTACTATATGCAGTCACGGATAATTACCTAAATCCTATACCGCTATGGTCTTTTTTTTCACTTGCAAAGCACTATAGTTTCATTTTCTATAGAGTGCTTGTTTATAGTTCCTCTCATTACTGTTAAATATGGCACTACAACATTTAAAAAAGTTGTTGCAACTTTTAGCTCTTTCCTGGTGTGGGTAGATAACCGATTTATTTTGATAAATACTATTTATTAATGTTTATGGATAGAAAAGAGCATGGCACATTTCCTTATTTTTCTTTTGACTGCTATTTATTTTTAAAAAAAACAATTATGTATGCCAAGTTCTTAAAAGAACTTTCTTCAGAGAGGGATCAGACGAGATTCTGATTTGCAAATTGATCTGAAAGAGAAAAGATTGTTTAACCATTAAATTTAACTTTCTAGTTATTTGACTTTGGGATGATTTTCGCCAAATCTTGGCAAATTCCTTGCAGTGGCCAGGGAGAAACTAAAAAAAAAAAAAAAAACATCACAGAGAGGGACCACCTTGAAAGGTACAACTTGCAGCCATCCCCGGGCAAACATCTACATGTTTTTTTGTTTTAAAAATTTGCAATCTTAAAATCTATTTTGCACCTTAGCAATTGTAGCTGGGGCAACAGATCACGATACGGAAATATACCCCTCACTTTTAACTAGTTTTGAATCATATACTAAAATTATTTGTGATTAGCTATTAATTTTTAGTCTTTGTTAGCAGTTGTCTCATGTGTAGGATAAATTGTTATACTACATATATAGCTATGTTTACAGTCCATATTAGTTTAGTTTGAAGGGAAATGAAACTTAATCATATCAATGTCTCTATAAATCTTTTTAGTTTGAAACGAGAGATGTACAAGATTGCTCGGCATGAGGTAAAATCTGGACAGATCCACTCCTTTTTTTTAAATATATTTTAAGTATTCATATTTTTGTTTGTAAATTGTCTTATCTGTTATTTTATAGTGCAATATTGATCTTTCTGTGGTGGCTCAAGCTTTTGTATATTTTGAAAAACTCATATTAAAAGTGAGTTTTCTTGAATATTTTTGCATGATGTTTTTCTTTATTTACTGTAGAAAATTTTAAATTTTTATTTTTTAAATTTCAGATTTTAGTGAACAAACAAAACAGAAAACATTGTGCTGGTGCTTGCCTCTTGTTATCAGCTAAATTGAATGATGTGAGAGGAATAGATTTGCAAACTTTGTTGGAGGTCAGTATTCATTAATTTGAACAAAATTTTCTTAAATTCTTTTAAAGATTAAAATGTTCTCAGATTTTTTCCCCCAAGAAAAGGAAAATATTTGCTTGTGTAAGCTAACTAATGCAAATTTTCTTTAGTCCCTTGTGCAAATTCAAAATTTTATCAGACATAACCAGCTCTAAGTGGGTATCATAAAATTACAGTAAGAATCTTTTTTTTAGTAAAATTTTAGGTTCATACTTAAGCCCTTTCAAAACACATAATCTTACAGAAATACCTGAAAGAAACTGAAAATAAGAAAAGGAACTGAACTTATATAACCGAAAGAAGCTGAAAACAAGAAACTGGAAATAAGAAAAGGAACTGAATTTATAAAACCCGCAAGAAACTGAACTTAAATACGTGAAGGAAACTGAAAATTGAATCGCGATCATTATTATTATCCAGTTTAATTGTTGAGAACAAAGAAAAAGTATATTGGTACATGTTAATGATATTTAAGATATGTGCTTGAACATATTTAACAGAAATATAAAAAAGAAAAAATATGTTGGAACATGTTTATGTTATATTAAAGATGTGTGCTTGAACATATCAAAACAGTAAGAACAAACACACATAAAAGAAGAAAAAAAATAGTTGGCTTTACATGTAGTTGTTACAATTCGAAGCAAAAACACAAATTTCAAAGTAAATGCAGGCAATTTTTTAATTTCATGATTTGGGACACTTAGGATGATGTTTGTGTATTTATATGTGTTTTTTAAATCGTAAGGTACTTACTATTTATCTTTGGTTTAAGTAAATCATGTAAATTGTAACCAGTGTTAAAATTTTGATATTGAAAATGGTGCTTCTTGTGATGGTGTTTCACATATTTTCTAAAGCTTTTTTGTTTGCATGAAAATTTTACTTTAATTTTCTTATCTTAACTTCTTGAATTGAATTCTTAAAGTTTAAAATAGTTTTTCCCATTTAATATTTTTTATTATAGATATATAATATGTTTCTAAATTAATTGCACAAAAGCTAAAAAAAACTTTTAAAAGAAAAATCATCAATATTGGAAGTAAAAATTGAAAATTTTACTATACTATATTGAACTTGAAAATTTTACTTTAATTTTCTTATCTTTACTTCTTGAATTGAATTTTCAAAATACACTGACGAGAAACAAAATCCCAACACCAAGAAGGAGTTGTGCTAGATAAACTAAATATAGTAGGCTTGCTTATACAACTAAAAGAAGTATATTCAAATGTTGCGCTTGGCGCATAAATTTGGAGCTAGTAGCACCATGGTGAACATGCAAATCAGGCTTGCTTTAAATACTTGTTCTACAGTTCGTAAGCATCATATTTTGTTAAATTTTGACATAGTGAGTTGCTGTTAATCAAGAATGCCTTAAAGAAGACGAAGAAGCCATTATCAACAGTTCCACGAATTCGTAGAAAGACTGGGAAGAAATATTTCCACTTTGCACGATTGTAGCAACATTGGTCTGGGAAAGTTACTGCTTCAAGAAGACTGGGTTTTGGCCACGCCGCACTGCTCAAAGGGAAGAGCGCTGTGAATGACATACGGCTGTGTCACACCACACTGCATCAGAGCAGCATTCAAGGGGGTATTTTCCAACAGGATAACCCTCACTCTCATACTGATGTGTAAGGCAACATGCTCTACAGAATGTCGACATGTTGCCTTGGCCTGCTAGATCACCAGATTTTTCACCAATCGAGCACGTATGGAACATCATTGGACGAGAACTTCGTCATCCACAACCAGCATTAACTATTCCTGTATTGACTAACCTAGTGCAATAGGCATGAAACTCCATCCCACAAAATGACATATGGCTCCTGTATGACATAAAGCATGCCTGTTTGTATTCAATTCTGGTGGTTACACCAGTTATTAATGTGCCAGCATTTCACATTTGAAATGATTTTTCTCTTAATTGCATTGATCTGTGATCTTAAATATGTTACCCAGACAAATGCATTGCCGAAATTTCATTACTTTTCTTTGTGTTGGGATTTTTTTTTTCCCATCAGTGTAAGTTTTTGCTTTTAATATTTTTGATTATAAATATATAACTTAGAAATATAATGTTTTTAAATTGATTGCACAAAAGCTTAAAAAACCTTAAATTTGAAGAAAAATCAATATTTTGAAAATACAGTTTTAAACTGAGCATTATTTCATCCATTCTTAAAAACAATACATGTTAGATAAATGAACATACGATCGCATGTCTGTTAATTTGAAATTTGATCTAGGATTTGAAAATTTTTTTTATTTTCATTCAGCTGTATTTATATACAAAATATAGTTAACCCTTAGACTCATTTGTCTTAAACAGTATGGAATCACTGTTTCTATCAATAAGCTACGAGTTGTAACTTTTATTTCTTTTAAATTATTAAGTAAAAAAATTCTGATATATTTGCAGGAGTAATAATTTTTGCACAGTATTTAAACTTTTAAATTTCTTTTGTTCATTATTTTTAGAAAATAGAAACAGTATTTCGCATAAACCGAAAAGATTTGATGGCTTTGGAATTTGGAGTCTTGGTTGCCTTGGAATTTTCTTTGCTTCTGAATACATCAGAGATACTACCGCACTACCAAAGGCTTATCTACGAGTCTTAAAGAATTTTTAATTACGATTCCCACATTTTCACTCATTAGAATTAACAAGATTGCATTTTTTTTCTCACGTCTTCAAATATTCAAGAAAGTTACTAAGTATGCAACAATTACTGCACCAGTTATGTAATATTAACCACACAAGCTACATGACTAGAATGTTTGAATAATTTTCGCAATGTTTATTGTCTACATTGGGTTTGATTTATTGTGAATAAGTTGTTATGCGAGTGGTTTAAACTTGATTCTTTAATCAAGATGCATTTTTCAGGTAAATAATATATTCTAAACATTCACTCTTGATTGTTCCCTGAAACGAATACATGAAGAAATATAATATTGCTTTATGTATAGGCTTACTTCGGTCACTTGAAAAATAAGTCTTGGGTATAAAAACTAATATATTGTCATAATTGAGTAGTAAACCCGTTTATTTGAACTATTTGAATAGTTAAGATGCAAATGTATAAAATATTTTTTATGAAGTATAAATTTATAATCTGTATTATTAAATTTAAAATATACATCGTACATTTAAAATTATATTGTTCATTTAGACCTAAAAACCTAAGTTTTAAATTTTTTTTGAACTAATGGTTGATAAATGCATATTTCAGAGAAAAATTATATTTGTATAAAGCTTAAATTTTTCAAAACAATATTAAAAATTTGAATGGAGCTCAGAATCGATATTATGTGATTGTTTCAATAAGTTAGCTGGCAAATAAATCAAAATTATTTCTTTTATATACAGGGTGATTCATAAAAGATGGGCAAATTTTTAGGAAGTGATAGTACACACTGAAGCAAACAATTTTTATCAAAGAATGCATGGTTGAAAACAAAACGCAAAGGTGCTGGCGCATTTGGAAAGTTGTTTCATACAAACGTGAAAGCTCCATTCCTGTAGCGAGTAACAGCGCTGCAAGTTATTACTTGCATGTTATGGGAAGAAGAAGAGCTCGTATGCAAATTTTTGTCACGATTCATACATAAAAGCTGTTGATTCAAAAGTGCATTGTCAATCTCGGTAGTAACGCATCTCAAGATGTTGTCTTTCTCTAAGAAGGAAAAAGCCAATATACATTTTGTTTATGGAACTGCAAATGGAATTAGTTTCGAGGCTCGACGGTTGTATAGAGAATATTTCCCAACAGGCGGTTGCCCAACCGTAAAATATTTCAGCGCTTGCATCGACAGTTGTGTGAGACGGGATCCTTTCTTTCAGCCCGGTCAGATGCAGGTGGTGCAAGGACGGACGGAATGGTGGAAAAACCTATTTTGGATATGGTGGCTGATCAGCCAAGTACAAGTACACGAGCGGTGGTAAGACAATTACAGGTTTCGCAATCCACAACAAGGCGAGTACTGAAGGATGAACGTTTGCACCCTTACCATGCTCAACGAGTCCAGGGACTAACTCAAAGGGATTATCCTAGTCGTGTGCAATTTGCCCGCTGGTTTCTGCAGAAGAATGCTGTAAATCCTGATTTTGTTGCAACTGCTCTTTTCACGGATAAATGTACCTTCACGCACAATGGTGCATTTAACACCCACAATCAGCATGTATGGGCAGAAGTAAGTCCACGTGCCACTGATCCACATTCGCATCAGCAACGTTTTTCTGTCAATGTTTGGGCTCAGCGAGCATTCACTCGGTCTGCATCTTCTGCCAGAATGCCTTGACGGGAAAAAATACCTCGCATTTCTGCAACAAGTGCTGCCACACATGTTAAACAACATTCCTTCACATGTCCCGCAGTTAATGTGGTTCCAACAGGATGGAGCACCAGCTCATAGCGTACAAGAAGTGCAAAACTATCTGGACGTAACCTTTCCAAACCAATGGATTGGGTGAGGTGGTCCTATAGCTTGGCCACCATATCATGCCTCGATTTCTTTTTGCGGAGACAGATGAAGGCTTTTATGTACGAGACTCCCATTGAATTTACAGAACTTGTCGCTACAGGGGAGGTTCGCGATATGTCTGGTGTGTTTCAGAAAGTACGCCAATATTTTCTCCATTGTTGTACTGTGTGCATAGCAGCTGCCGGCCACTGTTTTGAACACTTTTAGTAATCACGTGCCATTAAATTTGCTTTTATAACTTCATCGTTCTTTGTGTGTTTTTGTCTCATATAAGAGCATAACGTTTGGCGCCCTCTAACGGTTTTGTGTTCAACCATGCATTCTTTGATAAAAATTGTTTGCTTGGGTGTGTACTATCTCTTCCTAAAATTTTGCCACTCTTTTATGAATCACCCTGTATAAACATACTAAATAACACATTGTTTAACAATTTAATATAGAAAGAACTTTTGACTGGGTTCTTTGAATAATCATGTGGCTTAATATTTATTTTAACTTGTAATTTTAAAGAAACAATAACCTAAATACAATACTTTAACAAAATAATTTTGAAAAGT
This sequence comes from Parasteatoda lunata, assembly GCA_949128135.1. Taxonomy (NCBI): domain Eukaryota; kingdom Metazoa; phylum Arthropoda; class Arachnida; order Araneae; family Theridiidae; genus Parasteatoda; species Parasteatoda lunata. The sequence continues at coordinate 114,116,695 of OX421971.1, read as the reverse complement.
TAAGCTGTGATATTATAAATAACTAATTTTTTTATAATTAGTTACATTTTCTTCAGATTTCCCTGCTTGGTGTATATGGATAGTGATCTATCTTTGTACATAAAAAAAGTAGAAATAATTATTTCTACTCAAAGAATATGCAAAATGAAAAATTTGATTGATAAATATTTATATTTATTTTAAACTTTAAAAAGTACAACATTTTTATATTTTTTAAAAACTCTTGGTTTTATTTGAACTTTATCTGGTATGTACTTAAAAATTTATACTGTGTATTTTACTGTCATCGCTATCGTAAAAAGGGAAATTTTTAAAGAGAAAAATATATTGAATTTTAAGCTGTATTATTATTTTTTTTTTGTTAATTAGGTATTTTTGTGAAACTAGACTTCTTTCAACAGCAAATAGTGTGATAAACATTAAAAAAAATTTTTAAATTTTCTATCTACTAAATTTTTATGAGACAAAATTAAAAATTTTTTTTAACTATACTTATTTCATTATGTTTTCGAATTAATAATTTGACACTATAAAAATTGAATTTTACATTTATATTTTTTAATTATTCAACAATACCTTTTAACTAAAGTTGAATCAACTTACATATTTTTTACACCCATTAAAATTCTGTCACAGTTTTTGTATTCTAGAAATTAAAAGAAAAGGAATTTTAAAATTATATCTGTGTATATTCTACTAAATGTTGATAAGATCTGATATTTATATATATATAATACTATGTGATAATTGTTATTAATCTGTGTTGATGTTAAAACTTAAGTTGAAAGAAAAATACATTTTCTAGTCAAGAGATTCAATGTAATCAGAAAACAATTTTTGTGTTTCTGCTTAATGTGATAACTTTTAACCCTATTTATGTGATATACTTTATACAAACTTAAAGTTGACATGTTAAAATTTGACTCCTATTAAATGTTTTATGTACACTATATGGCTAACCTTTCATTTTTTAAAATTTAGCAGCATATTTCCACAACATATTATAAAGTAAACAAATTTTCTTTTGTGAAATAATATACTATAGATTATCCGAGTACAGATTATGTTTGGTTGATCTTGACTTAATTCACAGTAATAATTTGAAATTTAATATGTCTGAAATTAGCTTTGTTTCATTACTTCACTGCAAACTAAATAGCAGTACAAACTAATTGCACTATGACAGACAATTAATCAACATTTTAATCAAATATACACTTCTACTAAAGTAAAATATTTAATAAAAATTAGTTTGTTTGTGGAACCAATAAATTTTAATCAGTCTGGAATTATAATTAGAAAATGATGTCATAGACTAAACAAGAGTAAAAAATATTAATTTGAAGTTAAGATTTTTTCTCCCTTGCTTTGCCAGGGGCAAAATTGTGACTTTTTTTCTATCAATGATGAAATTTTGGAAAAAAATTTTACAATAAAAGTAATATGAAAGTTTCACGTTAACTTTAATAAGTTTCTAATGGAAAATATGAATGCCAAGTTCACTGACAATTTAAACGACAGTGGACAACAGTTTAAGTTATCATAAAATCAATTATGAAATAAAATCATGAATGATGCAAAAGAATTACAGATAAAAAAAATTGTAAATTAAGCCTACAATTAAAAAAATTGAAATTAATTTGAAAAAAAAAATTTTTTGGTGATAAAATTATAAAAAGTACCTATTTTTTACTAAGACAGAACTATAATTTTGCGGGTTAATGGGGGGGGGGGGATGACATATTGAATAGATAGTTACTTTTTACACCTTTACAGAAGTTCTAGTATCTAACCAGTTATTCTTATTTCTTTATCAATAAATTTTTTCTCTCAAACAATAACAAGCATTTTTTGGAATGATACAAAATTCTAGGTTAAAGAAATTGTAACACGAGTGTATAGTTATAATTGTATACGACCAGTTTTATACTCATTGGTTGCTTTCAAGTGGCAACATATTCTAGCAAGTGTTAAAACTAAGTTAATAGAAAATTAGCACATGATTTCAATATATATTGATTTTTTTTTGGAAAATTAGCACGATTTCAATATATATTGATTTTTTTGTAGATAGATTATTAAATTAATCTTAAAAATATTGTAACAGTTATATTTTTTAGTTGATTGATGTCTTTATAGATGTAACCAAATTTATGTGTGGAATTGATAAGCCCTATTTCTACATATCATTTAGATGTTAACAAACATTATAAATGTTAAACTAAATTGCCAAACGAATTACAAAATACTACTGGATAAAATAGACCTCTATTTTTATTATTAAACATAATCTTAGACATTGGGAATATTTCTGCCACCATTCTTTTCACACTGAATTTTGTAAATTATGGAAGCATATATTTTTAATCCTTATTTCATGAGAATATGTGTATTATCAGGATCAAGATGGCTTGATACATGTAACGTTTGTTTCTGGTACACTCAATCCAGGATTAAATTCCAGCTACAGCTGAGGGTTTCATATCCTACTCTCGGCCCGTATTCATTGTTATTAGTATCATCATCACTAAATCAAAACAAAGTATTAGTGGCGTAAATAACACCCTCCAACTCTTCATGTTTCATATTATATAATTTTAAATTTTTTGTGGTAAGTCTAAGCTAGGAGGCACTTAAAAATCTTCTGGGGGAGGGGCACACTTAAGTCTAAGTATGCACTGCTAAGTATGATTCTTTCTAGCATCAATATAAAATTTCCAATTGTTTTAGCTATTTGCTATCAGCAGTATATATTGATTTATAAAGATTATTTTTAAAGTTGTTCATTTTAGAAACAAATTACTGATAAGTTTTCAAATTTTTTTTAGCTTTTTTTATTCAGTATTTCTTTGATTCAGTGTAAGTAACTGAAGTTTACAAAAGTAAAAGTTCCTATAAAGCATCTTAGTAAGAATATAATTAGGATTGACCAGACTTCAAATATTTAATTTAACTAAGAATTAAGGTAGCAACTAAATTTAACAAGAAAAATGCCAAGTAAAAAACATTCTTTTATAGCAGCTGCAACATGTTTCTAAAACGTTGTTTCAAGTTTATCAGAGTCTTAGTCAGCACACCTAAGTCTATTCATGCTACTGCAAAATATTGATTCTTTCTAGTATTTTGAAATTTCAATTTATGTTTAGCTATATGTTATCAGTAGTATTATATTAATATTGATTTATGAAGTTTGCCTATTTGCCACTTTTATTTTGCAATCAAATTACTTATGAGATTTGAATTATTTTAGAACTTTTTTAAAAGTTTCTTTTTATTAAGTTATTATGCAGTGTAAGTAACCTATAGTTTGCAAAAATATTCATTCATAAAAAGCATCTTTTTAAGAATTTACAATTAATATATTATGGTTAGCATTGATCAGAATTCAAATATTTTGTTATAAAAGGAATACGGGTAGCAACTTAATTTAACAACCCGAAATAACGCTAAATGAAAAATATCATTTCATAATAATGTTTCTATAAAGTTGTTTTAAGTTCATCAGAGTTTTTACCAGCGACAGTTAATTAGTCCTATGCAGCGGCCTAGCTTGACCCTGGTAACTTCATACTTGACATGCCTTGGAAGTTTTTTGAAGTAGCATATGTAAAAAAAAAAACTCATTTGAATACAGTTGTACTATATTTTGTTATAAAAAGTTATTACTCTTTCAATATTATTAAATGAAAGCATCATTACTAGTGTTTTCCGTATTGTAAATATAAAATGTCTAGGTGGTAAGAATATATTTAACTAGATTAACTAGTAGATTTCTTCTCCACATAATGCAAATTAGTTTCACTTATCAGATTAAGGCATGCTTTGCTTCACCTATAGTGTCATTATGTATTTTGAATTGAGTTTTTAAAAAAATATGAAAACAGAGGCGAATGATTTGCAACACGTATAATCAGAAAAAGAATCGATAAATATGGCAAAAATAATGATAAAAAAATACCGAAAAATTACAAGTTGGTTTTATTATGGTAAATTTAACTACATTTTATATCTAAATGCTCTGACTTTATTGTTTTAAGAATGTGAAAATAATATATGGATTACCCCCACAAGTGTCTAAATGACTAGTTTGTTAGCTGTAAAAAAAAGAACATTAGTTTTTTAAACGATTTTTAATAGTTCTATGTGCATTAAAAAAACTTATAGCAGCATGTTTTTGGGCATGGTAAGTTCAACAAAAATTAAAAATACTGTTATGATTAACAGAGCACAAAATATACAGACAAAAGTATTTTTTTTTTTAAAAAAAGCTGCTTTCAACATCTAATTCCAATGAAACATATAGACTATTAAACATTTTACATATCACACACTTTACTGGGTGACTAAATGAAAATCTATAATTCTGAGCAAATTTTCAGTCTTTTAAGTTTACCATTTTGTACAATAGAGATAGGAGATGGGAACATATATATGTATCAATACTTATGATTTCAGAACAGCTATGAAAATTAAACAGGAACATAATTTTATAAACTGACATTACACACAAAGAATCAGTAAATTTAAGTTATGCACATACTCTCTTCCCCAAATTCCAAATAAATTTATAGATAATTTTAAGATAATTGGATTTGCACTAATTTTAAAATAAATTAAAGGCACTATGTTTTAAAATGGTTACTATCCTTCTTCCCAAACCCAAAAGAAAGTTTACAATCACATACTTAATATTATTTCAACAACACGTATAAATATATTCATATAGCTTTATCTATAATTAAATAAGTTTATATTTTGAAATGCTTTTATTTAGATAAATTTAATAACAATTTTAACCATGATCCAACAAAGATCATCTATACAATTCACATCCTAAACAGATTATTTTACATTAAGGTAGCTCTTTTTTTTTCAGTAATTTTTATAATTCACATAGGCACATGTGATAGAAAAAAATTAAAATGTATAAAGTTGGTATCTTTTTACCAGATGAACATATCTTAAAATAAAGATACACAAAATAAGGTAAACATTATTTAGTAATAAAACCGAATGACATGTGTAATATACATAAACATATAAATGCATAAAATTGCAGCAAACTTAGAGTTATACTAAGAAATTTTAAAACTCGAAACACATAAAAAAAAAATAATAATAAAAGTTTCAATTATTTAATCATAATAAGAATGCACATTAGATTCTGTTTTCAAGAAATATTGTGAACACTTGTAAGATTACTGCCATTTAAGAACAATTTTAAAATAGAAAAGATTTAAAAACTAAAAAATGATTAATATAAGACTTATTTGAATAAAGCTAAAACATTATGAAAAGAGTAAAAATAATGTGATGCATACATGATCATTTTAGTAATATAATGAAGCATTTTTTTTTTTCAGTGTTAAAAGACAGTATGAAAAAAGGGTAAATAAGGGTGCAGAAGAAAATACAAACAAGTCACTAAGGATAATAAAGACCAATAGGTTTGGGGATCAAGATAACCAAACAAAAGTATGATGATATAAAAAATATGTCATAAGATGAAAAAAATAGAAAGACAAGAATGTTGTAAGAAAAAATATATATATATATATATTTCCAAACATTTGAAAAGAATGGAATACTAGAAACAGTCAAATTAAGACATTAGAAATTTTAAAAATATGAAATTATTTCCAGAAATTTAGGTCAGTGGCTAAGTTCCTCATAACCAATGTACACTTTTGACATTGTATTAGCTTTATTCAAATGCAGCTTATTCACCCTTTCTTCCTTGGATAAGACTAATCTCTCGAAAAACCACAACACTAAGTTTTAATTTTAATATAAATTTCACCAATAAAATTAGATTTATAAAAAAAATAAATTAAAATACGTTGTTTTTTTTAACAAACATGTCAACAATGAGATATTTATTTCATTGTAAAGAGTATTAAATTACATTACAACCATAAAATTAAAAATTTTATGGACAGAGTATTTCAGCTGCCCGTTACCAAATATTTAAAAAAAATTAAAAAAAAAACATAAAAATTAAAGATTACTTAACATCTAGTACAACTAGAAAGAGAAATTTGAAAGAAACCTACTGGATTGTACAAATATAGCACAAGAGTTTTAAGACTTTAAAAATAGCAAGTATGCTAAAAACAGAATCTCACAAAGAAGTGATTTTTTTTTTTTTTTTATAATATAGTAATTTTAGTTTTGATTCAATTTTTAGGATTAATTATTTCACCTTTTAAAAGAAAAACTTAGCAATATAAAACTAAAATTTCTTAAGACTTCTGAGATCAAGAAATCCAATTTATAAAATCTAAAAAATAAAAATTTATAATTTCAAACATAAACATTTATAAGCTCAATAATTAATTTGAAAAAAAGTAAAACTAATTTTTTGAAATAGTCTTCTAAAAATAATCAATATAAAAATTTAAATACCACCAATCAAAAAATAAAAAATTAGCATACTGAAATATGCCTCTAGTATGCAAAAGAAATAATTTCGACTTATCAAACAGAATAACAGAACAAACAAAAAAATCTTCCAATCCTTTGCAAAATACCACATTTCTCTGATTCCATCATATATTTTTAAAAGAATCATCAGGTTTTAGGACAGGCTAATGACATTTCAATTGGAAAAACAGTAAACGAGTAATATTGTAATATCGGTGACAACTGATATATAGAACACAGAAAAAAAAAAACATACAACATGTACTCATTAAAACACATAATTCAAACAAATATTTTTTTTTAAAGTGAGGACTCGTTTTTAATATTTTCATTAAGAATTTGGTACCCTAAGATTTTAAAAAGACCTATATAAGAATTAAGCTTAAAACTTTTGACTATTATAATTGGATAAATAAAGAGTTCAAAACATAAAAGCAACAAAAGATATTGACTTGATTTACAAGAAATATTTGAAACATAAGTTAAAAACTTTTTCTTCATTTAATAGTTTAAAACTACAATTTCATTAAACTTGTGATCGACAGAATTAAAAAAAAAAATAATCATGAAAAAGGTTTTCGGCAATAGTAAAATTTTTATTTAAAATATTATTTTTCATAAATGAAACATATACTAAATCATTACGTTTTCTTTTAAAAATATTCAACACTAAAAAATAAAAATAAAAACTAAAATAATTAAAACGTCCCCCACAATTTGATTAGAAAATTTTTTAAACAGTCCCTTTTTTTTTTCCAACAAGACAAAATGAGAACTATCTTAGGGCACCAAATCTCCTTAACAATAGATGAACACATCTTATTTTGATTCAAAGGAATCATTAAAAAAGTGACAAGAAATGTATAAAATATCCCCTATCCTCTTTTGTTTTTTCTGTACAAAAGGATTGGCAGTTTTGATTGCTTGTGTCATTTTTATAGCCAACACCTGGAATTCTGTTCTTTATATCATCAGGTGGTTTTAAAAGGAAAAAATGTTCTATGTACAATAAGGAAACAACACAGATAATATATCCCCAATCACAGTAAGCGTCACAAATTAGATCTGACTCAATTTGCCTTTTAAGGAGAACTGCCATTGAGTAGTTTTATCCCCCTTGCGACTTTGAATTGGAGCAAAGCAGTTGTTCTCAGAAAAGTAGTTGTGCAGAGCGATCTAGTAGTAAAGAAATTAAAATAATTATTTAAGCTAATAGTTTTAACATCACAATTCTATAAATCCACACTAGCTAGTTATTCAAAGCATTCTGGGTGGGGGGAAATGGATATTCATAGAATAGTATGGAATTGCAATGGAAAAAAAAAGGTATTAGAACAATTATTTGCCTTTCCTTTTTTTTAATGGCAATTTTTAAAGTCACAAGACATTTTATACTTAGTTAATGAATTTTTACTATATTGTGGTTGTTACCTATTAGAATTTATAGTAGAATATTGTGGTTACTAACTGTTGACTCATCCTCAATACACGAAAAAATGGATTTATACCACTTGCAAAAATAATGACATTAACTGTTTAGATAAGCAAATCAAAAATATGTATGTTATCATCAAAACATGAATGAATGTAATAAAAACTTCAATAACTAAATAACAATGCATTAATAGTTTTCAACAGTAGTATTCATGAGTAACAGTTATTAAAATACACAAAAAAAGAAATGATAATCTTAGAACTATTAGTGAAATTTAGATATAACTTGGCGGTTAAATGCAATGCATGTTGCTATTTTTTTTTTACCATGCCCACACTTTGTGTTCATTTTTGCAAGGGAATTTCAAAATACAGTGTTTTTCAGCAAATATCCATTATCAAGGCCTATTATGGAGCAATTTTGTTGCGGAATTTTGCAAATTGGCTATGCCACACTATAACCATTGATGGCAAGCATTTAAATTATGTCATAAATGTAATTTTAATGTCAGTAGTAGCTTTAAAAACTCACATAAAATTTTTGAACTCAGCAGATTTTTAAAATTTTAATACTTTTATTTTATATAGCTCACTAATTTACAATGGGAATAGGGAGCCTCCAAACTTTTTGGGTTTGAAAATTTATGTTAGCGGCCTCATAAGTAAGGTAATCTTTAAAGCAAGGTAAGAGGTTCAACTAGTTCGATTACATAACAAGCTCTGCTTTGTGCATGTTTAAAAGAGGAAAAATCTCTTCGCATGCTTCAGAATCTGTTTTTGCTTATATTCACAACAATGATGAAGAATTATTAGGAAGAAAATGTTTACGATTTGGCTTCATTTCGATTGACGGTTAACTTAGCTACATCACAAAATGAAAAGTTGACTAGTAGTCAGTCCATTGTCACCTAGTATGTATAAAACTAATCCCAGAATATGACTAACAATATTTAAATTTTAAAAAAAATCTGCAATTTATTGAAGTAAAAAAACAAATTACGAAAAGGCTAAATTTAAGTTTTTAAAAGTCATAAATAAATAAAGAATGATGCTAATAAATTTTGTAATATAACTGTAGCAGTTTTATTAGCACAATCTAAATGTTTACACAAGAAACAGTAGACAAATATATACCAATATAACTTAACTCACTGGTTATTGTGCCTCCTATTTAACTAACTCCCCCACTGCTTTGCATATGAGCACTATATTTTTTAATCGAACAAAAGCATAGTTCAGTGGTTCTCAAATGGTGTTCGACACCTAGGGCTTCGTAGAGGAGTTAAAGAGGTTCCTGTATTTTGTATAACCAGAGAGGAGTTTTAAAACCTCAGATTATATTTAGTTCCAACCTATAATTCATAGTTTGTCATTTCTTTGATTTTTTTTTTTTTTTTTAAATCAAATTTTTAAAAAATTTAAATCTGATTTTTATTTTATTCAAACCCACGGTAAGAACATTGCTTTATGACTAAAAAAAACTTTATAAAGAATATTTTAGAAGTTTTAACTACCTAAAACAATTTTTCATCATAATACATAAACCATTTTGAAACAAATGCATGACTGAAATTTAAAGGCTTGATGAAATAGAGAATTTAAAGAATACTTCAAATATTAAAACAAAGTTTCAACTACCAAACCATAATTTTAATTTAAAATTGTGATTTCTTTTTTTTTTTCCTCATTAGTTTTAAAATGACAAAATAAATGTAACAGATTGTGTTTATAAATGTAGTCATTCATCAAAAAATAAATCAATATTTATTAAATCAATCAATATATTTTTATATTGAAATATTCATTTTTAATCCTTTATCAAAAGAGATGAGTTAAGCTAAAAAAAAAATTTTTTTTTATAAATCTATGTACTCATTGAATAATTTTTTTTCTACAAAATTTCTTTATAGAAAATCTGATAATGTCAAAGATACTGTAAACACAGGGCTAAAGAGAATATAAGGGCTAGTTCACTCCGCTCTTAGAGCTGAAGCTATGATTTCCTTCCTCATGACGTCACTGTGTCCACAGGTATCGGAGATTGCAAGCAAAGATATTATGATAACTTTGCATCTTTCTCCTTGTAAAAATAAGTTAGACTTTTTCTGGTTATTAGCTTTCAAACTTTACGTAATTAATAAATTATTTTCGTTCATAAACATAGTTCAAAAAAACTTTCTAAACTATATTAAAAAAATACCATTTTAAACTTATAAAAATATTTTACTAGTTGGCGAAAATGACACTATAAATACTTTATTTTAAAAAGTTCAGTTTTAACTTTAATTATTAAGAAAAATGAAAGCATATATCAACACTTTTTTATCTACATATTCTTTTATAACAATAAGTTGAGTTAAATTTAGAATGTTGAATTAAATTTTAAAATATGCCGTTAATAGCAATTTGTTCATACTTAATCATTAGGAAACATCAACCTTAACGCTAATTACTGAAACAAAATAATAATTTAGGTTCATAATGACATTAGAAATTTTACAATTGTTTATAGATATTTAAATTTAAGATGATATAATTTATAGATATTTAAATTTAAGAGAATATAGTTTTTTAAAAAAAATCATAAATATTTAGAAAAACTACATTAAAAAATATGTTATGAAATTAGGAGAATTTCAAAAATACACTATATATTTTATTTATACTTTTACTTACGTTTAATTTTTCTTTGACTTTATCCATTTTTTAAATTTTTTCACCTGCCTTTCTTTTTGAAGTAACGAGGCGGTTTCTATTTAGATAACGAATTTTTATAAAAGTTCTTATCGATAGAAAAAACGTATTGCTGTTTTATATTAACTGTGTCATTTCGAAATCCATTCTTTACATAGTTGTTTATTTACTTTAGGGAACACGCGGAAAATTATATTTTTTCCTTTTGTTTTTCTATCAGAATTTTTGCAAGTTGCAATCGGCAAATTGGCATTTCGTTAATAGTTTTAAATTTTTGTAAATTCACTGCAAAAACTGAGGAAAGTCATTATAGAAAATAACAAATGTCTTAGAATATGTCACAAAAAGAAATGCTCCAATATTAGTTAGAGCTAGAAAGGCTAAACGCTCTGTTCTTGAAGTAAAAGTGCAAGCTTTGCGCCAAAGTGACATCACTAGAGAAAATCGGAGGATTGGCGCGGCGAGAGTTTCTTCAAAGGAGTGAACCAGCCCTTCTATTCTCTTTAGCCCTGCTGTAAACATACTATGAGAAAAAAATACTTAAATGTTTACTTTCATTTTGTACTTTCAAGAATCAAAAGACTTTTAAAAATTTAATTTCAAATGTGTTGGAATTTAACACATACCAAGAAAGAAGTTAATTTCATTAGCCAAAATTAATTAATGCAGCAATAATAAATTTTAAAACTCAGAAAAGAAAAATAAAAGTATCAATAATTTAAAACACTGTTTCTGAATTTTTTAAATCAATATATATATAATAAAAAAAAATTCAGTTGATTTAAATCATGATTCAAATCGTGATTTAAATCAAGCTGATTTCAATCAACAAACTCTGAGTAATATGCTAAAGAAATACAAATGGCATTTTTTAAAAGAAAACATAATATTTCTAATAACGATAGACAAATACAAATTATGAAAAGAATAAGTATTTAAAAATATTGCATTAGTATTTCTTATTACACTTTTCAAATCAAAATAAAATAACTAATATCTTCATTAAAGAAATATGTTTCCCTAGTAACAATTTTCAACACCGTTTTAAGTTTTCGTTTTGAAGTAAACCATAATTTGTCTTATTTTATTCATTTTCAGCTTAGGCATATACTCCAAAAATAAATTCGTCACTGAACTAGATATAGCCTAAGGACTGTATAATTCAACTGTTGGACATATGATACAATTTAGGATTATAATTAAAGTAATTAAAAATCTTCATACCTCTAATTAAACATTTAAAACTAGTCTTATATAGGTTATAAAGTCCACAATTAAATTAATGAATTATAAAGTCAGGGTTCTGCGGAGAGAAGTTTGATTAATTAGTGTTCCATAGCAAAAAGAACCGCTGGCATCCACAACTAAGTAATAACCCATAGAACATAATCAGATATGATTGTAAAAGCAGCACAGAATATATGAAAGGGAAAAGTATATAATACCTAAGAATCATTGAGAGCTAGATTGTTGTTGTATTTCTATTTTTTCCACTGTCATGTTAGGATTCATCATGGTGGCTTCCTGTATTGCTTCAGTTAGAGCTCTGTCATGATCTATGGGCTCACCATCACTCTGTATGGTTATTTTCTGCTCCACTCTAGTCTCCACAACACCATCATGCTCCATTTTATACTACATTTGAGAAAACAAATATTACACACTACAAAATAAATGTTATCTGTGTCCTGTTTTTCTATCATAAGGTTTGGTATGCAGAAAAACATATACAGTCAAACCTCATTAAAACGACACGAATTTTCTCTTTTTAAGAAAATGGAAAACTGTTATCCCATCACAATTAATAAAAACAATAATTGAATTGTTTCAGGCGTACAAGAATACACACTAACTTCTCTTATTTAAAACAAAGTCAATATGGCACCTAATGAAAAAAAAATTCTCATTGTCACATTTGTGGGGATTTTCCTCGATGAAGCGAGATTATTGCTTTTTCTGAAATCGATAAGTGAGGGTTGTATTTGTTTCTAAACTTAGGTTGGGTCCTTTGTTTCTTTCTTTTTTTTTTTATAGCAGGCATTGAACAACCGACCAAATCCTGAGTTTAGGACTATCAATATTCAAATTAGTAGCCTTGTAATTTTGAACCCAACCCAGAAAAGAAGGGAACTTCTGAATTAAGCGTTGGAACAAACTAGCTTTTGTGGATGACTTTTTGATGGAACTTGGATTTGCATTATATGGGGAGGAAAAGCATGAAAACCTCCCATGGTTAGCCCAATGGCAAAAAGGGGATTTAAGATTCTAAAGATTAAATCTCTAGGCTATGTTTATTATTATTAAATTTATAAAATTAATAGAAATGGACAAATTTAAGAAATTTTAAACTCATTCCCTTTGCTCATTTATTTCTTCCATTCAGTTGATACCATTGAAAAGCACCCAACCTTCACTTAACACAGTGTTTCCCAAACTTATAACTTTTGCATACCCTTTCTATATTTTTCATAACGCTGTGTACCACTAATAAAAAAATGAATGTATTTTTTACTAATAAAAAATTGCATAAAAGTTAAAAACCACAACTGGCTGTTGATACCACTAATTATTAACTGTTAACTCTGCAAAAAATAGCCAATAGAAAAATATGTAATCGTCAACTTTCATGGCTAGCTTTATTTCTAAATAAAATTGTTTGAAATTTTCGTTTGTTGCAAGATATTTTGCATAAGAACGCGTAGCCCCGCTAAACTGTTCCCATACCCCAGGGGGTACGCATACCACATTTTGGGAAACACTGACTTAACACAATGTCTACTTTGACTATTGGGTGAGTGGTGCCAATCTAGGATTAAAAAAATTAAGAGGGAAAGTGAAAATATTTTTATACTTTACTTTTTATTTATTACATTTATTTCATCAATGTCACTTAAATTCTTGGATATCTTTTCAGTGACTTGTCTTTTTTTTAAAAATCAAATGCCTTTTTTAGTTGTATCAGTTTCTATAAATTTTGGTGAATGTGAAATTAATTTTTTCTGCTCTTCAATTTTGTTTTTAGGAGATTTGAACTGTTCAATATTAAAATATAAAAAAAATATATGTAAGAATTCCTTCGACTGGAAATAAGATTAAACTGAAAAAGAAGTTTAATGAAACAAGATTATATTTCAAAAGGCAGAAGCGATATAACTTACTATATGTCAACTACGTCTGACAAAAAATAAATAAATAAATTAGTATTAGAAAATTTTTTAAACTGGTAAATAGGCTACTGTTTTTAAAATTTAAGCAATGAATTTAAAACTAGTATTCTAAAAATGATTATGAAAAAAAATCGTCATTTTCAGATAGTCAATAATTTCGTGCAAAATATATTGGGAGTGATTGAACGTTAGTCAAAAATAAAAAGTACTATGATTTTTTTTAAAAAATCATATTTCAATTATTTTTAAAAAATAATTTAAACTAGTAAAAAAACATAAATTCAAAAGAAAATTTTTAAATTGATATCGACCAGATAATTTCATTAAATTGAAAGTAGATAGCCATTTCATCAGGAAAATAACAAACGATAATAATCAAACATAAATAAATAAATAAAAATATTCAGTTGCAACTAAAAACAGGCAATTGAAAAAACACTGATTAATTAAATCATACTTGTCATTTTAAAGTATGTTTTTGTTAAAATAATAAAATAAATTGTCCAGCTATACTTAATATTAAATTATAAGTGACTCACTGTTATTGTTTCGATGGTTTTTGTTTTACTAGATATTGTAGAAGAGCTGACTATTTCACCATCTTCAGCCAAAGGTTCAGGTTCATTACTGAATTGAGGTGGGGGAGGCACAGGGAAATTGACTTTCCTCATCTCTGTAGCAACCAGAGGGACAGAAGTCGTACTGTGCTGAGCATTATTAACGGAACTAGGATCATATTTGAATGCTTCAGTCTTCACGATGGCAGACTAAAAATTAATTTACCACTTTACAATCACAGTCATAATAATAGATAGATCATATAGCTTTAATTTTTTTACAGTAAAACCTCGATTGATCTTTTCTCGTGGGATCATTTATTGCCAACGACAAGCATGGGAAAACGACAAATGCAGGTAAACATAAAATTTTAAATAACGACTTGAAAACTAATAAGTTTACTATAAGATTGTGAGCCCAACACAAAAATTAAATAAAATCATAAATGATGCATTTCAAAAAATTAATGTCTTTAAAATTTAAATCATTGATATTTTCATAACAAAACATAACATTATATGCAGCCTAATTTAAATGAATAATTATGTATAAGTGTACTGTTATCTCTAATCACATTTATTAATCTACCTGAAAAAATATTTACAAATGAAAGAGATGCTAAGTATAAATTATAGTTCTAAGATTTTTAAATAAAATATACAAGAATTTTTATACATAAATGTGATCGATGATTTCTTGAAACTTCTGGACATTGGATTTCCGAATCACGGTTAGCGTGAAATTCTGAATTTTTCGGGAGCACAATCATCTCTTTATAAGTATGAAAAGTATAAATTGAATAAATTACGTACAAAATGTGAAATTACTATACAGTTTCTTAAACTGACAAACCACAAGTTTCAAACATTTTTATCAATTGATGCATTTACATCAAACATGCTATTGAAGCATTAACAGAAACAAGTTCACATTCTCTTCTTCAATAATAGTATCAGGAGTTACGATTTATTTTTTTCACAAAGCGAAAAAACTTAAATATTTTATGCCAGCAAAATTTCTAAAGGCTAGATACGGGAATTCACTACTTTCAAAAATGATCCAAATGGGCATTATTTACATCATAAGAGTAGCATTTGGTGAGAACTCTTAAAAGGAAATGATACATAATGGAAAATGAAAGACATGGGAATGATAGATTGAGGTTCAACTGTACTTGATTGGATTGAATCAAAACACAAAATTATACCTGAACATCATCTAATGTACCAGTCATTACTCTTGTACTTTTTGTAACCTGTTGAGTTACATTCTTTTCTTGATTCATACTTGTTTTAGAGGATTTTGTGTGCACAATTCCTTTGTCAGGAGATTTTGTAACTTCTGTGCCAGATATTTGTTTACTTGAGGTCGTTGTGACTGAACTAGAAGCAGTACTGGATGATTCAGTCACTATGGTTGGTCCTTTCCATCCTTCAGCCTATGGTGGATTATCAATAGATTAGTTCTCCCTTTCACTAAAATGCTAGCTTTTTTTAAATAAATATTATAAGAATTAAATTTCTGATAAGAAAAAGAAAGTATTTAAGTATGCATTACATATTCAGTTCTTTGGCAATCGTTTTGATACTTTTATTAACTAACAACTAATAACAGGCAACTAAAAAAATTCTTTCCTTTTCCATTTTTTGAGAAATTGTTCAAAGTGTAACGTAACACTCACAGCACTAAATATGCCATTAAATTTCCTTTAATATTATATATATATATATATATATATATATATATATATATATTCATATATATTGTGGACTGCAATATAATAATAGTCTATTCAGGAAAATTTCCCCCAAATAAGCACAAATCCAAGTTATAATACTAGTAATAAAGTTTTATTAAACTAACCATTGATTTAAAGTTTCTTCATTAAAGTAGGATTAGCAATAAACAAAATCAAAGTTTACTGAATAATGTATACTAAACAAGTAAATTGTAATGATAAAATCTAGTACTTAAAAATAATCGCATGCAAAAATTAAGAATAAGTAAAAATAAATAACTAATCAACCTCTACTGATGGCTTCGGTTGCTTGATATCACCCTGAGTGGTTGGTTTCTCTTTGTTACTTCTTGGGCTGGAATAGGGAGACCCTTCGAGTTCTAGAACAGCCGTTTCTGAACTAAATGAAACATCTTTAGAGGTATCAGCTGGAAAAGTACTAACTGCACCTTTCAGAGAACGATTTGGAGTAGAAGTTACAAGTCCTTCTGGAATGCCTACATTTTCAGCAGACACATCCCTAGCGTATTCCTTGTCCATTTCTTCTGAAGAACTACTAGAAGTAGATGTATTATCTCCTTCTTTCTTTGACTTTTTTTTCATGATATTGGACAGAGAGAGCTTTGTTTTCTTTGATTTTGAGTCTTTTAGGCTCTCTTTGCTTTTACTTTTACCATCCTTCTCTTTTATCTCTTCTGCGATTTTGCTCTCATTGACTGCGGACGAAGATTCTTGTGGCTCGGGAGATTTCCTTTCTACTTCAGAAACAGCAACTTCTTTCACTTTTTTGTCCAATTTGCTGTCAGATTTATTCTTTTTTTCCAGTTTTTCTTTGGCTTTCTTCTCTTTTTCTTCCTTTTCTTTTAATTTCTTTTCTTCTTTTGCCTTTCGTTTGGCTTCTTCTTTCTCCTCTTTCTCTTTTTGTTTTCTTCTTAGTTCTTCCTCTTTTGCTTCCTTTTCCTTCTGCTTTTTCTCAGCCTCTTTCTTTCTCTTTTCATCATCCTTCAACTTTTTGTCAGTGTCTTTCACAGATTCTTTGGACTTGCTTTTTTTGAATGACAACCTAAGCTTACTCTCTTTTTCTTTCTCCAAAACATCTTTAACTGCTTTTTCTTCATTCTCAGGAGTCAACTGGTCTTCAGCCCCTTCTTTGCTGGAGATTTCTTTGATATTTTCCACAACTATTTCATCAACTTGCAAATCAGCTTCAACTGCAGAATCCCTCTTATTCGGAATGCTTTCACTCGAACTTCTACTCGCTTTCCCTGATTTTTTATCTTTTTCTCTCTTTTTCACCTTATCTTCTTTTTCTGCCTTTTTATCCTTCACTTTCTTTTCCTCAGGTTTTTTAGACTTTTCCTTTTTAAACATGGAAAGCGAAAGTTTCTGCTTTTGATCAGTCTTAGGAATTATCTCCAAGTTTTCTTTATTCCTGATAATGTCTTCATCTTTGGAATCATCCCATTTCAGCGACTCGTCAATGGTCGTGTCGTTCCACTCTGACGAGATGTCCTGAAGCCTGTTATCTTCCACCAGGACTTGCTGCGAAAGAACAACTTCATTCTGGGAGTGATCTTTATCAGCTTCGGGGGGAGCATATGTGAAAGCTAAACCTTTGGCACGCTTACTTCCCGGAGAATTGTCCAGCATCATAGTTTCAGCAGGTCCCGGAGATACATTTCCGAATTTCTGACTATCTTTCTCGTATGAGAATCCATGTTCAGCGGGACTAAAAGGTGTTTTTTGCTCGCTGGTATTAACTTCATAAATATATTCCTTGGTATAAGGAGTTGGTTTGCCAGTGAAAAGTGACGTGGGTCGTTGAGGATCGTGATTAGTGTTTTGAGGTGTCTGCTGATCACTGAATTTATTTTTATCATGAGGGGGAGATGCAGGCAGTTGACTATTAGTCTAAAAATCATAATTCAAATAAAAATGATCATGCAATAGGGACGATGTTTTCATAATCAGGAAGGTGGAAAGGAACATGCAAAGAAAAAAACTCAAATTAGAACCATCAACCAATAAAAATACTACTAACTTAAACGACACAACTAAAGCTCATGCTTAAACTACATCATAAAAAAAAAAATTAATTGCATCTTGAAGCTCACTAAAAGAAAATTGCTTAACATAAAATAAATAGAAATTAGCTTTAATCTGTTAGATCATCAAAGTTCCAATAGGTATATATTTTGACCCAAAAAAATTTTTTAAAAATAAAAAATCGAACAACATAACGACAAATTTTCATATTTATTAAAATATTTTAACATTGTAACTGTTACTTTGGTTTAAAATTGAACAAAAAGACAACTGGTGTTTTAAAAAAGAATTCAATTCCTATTAGAAGAGATAAAGTTTTTCAAGGCATGAAAATAAAATTAAGATACAATTCTATTTAATTAGTAGCAACTTTTGGATACAAAAATTGCTAACTGCCATTATATTTTAATAAATAAATTTCAATCATAATTTAATTTTGTAAAGATGGAATTAAGAACACATAAATTACTTTTTGAAATGAAGATGCTTGAATGAAATGAACATCTACATTAAATTTCATTTTATGTAACCAGTTATTTTCGTTATTATATTATTCCAGCTGTTTTTGTTTCAAAGTGTAAGCTTCAACTATTGTTTCCTAAATGAGTAGCATAGGAAAACAATTGGTTTGCTTTGCAGATACCCAACCAACAGGGGTGAAAGTTTCAAAAATTGTCAAGACTGAAAATTTCAAAATCAGAAGTGGGTGTGTCCCGTCCAATAATTTTAAGTAAACAAAAAATTATATGAATTCTTTTCATAAAAATTGTGAACAAACTTTTCAATAAAAATTAAAATAGACAAAATGCAAATAAGGCTTATAAAAAATCAATATTTATTTTAGAAAACCTACTATTGTTCAGGAGTAAAAACAAAAAATGCAAAGTTATTAGTTATTTCAAGCAAAAATTACCTCAGCTTTTAATTTTTTTCAAACATATAATTTTCTAATAAAATAAAGTGCATTTTAAGGAAAAGAATAATACTTAGCTAAGTTGATACTTTGTTAATAAATAAAAAAAAACAATTTTCAAGCTAAACATAGTTCAATAGTAAAAATAATATTCAACAAAATGTTGATATTTAATAAATGTTAAGTCTATAATGCTTATTAAAATTAAGATATATTGATTAAAAACATATTGCATGTACACAACTATCTTTACAGTATATCTATCAATTTTAATGAATCGGTCATTTGGGACTTTTCCCACTGAATCCGTCTATTGCATAAAATAAAATAAAAAAACGAACTTAGAATTTACTTATAGTAATATTCCGTTTCACTCCGTCTTGTGTTTCTTTTTAAAAAGACGGAAATCCGTCAAAATACGGAAAACTTTCACCCCTGCCAACCAAACAAATTTTGGCAATTTATTTATTACAATAATTAACTCATATTTCTTCACTATGAACAATCTTTTAAATTTTATAACATATAATAAAATATTTATTTAGCAAAACTAAAATTTTAACAAAAAACTACTAGAGTAAGATAGAAAACCTCTTTATTCCCGCCTGAATGGCACAAGCTTAAAAAGAAGGAAACTAGATAAATCATTTTGCTGAGATGGTTATTCCTTTTATTCTATTCAAATACACAGTAAGATTTTTTTTTTTTTTAATAGACTTAAAATAATAACAAAAAGATACTACAAACCTCTTCCACGACAGCTTTTTTATAAGGCTCTTGAGTTAAAGTTTTCAGTTCTGTCCTCTCTGGCTTTTCCGGAACTTCAGGTGGTATAGGAGATTTTCCTCTAGGTTTCGGCAAATCCATTGGTAACATTACGGCAACACCTCCAATAGGTTTCTTAAAGAAACAAAGTTAAATTAAGAAATTACATGATTATACTATTAATAAACATCAAACTTACAAAAACTTGATGAGCTGAGAATATGAAGATTTTAAGTGGCATTCAATGGGATCTGGGTCAATTAGCTTTAATCTTATACACTGTGTATAATAATAAATACTCAGTATACTTCCTCAGAGATTTTGTCCAGACATTTTGTGACAGGTCCGTTTTCATAAAATCGTGAAAATTTACTTATAATCTGTACACATGTAAAATATAGACCTGATTTTTGTTAAAAAAAATTATAGAAACTAGTGGTTGTTTCAAACCTTTTGTAAAAAGTCTGTATTTGTGAAAACTCTACTCATAATTTTCTGAATGAATAAAAATATGGTTTTGTTCTTAGAGTAAAGAAATAAAACAAAACAAAAACAAAAAACACCTTTCAAGGAGTTTTTGTTTTAAAAATTATAAATTAGAGCTGTTTTTAGTAGTTCTTTTTTAAAGGAACGGCGATGCATTATTTTGTGAAGAGTTCTTTGTCACAATGAAAACTTTTGTAAAGCGGCCATAAATGGACTCAAATTTCTCCTTATCCTTTCACATTTACAAGCTTTAAACTGGAAATATTTATAAATCATCACTAATATTAATTTTAACTGTTTGTGTAGTAACTTTTAACATTTTAATTTGCTGCAGAATTTCTTCTTCTTTTTTTTTTTTTCAAGTGCCAAGTCAGTGTTAGTTGCTGAATGCATATGAGAAAAAAATATTTTTTGGAATCAATTTATTAAGCTTAGGTGTGCTGCTAAAAAGTCAGATAAGGAGTGCTGGGGCAGCTGTTCCAAACAGCCAGTGTTTTTTTTACAAGCATTCTATCGTCAGACTAGCGTCACAAACGGGCAAATGTCTCAACAATTGTAGACAGTACCTTTTTCTTTTTATTAAACTCTGACTCAGTATTTATTTTTTTGTACCAAATATATAAATTTAGAGTTAGACAAACTAGTTTAAATGAAAATTGTGATGTCATATCAACATACCCTGCTTTTTCTTTCCACTTCTACTTCTTTAATCTTTTCGGATCGGGAACTTTCTTCTGGAGTGTTGGTGAGGGATGAAGCAGTCTCGTCTATCTTCTCATCGCTGGGGTAGCCTCTGCTGCTCGGAGGACCTGAAAGAGTGTGGCGCTTGCTTTCGTCTGGTCTTTGTGTAGGAGAGGGGCGCTCTCTAGAGTAGCCTGGGGCTGGGAAGGCACACATAGACACAGTTCAAAGAGGGAAAGGATAGGGCAACAGCAAAGCAGGTAAGTAAACACACAAAAACATGCATATCAATTCTAGCAGAGAGGCTAACATTAAATTGCTTATAAAAGATAATATGTTTTAAAGAAATGTATTCTGCCAACAGCCAAATGCCTACAATTATGATATTTTTGAAGAATTATATTTTTTAAATTACAAACAGGCAAATTTTATTAGCTTGCATACATCCATTATTATGCATCTACTTAATAGAACTCAAAATTACTATTAAATACATATTTAATCTAAACAGTCTGGGTCTTTTTAACAATATAAATAGCTCAACAGGTTTATTACATGACCAAAGCAATTATTTGTTGTTTTAACTCAGTATAGTTTAAGTGTTAGAGTAACATCATAAATATAAAGATTTAGAACAAATGACTAAATAAAATATTCTAACTTGAATTAATAAATGCTCAAAGACTATTAAAAATATACATTCATTGTCAATACTGTATCAATACTAAATTCGAGAGTCAATACTGTATTATAGATTTCACCCTACCCCCTATTCTTTTTTTTCCTTATAGATCATGAAGTATTTTAAAAAGTACAAAATTTTAAATTCTATTACAATAATAAATTTTAAATAAAATTAATATTTTATTATTTGTTTTAGGATAACCTAATTACAAAATAATACCTATTTAATAATAAAATAGATTAACAAAGTTAATTTAAAGATCATTAACAACATTTTCTTTATTTATAAAATTTCTGGTTTTAATAGGTCAGGTAAATTAATTTAGATATTTCATGTTCACGTTAAAAAAACTACTTTCAAGTCAATGTAATATGTATATAAAATATTATTTGGAATGCATAGATGCAAGAAAAGCTCAAAGCAAATATACCAAACAATACTTTGAGAAAGAATAGATCAGAGAAAAACAGCAACAATACTTTAAAAGCTGAACTTTAACACTTAGAACGTAGCATGCTTTTGCCAAAAAAACAAAAGGGTAAGGGATATTTAATTGTTCTATTCTTCTGTTGTCTAAATTTCAGAATTAAATGGTTTTATATATATAATTTAATTACATGAGGGATTTGATTGGCACAAGGTCCAAATAAAACCCAATATGCCAAACTAAATGTTGTTTTAAATTGATGCTGGCAACTTTAACAATACTGCATTAATATTAGTAATTATTAATTTTTTAGGTAAAATGATATGGTATACTAACTGAGAACCTCAGTAATGTGGAATACCTCTTTCTATTAGAATTATAAAAAAAAATAATTTTTGCTATGGATAATTTATGTACAAGTTTGCAAAGAATTTGTTCATGTGCTTTTATTAATTATTAATGGCATATTAATTTAATTTAAAATTGATTGAGAAGCTAAATAATAATCTAATGTCACTTTGGCATAAAATTTTGAAAGATATTCTTTGATGAAATAAATAAAATACTTTTTTTCTAAATTATCATTTTGAAATATTTTATTTTTCATATCCTTAGATTTAAAGATGTTTTATTTGAAATACTACTTTTTTTCACATATATTGCTTACTTCAAAACTAAACATTTAGTGTTTCACTTACAATTATTGTACATCGTACTAAAGCCAAGGGTAAGTAATAAGGAGAATGTTAAGAGCTAAACATGTTACAGCCACTCTAAAGAGAATCATATATATACTTGGGACATTCAGTATGGAAACCAGCCTGATCCTTTCTGTCAGAAATTTTAAAAGAGATATCTCATCTACAAACTAAAATGCTACTTTTGATCAGGAAAAGATACAAAATGAGAAGTTTATGATTCTGTTGAAACAAAAATATTATCACAAATAGTATATTTATTAAAACCAAGACACTTTTCTGTGCAATACCAGCTTATTAATTGGCAATATTAATTGGCAAGGAGGTAAAATAGAGGCATAGGTTTACAGATTTGTGACATCTCTTTTTTACTGTCTCTGTCACATAACCCTTGCATCTCATGGCACTGAAATCCATCTATACTTTAGTTCCGTTTAATTTAGTAATCAAATTATACAAATACCTCTTCAAAACAATATAAAAGCTTTTAAAAGTTGAATTCTGACAGAATTTTAATTCATTCTATCTTTTATGATATATGTCATAGAATTATTAAAAAAGGGTTATAGTTTCATAGTCTTACTGGAATCCTAGACTTGACCACATATTTCGATAAATAGGGAAAACATCCGCTCTTGAAAAAGTAACAACTATACTATATGACGCTGCAAGAGCATTGGATTAGATTGGACCACTAAGAATGGCGCATTTAATGCTGGCATGACTTTAACCATTCAAAAGGGAGATAAAGAATTTTTTTTTTTTTACTTTTGTTTTGCTTTAGAAGAAAATCATCAGCAAAAAACAATATTTACTATTCTTTCATAATCAGTTTCTTAAAATGCAAACAGAAAGACTTATGTTTTTAGATATCATTTTTAAGGATAATGGTTTTTTCTTAACATGCTACAGAGTGTAGGTATAACCTGTGCTTGTTTGACATAGAATTTGACAAGCACCACTAATCTGATCAACGGTAACTAAGAAAAGAAACAGAGAGAAACTGGCAGATATAGATAAGGGTGCCGATAAGAAGCAGCAAACCTTTTCATTATTTCCTCTGTCAATTCTCGTCGAAGAACGTGTAGGTTTTTAATAATATACTATTTACGATATTAAAGCTGCTATTACTTAATCAGAATCATATCCCAAAAGATTGTCGTAAAAAAGTCAATCAAGCTGATTTCAATAATAAATATCTCAATTAAAGCATTTATCATTTCAGTTACTATCTTTATATTACACAAGTAGAGTTGCATAACCTGTGGTCCTGAAATGATTTTATTGAGGAAAGCAGTAGGTTGGGTAGCGTTCAAAGTGAAGTTTAATGGTACAAGGAGCATTTCCAAATTTAAAAAAAAGCATATTTACTCTTTTTTTTTTTTTTTTTGTACCATAATTTTTATCCACTTTATTGCTACTAATAAATTGACATATTTTTTAGACAAATTGATGTCTTTTTTTCACACAAAGTAGTGTTTAAATTATTAATTAACACCCCGTGGCAGAATCATGGTGAAACGGCGACATTGTCGCAGAACATTACAGAGATCTTTTTCTTATATTTGGGAAGTAAGTAAAGTTTTTTTTTTTCAGATTTATATATATATATTAGAATTTTTTATTTCCCTTTCTGTAGAATTATTTTCAAAAACTGCCTCTCTCACATATTGGAGGTAGAAGGAATGCCCAGGATTTTTTCTTTTTTTACTTTCTTTGAGAATAAAAATTTTTGCAATGCCTGGCTTTAGCTAAAATTTCAGATTGATATTATAAAAAGTAATTTCCAAATCACAAAAATTTTAAGTTAACTATAGAAATATTTTTTAGAACAGGAGAATATCACCAATATTAGAATATGTATTTTTTCTATGTAGACTAAAAAAAAAATCTTATATTTATATTTAAAAATTTTTTATATTGTTCTATTCTATACATGAAGGCTTTTTTTTTTTTTTTTTAAATGTCTTTAAGAGAGGTATTAAGTTACTAGAGAAGATTGTCACAGAAAGCTTGAAAAAATTCTGCCACAGGGATTAACACAAGAATGCCTTATAATGACATAAGCTTTGAAAACCTCCGACTCTTTCAAAAAAAGGTTTTGCAACCCTAACACAACATAATTTAATTAACTTAAATAAAATGCAAATTATAAAATTTTAAACAATTTTATTTAAATATATTTTTTACAAAAATATATTTAATATCAATCCAACAGTATATCCAAAAATATATCCAACAATGATTTAAGAAACTAGAATAATTTAACACTCAACATATAACTTTACAAATCTTATAAACTTCATTTACATATAAAACCTATTTTCAAGAATAAACAATTTAGAAGGTCATATCATAAATAGAACACCACATACCGCCATCCATGCTCCTAGAGGCAAAGCGTTTGTTGCTTAGGGTTCGTTCAAAGTGTGGTGGCGGTCGCTCAATCAATGCACTCGCTTGTCTTGTTTGATATTGAGTCCTACCAGAATATCGGAATTTAGAACCAAACCTAGGCAAAAATAGCTTTGGCTTAGGGGGCACTTCAGGTGTCTTCAACCTATTGGAAATATTTCACAATCAAACAAACAAGTAAACTTTGAATATTTTAGAGCAAATATTAAATTTAATTCTAACTAGTCATATTTAATGATTGTTAAAAAGTAATAAAGTAACAATATAGTACAAAAAAAGATCATTGTTTTTAAGTATGCCTGGTGGAAAAAAAGCAAAAAAACAATTTAACGTAAAACAATTTAATAAACAGGATAAGATAACAATGTAAGAAAACTCAAATGTACCATTTTAAACAATTTTTTAAAAAATAATATTTGTAAGGTTATAACTAAAAAAGTAATTAAAAAAAAAATTTTTTTAAAAAAAGGGCAAAATATAATTTTAAATAAATGTTATATTATTAACAACGACATAGGAAAATCGTTATAAATCATTAAATAATAGAGGTTTGCAAGCGAAAATTCGAACTGTTATTTCATATTTGAAATTTGTTTCTATTTGCTAAGTTCAATACTACTGTCTAAACATGACATAGAGAAAATTATTCTACAAATGAGAGCAAATAAATATGTATACCATGATCAACTAAAAATCCCTGTATAATAGATATTTTACCTCTTGGAACACGAGCCATTCTTGAGTCCCTAACAACTTGTTCATTGACTCATTCGTACTAAATATTAATTTCTACACACGATCTTCATCTTAGAACAATACCAATCAAGACCAAAATTTATAGCAAGGGTCATATAAACTTTTAATCAGAAACAATTAAGGCATTCCTTAAATTTCAACTAGTGTGTCAAATAAAAGATACTAAATGCTGAAGGGGTAAAAAAGAAAATTTAATATATTTGATGAGACCTAAACGTAAATCAGACCAAAATGCTATTATCAAACAAAGTTTGATTGTCTTTTTAATCCCCTAGTTATGCTCACTTTTAGTAAAAAATTTTACTCCAATCACTGCTCAAAGAGAATAATAAAAACACAAGCTGAAGTTGCAGTGTGACAGCAAACACTAACATCAGTTTCAAAATCTTAAATAAAATTGCATAATGTATGACTCAGAGTTCTCCCTCAGAATAAAAAAAAAAAAGGCAGGGAGCCTACTCGCAGAAAAGGATACTTTGAGTTATGCAAGGAAAAAACATCTACATCAAAATTTATCAAACTATGTAATATCATGTAATAGCTGAATTCGAATCATCAAAATTTATCAAACTAATTTACCCTTTTATACTATTTTATGTGTAGATTTCACAAAGTAATTCTCAGTCATTATCAAAATAACAGAAAAAGTTAAAACTTTTAAAAAATAATTAAAGACAATCTCTGTGGATACATTTTCTTCAAAAAACAAAAAGTAAATTAAAAAAAGGGATTAATTGGCAAACAACTTTAGCTATTTATATATTTTAAACTGAAAATTATGAGAAAGTAAACATTTAAAGGTGTATTTTCAAATTAAAAGGTATTTATTAAAAATAATTAATGGTAAAACTCAAAAAAATTCATTAATACACCCCTCTCCCAAATAAAAGATGTGAATATCTCTGAGGCTGAATCTCATATGAATTTCAATTATATATAACAAGGCAACATAAGAAAAATCTTGAATTATGAATTGAATTGAAATTAAAATTTGAAGTTAAATAATTATCCATAACTAAATAAATCAGAAATGGACTTCTCATTAAAACAGTAATTAAGAAAACAATCTTTTCCTGAAAAAATATAATAAAAGGCAGTGTTTTTAAAAGATGACAGCTTATTTTTACAAAAAGGGCAAGGGGGTGCATTTATAGGGATCAAAGAGCATGCGGGCTGCCCTTCTATAAAGAATAAGGGAAATAGATCACTGTTAGAGCAGGTGATATGTAAAGTAGGTTTAAAATTAGTTTCTACTTAATTTTGTGGCTTTATTTTGTCTTCTGCAGTAATATTTTTTAAAATGAAGTTATTAGTTAAGAATATTAAATTAAAAACACAATTTAATTATTATTATTCATTGAACTGAAAAGATAGCTCGGTTATCAACCATTTTTCTGCTTTGGGTCGATGGGCATGCAGTTGGGAAAAATACTCAATAATCTGATGATATTGCTTAGATGTATTTACTATGCATTACTTCTGATTTATACAAACATTTCAGTTAAACATTTGAAGCAATTTACAAGCTTTTAAACTATATTTTACAAAACATGAACTGTATTCTGACCTGAAAAATGTGTGATGCTCCACGCAAACTTTCCATAACCTTTTTGCTGCTTTGTGGTTTTGAAGCTTAAAACCAATTGTACTTTCAAACTGCTCAAACTGTAAGAATAAAAAGTAAGTAAATAGTAATACATTAAGAATTAAAAAAGTCAAATGATAAGTAACATAATTATGCACATTAAAATGTAGAAAAATGAGAAATTACTTTAGCTACCATTATTTTTATATAGATAACTATTAGACAGACTATTTTTTTTTAAAGGAAACAATTTTATCTACACAAAAGATATGTTACGGAAATAACAATATATGTATCATGCATTTTCTAGGAAATTTATTATCAGGTGTGAAACTTTATCTTGCACAATATAAGCAGACTAAATGATATACAGTTAAAATAAATTACAGTGGCAATTCAAAATAGCAGATAACATTGCGGTCATAACGAGCTTGATGCAAAGTAAATATCTATATTTAATGGCAACAAAAAGACTAAAAATATAAATAAACACGTTAAACTTTTTCTAGGGATGAGTTCAGTAAAAAACAAAAAAAAGCAGAAAACAGTAATCAAAAACTTGGAAAGGGTGTAAAGGTGCAACAATATGCTTATTAAATTAAAATATTTTTAAAGACTTTAACTGATTTAAAACTCTTGTCATAATAATAGATAAAATTTAAAGTGTTAAATTAAGTGAAAATCAATTACTCACTTCTCCAGGTCGTATTTTTATATAAAAATTGTTTCTCTTGTATGATATCTTCAGGATTTTTGGCCATGCAAACCTATTTATACGAAGACGGTCTCTATAAACTAGTAAACCTGATGC
The DNA here is from genome assembly GCA_949128135.1 of Parasteatoda lunata. Classification (NCBI taxonomy): domain Eukaryota; kingdom Metazoa; phylum Arthropoda; class Arachnida; order Araneae; family Theridiidae; genus Parasteatoda; species Parasteatoda lunata. Next base: position 114,088,413 of record OX421971.1, on the reverse strand, counting down.
AGAAACACCAAGCATGATATCAATGCCTTCAGAATCCTTTGCTTGGTGTAAATCTACTCCATACATGGCTAATTTCTTAGCATTTTCTAAATAATGCAATTCTGCTTCAGCAGGAGTTTGACCCCTGTAAAATAAAATAAAAAATGTTAAGTCATTTAGTATAAATGAAGAATTACATAGTGAAATTGAGAGCAAATGAAATATTTCTGCTCTATTTTGCAGATTTTTTAATTTTAATAGGGCTTGAACCTGTATTTTTTTAAAAGCTTTTAAAAACAGTTAGAGTTTCAGTTTAATAATTAAAATTGTTATTGACACACTGTAAATGGAAGAGTGAGATCACAGTCTCTAGTAAAGAATGAACGTTGAACCTAACTTTAAACTCAGTAACAAAACAAAAAAATTTATCGTCTTATTAAATACTAATAATCTGTAAAAGGGATATTTTTCCTTTTAAACCGATAAACAAGACCATAATATGAACAAAATTAATTTTCTTCCACACTAATAATTTTTAAAATTTAATAGTAAGGTTAAAAAATAAATATTTCATTTATTACACTATTCATCCTACAATAATAACGATAAAAATGAATAACTTACTTATGTTGTTTATGTAATTCCACTACTTTTTCCTCAAGTTCTGGTGTTTGGTTAGGAGCAAAATGGAACTCTGATAAATAATTATTCACATGTTCATCTGGATCATAATCACCTAATTCAGACTGCACTAAATAAGAGCCTAAGAGAGCATGTGTTACAAAAGAACAGGGTAACCTATATAATAATAAAACAAATAATCAGTATCACTGTCAAAACACTATAACTTCATAAAATAATAAAAAATTATTTACTTTCCACAAAGTATATCATTTCTTATTTGTAGGCACAACATATACCTGCAAAATAATAATAAAATGAATTTTAAAAAAATAATATCCATTTGATGGATCAAAAATGTATCATTACAAACTTGACATCCAAGCAGTTTAAAAATTTGGTAATTCTTTTAACAAATTAAGATGCAAATAAATATGTAAGAGTCCTCTAGACTTACAACCTCACATTTATATTAATTTTATTACATTTATTTTTTTACATTTATTTTATTCTTTTTTTTTTTATTAAGTTTTGTTTTATTGCTTTTAATAAACTTTTTAGGTGATAGCTCTTTACAATACATTTCTTTTTTATGGGTATAGGAAGAAATATAAGTCACACTTGGTAGAAATAGCATAATAAAATCCCTTAAAAAACCTCTGGCAGTTAGTAGTTTTGAATAAATAGCTTAATATTTTACATGAACTATCCATTTAAATATTTTAAAAACTTAACAACTCGTATAAACTAATTTATAAAGTATAAAAATAATATTTTTCAAAAATGTTGAGTTCAAAATTATATTACTATTCTTTCCCAGCCAGATTAGTCAATCACTTTGTGCTTAATATGTTTTCATAGATATTGCCGATTAAAGTAAATACCAATTTAAAAGAAATATCATTACTAAAAATTGAATAAAATGATTAAAATTATTTATACAATTAAAAGCATATTTATTTGTACAAAAATGATTAAAATCATCTATTCAAAGATAAGCATATATTTAACATAATTTTAAAATTTTAAGTAGCAAAACCTAGATGTAGATGTAAAGAAATGAGATTAATTACCAGAAAGAATTACAGTTCGTTACATAATTTAATATTTCACACAATTTAAAATTAAGACAAAGATATTTACTTTCTTAATTATGCATGTTAGTTGTTATAAATTACAATTTCTTAAAATATTGGCACACAAGAATACAGCAGATTAAAAAACTCGACATTTTCAACATCTTAAATTTTATATTGTACTTACAAACTTACTAGCTACAGAAACAATAAATAATATTCCTATGAGGTCATTGAGTCTGCCTTAAATACTGTGTAAGACAACGGACTCTTTTGGAATGAATGATAAATACATTTCCTTAAATAAATTACAATAGAAAAACATAACACAAAGAAAGTTAAATCATAAAAGTATAGGAATTTATGAGGATTATTCTAAAAGTTTGAATCATTGTAGCTAAATAAGGAAGATCAGTTTAAAATGTTTCAAACAATTTATGAGCCCTCAGACTGAGTAAAGTAATGCTTGATCTTAACTAAACTTAGAAGAGCAACATAGAATAAATAACATGGTCTTCTGATGTGTGGTGCACGATAATGCCAGACTTCATTCTGCCATTCACACCTAAAATCTGAATAGATATTTTGAAGGGGAACAGATTGACCACCCACCACACAGTCCAGACTCACGCATAGCGATTTCTATTTATGCGATTTAAGATCGCATACAGTGCTTCATATTTTCACGATTTTACATCAAATATTGCGTTTCGTAATCACGCGATTTAAAAGCCACTTTAATGATTCATGTTTAAGTGACTTAAAAACTACACATCGTAATTCGAATTTTCACGATTTTAAAATGAGATTCGTATTCAGACAATGTCAAAATCAAACCTTGAGATTCATATCAATATGATTTTAAAATTAAACATTGAGATACATTAGATAACATTTTTGGACTTCTATTTTCAGCTTTTTTGGCAATTTACTAAACTCATCCCTGTGGTATGAATCAATATAGTTTTATAAAAATTAACCTTTTTTTAAAAAAATCTGATTTTCAAACAAATTTCGCCAAAAAGAGGTGACCCAACAAAGAGGAAACCAGTTACAAGAGTTAATCAATGTGTGCAGAAAGTTTATTTATTGAAATTTTGTGTTCGCTGAGTGTTTCATCATTTTATCTAATTCTGTTAATAAGTAAGAAAATCTTAGCTTTACCTAGTTATATCTTCTTGTAGTTGAGCAGGGTCTGGAGGATAAAACTTTACTTCAAAAGAAAATACCCAAGGAAGATCTACAAAAAATTTATAAAAGTTCAAAAACACCTTTCTCCACTTTGTTGTTAATATAGCATAAAAATAAATTAAACTATTAAAAACACAAAAATAATAATCAGAACTAAATAGAATTTTAAAACAAAGAAAATAAATTCCAAAAAAAAAACTATATCACAAAAATACATTAATTCAGAAAGAAGACAACATACTTTTCATTTGTTTGCTTATTCGTTTGTCAAAATTAATCCAATTCTAGAATAGAGAAAAAATGGCACATATTTAGAATGCAATATTATTTGGAAAACCATAACTAAAAAATTAAAGCAACTTACCCTTGCGTCTTCGTTGTCTCGAAAAGTTAAGCCAAAATAATCTTTTTCCATGATGTTCAATTGGTCACATATTTTATCAAATAAGTAACCTCCCTTGCTGGCTCTCTAAAATATAAAATATGCAAACTAATTCAGAAAGTGTTAATTTTGTTCACATATTTTATCAAATAAGTAACCTGCCTTCCTGGCTCTCTAAAATATAAAAATATGCAAACTAATTCATTTTGAATTCAAGCAAATTTTATTAAACAATATCTGAGGAAATTTTTGGTTAATCTCTATTTATTACAGTTAAAATATCTTAGTGTGGACAAGGTACGGGGCTAATGTGGACAATTTTGATAAATTATTAAGTAGTCATTTATTATAACTCAAAAAGGAAAATTGAAATTAATTTCAATCTAAGCCTTATCAGAGAATAATTATTAACATACATTAATTAATAATTGAGCATTTCCCTATACTAAGAAAGACATTTTGAACACAAATCAATACAGTTAAAATCCAATTTGGTTTGTTTGATATACATTTCAGATATGTTACCCAAACAGAATGAAAAATATTGAATTGGGGAAGATATGCCTATTTGTCAGCGTATTTTAAGATATAAATGCAGGATTATACAAAAATATATGGAAAGCATTGCTAAAAAAAATATTGTATTCAATTAAAATATTAAAAAATCACATGTCTGATATTTTATTTTTTTTTTTAATTTTATGAAAAAAATCGAAACGTCAACTTTGTTATGTATAACAATATATATGTATGTCATGCATAATAATATGTATGCCATGTATAATGAGATACAATCTTGGTAGTTCTATCATTAACTGGGGATCAAAGTTTAGTAACTATTTCTTCTTTGTTCTTTCAAGTTTCTTTGAGAAACTTTTTTTTCCTTAAAAAAAGTGAAAGATTTATGATTAGAAGAACTATATTCATCTCTTTTTCTTAAGAATTGAATATCATAATCTCCAAATCAATAAACAGCCTCCACTCTACCAACGTAACATACAACACTATTTATTTCTTTAAAAAAATTTTAAAAATAAAAAACTTGGCAAGCACTAAGTTATCTCTCAATGAGTAAAGAGTTTCAATATTCATATCTGCCTGATATCATTGCAGTTTAAAAATGAAAAAAAAATTAAAGTTGCTAACTTAAAGTATGTTCACACTAGCCTTACCACCATGTGACTTCACTAGCCCCATGAAATCATATGTTTGCTTATGCTAATGCTCATTAATTGAAATAATACACAGCAAAAGTTGATATTAAAATAGATGGCAACAATATCATAGAAAGAGTATCATTGCTTTTATAACATATAACCTAAAAATGAAATACTGAAAATAAAATATGTTACTAAAAAAGTAAAGAGAAAATTTAAAAGATTCTTTTGCATCTTAAAATACTTCTTTTACAAATTTCTACTAAAGTATTCACAGTGTGATCTGCACATGGAAGAGTACACCAATGTAGCCAATTTATAATGTCCCACAAAGATTTGACCAATAAATAAAAAAGTTATTCAAGATGTGCATTTTAGCCATCTATACATAAAATGTATTTTACAATAGGTAAATTAATTTTGAATCAAAATTTGCTTATTTAATTTTAATTATCAAATAGAACAATAAATAGTCATAAAATAGTATACAATATTTCTACATACATCGATTTCTGTTTCATAGTCAGTTCCATCTAGCAATCGAACCTTACTAACTCCCGGTTTGCCTTTACTGGATTGAGACATACGCCTGCCTTTAGGTGAGCTTTGAGAAGAGCTAGTTTCGTTATCTTGAGCATTCTTTTTCTCATCCGAAGAGGTTTTTTTCTCTTCATCGCCCTTCTCCTCGGCCATTACTAAGAGAAACTGGAAAAAAAGGACAAATTTTCTGTTAAAAAACCAATAAATTGAAATAAACTAAAAATAAGAAATTACAAATAAATGCTGCAATCAATTCATATAAAGTAAAGATATATAAGAATATCACTCCTAATCATATATTAGTGAACAAGATAGTAACAGGCCGTGGTAGCCAAGTGGTTAGAAAATTGGACACCTGTTCGGACACCTCTGCGAAGACCCATCGAATGCATGCGATATAAGTACTCGTAAAATCTGAGAAATCAAAAGTTCTATGGCCGGTTGCTGAGCAATACCATGGATACAGAGATCTGGAGAAAATTTCCTTCCCTTTCTTGTTGAAACAATGGAAGTGCCCTCCCGAATGAGTGGGGCTGACATCTGCCTGGGAGGTTTTGAGCTAAGACTTAATTTCACCTTTGTGGTGCTCTCTTGGCAAACGAAAAGCGCACCTTCCTGACTTGGTTCGAGAAGGCCAATGGCTGGCGAATTTGGCTTGTCCAAGTGTCATAAGAAACAACAACAGATAGTAATCAAGGCGGTAGGGGGTAGATCTTAATAACTATGTATAATAAATGCTAAAGTTGTGCCAGTATAACATCACTGTTCTCATTATAAAATTTTTAAAAAGACTACTTTCATACTTAACAAAAATAATTAGAAGAAAACACTATTATTGAAACTGAAATAAACAATCAATTTAGATCTTGTTTTCTATATATCTTTTTAAACAATCACTCTTATTTTTCTTGTCACAGAGTATTAATAAAAAGGCTTTGAACAACAAATTTAATATATTATTAGCACCTTCGAAATAGTGAGTAAGAACACAGGCTCTTGTGTAATATTAGTACGAGTCCCCTGCAAAGTATTTGAATTAAGATGATGATTTGCTTATTTTTGTTGATAAGGGGCTGTGGTCCCGCAGCACCAGACATTGCTCATATGAAATTGGTTTTGAAGTAATTAGAAACTTTGTATTAAATATTGATGCGATATAAATTTTACGGCTAAAATACTGAAATCAGTTATCCAGCAGATCATCTAGGTAACATGCAGATTTACAAAGGATAATCTGTTACTGTTAAAAATTGTTTTATTTCTCAACTTACCTAGATGATTTGTATGTTATCTACTTGGCACAGGTTAATGTGAAAATTAATAAGATCTTTGTTGGCTTAACAGCAACGTTTCTTTTACTCAAATCGATATAGTTATTTATTTTTCGAAATATTAATAATCAAGTTAATACAATCAAATAAGCAACAGATTAGTTGATAGAAGAATCACCAATCAGTTGGAAAAAAATAATACAACGATTTAAACTATAATAATCAAAAAAAATTATCATTATCTTAATTATTTATTTTTCAAGATCCAAAATTTGAATCAAGTTAAAACAATCAACAAGTTAGTTGAATGAATGAGAGTAACAAATTTCGGAAATTTAATGACACAGACGCCATTAATGTGTACAATAATTAGGTGACACAGACGCCATTAATGTGTACCAGGGGTCTGTCCAGACATTTTGTGAAAGGTCCGGTTTTTGTAAAATTTTGAAAAGATTACTCATAATTTGTGAATATAAAATAAGCGTTAAGTCACATTCTTTCAACCAGGGTCCTGCTTTTATGAATTTGTGCAAATAGGGCCAAATTCATAAAAGCAAAAAACATTATTGCAAAAAACTCTTTCAAGGAGTTTTTAAATTGTAAATAGATACAAGATTATGCTCAGCACTGTAAAATTATAATTTTAAAAAAATTAAGTTTTCAAAAATTAACACCAATTGCTGCTTCAAAATTAGAGATGCAACATCAACATACAAATATTTGGTACTTAGCCTATACTGCTAAACCAGTGTTTTCATTACAGAAAAAAAATGGGTGAGAATTTCTCACCCTTTCTCAAAAACAGGGTGAGATTTCAAATAATTCTGTAAGATTTCTAAAAATTTAAAAAAAATAATAATTAAAAAAAAACACGAAGACTTGGAAAAAAAAATATTTATTTAATTATAAAACATTTTTAACATCTTCTAATTTTTAAAGCATTAAATATTTTTGCTGCATCATCATATGGAAAATGTTCTATATCTACTTTTTCATCAGCTATTGTCATTAGGTTGCTCAAATGCTCATCAGTCAATCTGTTACGATATTTTGTCTTAATCCGGTTTTGGGTGATAAATTACCTTGCAAGAGATGCTGAATTATTCGAAAACACTAATTAAATTTGTGCACACACTTTCCTATCCTCTACATCAGCCAGCATAGGCTTTTAAATTATTTCTGCTATACTAGCATGAAGTTCATACTTCATGCTAGTATTTGATCCATATCCATTAAATATCCGTATTTGTTTCGTTTTTACCGTTTCTACATTTGTCTTAACAATGTATTTGTCCATCTTACATTCAGGCACAAAAAATTTAAACGTTTTACATTACAGTGAACACGTGGTTGCAGAAAAATGTGTTCTGAAAGGGGTTTGAGGGGGTGTTCTAGTTCTGAACAATACTGGTAAATAGAGAAGCTAGATAACAAGGACCGATATTGAAAATAATGAAAGATCAAAGAAAAACGAAGCGAATTTCATTAGAAATGCGGAAGACGAAATTTTTTTTCCAAAATTCGCGAGATTCACGCCATTTTGAAATTCATTAATAGGGTGCGCGAACTTCTCGCGCTAATAATTTTTTAATGCGAGGAAAGAAAAAAATATGCGAGATTCTCGCGCTGTAGTGAAAACACTGGGCCGAACTCAGAATATTCATTTCGGACGAATAAAGGAAGAAGCGTTTGCCGAAGACAAAACTTAATTCGTCTTTCTTGTTTTTCGCCACTGAGACAAAACAATAATGAAGATAAACAAATTTGTGAAGGGTCCGATTAAAAGAAAAATCATTTTGTGAAGGGTCCGTTTGTATGAAAAGATATTTTGTATTCTTCTAAACAGACCCCTGTGTGACACAGACGCCATTAATGTGTACAATAATTAGGTAAAACAAGTCTTCAATTCCTCACTTTAACAGATCAGATCCTAATTAATCTTCAGATTAGCTAAGTAACACAGTGAGCAAACTCTCTAAGTAACACAGTGAGCAGTAACTCTACAGTGAGCAAATAAATAAACGGACCATCCTGAATAACTTTTGAACTATTGATCGGATCTTCACGTTCCGGAGGACTCAATCTTAATGGTTCGAGGGGTGACCTCAAATATGCTAATTGATTAGTGCAAATGATATTTTAAGTTACGAAATCGCACAAAAACGTACTTCATTTTTTGACGGATTCCGATTTTAGATCTTCTATATTTCAGAGGTCAGAAATCCGAATCCGTTGGGGGGGGGATACATGTTTATTTAGAAAAAGTACGTTTTAGTGTTTGATTTCGTAACTTAACCGTAACACTTATTTGGCCATCCTCTCCAAACATTAAGATTAGAGTCCTAGAATGTGAAAATCCAATCAATAGGTCAAAGTCCGTTATTTTTTTATTTTTTAAATTTTTTTTAAATTTTATTTATTTATTTTTGTGCACTGTACGTATAAATTAACAGCGGAAACATAAAATACTAATAAAACATTCGATTTTTGCTTCTTCAAATATTTTTCTATAAAAAAAAAAAAAGTTTGCTTTTTAAAAATGTTAAAAAAGGTGAGGTCATACGTTTCTTAGAACAAAATCCAGTTTTAACAAAATATGGAATTTAAAAAAGAAGCCAATCTTTTTTTCTGTATCATAGTATTCTTTGTATCATTCTTTTTTAAAAAATTTTTTATTTCTATGTACATTCTCAATTGCAAATGAAAAGCGATGAAATGAGGATGTCTTTTAGAGCACAACAGATACTTTTCAAGCGCGCCAAGATCGATAAACTTCAGACAGACCATCACAGAATTTCCGTCCACTGGCATAATCTAATGTTGGCGAAAAATCGATTTTTCTCAAAAAAAGCGATAATTGCATAGAGCACTAATAGATTAAATCAGGGGGGGGGGGGAAAGAACTATCTTTCACAAAAAAAAAAAAAAAAAAAATTCTGTGATGAGAATATCTTAACTTCAATATCAGCACCGATAAAAATCTCAGCTTAAAATAATGATTCATCCGATAACAAAATTAGATAGAAAAAAAAAGGAGAGATTTCGAGCAGATCTGTTTTTAAAGCAGTCAATATAAGTTGGGCATTTCATGTTTAAAGCGAGTCAAGGTTGATTTTATTTTAATAGATTATGCAGGCATGAAAGAAACAACAATTTAATTTTCATGCGTTGAGACGTGAAGAAATCGCTTTAAATAGGAAGATTACGTCGTCTCTTCCTATGAGTGGGTTGTTAAACAAAAGCTACCTATTCAATTTCAAATGGTGGAATAAAAAAAATAAAAGCGAGGAAATGTAAGGAAAAAGACAAACCAAAGTAAAAAAAAGAAGAAAAAAAAAAAGACAAATCAACGAGTTTTCATATTTTCGGAAGAAAAATAAAATTAGGTTTCTATGGCTAATATTGAGGAAGAAATAAAAAAAAACTTCATCTAACTCATCCCTGCCACCTACGGTGATAATTTGTAAATTTCCCCGAGACAGAATATTATTTGACCAAGATTCCTTTTAACACTGTTGTTATATATCAGGGGTGGCCAACCTGCGGCTCGCGAGCCACATGCGGCTCTTTGAAGGATTATTTGAGGCTCTCGATAAATATACCCGATTTCCCTTTTCATTTTTGTGCTATTATATTTTAAAAAATTATTATCGTTCCGTATGTGTTTCAAAATATCATTTAAATTAATGAGAACAAATATGAAAGACTAAGTGCAACATTGTTCAATTCAGGGTGAGTTTTCATTTCCAATATAATTATGACGCAAAAAGTATCTGAAGAATTAATAGAGATGCAAGAAGATTAAGCTCTACAATTAAAATATAAGTCGATGTCGACTACTGAATTTCGGAAATTTGTACCAGAATCGAAGTATCTTGAATAAAAAAAGGCTGCTTGTTGAATTATTTCAATATTCGGAACAACATACTTATGTGAATCATTTTATTCCACTTTAAAATTCGGTAAATCCAAACACCGATCAGTATTAACTAACCAGCTCTCAAAGAATTACTGAGAAGTGCTGTCACCAATTATTCACCAAATTTGAAAGAATTGTCAAGAGAAGTAAAATAAATGTGTTTAATTTTTAATATTAAAATTCAATCCACATATTTTGTACTTTTACTTATATGTTCTCAATAAATATAATTTAAGCAAAAAAAAAAATTCTTAATACCTCTTTTGTATACTTTTTAAATATGTATTTAAAGTGCGGCTCCCGAAAAATTTCAAATTTTGAAAAATGGCTCGACTATGAAGGAGCTTGGCCACCCCTGTTATATATAATGGTAAATAATAATAGTATACATATAATAATTATATATGCTGTCCTTACATATAATAGGGAAGCACTACCTTCTAAAGAGGGTGCAAAAATAATTTTTGAATTAAAAATTTAAAGCATATATTTTTCTTTTCAAATAAAAAAATCTTTTGAAGTTTCGCACACTACCGTCTCCTTATAAAAAATTTTAAAAAAATTTAATTTAAGCAGGCTTTCATTTTAATGAACCGGCAAGGTGCTAAACACTGTAATTTAATTTTATTTCATAAATTCAAAAAAATTTATACGAATTAAATTTACAGATCTAAGAAAAATATTTAATAGCATTTTAAGGTTACTTGCAGATATTTAACAATACATTCCAGTTAATCAAAACGAGATGGAATCGAATACATAATTACATAATATGTGGAATACTAACCTCAAGGTTAGTAATTAGGAAGCAATTTTTCGTCTAGAAAACTAGACCTTGACCAAACACTGACGCCATTTACTAGACGTTCTTCATTTTCACTTTCTTACATTCCAGTTATACATTAAAAATATTCACAAAGGCTAGAGTTCATAGAATTTGAAGTTTTTTCACCACACAACATTGGAATGGATTAAATCCAAAATTTATATCAATCGTTTTTGATTTGTGAGCGGGGGGTGGTGATCTCTAAAGGAGCAGTGGAATTTTTCTACTTGTCATGATAATTTTTTTAATTCATTAGAATGTAAATAAAGTTTAAAAAAATTTTTAAAATATATAATTCAATAAAAAAAAGATCTTATAAAAACGTCTCATTCAAAACAAGTTTAAGAAAGGTTATAGCAAGTTGAAAAAATTTCTGATCAGGTGGAAAGAAATAATAAAGATGGCTATAGAGATAATAATTTAAAAAAAAAAAATTTTAAAAAAAGGGAGGTGCTAACTTTTTTAAAATATGGTGGCGGCATTGTAGCTCGAAAAAAAAATACTAATAAAGGCCAAAATAGCACAAAAGATAAAATAAATGAATTAATAAAAATCGTTTCAAAGGTAAAATAAAAAAGAGAGAATTTCGTAAAATTTCAAAAATCATTAAAATTTTTAATAAAACCTAAAAATATGACGACATAGAGCTAAAATATCATTAACAATCAGTATGTACTAAAATAAATCTGGAATAATCTAAATTCTTCTGTAAGTTAAAAATAAAATCTTCGACGAAACGCTAATGATATTGTACAGTTAAAATATGTTATTCTAAAAATATTTCTTAAACAATGAAGTAATTCGTACTCTGTTTAACCAATCATCAAATTGAAATTTCAGCAAATTTTTACTGATAAGGTTAAAAAGAAATCGTATTTCCAGACATATATAATTAAAATCTATAGTTTATATAAAAATGATAAAAATAATCGCTGCTTTATTGATTGATATAAAAGACGTTTCAATCACTTTGTTTGGATTATACCGTTTAACAAATGGCATTTTTTTCAAACAAAAATCAAATACGTTTGAAACATAAATATTAAAGAAGGATTTCTTTTCTCAGAAGTTAATGTTTATGTGGGATGATCATGTGACTATTGCAATTACAACTACACTTCGGTTAATATTTTTAAACATCCATAAAAGCCCAGCGTAAAATAAAAAAATTAAATAAACTGCGCGGACGACTTTTGCACAAATAAATCGATAAGATTATACAAACAACAATTAATAGCTTTTATGGAAGTAAGTACTAAGTTTATAAAGTCGAGTCGACTGAAACATAAAACCACATGAAACCAACAACCCAATCACTTTTATCTATATAAATTACTTTACAGTAAGTAATTTATACAGAACTACTAAGGAACAGTCATGACATTTAAGAACAGTCAATATAAATTACTTAAAGATGCAAGACCCGTTACTATCCAATTGGATACCTGCAAGTGACGTCACCTTTGGTAAAGGTAAATCATGGCACTTGGTAAGGTTTGACACAACGCATGCGTGACGTCGCTTTCAAGTATCCAATTAAATCTGATTTAAATCAAATTGCAAGGCATAATCACTTCTCGAGTTGCAAGTACCCAATTGAAACAACCAAAACGTAAGGTCAGCAGCAACTAAAAGTACCATGAATAATTTTTGATATAACGATAAGAATTTCGCGTACGTGAACAGAAATAGGTTTTCTTTACAGCAAAATCGGATTTTGTCCCTACAATATGAGGGAAAGGAAGCGTTGTTTGAAGGGCGGGCCGCCCTGTCTGCCCTTTTTTGTAAAAATAAGCTGACAAACCTTAAAACCACTGCCTTTTAATTGATTTTCCGTTATGAAAAAAAATTTATTCACTGTTTAAAGAATAATTACACACTGGTAAAATTATGTGTTTATATGTTTAATTCTGTTAATTATTACAAATATTAACTTTGTTATAGGATTATTCTTAACTGTTTAAATTTTTATAAGTATCTTTTTTCGGGATAGGGGAATTATTAAGAAATTTTTAAAGTGATTTTAAATATTGAAACATTTTTTTTTAAAAATAAATATCCTTATTGCCTTTTAGCATGCCTTCAATTATTTTTTTTTATAAGACTGCAAATTTAACTGCTGAGCATAAATCCTAATTTAAAATTAATTAATAATAAAACGAGGAAATCTTCACTCTCCTAATTAAATATTTTAAATATAAGTGTTATAACGTTCACAATTATCTTAAAACTTTATTTATTCAGGGTTCCGCCTAATGATGGTTGATTATTTAGGTTTCCGTAGCCGAAAAAAATTGGGTATCTCTGATCTACCTAAACCACCAGAATCTTGAGTTGTTCCTAGGTGTGTCACGAACTTGGCTTCTATAACCGATAAGAATGTGAAAAATTAAAAATTTAGAGCCAAATAGATTGAATTACTCTCGAAGTTGAATGGAACAAGATCCCGAATCGACTAAACCACACCAAATGAAAGCGATATTACATATTATAGATAAGCTAAATTAACGAATATCTAGTTTAGTCTTAAGAGACTGACAACTAGTAAGTGCATTCAAATGATATAAAAAAATTTCTTTGCATAAAAATTATTAATGATAAATCAATTACAATTTAAGAAAAAAGAAAATCCGAACGGAAATAATGCAAAATTATAAAAGAATATATATTTTAAAAAAAAAGATCTACTCCTTTATTCATTTATTTTATTTTACTTCATTTACGTTGAAACGTCATGAATTCTGAAAATTTTGTATTCGAAAAGGCGCACCCAAATTTTGTTTTGTTTCGCTTTAACTGCAAATAAAAGGCAGGCCACGTTCTTTAAAAATCGTTAGTTCGCAACGGATCGTCATGGCATTGACAAAATGGCAGAATATTTGTAGAAAAGTACATGGTTTAGAAGTATATCATCACAGCAGAACCATTAACAAGAATTTAAGTTTCAACTATTTTTCGTACATTCAATATTGGTATAATACCCCTTCTCAAAGGAGTAACAGAAAAACAACATTAATGTAGCGTAACTCGGAGATAGTTTTAATTTAGTTAACAAATTAACGATGCGAAACGTAACGAGATAAACATCTCGCTACGAAGTTCCGCTTATAAAGATCTAAAAATCAGGATACTGCTTATTACGCTTATTCATAGAACTCAACGCTGAAAATTTTTGACAGTCTTTATCTTTCAGAAATGACAACACGCAAATTGTTACTAATACGTGTTAAAAAAAGAAACTATGACAATAATTTAAGAAGTTTATTTTGCGTAATAGACTTTCTAAAGTTCAAAAAAATAAATTATATAGTGATAAACTTCCTTGTAAGGTTATTCAATGCAAATATGCCGTTAAAAAAAAGAAAAAAAAATCGATTTTGTTTTAACATGAATTGACAGCACGCACATCAAAGGACATTGTTCCTAACACGAACAATATAGTACTATAAGAGAGCACGCGTATAGATAAAAATTCTGTCTTCGTAAAACAACATCGTTCACAGTAGAGTACAAAAATTACACTTAATATCAAAATAATGGGCAGTTGCCATAATTTAAATTTTTAAGGGATAAAAATACGTAACATTCAGCATCATGCAGGTACAATTTCCAATGAGCGTTGAATTGCATTCATTTATATTATTAGATAAATAAAATAAGGATAGTTTTAAGCTTAGAACAAAAAAATGAAATATTCCACGTAGAAGCCCTGTACACATGAATTTATTAGGATTTCCAGGATTCAACTTTTACCTCAAAAATTCCAACATTAGAACGGAATTGGACCAACCTCAACCAACACCATAATTAAACTTTAAAAAAAAATAGCTTTGAAATATTTAATTCTTTACAAATAAATTTTTTCCGTTTTTTTTTTTTTTTTTTTTTTTTTTTTTTTTTTTTTTTTATGTAGAAGAACAATAATTTGTTTCTTCTTCACCTAAGAATTTTCAAAGATAATTTCTTTTAATATTTTTTTTTAACTACCAGAAAATTACGCGATTAATTTTAACGTAGAGCTACTCAATGACACTAGAATCTTAAAACTTAAATAATATTACGTACTCTAATTAGGTAACAACCAGGTTTTATTTATTTATTTATTAATTTTTTACAAAAGCAAGAATGATATCTGGTTGAATACTCGGGGTCGAAAACCCCCCAAGACTTAAAATTAGTGGTAGTCATTAGAGGATAGGAAGAAAAAAATTTCAAGTACAAAAAGAAACAAAATCAATTAAAACATCATTACGCATGAAACAAGTAAAAAAAGAAAATTAAAGGGAAGAGAAAAGAACAGCTCAATGAAAAAAGATGAAAAGATTTAACACACCAAGCGTGCGAGAGAGGGAAAAAAAAAACTTAGATAAATCAGATACGTAAATTGTTAATTCGTAAAATAAAGAGAAAAAAAACTAACTATAGTCAATCAACCGATTCATTGTTTGTTTATTGCCTGAAATATGTTTAAATAACAGTGACATACCTTCTTAACCTTGTCAGCGTGTTATAATTTATTCTCTACCTACATCAATGGGAAACATAACAAAACAAAACAAAAAAACAAAAAACAGAGAAATGACGAATAACACAAAACAATGCCAAAGGACATTTCTTTTCAACCATGAATTTGACCTTTTCAATATTCTCCTATATTTTAAAAAATAAAATAAACAGTTTTTTTGTTATTATTATTATTTAGTAAACATCAGTTACTTATCTAAAATGTAAACATGCAAAGATGCCTTAAAATTATAGCGTCAATTTCGACTTGCAATAGCAATTATTATATATCAGATAGAGACAAACACAACATCTTTGAGCCAAGTAAAAATTTTTATTAATTTACAAAATAACCCTCCTCTTGATATTAGATTGAAGGCACTAAAGTTTGTCACTCATTTTGGATCACGAAAACACATTTTTTTTCCCGATGCAGATGGTCATATTATACAGAAACATTGTATGTATCAATTACATAGCTCTCAACTTTCCGGCATTTTGTGTAAAAATTTATTTTTACATTTAAAGTGTTATATTTATTCTTTGCATTTATAAATTTAATTTAAAAAGGTTTTTACCACCAATGCAATTAAATAAATTAAACATTCATATAAATGTATGATAATGCCACTATTGTGTGTTTAAGCTTTTACATAAAATAGAACGCCTTTCTACTTATAATTGCAATTCGATTTTCATTTTACTACCTCTAGGAAAAAACTATTCTCGGAGAGAATAAAAACTGACATGTACGCAATTTGATATCTGCAAGTGACGTAGAGTGGGTATCTGATCCAGATTGGTTGAAGAAACGTGGCATTAGTTTACATTAACTGTTCCTTCTATTCTATTTCGAGTAAACTAAGTCGATCAAGTATCAATTCTCTTAGTGGCACGTTCTAAATTCTTTCACAAAGATTCTTTCTCAAAGATTTCAATTCTTTCATTATATATTTACACGGAGACTTAACATAAAGAACCCATGTGGAACATAGACTAATTATGCATCGAAGTTGACAGGTACACAGAACAAAAATATATCACAGAAACAATAAAATAAATTTTAAAAAAAATCAAAGTTAAGTAAAAGAAGTACACGAGAAAGAATTATATTTCAACTTAGCACAATTTTAATGCGCCATTTTGCTGATTAAGATAAGCTGGCGATGACGTCGTTGGCCACATGTGTGGGTATGGGAAGTCTTCTTGAAATGCAAGTACCCAATTGTTAAACTTACAAGCAAAAAAAATTTTTATTTGATTTTAGATGAGAAAGAATTATTTTTAAAGTTTATATTCAACCTAGTAAATCCGGTAACAAGGCAATTCCACGGGGTAGTCCCAGACGTGACGCATGAAATTAATTCATATATTTTTGAGGAAAAATATTTAGTAAATAGGTTTCTAAGTCTGAAATATTTTAGTGCCCGGTAACAGAAACAATAAAATAAATTTTAAAAAAAATCAAAGTTAAGTAAAAGAAGTACACGAGAAAGAATTATATTTCAACTTAGCACAATTTTAATGCGCCATTTTGCTGATTAAGATAAGCTGGCGATGACGTCGTAGGTCACATGTGTGGGTATGGGAAGTCTTCTTGAAATGCAAGTACCCAATTGTTAAACTTACAAGCAAAAAAAAAATTTATTTGATTTTAGATGAGAAAGAATTATTTTTAAAGTTTATATTCAACCTAGTAAATCCGGTAACAAGGCAATTCCACGGGGTAGTCCCAGACGTGACGCATGAAATTAATTCATATATTTTTGAGGAAAAATATTTAGTAAATAGGTTTCTAAGTCTGAAATATTTTAGTGCCCGGTCTGAAGACATAAAAAGAATTTTATTCGCATTCATAAAAAGGTTGTGTAAAATTATTCTAATTATTATTCTAAATATTTCTAATTATTTCTGACATGGAATCGCGCTTTAGCATCCGCAATCTCAAAAATTATAATACCTGCGTCAAAAATTCCCGTCTGATAACATCATTTTAAATAATACGTTACCTAAAATAGGAAAAAATGTGAGGAAGTTAGTCATACACTCATTATATTATCTCAAAAAAAGAAGAAAAAAAAACTAAAGAAATATTATCAGATATCGAACACATCATCACTAGCGTAAATTAATGATAGGCTTATCAATTTCTGGATTCGCTGTCAATTGCTACTTCGAAAAATCACCAGAAAGAATAAAAACTAACAGATAAAGCCTGAAGTTATATTAAAAAGATTAAAAATCGGTTGATGGCAAAAGAGCAGAAAAAAAAGACCAGAAAGAATGAAAGGGGGAAAAGCTTATTAACTAGTTTCCTTAAAAAACACAAATTATAAAATATTTTAATTCAATAAAAACATTAAAAAGTATATATATCTCCTTTTTGAAGCGCAAATTACGTGAATGATATTTAAAATTTTAAACTTTGAAGTAAATCATATAAAATCTGATGAAGTTATCGTCTGTGTTTGCAGACATCTCAAAAAAGAAGTCTTATAATACCAGACATCCAGGAATTTTGGTTTTAACATTGTATTAATTAGTTTAAATTAAAAGAAAAAACGCATAAAATAGTGTCACAAATCTCATAGAAAAAACAATTTCCGAAACGATGTCGATACTGAAACATATGATGGAACAGTAAAATGGTTTTTAATGGAGGTGGGTCGTTTTTTAGGAGTTATCACCATAGACTTCAAGGTGTTATTGAAAGTACATGAATTTTCGCAAACGATTTAAATTTTAGTTTGTATCATTTCTTTCACGCGGAAATGCCACTTGTGTGGTGTTATGAAAACCATAAAAATAATCCCTGCTGATATAATTATGAGTAAAAGCAAATTTACCTATTATGAATGATAGAACATTTTAAATAAATGAACAATTATATTTTTGTTTGAATTTGCATTTTTAATTTTATGTCATAAAAATTAGTTAGAAAAACGGAACCCTAAGGTTCTGTGGAACAAACACCATTAAGGAACCGCTGCTATAGACAACAAACTATCTTCCAATCCTCAATTTCCTTTTTTTTTTTTCTTCCAATTTTGGGAAACAAATTATGTACTTAGAAAAAGTCATCCCCGTTCAACCTACTTGCAACTTTCTTTAGAGAGAAAGCTTTTTCAAACACTAGTTTCAACAAACGAAACAAAAACAAAAAATTTACGTTTGTTACAAAAGTATTAAATTATTATTATTTTATTAGTTTTCTTAATTCTGCGGACGAAAACACCTTAAGATTGTGAAATAAAAACCTGTCATCAGATGAATAGAATAGCTGCACTCACTAAATTACAGTCTTTAGTTCGATCTGAAGGTTCAAAGGGAGTTGTCTTCTCCAAATTTCGTCTTTTATTACATACTTAGTTATTACACCTGGCCAATAAAAATAAAAAAAAACACAAAAACAGAAGAAATCAAAACAATGAAAAAAAATTTCAAAAGCACTCGTTACATACTCCAAAAAAAATATAAATTTATTATATATATATATATATATATATATATATATATATATATATATATATATATAAATTTATATTTTTTTATTAATAATATTAATAATAATTTTATTAACTATATTTTATTAATAATATTAGAACCAATTTATTATTATTATTTTGCATTTATTTGTTTAACCTTTTCACGACTGAAGTAAAAATAAATATAGCAAACGATTTATTTACAGTTCCGAATTCCAGTTTTATTGCCATAAGTCATCGTAACATAAAAAAAAAAAAATAAAAAAAAAAAAAATAAAAAAAAAAAAAAATGAATTGTACTATCAGGGGACTAATAAATTTAAGTTCACACGTGGACCTGAAGTTTTATAAAGTAAAATAATAAATAATTATTTAGAAATTAATATTGAGATGCAATATCAATGAATTTAATATTGAGATGCAATAAATAAATGCAAAATCAATGTATGAAATCTCGGTTTCAAAACTATTTTAATTATGCAAACGACGCAAAATAAATAATTATTAAAAAAGAATCTAACATTAACTATTAAAAAAATTTAATTCTTGGGGGTAATTCTCAAATTATGAAGTGGAAAAAAAAAACACAAAAAGTTATTCAATATGTACCTTAATGTCAAACAATTAATTAAAATACACATAAAAATATTACTAAATAGATTTTAAATTGAATACTCATAATACTGAGATTTCATTTGACTACTACGCTGTTATAAATTTCACCATACGTACACATAAGTGGACCTGCATGTTCTTGACTGTATCATTTTTAAATATTAAGTAAATACAAATTTAAAAGCTTCATACAGAAGATCACAGAACTACTAAGTCAAAAGAAAAATATTATTTTCAGAATAAATAATATAACATTTAAAATTAATTACACTTTCGAGCACGTGGAGTTAGGCGTCATATTTTGAAATCACTTCTGTTTTTGTGGAATTCTACCCAAATAACTTACATTTATAGCGGAATCCCCACAAAATTTAAATATCCACGAATGTTTCAGTGAAGGTAAAACTATAATTTTTCTCATAGTATGTTTTAGAAGCTAAGGTTCACATATGTAGACCGAGATAATGAGGATAATATGCAAGCTAAGGATAAGTGAAGAAAAAATTTGTGAATTGCGAAAAATCACATTTTGTAAATAGAAATTTAGCTCCGGGTCTCTGTTTTTAAAACTACAATTTTACCCAATCAAGTTGAATTAAAACATGTTGCCATACTTAGTATTCCGTGAGATAATATTCTGGTATTTGGAACCAAGATTTACCAGTATTCTATTCCACGAAAATAATTAGTATTTAGGAGTGACTGTAGTCACTGAGAGGGGTCTTGCAACCACCCATAAATCAATCTAAACCCTCATAATGACTGAAATCTAATTACGAACTCCCGCGACTCGTCCATGAAATACAGTCATTGTTTAAACACTAATTTAATTCTGCGTTAAACTAATCTTCCTCGTTAGCACCTTTTCTCTTCCGAAGTTATAGCAACAGCATCGTGAAATCAATACTTTTGAAAATAATTAAATGAAACAAATATTTTTAGTTACCAAGGACCTGTATAATAGAAATTAAGGTTCGTTGATGGACGTTTTCTAAATTATTTTATAGTAAAAATGGACTATTCGTAAAGTATTTTCGGTAGGGCATATACCGACAATAATGCTAAAACTCACTTTTTTTCGACATATACCTTTTCTCAGCGTCTAAACAAGATATTGCTTCAGTTTTTTTTTTTTTTTTTTTTTTTTTTTTGTCACGGAATACTTAAATATACGAGTACATGCTTGCACTGTGATAACTGTTAATGTTTGGCGGAATTTGTTTTTTTTTTTTTTTAATTATAAATTAAGAACTTTTAAATTTTTTAAATGTTTCATCAAAAATACTCAAATAGCATGCCTGTTAACGCTAAAACACTATCAACAGCATATAACTGATACAATCTCAAACATCCCCCAAAAATTTCAAAGCAATATCATGAGTAGTTTCTTAGAAAATCGCATAATTTGACGAATCAAAATCGTCATGCATTTATTTCGAATAAATAAATGAATGGTGGCCAAAATAGTTTTGTAGTCGGTCTACTTCAGTGTGAGACGATGCATTAATAATTATCACATTTTAAAAACGGCAAAAGTGTTTAGAGAAGGTATCAGGTCAGATTTGTAACTAAATAATCAACTAAAAAAAATCTATTATTCTTAATCAAAAACTTGGACCAGGTTTTAATTTGGATATTTACTTTCAGTTCGAAATTTAAATTAATCAAATCCAATGGGTTGAAAACGGACGCTTGACATTTTTTTTTCCTCAAACCACCAAACCGATAACATTATTAACCGACAATCAATGTAGAATGAGCTTGTTATTTATTTAAATGCAAAAAAATTTTTTTTAGCATTTTATCTGTCATATTTATAATTATTTTTAACTCAAATATATATTTTAATATGATCGCAATACACAAAGCTAATGGGGCGGGGCCTATTAACTGTTTGCTTGCCTCATAAGTTAGGTGATCTCCGAAGCAGGAAACGAGCTTTGTTTTGTGTATTTATGAGCAAATTAAAACCTCTTCGCAAGCTTTAGAACCGGTTCATGTTTATGGATGGTTGACTAAATGTAAACAATAACAAGCTTCCTAAAACCGGAATTTATAGATTGTCTGAAGTAAAAACTCCCCCAGCCAGTCATCTGGACCCGTGGTGGTGACTACGGTTGCGAGGTATAACTATTTCAAGTAAGGGTGTTGGGTCACTGTTTAGGACAAGTTTTGGCTCGGCCATAAACGAGTCGTGGTGGCTCAGAGGATAGAGCGTTCGCATTCCAATGAGGTGAAAGGGTTTGAATCCCAGCGATAGCTGATCGATACGAAATCCGCCCCCGGCTCGCATCGACCACAGTGATGTCGTAAAATATCCTCAGTGGTAGACGGATCATGGGTTAGAGTCCTCTTGTCGCCACGCTAACCGTGGGATGTTTTCGTGGTTTTCCTCACCAAGTAACGCAAATTCGGGTTAGTTTCCTTAAAAAGTCTTCCACAAAGGCAAGAGTTCCCTTGTCTTCTGGATTGGGTTCAAAATTACAAGTCTATGGAGTTACACATTAGTAGTCGTAAACCCAAAATTGGGTCGGTTGTTCAACGACGTTTATAAAAACATAAAATCATCCACAAGCAGAGAGGACTGGCTTTTATGAGGAAAACATTTACGTTTTCACTTAAATCTCGGTTAACAGTTAACTAAGTCACAGAATGAAAATTTGACTAGTAGTCATCGCAACGATGATGTACGATTTTCATAAAATTACAAAAAACAGGGTATTATTTTCAAACATTCGCAAAAACAGTACCTTGGATTCATAAAAAGACTAGATTTTTGACAGAAGCAAAACTTTTCACAAGAAATTTAATATTTTAATTAATAAAAATTTTAAAGAGTACTTACCCTATTCTTGAAATTTTTCTTTATGATAGCGACAGGAAAACGTAATTTTTTCCAGAAATTTTTCCCGCGTTTTTTAGCTTTACTCATATTGAAGCAAATTTTTCACAGAATGTTTAAAGATATAACTATACACAAAACTTACAACTGGATATTTGGATCAGATAAAAGCAGCTTTAAAACGGTAAAATCCAACAATGATTCAGAAAGGAAAATAAATCCATAAACGCTTCGATATTTATTGCTTTGCAGTTCAAGAAAAACATTTGAACAAAACAAAAGAATCCAAATATTTTTATTCTACGTGTACTCTCACCACAAAAGACATCGTATATAGCATAAAATCGAGTAAGTTTGGATTGGAAAATAAAAACCAATTTCTTCAAAAAACCTTCGGATTTTATGGTCTATGTTATTTCTCACACGCGGTATGAGATATACCCATCTCATGCAGCAAAAGAAATGAAAGACCATAAAATCCTAATAAAATATTTGTGGACAACAACTCAAAATCATCTAATGCAATTTACTGATACGAATCTCTAAAGCAAGTTATAGAAATACTTCGATAACAGTTGACCTTAAAGAAAGTGTATATATCTTGCTCGGAAAAAAAAGTTAGAACTTTTTTTTTTTTTTTTTAAGTTGATATCTATAAAATATTATAAGAAATATTTAAAATGCTTAGAACTAAAAGGCAGCCATTTTATTTTATAACCGGTGTTTAACAGTCGACCCATATCTGGGTTTACATCTATCCATGTTTAATTCAATTGCCTCGTAATTTTAACCGCAACCCAGAAGACAAGGGAAATTCTGGATCAGGCATAGGGCCAAAATAGCTTTCGTGAAGGACTTTTTGATGAAACCTACCTACATTTGCTTTACGTGGTAAGGAAAACCACGAAAACCTTTTATAGTTAGCCCGACGGCAAGAGCCCACGAAGGATATTTTACGTCAGCACTGTCTTCAGTGCAAGCCCAGGGAAGACATCGAACCAATCAATCAATCATCGCTAGGATTCGAATCTGGTTCACCTCATCTGGAGGCAGGCTTTCTATCCCCTGAGCCACCACCGCTGTAAAATGCAGCTATTTGAAAAAAATTTCAGGGGCCAAATTATTTTTTTAACACGCAGATTTTAATTGTAAGTAAAAAAAAAAAAAAAAAAAAATGCAATCAATCATAAAATATTATCTTTGTGTTAAACAATAACATAAAAAGTAAAAATAAAAAGACAAGCAGCAGTTTCGATATTATGGATAAGTAATAGCTAGCATCAGTAATGGACAGAAATAAGCCTTCGTTCCCTCAACATCCTCAACAAAAACTCCCTATATCTTAAAAATGAATCAAGACACCTTATTTGGCTCTCAGTCTCGCACGGTAGATTTACCAGATCCATCCTATTCGATTAAATAGTTCTTTGATGCATGATGATTTCGAAAATGTTTTTGAACTTCGATTATTTGGCTCATAATTGTTTTAACAGAATTAGATATGTCATTCCCTAAAAGAGTTAGAAAAATAACATGCACAGCCGTAACTAAAAGTGAATTCATTGATCAGTTTGAAGATCTTGGCGCATTCTTTCCATTTTGTGCTCACTATCACTTACGACACTAAACCTTACTATTCTATTTCACTTAAGCATTTTTTTCCTTAAGATAACCAATAGTTTGATGGGTTTTTTTTTTTTTTAACGCTGCTTGGAAACACAAATGACAAGAAAAAAGAATTAGCACTTATCGATAGAGAATTCATAATGATTGTCTCGTTATGTATATTGGACCAATTATCTTGAATTAATGTGCATTTTGGCCATCTAATTCTTCTTTGGTTATTTTTTCTACTTTATCGTTCACTTCAATATTTACTACTATTCAATATTCACTTCAATATTATTTTCTGATAACTTTTTTCTATTCCCAAGCTATGCAATATAGTTTTAAATTACTAAAAAAATCTTTAAAGTAATAATTTTTTGAACAATTGAAAGGAATGATGCATGTTAAGGTATCTAATTAGTTTCGACAACTTTTTTTTTATTATGAGAAAAACTTAGAAAACTATCCAAAATAATTATCATTATTATTTTCTTTTTATAAGGCTATTTTGAGGTAAAAATAAGGCATATTTTTTCTACTTTGTGCTTCTACTACTGAGTTATGGATTAATGTAGTTAAAAAAGGAAATTTTTAAAAAATCTCGCACTTGTCTTTGTAAAAAAACATCATAAAAAATGAAATTCTACTTTTTTCTCTTAGTCTGTGGTGCAAAACATGCGTGCTATCATCATAAACACTCATGAAAAATTGTAGACAATTATTTTAAAAACCACATGAGATATGTTTATGGTGGATTAAAAGGTGAAAAAAATCTGATTTTGAGATAAACGCATTTAAAATCATTAGTCTATCCAGTCTATTAGTCTGTAACTTAGTAAATAACTGTAATACATACAAAAGTAGAGTATTTTTAGAAAGCTAAGAAAACATGGATTCTAAATTTATAATGAACTCATTTTCTAAAATATTGCTAAAAATCATGTTTTTGCACTCCTTGTCTTAAAAAATTACTACATCCCTATCTAATGCATCATTTGTTTCTCGAGAAATTCTAAAGACACGTATTATCATCAATTTTTGTTTGAGGAATGGATTGCTATGAATTAAATTATTTGCATCATTTTCTTCTGATGATAATACATTGTGACTTTTTTTTTCTAATTCGATGTTTTTGTTGGTTTTGCAGTTTTTAAAATGAGACTTTATTCTTTGGACTTTAACGGCTTCTCACACTGTAAACTATTTTGGCCCATTATTTTCCCGTATACTCCTATAGGTAATATACTCCTTTCCCGTAATAGGATCTTTCTTCCTATTAAGCTTACTCATACTATATGTATCAGTAAGCTACCTATTAAGCTTACTTATGCAAAGTAGTTAAATTGTTGGAAAGCAAGGATGTATGTTTTAAAAAACTAACACAAATAATTAGATACTGGAACAAAAAAAAGGCTCAAAGCCAATTCATTTCTATTTTCTTGTTCCACTGCATTTTAAATATGTGTTGTTGAATATAAAAGATGGTAATAGGCACATATATTCTTATTTTACAAGTAAACTAATGTAATTATTTCATCAAACATATCAAGAAATAATCATCAGCAAATACTATATTGATTGTATACATTCTAAATGTATGTCTATATATAAATTTAAAGAGCTAGTTCTGCTTTGACCAGTTTTGGCAATTTAAAACCAATTTGACCTTTTTAAACCAGTTTAGACCACAAGCCTGGTCAAAAAGAAAAATAATTAATTTTTTTGCCAACCCTGTATAACAGGGATTTCCAGTTTACATGTGGCCGGGGGGTAGCAATTAAAAACACCATTCAAATGGCAGGCCGCAACTTCATCAACATTTTATATTGGGCCCTTGAAGGAACATTAATTATTACTGACATATTTTTATCAAGTTTTTTTAATGTTAAAAAGCAAAATAAGAAGCATTACAAATAATGCTTGTTCCGTATCATTTTGAATCTTCTCTTTATCAGAAACTTAGAGAAAAGATTTTTTTTTCTTTTAAATTTAATTCTGAGATAAATTAACATTTTTTCGACTTTTTAGGAATTATAGCATTAGAAAAAAAATTATTGAGCATCTGAAATTTTTTTTTTTTTTTTCTTTTCCGCTCATGCCTTATTCAAGGAATTTAAATAAAAAATAATATTCATTCCCTCTTTTATGCGTTTTAAAATTTACAAATGTAAATGATTTCGTCCAAAATGAGTGGTTTCAAAAGGTTATATGGGAGAATTTATTCGAGAAAATTTCTGATACGCACATGCTAAATTATGTTCACAAAATACAAAAAAACTAAATACGAAAAAAACTAAATAAAAAAGAACAACATACACGATTATTTTTGTATTTGAATAAATATTTTCTTGGATGCAAAACCTGAGAAATAATTAAAAAAAATTTTTGCACCGTTGGTATGTTAAGTTTCACAGAAACGAAGAAATTGGGTTTTTTAAAACGAAAGAAAAGTTTTTTCATATAGATTTTTTACGGAAATTGTCCTTAAAAAAAAACGACAAGTAATATATTTTAGTTAGCGGGTCACAAAAAAAGGCTTCGCGGATCTGCAAGCACAAAATGGTGTTCTTTGAGCAAACAAAAATATAAAATAGTTTAAAAATACTAAAAGAGTTTTTTTTTTTTTTTTTTTAAAGAAAAGAAGTCAATAACAGCAAATTCTTTTTTATTTCCCCCTATCAATTTTTAACATCTACATCTTTCAAAATTTCAATTGCCATCTAACAATTTCCCAGTGTACTACAAATGTTTAAATGAAACTCTAAACAATAACTAGATATTCTTTTCGCTTTTATTTAAAATAATTATTTCCTTTAATACATCAAGAAAAAGAGGGATACCAAAAGAAAAAAAAAAAAAAAAAAAAAAAAAAAAAAAAAAAACTTAAGAACAGGCAGATCTGAAAAGTAATATTTAGAAATTAAATAGGCAACGCTTTCTATTTCTATGACATATTGATAAACCATTCCCAGAAGGCCTTGCCAGACGATTTTTTTTTAAGGGAAGGAGCAAGCAGCACACGCCTACAATTACAGGAAAATGTAACATCTCTGGCATCCTCCATCTTCATCCTATCCTTCTCTCGAGAGGAGAAAAAAAGTTGTAAGTAAAAAAAGAAAATTAAAAGAAAGGAGCTTGCTACTATTTTAGAAAACATTTAAGACTTAAGAAGATTTTTTTCTAAAGAGGAAATGAAAAACTCAGAACGAAGAGCGGCTGCATCAAAGTCAGGAAGTAAAACTTTTATTTCAATGAATTTCATTTCAATGCAAGGCCGTGAAATAAATTAGGATTAAGAAAAACAAAACTATTATGCGAAATCTACTAAACTTAAAATTATCCCTAGAACCTGAACGCATGTAAAATATTTTCTCATTTTTTCTAAATTCCGAAAAAAATTCCTTTCAATTTTACATGATTTTAGACTAAAATGAAAAATTCGTTTATTCCATTTAGAAATAATTAGATTGTATGAAATGTAGAAGTTAACTCCGGTTGCAAATATTTAGTATCACGAGAAAATTCGGGTGCGACAGAATTTGTCCCTACGTTTTGTTTTATCACGTTTATACTCAATCGGAAGCACAAAAAAAAAAATAATTAATTAATTAATAATCTGCTGTGATTGGAAATTTGCCAAGCTTTGTTTGGGAGTTTTGCTGTTGGATTGTAAGACTGCACACGTGTTTTATGTATATACGTATATATGTATATACGTATTCTGTATATACGTATACGTATGTATATATGTATATACGTATTCTGAGTTTTATGTATATGGTTGCTAAATTTACATGAGAAAAAAAAAAAGAGTAAAAAAAAAAAAATAAATAAATCGTATCGCTTCATTGGCGTTTGGAAAATATCACTTTGTATTGTCCCTTGTTTTAAAAATTATCATACAAAGACTAATATATAGCTTTCTTCATTTGCCCGAGATAACTCGGGATAGGAGACTGATGGTAAATTAAATGTTTTTTAAACATAATAATTTAAATTTCTACTTAAAACTTGTGTATTACGTTTTGTTTTAATTCCTTGTATTTATTAATAAAGTAAAAAATATGTTGATTTTTTGCGCTTTTTAAAAATAAAAAAAAAATTGGTCAGGAAACCGGTTAATAGCACTAGAGCCAGAAAGGACTATACTGCACCCAACAAAACATTACATACTCAAGGTGACGAAATTAAACGGTGTTATAAACTAACGAGATGCAAATGCAAAAAGAAGATCACTAAGATACCTTGGGATTGTGGAACCCGTAAATGTTCCACGATCTTTTCTTACATTTATGGTATTCAAATAAAAATACTTACTTAAAATTTAATGCGTGAAATGCTTATAAATCAACTATCTTTATTTATCTTCTAATGAATTGGATTCACCTGTTTCCCATTATGCATCATTCATCCATTAAAATCCATACTCTAGAAAACGCCTCAAAATCCTTCACTTAATTTTTGCTATAATATTATATAATATATATTTATGTTAGATAATATTTACATCACTTTATATAATATTAGCTTTACTTCACTTTAATATTAACTTCATAAATACTCAAACTATGTGGAGAGTTAAAAGAACCAACGAAATTTCCAATATAAAGAATCATTCAAAAGAGCCTTAGTAGACTGGTTTAGAAGCAATGTTAAGAAACTTTTAGTTGCATAATAAACTATCTCAAAGTCCATAGTCGAAACGATTTTCAGTTTAAAATATTCTTCGCATAATTTACTAATAATTCTCTTGAATGGAATGTTAAATGCATTCTTCCTTACATTTTTACGAATACGAGCAACAGTTCGATTTTATTTCATAACCGGATTTGAACGGCCTGCCCATTTTTGAGTGTACGACTAACTTTATTCCAACTGCGTAACCTAGTGTGATTTTTAATTCAGTCCAGAAAACAAGTGAACTTCTGGATCAAGTATAGAGGCAAACTATGCTTGAAAGACTTTTTTACGGAGTGTTGGTGTTACATGGAGAAGAAAATAACGAAAATATCTCATACGGTTAGCCCGAAGGCAAAGGGATTGTAATTTGGCCTGTCTACCACTGAGGGTAATTTACGTAAGCAGTCTGAGGTAGCGCGAGTTGGTAGAGGAATTCGTAACGAGCAGTCATCGCTTGGATTCAAAACGAAATCACCTCGTAGGAAGGCGGGCGCATAATTCACTGAGGCACCGCGGCTCTAAGATCAATAGTTGGTAAGTCTAGGTCAATAGTCAAAGCTATAAAAACATATAAACACAACGGAAATTAAGACATTTTCAGAGCTCAGGGTAGCCACTCAAATCAGGAAAAAAGTTCCCTGTGTTTTTCCTGTATATATTATACACAATATATTAAGAGGAAACACAACAATTACTGTGCTCTTGTGTGAGCTATAATGGGCTAACTATATTTATTAGTCTTAATTGCTGGAAAAACGTAGAGGGGAAAAAAAGGAACAGCTGAACATACTTAAATAATGTTATGGTAAATGAAATAGTTTAGTAAAGCTGAAATATCATGGTTAAATATCTCATATATAACGCTTTGAATGGTCACCATTTTTTAAAAGACGAAATTAAGAAACACAATTTCCTGCATTTTCCCTGTATTTTTGCAGGTTTTCCCTGTTCTCCCTGTGGAGTGGCAACCCCGGAGCTGTTTTGTATTAGAATGTATCGTTTCGTGCAAGTTAACTACAATATCGTTCAAATTTGCTAAATTTTAATATAAGTTAAACCATTTTATCGTACATAAACTTGATTACGTGGTGCTACGGTTCAACTTTAACAGAAACGTGACTCAATTCAACAAATTATTAAGTGTGCAGCTAATTTGCACCGTGTTGTGATTCATCTATAGACTGTTAATCCTGAATACGGAAATAAACTGATACCTGTTTAATTATTAAAACAAATATATCATGAAATTTCTTTAACGAGTGAGTACTGCAAAACTCAGGTATTTGATACAATGCAGCAAGAAAACATCTGAAAAAACACGAATAAAAAAAAAGGTCCCGCATTCAAAAAAAAAAAAAAAAAAAAAAAAAAACATTTTGAAAGAAACACCGAACTCAAGAAGAAGACAAGAAACAATATATTTTAATTACCGTCAATTTTTTTAAGCATAATAAAAACAAAACAAAGATTCTAACGTTCTAATGTGATGGGGGGCACGCGAACTTAACGTTTAACAGTTGCAGTTATCACAACTAAAGTGGGAAGAAGCGTGTCACTTCTATTTCCGGAGAACCGGCAAGAACAAAGGACAATAAGGGATAGGAAAAAAAAATGGCGCTCGAGAAAAGTAAAAAAAAAAAAAATAATGGAACAATTGCTGAAATTGTTTGCCAAGGACTATCACGAGAGTTTTGCAAAACGAGTTGAGATATCAATGTTAATAGCGCGCATCGTTTCCTGAAGTGGTCGTTACTACCACTTACCAGTCACCGAAATGGAAATTTTTATGATCTGACCTCCAATCTACCAATTCTAACTGTTTGGAAAATATTAAATATACTTTTACGGAGAGGCATTATTTACTCTCGGTGAATTAAAACGGAAATTTATTGCTCACAATCTGGGATGCTCCCGTTAAAAATTTCGTCTGCATCTCGAGAAATTGTAGTGAGTAACAGGTGTGCTGTTTTTCGAAGGCTCCGTCGTAATATGAAATGACGCTTTTTCTGCTAATAATATACTATTTATATAACTGCTGTGATTTTGCAACTGTTACTCATGACTGTTAGGTCAAGATTAGCCTATCTAAAGCCAACGCTGTCTACGCTTATTTTGAGAATGGTGAAATATGTAGAAACGCCACAGTTATGTAAAAATGAAAAGCGTTTGCGGTCTAAACTTACTCCAATGCTGCATTACATGGGCTCATACAAATTTACAAAAATTGAGGATATGGCGTGATTATGGTAATTTTCATCAAAGTGAAAAAATGTCGCCAAATTAGCGGATTTTTTTAAAAAGATTAATAATTTGTAAAATATTTAAATTATTTGTCTGTTCTAAAGCCCAGATAATTCTACACGGCAAGATTATATATAGTTAGAAATCACTGCATTACTTCAAGAGTAAGGCACTTAAAACTACGGCTTTTTTATTTTCCTTCGCGATAGATCTTCGAGAAACAGTTTTAAGAGACCTTACCCTCGCCATCTTGAATTCTAGGTTGAATTTTCAATTTTTTTTTCTTCTTTTTTTTGTACTTGACTAACTTTTGATGATATGCAATATTTTTTAAACAGCACAATACCTCTCAAAAAGGTAGAAAAATAAATAGGTCGCTTTATTATCGGGTTGTTCGGAAAGTAATTTCGTTTTTCTGACAGAGGATTTAATTGTATTTTTTTCGAACCCAACTTCACACTTAAGCCGCATTATCATTATATGTATTGAGAGCTGATATAGTAAGGCTTGTGTGTGAAAAAGTTCAATTAATTCTACGCAGTAGTTTTTGGTTGGTGCCCTTTTAAATATGGAGAGCAATAAGCAGCATTTTCGTCATATTTTACTTTTTTACTATAGAAAAGATAAAAATGCTGTTTATGCCATAAAGAAATTAACCGATGTGTATGGAGAAGATGTGTTGACAGTGCCAAAATTGGTTTGCAAAATTTCGATCCCGCAATTTTGGTGTCGAATATGCACCACATTCTGGAAGACCGGTTGAAGCTGATAAAGACACAATAAAGGCATTAGTTGATGCAAATCGGCGAATAACAACACGTGAGATCTGTGAGAGGTTAAATTTTTATGACCACTTGAAAGGTCTGGGTTTAACCTCAAAGCTCGATATGTGGGTTCCCCATGTTCTCACGGAGAGAAATTTGTGTCGTCGCGTTGACGTCTGTGATTCGCTTCTCAAACGTCACGAAAATTATCCTTTTTGAAGTGCATCATTACTGGGGACGAAAAATGAGTTGTTTATAGCAATGTCAAACGCAAGAGATCATGGAGCAAAAAAGATGAACCGGCCCAAAGCATTTCAAAAGCCAATATCCATTTAAAAAAAGGTGATTCTGTCTGTTTGGTGGGATTTTAAAGGAACAGTTTATTTTATTTTTTTTCTTTGGAACTTTCATCGGATAACACAACAATTAATTCCGAAGTCTACTGTCGTCAGCTGGGCAAACTGAATGATGCACTTCAACAGAAAAGGCCAGAACGAATCAACAGAAAAGGTATAGTGTTCCACCAAGATAATGCGAAACTCATAAAAGTTTGGTCCCTCACCAAAAGCTTTTACAGCTTGAATGGGATACACTGCCACATCCACCATATTCTCCACATCTAACGCCCTCGGATTATTCTTTGTTCCAGTCAGTGCAAAATTTTTTGGAAACATTTACTTCAAATGAAGAGGTCAAAAATCACCTGGATCAGTTTTTTGCCAGCAAAGACCAAAAATTTCATGAACGTGGAATCATGCTACTACCTGAAAGATGGCAAAAGGTGTTGGACCAGAATGGCCAATATAAAATGTAATAAAATATTTATTCTTTATACGAAAATTGTCTTTCATTTTCCTCCATAAAAACGAAATTACTTTCCGAACAACCCAATACAATAGCAGAAATAGAGTTCAATAATTTTTAGAATAAGTGTTAAATAGTTTTCAATAATTTTCTATGAATTTTTCCAAAAACCTTTAAAGCAATAAAATGATGTGTTTTGTGGTTTTGAGTAAGTAATTTGAAACTACAAGTTTCTCATGTTTTAAATTATTTAAAATCTAATCTTATTGCAGCTTAAATTGATGAAAAGAGATTTGGAACGTCAAACGTTAACGTTAAGCACATTAAAAGACAAAGATACTTATCAAATAGACCTGATAATATCCACTCACTCGCCATGTGGTGAGTCAGCAAAAAAGGTGGCGACTTCAATTAAATAAAAAACAAATCACTTTTTTTCTTTTTGAAAATCATTAAATGATATAAGTACATAAATTTAGAAAGACTCTAAAAACATAGTGAATTCAATTTGTGATGGAAAAATTCATGTAGAATTCTTGTGAGAATTCTTTAACTATTATTTCAGTATGCGTAACTAAATTCGGTATGTTTAACTAAATTTTTTCACATATTTATATAATTTTTATGGTTGAATTAACTTATTATAGCCGTAAATTATTTATAATATTAATTTTTTTCTAAAAATATAATTTAATCCAAAAAAAAAAAAAAAGTTTGCAAAAAGTGGCTACCTATTAAATGAAAAGAACCTATCAATATCGGACACTGACTCAATTTAGTTTGAGAAAAAAAGTGGCTACTAAGTCATTAGAGTCTACCGGCCACTGGCCACTAACTAAAAATTTGAATTTTCAGGTCTATTATCAGAAATCTAAAAAACTAATAACTGTTCACTATTTAAATATCATTCAAAACCTGAAGATTGCGGAATTGTATTGGCATAATTTTGTGAGAAAAAAATTTATAGAGATTCTAAAATATCACACGCTTTTATAACTCAAATTCTGATTAGGTATCTGGCTTCATGTGCCGAAAGATAGAGCCAAATCGAGTCAATATCCACAATCAGTTTATTTGTGAAAATTAAATGAAAATGATTACAACCATATTTAGAATTTTCCCTTCCCCCGTCTTCACCCCTTCGACAGTGCTTTCTTAAATACAAATTTTAAGAAAGATTTTTTTTTTAAAAAATGAAGGCAGCATCATTACAGCGAATATACTGAAAATTAATAGAGTAGACATTACACATTTAGAGCCTGAATATTTCATTCTAAAACGTGGGCGTCGTTGGGGGGAAGACGGTAGGTATATGTCTCCCTCAATCTTATTTAAGTCCCCCTCAATATTTCAGACAAATAATGAAAATTTTCATGAATAAACTTCGATTTAAACTCATAAAAGTAAAATCAAGTAAGACCTTTTTGCAGATGTTTAGAAAATATCTAATTATCTGAGCTGATCAGTCAAATTGACGAATAATTTTTTAATATGTGAAATTTAGAGACTAGTAATTAACTAGTTTAATTTAGTCCCCCTCAAAAATTGTACGTAAGCAACGCCCAGGTTCTAAAATGTTGCGGTGCATAAAAAACTACGGTTCAGGTAATATGCTTCTCTAAATAATTAGAAATCTCTAAAAGTATGCGCAATATTTCAGACAAATAATAAAAAAAATTCGTAAATGATTTTCTATTTAAATTCCTTAAGGTTAAAAACCAGAAACTGATAAAAATAATTCAATCTTTTTATCGGTATTTAGCATTTTAAAAAAATAATAAAAATTCTTATATGTGAGATTTAGAGAACTATTACAGTTTTTTTTTTCACCCCCCTCCAAAAAATGGTCTTTTGCGACCCCCATGCTACAGCCCAAAAATAATATTTAAAAAAACTTAAAAAATACATAGTAAGTATAAAAAATTTATAACTGTTTTTCATGAGAAGCTTTGTGCTCTCTAAGATTTGTAAAAAACCCATAACTATAACATTAAAATTCCAAAATGTAAAGGCACTGAAAATCAAAGAGTTACAACTTTCGACATTTCTATTTTTTTATAATAAAATTTCTTTTGACCAAAATATGCTCAAATAAACTTAGTTCAAAGGCAGACTTAAAAATTAAAAATGGTAAGAAATAATTTTGTACAGTGAAAAAAAAAAAGAAAAAAAAACAATTACTCATTAAATTACGTTTTTGAAATTAAATTCATTCAAAAACATTGTACTTATATTGTTTTTTAATATTAAAGCCAAAAGGATACAGTTCTTATAGTAAGAATAGTTTTAATTATCAAACGATAAACAAAAGTCAAAATATTTTTACTACGAATTCTTCTGGAAAAAAAATTTTTTGCATTCCAAACATAGAAATAACCTTAGTTTTGTTGATATTCTTACCGATTACTAAACAATTTGTAAATAAAAAAATATATAACTTACTGATAAAAACATTAATAAATCAACATTCGATTAAAACCAATTTTTATACGATAAGAACATTAAAGGACTTTTCTACGTATTTTTACTCTGCTATTTTAATTAGTCCTGTAATCTTCCTTAAAATCATGATATCAAATTCAGGCTCCGTGGGTCAAAAAAATACCAGGACATTTTTTAGAACAGTATGCATAGATCATGTTACTTTTAAAAAAACAAAAGGCAAAAAAAACATTGGGAACCACGATGCAGTAGAGTAAATTAACTTCCGAGAAAACAATTAGTGCGTCGTTTTTAACAAAACTACTTAAAAAATCTTCATCCCCAAAATATTGATTTTACGAACAGATTTAAGCCAAAGTTTAAATAATTCTTAGACCACACGCAATCAGTCCATTTAATATATTTAACTGACATATATTTTAAATGTCACGCAAAAGGTGAAGCGTTATTTGAAAATGCACGAAACAAGCGATTATTCTAAGCAATGAAGGCGAACGATTCAAACGAAAATGCTCCCTTAGTAGAGCAGCTTGTAATCCGTTTTAAGAAATCGGAGGTGTGTTGTGAGACAGGAGTTATGGTGTATGGCTTCTTGCTTTTAAGTGAAAAGCTTCTACAACTTTTCTCAAGTTGTAAAGTAAATGAAGTATTTTATACTTAATAAAATCTGTAATAATATTTATATTTTTTTTTTCTGTATATTATAACAAAAAAATAATATACAAAAACCTAAGCACAGAAGATTAACATAAAACCTAATGTATACTTGGAACATTAATAGTATTTATAATGGGTCAGCTTTTCGTATCGGGCCCTTAATTTGGCATGTAGAACGAACAAATAAGCGAATCGAATCGTCACAGGCATGCATATCGACAGAATTTCGTAGTTAATCACACCAGTCAAAAAAAAATTTTTTTGTAAATGTAAAAAAGTTAGGTAAAAATATACAACATAAGTAAGAAAAATAACGAACACAGTAGAAAAAAAATTTGATTATTTTACAATACAAAAGAAAGTTAATTTGTTTTTATTTGCGCGTCTTAAATTAAAATTATCAGAAAACTTTTCAAAAACATATTAATTCATTATTGTTGTTCAAATTCATTATTTATTTATTTATAAATATTTTAAAGAAATCGCACGCAAACGACTCCAAACTACTTATTATTTCAGCCCTATATGCTGTTTATAAATATGAAGATATAATGCTCTATATTTGGTGCACAAAAAAAGAAAAAAAAAAGAAAAAAGGTATCAGATAACACGCAGACGAAAAGCAAACGAACCATCAATAAGAAAAAAATAAATAAAATTCCCAAGATCACTGACTGAGCGAGAGGTCTTCCTCCTACGATTTGACTCTCCTATTTCAAGAAATACAGGTGCCATTGTATGGAAAAATGAAGTAAGAAAAATCAAGCAGCACCTGTGTCACATGCGAATATGCTAAAAACTATGATGACGTAAGTCCCCACGCTTTTGAAACACTCGAAGAGCAACCATGCATATCTGGAAGGTAAATGGGTGTGATGTGATCTTTTTTCCGAAACCTTCCGCTTCCTGTGGACACAGAACTACTCATATATACACTTCGTTACAAAGGGATAAATACGATTTCGAAATCAGGCATTGGAATTAACGACCGACAGCAAATGAGATTTAAAAAAACAAACAATCGTTGAAATTTGAATATTGCAAAATTATGTACTACAATATGTAAAGCGAATGAGTCGAGCATTTGTCTTTTATTCTAGTAGAATTGTTTTCAACAAACACACCTATAAATTTACAACTGATTCGAAATTTTATTTTTAGAACATAATAAAAAAATAAAATCTGTGGAATTACAAAAAGACTTTTCGAAATAATCTGCTTTTATTTACAAAAGTCAAAACATATTTTAAATAAATAAATGATGTGCTGGAAAGATTATATTTCCTTACAGCAAAATGCTTGCAAAATTGTATGATTAGAAAAGATAAAATAGAATTAGCAATAGCGTTACCCATGTTCTAGTATTTAAAACAGATTGTTCTAGTGTAATAGCGCGTGCCCGCAACACACATTCCTCAAACAACACATGTTTTGTTACTTTAAAACATTCGAACGTAACGCAAAGAAATATAAAACGATAGTTTATATCTCTCTATTTCTTTAGAAATCATGGGTATAAAATTATTGCGAGGAAAAAAGAATCTGGCTTGAACAAAATGTCCCGTATGTAGGTAAAAGCGATATTTGTACAATAATTTAATAATATTGTACGAATACAATTATTTATAAACTTTAATTCCGTTTCTTAAGAAATCGTGTTCTTAGAATTATTTTAAGTGCTTTATCCTAAAATATTCAACAGAAAATATTGAATTAGTATTAACTCACTTACTTCTGCTGAAACAGAATCCTTTTTTTCTAAACAAGAGCTAACTCGCTACGTGGGATGCGAGTCGACAAAAGGGAAACAATTTAAAAAGTTAACAGAAAACAATTGCCTTTTCAAAATACCTAGCAGATAAAATTAGATAAGATTGAATTCGCCAGTATGTAGATAAATTATTCCCAACAGAAACAGAAAGCTTGGGTCCTTATAGATAATTTTACCAAAGATATCTGTAGGCAACTCGCCAATGTGAAGAAATTTAAAGCACTGCTATTTTCTCGCATTATCTAACAAATACCGACTTTCATAATTCAAGAACTATAAAAATCTTCAAAACAATAAGAAAAATTGCAACCCTATGCTAGACTTAGAGGCTTCATCTATTCCAGAGAAATTAATAGCCAATTATAAGAACATTCATTCCTTAATCATAAAAACTCTCTGGTATCCCCGTCATAAATCAGTTATTTATAAACTCACACCATTAGATAGATTAAAGCAGAGAGAACAGATATTGTTGAGGAAAGTCACAGTTATAACAAGGCAACGGCGATCAAAAATAACACTCAAAGGTGTCACATCTAGAATTTTATTGGCGGATACACAAGCTCATAAATGCTCACGAAGTCTTACTAAGTGCCAGCAAAACGTTCTCGACCTGCTTTATGAGTGGTAATTCGATTGGCAAGTGACATTACGACCTTCAATGATAACAAAGGCCCCAAGATGAATGTCTCCGTCGGATATATTTGAAAAAACCTAATTTGTACATCAACGTTAGCCAATAATAATCATAATTATCATTCCTATATTATTTTTTAACAAAAATTACATTGCCACGATATTAGTAGTGCTGAATTTACTAATGCTGAATTAAAATTAAGAAAATTAGCTACATAAATGCAAACATAATTAATTTTAAATATGTTTTAAATGTAAATTTTTTTTTCTTTTTAATAAA
Organism: Parasteatoda lunata; assembly: GCA_949128135.1. Lineage (NCBI taxonomy): Eukaryota > Metazoa > Arthropoda > Arachnida > Araneae > Theridiidae > Parasteatoda > Parasteatoda lunata. The sequence goes on along the minus strand of OX421971.1, from coordinate 114,050,120 downwards.
GTTTCAGATCACAGCACAAAATGGAAACACTATAAATGAACAAACGCATCTTAAACATTTTGCTTCGAGATTGTCAAGTTTAAGATTACATCCATTAATATTTTCAATAGTGACTTTTTTCAATCCTTAGGGTTGAGCGGAACACTTTCGGGGAATGGCTTGTGTAGACAAATTTCTTGGGGCATTTCTTAACCTACTTGTACGGCGCACAAAATAAATAAATAAACTGACTAACCTAAATAACTTTTGGTCCGATTATGTTCGGATTATCACTTTCTAGGACTCAAAATATTAATGGTTCAAGTTGGTGACCTTAAATATACCAATTAATTAGTGCAGACGATATTTTTAATTATGAAATCAGACACAAGAGAATACTTTCTCGGAACAAACATTCCATTTTTTCGACGGATTTGGATTTTTGACCCTCAAAATATAGGAGGGGATCAGAATCTAGGAAATATGGTCGAATAGTTTCCGGGAAATCGAATTCTTAAAAAATCGTACTTTCATAAACTTTGGTTAAACGAAGTCTACAATTATGCGCAAAAATTTTTCAATTCACTTAAAAAGTTCTCGAGATATGGCGAAATAAACAAAAACTGAAATTAACATAGAGGAGTCATAACTTTTTACAAACAAAACAACAAACAAAATCGGTTGAATAGTTTCTGAGAAATCGCATTTTTAGTCATTCAATTTCTCAGGAACTATTTGGCCGATTTCACTCAAATTTTGTATTTTACTACGTAAAATTATATTCTGTAAAATATCGAGAAAAATTACACACCTTACAATTAAAATTTTTTTAGACTAATATCAAATAAAACAATAATAAATATTTACTAAAAGTTTTTTTTTTTTATTTTTTTTGCATGGAATTAGCTTCGGATGAATGAATTTTATAATTGTAAGCAAAAATTTTTCCATTCGCTTAAAAAGTTCTCATTCATGAAATACGCAAAAAATAAAACTAATATTAAGGGGTGCTAACTTTAGATCGCTCTCCAGACCAAATTATTCGGACCCTATTTCCCAGATTGCGGCTATCCCATATATTTTGCAAGTCAGATATCCGAATCAGAGGTGAAAAAGATGTCTTTGTGTCTAACAGTGGTGTGTCTGATTTCGTAATTTAAAATGCCGTCTGCACTAATTAATTAGCATATTTGAAGTTATACCCCTCGAACTATTAAGATTGAGTCCAAAAATGTGAAGATTAAATCAGATCATTAGATCAAAAGTTATTCAGGGTGGTCCGTTTACTTTTTGCGCACTGTATATTTCTAACATACACATTTCTGAGATATAGAAACAACATATCATCTGGGCATATAAACAATGCATTTTTCCATTTTTTTATTTTTTTAAAGTTGCAACTTAATATTTGAAATATTCTGTCCCTCTTATCTGCCACATTCCAAAAATACTATGTCACGTGCATTTTGCGGGGAAGGTCTATATTTATATGGGCTACGAGGTTATTGTCTGGAGATATATTTCTGGCATGCCATCATGATTACCGTTCCGTAAGATCGCACTCACTAGGTTTCGCTCTCGGAGAAAGGATTCATTGTTTCTATGCCGAAAGGTAGTTTTCTTTTCGGTAGAAGAAAGTTGATGTTATTAAGGCCAGATAGGTGTGGTGCTTTCACATATTCTGGATTCTCGCCCTAATGGCTACTATAGTGCGTTACCGTTATGCCAGGTACTTTTTCGTTCGTGGATGAAATTTCGACCGTTGCTGTGCTTCACAAATCATGAGTGCTGGAATTGTTTCACCACGGATGTTGTATGAGTGCCAGTTCATGGTAGAATTAAAGGGATTTTTTTTTTTTTTTAAAAGAATTATTAAAATATTTTGAGAGTATTTTCGTACATCATAAGCCTTATTTTATAGTTTTTCTCATGACCTTCAGGTCAAGTGAATTCATAATGAAGGGGAAGCAATATAAAAATCATGAACTATAATGCTTTAAATGTTAACAAATAGGTCAATAAAAAGTTACCTTCAAAATGCATTCTGGAAGAGAACGTCTTCAATTTCTTTTTTACGGAGTTTTAGATTTAAATATACGATTTATTTTTTTAAAATTTGATTTTTCAGGAACTATTTGACCGATTCCGTTCACATTTTTCGTTTTGCCATTTCAACTTACATTCTCTTAAAATTATGTAAAAAAAAAAAAAAAAGAATGTATATCTTATAATTCAAAAAACTTTCGACTATTATTAAATAAGAGATTTTTTTTTTTTTTTTCATTGAGTATCTTTGAAAAAAAAACGAATTTTATAGCTGCGGGCAAAAAATTTTCTATTTGCTTAAAAAGTTCTCGATATATAGCAAAATACGCAATGAGGAGGATCTTTTCGGATAAGTAGGAAATACGCAATAAGTAGGATAACTAGGATCGACCAAACTTTGGATCGCTATTCTGACCAAAGTACTGGCACTATTTATATTTTCCAGATTGGGGCTACCCCCCATATTTTGGGTTTCAGAAATCTGAATCCGTCGGAAAAAAAGGTACGTTAATTCAGAGAAAGTAAATTTTTGTGTCTGATTTCGGAACTTAGAATGTCGTCTGCACTAATTAAATACCATTTTTGTGGTCACCCCCCTCGATCCATTAGGATTGAGTGCAGAACGTGAAGATCCGAACAGTGGATAATAAGTTATTCGGGGTAAGCAGTTTTCATTTTATAACGCAAAAAAATTATGACACGTTTAAAAAAAAAAATTCCTTTTCTTTAAAATGGGAAAATGAGCATAAAATTTCAATGTATTCACAAAAATGTTCATTTTTCCTGAGTTTATCAATCTGATTTTATCCCCTCATTTCCAGGTATCCAGATGAGCATTAAGTTTGCCCTGAGGAGCACAAACCTTGCCCCATAAATTTTTAAAGTATTCGACTTGAAATATTGGCAACTTAAAAATTAACTTTTTTAACAAAGCGCTCTTTACGCTCAAATTAATACTATTCAGTCCCCTTCCTTGTTTAATTGCAACCTCCCCAACGCTCATTATCTTTTCAAGCAGCTAGTCGTTAGGCCAATTAAGATCAGTTATCTTCATTCTCTTCCTTTTTAAACTAATTTTTTTTCCCTAGTTTCCAATTTAAAGCTATTTCTGTCGAGTCTGCATATCTAGTCATTTTTTGTTTCATTTTTAATACGCCAAGTTACCCCCACCTCTTGGCACGTCAGAACGTGTCGTACTAGTTTTTGGCATATGATCAGTGTAAATTACAATATTTTTAAAATAAGGTTAAAGCTTCAAAAAATATTAATTAAAAAATTGAGTAATTTAAAAAGTTCAAATCTCATCTGAATTACATCCAATTAAATTGAACATTTAGTAAAATACTGTATTTAAAAAAAATAATAATAAATTGAAAATAAAAAAAACTGCGGAGAAATACTGTGAACAACATATTTTATTAATTGCTAAAATTCAAGCAAAAAGTAAAAATTTTGTTCAATCGAAAGCTTTGTCTTTTTCCATGGCAACCCCAAGACAGCATGTTTTTTCATAGACAACGTAATGAAACGAAAACTTAAAAATAGTAAAGTGTAACATTTTCCAAAATCTGCAGTGTTCCAATTACTGCCTTCAGCTCCCGATAGGAAAAGAAAGACTCATTGAAAAAAGTTAAAATCTACTGAACGATTTTCATTCCAAAGATATAACACAATCATTCCAAAACTCATTAAAGCACATTCATATTCAAAAACTTCGGAAAACAGCATAAAAAATTTTGCGAGTATTTTAGTTAATATCTGGGCTACAATTCTGCTGAATATAAAAAATCTAATTTTTTATACTATTAGAAACATCGGATAAACGATGAACCAAGATCAGATAAACTGAAATGGTTTAAAAATACTATTGTGCATGCAAACTAGAATTAATTTTAATAAAGATATAAATTGAAACCAGCTTACCAAATACCGAACTATAAGATACTTATAATTACACATAATACCAAGTACACATATTAACATAATTATAATTACACATACCACATCATAAGGTGAAATAAATTCTAGAATGAGATATTTTAAAATCAATATCAATGAAATTGACAGCTTGCAAGTTAAAAGTTGCAGCAAACTTGTACAATGATATGATTTAACATGCATCAATATTTTAAATACTGCACAAAGACGGATAGTATTCAATCAGTAGATAATGTAATATCTACAAATATATATCGTTGAGCTCGATATTTAAGGTTGCAGCGAATTTGTACATTGTACATGCATCTACAAAGACTGTTAGAATTCAATAAGTAGATAATATTGAAGAGCATTTCATGAAAAGTTTTATCACTAGGCTTCTAAACATTCGTCTGATAAAAGTTCTATAATTACAGCCACACAAACCATTTCGGTTTTTGCACCATTGCATCTGATTTAATCACAGAGGCAGCTACTTCAGCTGAGGGTAAATTAGCCACGGAATCCTGTTATACTGAACACGATGAAATATTTGAATCCCAAAAGATTGGAGTTTCAACCACAATTTAATGGGATAAACTTTTGTTAATCATTTGTATAAATTGCCTCAGAAGCATAGAATTGCATCCACTGTAGCCCAAGCGAGAAGAACGAATAAATGGGCGTTTTTCCTGACCGAAAGTAACTCGAGTTCATAGAGGCTATAGACTCTCTGGGGGTAAAAAAATAATGTTAAGTAGTGTTTTTTAACCCCAACCTTTAAGCACTGCAGCAACTTTTTAATTACTTTGCCTTAAACAATTAAGCTACATTTTTAGACTATTAAAGCCCTTCAGAATAAGTCATTATAATACCAATCTTTTTTAAGAGCTGTGTTGCTGCCACAACAATATGAAAAGAAGAAATTCCAGTAAATTACACAAATTATAAAATTTATGCTAACTATTGTAAAAATAAAATGGTAAAATATTTAAGACGCATTTTACAAAAAAAAAAAATCAAAAAAAATATTTTACACTAATAATTATGAGTTTAAATTAACTACCATTTATGGGTGATTCAATATTGCATAAGCCATAAGCATATTTTTGACAATCTTACAACCACCTTTTGTCATCAAAAATAGGAAAATTGTGAACTTATATCCTTCACTTTAACTTTGCACTAAACAAAATGTACGCTTTAATTCATTTTATAAAATTTTGAGAAAATATCCTCTAGGAATCTTGGTTTTTTTCCGTGGTCAAAACTTTTGCTTCAAAGTCTTCAGTTTTTCAAAAAATTTTCAAAATCTTTCACTTCCCGGAATTTAATTCAAAAGTTTTCAAATTGTAATTCTTTGTTACGTTTTTCCTTTATGTATTTGAAAATAAGGAGATTTTAATGACTTACATAAGTACTGTGCTCATACCCCTACCCCCTTTTCAACAAAAATAAGCTAATCACAACCCAAGGTGATTATATTTGTATGGTCCCTAATGATTGACACCTCAATGTAAAAAAGATTTTGCTATGTTCATTACAGTTTATAATTAATAATTTTAAATAGTTATACATATTTTATTCATTTGAAATATGTTTACTGTTAAATTAATTTTAAAAAAAAGAAAAACTTAAAAAATTTATATATTAACTATGCTGCATACCTTATAACTAACAGAGAGAAATATTTACTTAAATACGCAAGAAAGTGTAATAAACTCAGGAAAATATCTATTCTGATAAGAATTTCTTTTCTGGAAATTTCTAGGAATTTTTCATAAAATACAAAAAACCAGGAGAGCTTTTATTAAACCAGGAGACCAAAAGAAACTAGCAAAATCCAGTAGAGTTGACAACTATGGCAATGGAAGCCAGCAATAAAAATGTCAGTATGAATTAAAAGCAGTTGTGACCAATGACCTTACTTAACAAAAATATTTCTATTCATGTTATTTATTTATTTATTTATTTTAAATTTTTTATTAGAATAAAGTAACAGAGACCAAACTTAGTAAGTTAAATGTATGCAAACAGCAAATCAACATGAGAAACGACTCGAAGATAAAGACCAAGGATTATAAGAGACCGGAACAGCATAATGTGATAATTATTAGCCAATGAAATTGTAATAACATTTGTTTACTTTTTATTTCACTACCTCTATTAATGGCGTGGAGATGCTAGACTTACAGATTGGCAACTCTGCGTATTAAAATATAGTTGTTGTTTTGTTTTTTTTTAAATCTTTTAAATGGTATTCAAAAAGTACAAAATTTACAAAAATACAAAATTTTTATCAATAAAAAAAAAGCTTACAAAATAATTTGATATTGTTGCAAGTCACAGTCACAAGACCTTTTAGTAACAGGGAGTTACTTTATAAGTATCGCTATGATGGAAACTTAGCAAGATCATTTAAGGTCAATTTACGCTTTTTTTTATTATTATTATTTCTTTAGACTTAGTTGGTGGCTGTATTTAGCGCATAATCCCAGACTATTCTCGAAAGCCTGCAGCAAGGGGTTTAATTAACCTCACGTATCGATCACTTCTTAATCCGGTTTATTCAACCTCTATCCTACACTCTAACAAACAACGCACAGTTAATTTTACGAGCATCGAAAAAATTATTATGGATTGAATAAAAATATCTGATTCCAAATCTACAATAATTAATTCATCATAATACATTCAATCTTGTTCTCGTGTCATAAAAACAATGTAATTAACGATTTAACGACATTTATTTTTGAAATGTGTAGAATAGACTTAACTAGACTAGAAAATGTAATGAATAGACTTAACTTTCTAAAATAAACTTAATTTAAATAAAAATGGCATTTTCTAAAAAAAAATAGAAGGTGAAATTGTGTTTGAATTTTATTAAACAATTTTTACTAGAGTGCTTAATTGAAAAATTTACAATAACAAATTTAACAAAGCGAAGATATCGGGACTACACAGCCCTAAAATCTGGTGTCGTTTATTTAGGCAATCTATTTTCAACTAAACATTTTGCAATAATTAAGAAAGATTGAATAATGTAACGAATACATTTTACACTACTTAATAAGTCGTGTAAGGATGTAAAAAAGAGAATTCTTCATCAAAATTTTTTAAAAAAATTCTTTATAAACTTCATGAAAGTAAATAGTTTCATAACTTTGCTGTCACGTCATAAGCACTTCGATTTCTTTTTTAACATACAATTCAGAAACTTCTCAATTATAGACTAAACATTCTCCGCAAAGCAAAAAATAAATTGAAAGCCTTCTTTTAAAAATTCTATTGACTCAAACTGATTATGTCAAATAAGATCGAAATTAGTCGCCAAAGCTTATTTCGCGTAAAAAGTTAAATGTTCCACCATGATTAATACGAAACTAAGTTCTTAGTAAATTCTCCTCCAACTTTCATAAGCTTAAGTAAAAGTTCACTTATTTTCATAAAATAAAAAAAAATTATTTCCATTAAGTGAGAAAAGGAGCTAACACATTTATTAAATTAACTACACTCGCTCTTATGCAATGTCTCAGGTAAAAAGCTAGAGCTTCCGCGTTGGCATCGAATTTATGATGAATCGGGAAAACTCAGTTTTGGCGGGACAAAATAAGACGCGCAGAAAGAACTCAGACAGCTGGATAGATTAGAAAGAAAATTAAAGGTTGTGAGGTCTTCGCTGGAAAATTGTGTGAAGGTTCATTTTTTAATAAGAGTTTATAAAATAAAATTGAATTGGTTTTTTGAAAAAGATATTTATTTTGAAAACTAAGAAACATTTCTTTTAGATAATTTGATCCGATCACTTGATCTGATACATCATTACTACTGAATTTCTAATACTGAATCTAATATTGCTATTAATTAATGATTTTAGGTATCTTAGATAGTTTACTTGAAATTTTTTGTATGCAAGGCTCTAGAAATATTTCAAATTAACTCTCCCATTTTGCTCTATAAAAAATATTTCATTAAGTTTTTTAATGTATATATATTTTAAAGCTTAAAAGTCACTAAAACGTAATTTATAAGTAAAAAATTCCAAAATGTTTATGGAAGTTACCGTTAGACAGACCATATAAATAACAGTGGCTTTAAAGATGGATAACTTCATTGTAGATTGATTTGTTAGATTTAAAATTAGTAAAAAATTTTCCATAAAAATTTATTTCTATTTAAAAACCCATACAAATGACTGAAAATTATTTCTATGAGTATCAACTTTTTGCAGTTTCTTCATTGCAGGAAGACAGTAAAATAAATTCAAGTTATGGAGCTAATTAATAGAAAACTGTAATAAAGAATAACCACTTTTAGTTTTAGATTTAAAATCAAAATCAGAAAAGTGATAAAAAGCAGCAAATACTGAGGCTGATAAACAATACTTTTATTTTTATTCTTTTCATTATTTTTTTTTTTTTTCATGCTGATAACCTGATTCGTAAAGTTAAAATTTAGTAACTTAAAATGTGGAATTAATTATTAAAAAAATACTGTAAAACCTAATAAAGTATAAAATAAATTAATAAGCTGGGTAAAACTATTACAAAGCAAGTTTTTTTAATCCTTTTTTTAATTATTCTCATAGTCTCTGAAACAATCAGTGGCATCTGGTTAATTTGAGAAAGTATTTTGTTTTTAATAGAACTTTAAAATTAAGTTTACTTTTCAATCCGCCTTTACATTAACTATCTAAATATTTTTATTAAAGACACATTTATTTAATAAATTTCATTAAAAAAATATGCCATTTTAAAGGAATTTTTCAAGTTACAAGCACAAGGGCTTTAATGTAATAGACAATAGAACTCCAATGTTAGTTCCTTTGCCCATATTGTGATTTTATAATATTACAAAAAGTAAATGTCACTAACTATTTTGTCAGTCTGCAGAATATATTTAATAAATAGCATACATAAAACACAAAAAAAATCTTTATAAGCACTTATCAAAGGAAATAAAAAATGTTGTAAAAAAACTTTCGAATTTTTTTTAATGATTGCAACACGACTATTGGAAATCTGAAATATTTCATGCAAAATAAGAAAAAAAGTACAATGTATACATTTAATACTTTTATAACACAAGGATTTCAAGAAGTACAAAATAATAATGCCTTTTAATGATTACCAATAGTTTCCTTAAATTTACATAAATTATTATGCAAAATATGTTATGCAAAATAAAATATTCCATAATTTGATAAACGTGTTGACAGTGTAATAGAAATATCTGGTTGATACATTAATAACACTTCTGATTTTATTTTTTTTTTTTTTAGTCTTTTTCTGAAGCAAAAGTATTTTAATACAAAAATATTCTTTTTAAATTCTATTCTTTAACTTAAAGGGCAAACGAACAAAAAATATTTTCAATCCATTATCTACAAAAATAAAGAATGATGGCGCCTTCAGTAAAAAACGTTAAAACAAGACAAATGAATCATAATGAATAGCACAGGAGTAGTTGAAACCAAACTCTAAATCTTCATTAAGCAGTATTTTTTTCAGCTATTGAAACAAGTAATATGATTGAGAATGACTACATTAACAATGACAAGTTGTAGTTAAAAAGTGTTAATCAATCATCATAAGCAAATTCAATCAATCATTAGCAAATCCATTTTGTTGAAATTGTTTGTGAATTGTGAAGAAATATATATGTCAATGCTGTTGCCACTAGATTCTAAAGACAGGAGTTTAAAAATAAAATAAAAATGAAACATGAACTGTTAAACCTATGTAAAACTTGGTGAAAAAACATTCTGCATAAATTAGTACCTAAAGTAATAAATGCAAAAAAAGTACTTGAAGTACTAAAATATACTTTTTAGGGAAATATTTAGTAGTAGTAGTAGTAGTTCATTTACGTCGCACTAGAGCTGCACAATGGGCTATTGGCGACGGTCTGGGAAACATCCCTGAGGATGATCGGAAGACATGCCATCACAATTTTGATCCTCTGCAGAGGGGATGGCAGGGAAATATTTAAAGAAGTCCTAGAATGGTTAATCTTTATGCCTTTCCCCCTCTTTCTACTGAAGACACATTTGAGAAAGTTTCAGAACTTTTATCATTCAAATTCTAAAATGCAGAGGTACCAATTCGATTGTTATACGATTTAAATAATTTGCCTTATTGAATTTTTTATTTTAAATATCGTTAAGAAAAATTTGTTTATAACATAGATGGAGTTAATTGATTTATTAAAAAAAGTAATTATGTGAGTAATTTATTTATAGTATAAACAGAAAAAGATTTAATTTTATTAAATAAGACAATGTGTGCAATATTTTTTCTTTTATGTCAAAAATACAATACATAGGACTTGGTAAAAAATATTAGGTATTTTCTATACTCTGTATTGTAATAATTTTTTTCTTCTTTTAAATAATGCTGTTATTACATCATTATTATTGAAAAAGTGGCTTTCGCTTACAAACCTCATAACTGCTACTAAGCAATCATTTTTGTTTCTTAATAATAAATATATATTTATATTAAGAATTGAATATATTTTAATAAAACATCTCCAAGCACAGATTTAAATTTCCTATTCTATTGGAACAGAATAATTTTGCATGGTTACCATTTTCAACTTTATCTATGAGCTTGTTTTTTAAATTCATATTTAATTTTTTGCTGCAAAGATTATTTGAGTTCTCTTTACACCAGGTGGCACAAGATGCCACAAATTTAGCAGCCCATCTCTCTGTCACTTCCCTTGCAATCCTCCAACTGGGGCATCCCAGGATATATTCCTCCTCCCTATTATTTATACCTTATTAATGATAATAAGGGATATATCCCTCATCCCTATTATTATATACCTTATTAATGATAATAAGGGATATATCTCTCATCCCTATTATTATATACCTTATTAATGATAAGGGATATATCCCTCATCCCTATTATTATATCCCTTATTAATGATAATAAGGGATATATCTCTCATCCCTATTATTATATCCCCTATTAATGATAAGGGATATATCCCTCATCCCCATTATTATATCCCTTATTAATGATAACAAGTGATATAATGCTTATTATTATTATATCTCTTATTATTAATAATAAGGGATATATCCCTTATTAAGTATGTATCCCATTCAGGACCATCTTCATTTTTTCATTTCTAACGTGATGGATTTTGTTTTTGTTTTATAATGGATTTCACTGTTTGCAATTTTATTCGGCTGGTATAATATCTTTAAAATTCACCTAACACATTTAGTCTGAAAAGTATCGAATTTGTTTTGTTGTTACTTTTCAAAGATTATTTCGCGATGCAATATAACATGAAAGTAACCCACACAGCAAAGAGTAGCAACATAAAAGATTGCCCGTAGAAGACAAGCTTTACTCACTATGATCAGGTTCAAGAAGGGGGAAATCAGTAGGAATTTTATGGTGCTTTCTTTAATTTTCACACAAATAAACATCTAGCTAAATTGCAAATAACTACTGACACTTGAACCAAGAATTACTTAGGTTAGAAATTACATAACATTGATAAAACAGCTGTATGAGAAAAAAAGTTGTCAACATGATACAGACAGTAAGTGCAGAAGATTTTTAAATAGCTATACATTTACTATGTTGAACAAGTAATGCACAGTGTCCAATAGAGAATGAATTTAAAATAAATAATTTTGATGTAATTTTCCATTCAATTAATCAATCTCTTCTTTTAAAAATCAATTGTTAATCACTCAATGAAATTTTACAGAACACAAATTGCTTTTTTTTTAAAAACAATATTTTTAGATGAACCTTGACAGTGACTTATTAAATATGGTTAACACTCAATACTAAATTTAATAATTAAGAGATTGTTTATTGTAAATATTTTCCTCTCGTGATCTATTTTTACAGACTGGAAAAAATTTTATCAAGAGCAAAAACTTACAATAGTTTAGCACTTGAAAGGCTGTTAAAAGGTTAAAGTTAAAACTAGTATTTTATATAAATTTGTCAAATAGTAAGCGTTTCTAAGTCGATAATAATAGTGTAAATATCTTGATCCCAAATGGAAATTGGGGTAAAACAAAAATAATGGAAATAATCTTGGAAAGCATGAATTGACAAAAAGCATGTTATTCATTATTATGTACCTTTTTATTCTTAAAGCATTAAACTTATGGAGAAAATTTTGGATTATAAAAAATTCGGACTATTAGAACATTTTGAGACTTGTTCACTGCTTGACTTTCACAAATCAAAAAATTTCAAAAACTTTGCACCTCTTTTTTATTAACAATGATCCCGCATTATTTATTAAATTAAATATTGATTAAGCTTTATTAATTTATTAATCTTTTTTTTTTTTTTTGAACCAGTTTGGTTTGACACATTTTGAGATGCCTTTAATTATTGTTTTATAATCTACAAATCTTTCTCTTATTTTGATAATTAGTAAATATTACTTTCTCAAACACACACATAAAATATTTTTAAACATTGTTGAGGATAAATTTCAGTTATTACATAATATTACACATTTGATAAATTTTTACAAGTTCGTGCTTTTTCAAAACCTTTTTATGTGAGGAAACCCTCTGCCCTTTTTTATTTCTAGGGAGAACTCAGCAATTTATTATATATATATATTTCAATTTGAAAAACAATGTTAACCATTTTTGTTTTTATAATCTTGTTCTATTTAATGAACACTAAATAAAGGATTTTAAATAATTTCCGGAAAATTCAAATTATTACACACCATTTTATATAAGTACTAATACAATAGGAACAAAATGAATTAAACGTATTAAGATAAAAAACATTAAAAATAAATTATTTATAATTAATTTTAAAGCATGGTAAGTATGTTTAATTTGTTTTACACATCAACAGGGTATAACACACTAAACAAAAATATGAATAAATCATAATCAACCTAATAATAAATGAAAAAATTTTTATATTATATTCCTAAGAGCTAAAAGCAGAAAACAAAATTTGAAACTTATGTACCAAAACTGTAATATTTTATTTTCTACAAATAAGGATCATGAGAAATGTATTCAGATAAATCAAAACTCTTTAAATTTTTAATCAAATTAAACGTACTCATTGAGTGCAAACATGTAATTCAAATTAATTGGGTATAACTTGTATATTTAATAAATCGTCAGCAATCTCAACTAATAACACAAAAATAATCAAGTATGTACAATAGAAGAATTTAGGAAAGCAAATAAAATAAATAAACACACTATATGACTCAGGTAATTTGGTAGACAAGGTACGATAAATATCAAAATGTCCATTAATTCTTTGAAAAATTAAAAAAATTATTTTGGAAAATAAGGTAGATTTCATTAGTAATTCCAATAACTTCAATACATTCAATTAGAATACCTGATGTAGTTAAATGAGATTAAGAAACGTAAGAAAAACACTGCATTCTGACGGCGGCAAAAACATATTTACATTTTAAGGGGGTGTGGCATTTGGCCCGCACCGCCATTTTATAACTGAACTTGCAATCCAGCATAGCTTTAAGCGGCGCTTCAGAAGATAATTTATAAAAAATATTACGGGAGATTTATTTTCTTTCAAGATTTTCAATCATATTATGTATCCCACCCAGATCTTTCCATTACACGTACCAAACATGGCGCAACTAAGCCTATTGCAATAACAGCCAAAAAGAAAAAAAAATCGCGCCATTCAAAATTTTCCAAACATAAAGATCTCGGACTCACCTGTACAGAGTTTAGGAAAAAAAGATATCGAATAAAGTTAACTTATGTCCAAGGCTTCGAAAAGTTTTTTTAAAATCCTTGTTGTAATGATATTTCGTCGTAAATTTAATATCATAGATCACAACACCACTCCTGCACACCGCACATTGAGACTCAGAATTAGGGTTACCATAATGAACTCCCTTCTTTTCATCGCCAACGCCGAAATGCGGTGAAAGATATTTTGCAGAGCGTGACGGTAAAGGAAAAAGGCTATCAGCTATCTACCTATGATTTAAGGAAAGAACAAAAACGGCGCCAAATTTAATTTTTGGTGAAATTTCTAAGATCTTTCTTCCAAACTTTTAAACATTGAGACCCACTTTCTTAGAAAGCGGAATCTATAAATTATAGCGACCCATTTTTATTCTCGAAGCATTGAATTTTTAAGACGAATAGCTCACGTTCTTTCGATATTAGGAATTATTACTAAAAAAAATTATAACTAAACTTTTATTATTACTAACGTAAAAAAGGGTACTTAGGTACTTTATTTACGTCGCCCTAGAGCAGCAAAATGGGCTATTGGCGACGGTCTGGGAAAAACATACCTGAGGATGATCCGAAGACATGCCTTCGAAATTTTGAAACTCTGCAGAGGGGATGACTCCCTTGCTTTGGTAGCCCGACGTCTTGCACTTTAAAAAATTTACACCTGCAAGTTTTGCACTTTACGGCAGAACAGTTTAACGAAGACCAATACCGCGCATCTTCAGTCCCTAGGCAGGCTGATCAAAGTGACCACCCACTTGCTTTCTGACCGCAGCCAGCCATGCTTGACTTCGGTGTTCTACTGGGAACCGTGTCTTTACGATCAGTTTAATGCGAGACTAATAATGTAAAAAAAGAGCTCTCTGATATCGATCAAAGATTTAATGAAAGAACAAGAACGTCCCAAATTTAATTTCTGGTGAAATTTCTAAGATCCAAGTTTGGGGTTTCTTAACTTTTAAAAAATTGCGAGCCACTTTCTTAGAAAGTCTAATCTATAAATTATAGCGACTCATTTTTATTCTTGACGGATTGATTTTTAAATTAAACAGCTCGCGTTCTTTCAAAATTAGGAATTAGTATTTACGAAAAAATTAATTAATTTTATTTATGAATCAGTAATGTTATGAATGTATGGTTGAAGAATTAAAAAGATATAACAACGAATTGAAATAGTTATTTTAATTGCGAAGTGGAATAGCATTACAATTTCATCATCTTTATGCTGAATAAAAAAGCTAAAATAAATTATTTAAAATTATTCTACGAATTTTAATTATACACTTTAAAGCTTTCTGTGGTATTTTTCATAAATTATTAGAATAAACAAAAAAAATTTTATTAAATACGTATTTTATAATAATTTAATGTCACACTCACAAGTAATTAAACTCACAAACCACAAATCAATTACGATAAATAAAAAATTAATTGTATTCAAAAATATAATCTTACAAAAAAAAAATCTTTTTAGTGAAACCTAAAAGAAGTTCGTCCTGGATTTTTAGTTACTCCCTGGATTTTAGTTACGCCCTGGATTTTTAGTTACCGCATTATCGTTAACTACTAAAAATTGACTTAGACCCACTAAGCAGGTCATGACCCATAGTGAAGAACATAATGCTGATTATAATAGTTAAAAAAGTAAAATCAATTTATTTTTCATTATTTGCTTTATTTGCATTTTTTCATCATATTGCTCACACTCACAATCACACTCACAATTTTTTTTTCAACAAGAAAGTTTTAATGTACATTATCATAGGGGAAAAAAAAGATAATTATCATAATAGACATTGCATATTATTATTGCTATAAACGTGTTAATATCAATTAAATCATCTAAAAAATTAAATGACTCTTTAATGAAAAATTCCAGTTTCAGAATTTTTTTAAAAAATTTATTTTTAAGAAAGCGAGAATATTATGGGATAAGGTATTAATTAACCCCACCTCTGGAGAGGAATATTATGGGGTAAAATAAACAATAACTTCTTCAAGAATACTGGCAAAAATATTTCAATAAATCAAAAATAAATTATTATATGAATCATTCTTGAATCAGTATTCGCAATATCACTTAGTTTGTTTCAGATAGGTTCCAACGATGCAATAAAACAAAATACAAAATAAAAATGAAATACATAATAAAAACGAAATACAAAATAAAAGCGAAATACATAAAAAATGAATAGCTATAGATCATTCATCTTTGCCTTTAAAATTGATAAAAATAAACATTTGATACCTTGAAAATAACAAAAGAACAGTAGAATCTCAGATTTCAAGTTATTGTTATTGTTGACAATAACAAAAGTAATATAATTCCTAAACAATTGCTTCCATGAAATAATTATTTACATAATTGTATAAGATAATCAGAATATTCTAAAGGAAATATTCTAATGGAAGATTATAAAGAATTTTTTTTTAATCCTATTATACTCTTACAGTATGTTATGCACGGTGAGCGAAAAAAATAGTATCATTCGGAAGATCTTTCGTTCTTACCATTGGATTTTCACTAAATACATCGAAGAGCCATTATATTATGACCACCCTGCTAATAACATGTAGGACCACCTTTAGCCCTCAAAACTGCTAGCACCCGCCGTGGCATTGATTCCACAAGGTGCTGATAGGCAGTCTGAGGTATCTGATACCAAGCGCTCACCAACTGGTCCTGCAGTTCCCTCACATTGCGAGGGGTAGCGTGGCAGCACGAATTTGGTTTTCCAAGTAGGACCACGAGTGCTCTATTGGATTAAGGTCAGGTGAATTTGGTGGCCAAGACATGACTTGAAAGTCACTGGAACGTTCCTCGAACCAATCCATGACGATTCGACCCTTATGACATGGTGCATTATCCTGTTGGTAAACACCATCCCCAGCAGGAAAAACTGTTGCCATGAATGGGTGAACCTGGTCAAGTAGCTTACAGACGTTAGGGATTGTTCTATGAGGATTATGGATCCTAATGTGCCCCATGAAAACATTGTTCCTGGTCGAGCCCATTGTTATAGATGGAGGGTGGTCATAATGTAATGGCTCTTCGGTGTATGTGCCACTATTAATGGTTCAAAGTAGTGACTTCAATTACGAAAATTAATTGGTGCTATCAGCAAATTCTATTAAATTAGAAACAAAAATATACTTTCTCGAAATCCTTTTTTCGATGAGTTAGGATAGTGGGTGGGGGAATATGGTCCCTTTAGTTAAGGCAGAAGAGTGTATTTCACCATACGTCAAGAACTTGTTAAGCGAATCGGAAAAATTTTTTCACATAATAATAAAATTCGTTTATCCACAGCTAATTCCACGCAAAAAAATATTTTTAAACAATTATTAAGTTTTATTATTTTAATTAATGATAGTCGATAATTTTTTGAATTCTAAAGATGCATTCTGTATACAAATGCTTACACAATTTTAAACTATGGAGTTTCAAACCAAAATACAAAATTTTAATGAAATCAGTCAAACAGTTTAAAAAAACCTTTAAAATAAACAAACAAATTCTAGTTTTAAAAAAAAACAAATAAATAAAATAAACTTATATTTTTCAAGAACTATATAATTGAAATGTTTCAAATTTTGTATTTTGTCATTTAAAATGTGTTGAAATACCTTTTAGAAATACTAGTTTAACCCTTTAATGGGCCATTTTTTTCTAGTAAAGGTAAATTAAAGTATTTTTGGAATTGAAATTGATATAAGAATAGTAATTCATTTAAGAAAAAAGAACTCATTTAGCTTACAAAAAATAAATCTAAATTTTAAAGTATATTTACCATGACCTATTAGGAATTTATTGACTTTTATTTTTCGTTATTTATAAAATATATTTTAGAAATGCTACAAACTTAGGAATTATATATTTAAAAAGTTTTATACGTTTTCTTAAACTAACAAATGGCTACCAATTTTATTCAAACGCACTTCAAGAAAGTTGAAGTTATTAACAAATGGAAACCTATATTAAAAGTGGTAAAAAAGTTCACCATGGACTTTAAAAATTGGTGGTAAGTATACTTACCACGGCCTTTGAAAAGGTTAACTTTATAACCACAACTGTGTTCTAGACCAGAGTTCATCATACTTTTGACCCTTTGCAGAAGATAGACCCCAAGCAGAAAGTATTCAATCCCGCAGACCACAAGCCCTATCTTTTTTTTTTCTTTTTTTTTTTAAGGAGAAATTTTTTAAGCCGATTAAAGATTAAGATTTTTAATTGTCTCTCACCAAACAAAATTGACATGTCTCAACGTGTTTAAAAATTTTTATAAAAAAGTTATACATGTTTTTTTTTATTATTTTTTTTAACTTTTCACAAATATGTTGTTGTGAATAACAATAATAATTTAATAACCTTTTGACTTAATATTCCACATTCATTTTTAGCAGTACGTCAAAAAAAAAACTGAGCTCTCGTTATACGTGCATTAAGTTTAACTTCGAGGTTTGCGTCGGATGTCATTTCGATTAAGTTTTCATTAATAAACATTTTCCAATGTCCACGAATGGATTGCTAATCCACAAATTTTTAATCCTCGGATACTTTTCCTCAGGATAATAATGAATGAAAGATTGCAAATCTGCAAGAGTTATTACATTCTGTCTGGTATCCTCTTGATTAAAATTCTCCTAAAAAATTGGAATTTTAAAAATTATTGAACTTACCATATTTTATCAACCAGTTTCCAAGTCTACGAATGAGTGTAACCCATATTACAGACAGAAGGTCACCAGTCAGTCCATGTATTAGCTCAATGGTAACTTCACATCAATGAGATAGCTGGAAATTTGATTGGCTCTACTAAGGCAAAAATTCTCGTTCGTTAACAATGTTTTCGAAGACCACTGCTTAACGACAGCGGCTCGAAACCACAGGTGGAAAGTGTTCTTAAGTTTGGTGGACACTAATACACAGGGTGAAATTAACGACTAAATAACTAAAAATACCTAGAAAAATAAATAAGCAACAAAAATCGAAAGTAAAAGACATTGAATTAAATGGAAAATTTTATGTTTCTACATAAATATACAACGTGAAAAAAATTTTAAACACTATCATGAATTTACGCGATCCTATTTTTATTTAGTGATTTTTAGTGGAATGAAGCAAAAAAGACTTGACCTTAGAGAAGTAATCACACTCAGAGCCTGCCTGACTTTTTGTTACGGCAGAGTGTTAACTATTTTACTCTACAGAATCAACTAATCGTTTCTTTACGTGTTGCCAGAAGGCACAAGAGAAACTTAAAGAAAATTGTTTTGATAAGTTCAGAGTGGATTGTTCTTAAAGTATTATAACTCATGCTGTTAACCATGAACCATAATAATAAAATGAAGAATTTGTTTGTGCGTCTATCTCTCTTATAACTTTAGAAACTATAACTGACGTCCAGAAGTTATAACTCGCGTCCTGGAATATGGACAGTGGATAAAAATGGTTATTATAGCTCCGATCCTAAACATCGTACAAAAATTATAGTTTGATAAATCTTGTTAGACGCTTGAAAAAGGAAATTTCCTCATTAGCTTAGAATTCGCTATTCATATTAATTAATCTGCAGACGATTCTGCTTTTTCAAATATTTTAATGATAATATACATGATGTTTGCTAACTTATAGTTCTTATTAATAAATAAAAAAAGCTTTCTACGCGTTGTTTAATATCTATTTTTTATTTGCTCCAAGAAACCTTCAATTCGACAACTAAAGCCTTTTGAATGTTCAACATATTACAAGATTTAAGACAACAAAAGACATGAATTAGAGCTGAAAGCAGAAAAGGGTGTGTTTATTGCATATTCAAGTGAAAGGAAAGCTAATAGAATATTTAAGATGGAAGAAAGGAAAGTTTATGAATCATATGATGTAATTATTCGATGAGTTGACTAATGGATATGTTCTAACTGAACCACAGAAGAAACAAGTAAGCTCTGTGGAAATTTATTACTCTATCGATGTACCAGAGGACTCAAGTAAAAACACATTAATCTTAGAATCAGATCTACAAAAACAAGAAAAAATAGAGACGATAATAGAATAATAAGCAAGACATCAGAAAATTCGATACAATAGTAAACCAAAATGAATTCAGATGCTGACGAAAAAAACAGATCATGCCCTTACAGAAATTTAAGGTATTTTTGAGGTGTCAAGATTGATTTGATGTTTATTCGTAGTTGATTTCATAAATAACCTTAAAACCTCCAACCAAACCTCCTTCAACCTCCCCCAAGGTGTATAATCAAGGCGTATGAAGTTGTTTTAGTAACACGTGAGGGTGTGTTACTGTTAAGGTTGATGGAAATCTACTTTAGAGCAACTAGTTTAGGGAGGTTGTTTATGAGATGTACGAATTATTTCATCTACACTTCAAGCAAATAAGTATATTTGAAGTGTGAATCATTTCACTCGATCTGAACTAAAATTATTTCTGAGTTATATATGAGGTTAATTTTGTGAGGTGCAAATGAGGTTGAAATTGAAGTTTATTAATGAGGTTATTTTTAGTGCAAAGCATAATCTGTCAACCTCAAAACACCTTATTTTTTTGTAAGAGTTTAAAAGATAAGAAATGGGAAAATGTCCGCAAGATACGATGATTATCAAGTATAAAGTATTATGGCAGGTTTCACACCTGAAACTCATGAAAGTGCAATAGCATCCGCTGAAAAAGATTTATGGAAATGCGCAATAAACGAAAAAAAAGTTAAATCTTTGGAAATGCATAATGTATGGGAATTAGCAGAAAGACCAAAGAACAAGAAGGTCATCAAAAGTGGGGTATACAAGTCAAGAAATCAGAAGATGAAAAACGCTATATATATAAGCATGGAAAGTCCTGAAAGGAAAGGCTATGAGTTATCTAATGATGGAGTTTAATTATTGAAGCCACAGTCAGGCAGATGTTGGTACAACAGATTCAGTTAAATATTCGAACAGGCAAGATTAAACAAGCTGAAGTCAGATCCATCAATGTTCACAAAATATGTGAAAGAATGTTTGAATTTATAGTACAGGATGTTTCATATTGAATAGGACAAAAAGAAAACATGATTGTAAAAGTTATAATTAATGTATTTAGAAAATTCAAATTTATTTCAAAACTACATTTATTCAAGTTTCTACAGGTGTTCAATATGTGCCCCTCTGGTGACACGACAAATGTCTACACGGTAATCAAGCTCCTGCCACACTCGTGATAGCATATCCCTTGTGATGGAGTTCAACACTACAGTTATCCGCTGCTTCAGTTCCTCTAAGTCCTGAGGAAGTGGAGGCACAAACACCTTGTCTTTAATGAAACCCCAGAGAAAAAAAATCACAGGGCGTTAGATCTGGTGATCTCGGTGGCCAATGAAGACATGTCAAATCCTGTGGCCCAGCATGACCAATCCAGCGATGGGGTAGACGTTCGTTCAGGAACTCACGTACGTTGTTATTCCACTGTGGCGGCTTGAATTGGAGACTCTTCCGTAAAACACGCCACACCGTTGTGTGAGGGACAGCCAGTTCTGCACCTGCACGTCGCGTTGATTTTGACTCCGTAAAAAAGGAATCACGAATTCTTTCAACAACTACGGGTTTTTTATCTTTTCGTCCTGGGCTTTTGTTCTTGCATAAGCAGCCGGTATCCTGGAACTGCTTCACTCACCTGCTTATGTTATGCCGATGCGGTGGTTCTTTACGAAATTTCGCGCAAAAATGTCTTTGCACAACAGTTACGAGGAGGTTTCTGCATATTCCAAAACGCAGTACGCTTTCTCCTGCATGGACGACATTTTGTTTAACAGCGCTTCTAGCGGCGAGTTCGTCATTCGTTGTTTTTTCTCTGTTGCCAAATAAAACTTGTACAATTGTAGTTGCAGAATAAATTTGTTTCGGCTGAATAAATCTATTAGGGCAGTCACACTGCGCTATTCTTTTTGTCCCATTCAATATGAAACACCCTGTATATGTAGATGATTTTCTAGTTGTTGCAAGCTCAGAGAAAACAATCAACGAAATAATGAAAAGGTAATGCAAGAATGCAACCCAAATGAGGAACATCAAAATATAAACAATGAGACGTCTTAGAAGATTAAAAAAAGTTTCCTCGTAAAAAACATCAATAAGCAATTGAATTTGAGATAAATATCTAACAATTAGAACTCGACCAGATATATCATATACTTAGCAAATTGTCGCAATATAACAGAGACCCTAAAGAATTGAATTGGGCAGTGAGCGGAAGTAATGCACTATAAGCAGTGAAACTACTCTAGTTTCGTAACTTTTTTTCGTAATTTGTAGTGTAGTGTACTACTTTTTTTTAAAAAAAAGTAATGTAATGAGTAGTACGATACCAAAAAAACAGTAGTTTGTAATGAAGCGATTTCTGGCAACAACTTTTAACGTTAATTAGGAATAGTAATATGGCTCTAACACAAGTAATTTTTCAAATTTGGTGGGTACAAATCTTCGCGGCTCCGTCAATGGATGACCCTATGATTGCAGCTGAGCGTTAATAGAAATTACGTATTTAAAATCACGTGTAACTAATATATTAACTATATATTACGAAAAATAGATAATTAATCACTTCGGTCACACTTTCACATGCGAATGCACATTCGTGAAACATTCATGTTATTTCAAAGGAAGGGAACATATTTTCAATGGACTTGTTTTCTTAGAGGAAATAACAGAACATTAAACAATTAAAAAAATTGCAAGTATTTGATAGTTTTGCCATTCTTAAATTAAATATTCGCTGCTGAAAATGGCATAAAAAGTAGAATGTTAAATGAACGAATTCGAAGAAAAAAAAAATTGGGGGGGGGGGGATAACAAACTGCTCATGTAAACATGAATAAATAATTCTTAATTATTCCCTTTTATTTAATGTAAGTAAATTTCTTATTCAAAACCATTTTGAACAATAGGTGTAAATTAAGTTCTCCAGCGAAGTTCGTCTCCTTAAAGTAGTGAGGTAGTTACTAAATTCCAAAGTAGTTTGTAGTCACTTCATTTAAAATAAAATAGTTGTAGTTAGCTAAATTTGTAACAAAGTAGTTTTAGTTATAGTAAACTAAGATAATATAGTAGTTTCTACGACCACTGGGCAGTTATTAAAAAGACTTCCTTCGATATTTAAATGGAACTATAGACTTTTTTTTTGAAATACAGCTTGACAAATAAAAAAACTTAGTACATACATAGATACTACATTGTTGGAGTACAGCACCAGATGTTAAACCATACAGCCGAAATGTATTGAAGATTGGAAAATCTGTCGTTGGCTGGGAAATTGAAAAGGAGATACATACTTGTAACATTATTCATAATGGAGGCAGAATTAATTACAGCATGTGACTGTGCTGTAAGATAGGCTAGAAGTTACGAGAAATTAAAGTTAGGAAGAATGAAAATAAATTAATCTAATGGTTAAATCCATCGATATCAACTGATAGTAAAGCACTAATTGATTGAATAAGCTATAAAAAGAGTGCTTGTATGAGGCACACAAATAGGAAGTATCATTATACCATTTAATTAAAGATGATAAAGAACATGGTGATATACAATTTTCACATCTACGTTCTGGCCATTTGGACGCAGACACAATGTCCAAGCATTTGACAGGTGACATTTTGAATTCGCATTATAACTACTTGGATTATTCATTGTACAAATCAACTTGTTTGCTTTGTAACTTCTAACTAGTTGTCATGAAGAAGATGTAAAAAAAGGACAATTTTTTGTAAGGAGAATTCATATTTTTTTTTAATATTAAAATAAATTCCGGTTTCTTTCTTCTTTTTTTTTAAAGCGTAAATTGATTATTCTATTCAATATTTTCAACCAGAATTTCGAACAGCATAATTTTAGGAAGAGAATGACGTGAAACGTTCTAAATACTGAACTAATTGCTTCAAGTTTGTGAAAAAAAACTTCTATAACGACTAAATTATGCGGACATTCGATAATTCTTATGATTAGTTAAGCATAATTGTATTCTTAAAAACAGAAACAAAATTTTATATTTATTCTGACGTTATCAGGTTAAGGTACCATTCAAAGACAGAGCTACAATGCGCTAAAATAGAAGAGCTAAAGAAAATATTTATATTAAAAAAAAAATTCATTTACCAGTAATATGTGGCGTTTGAGGAATTGAAAAAATTGTTCAAGTACTACTAATAAGTTCGTGTGTCATGGTTATAGGTACTATAACATAGTGGGGAAATTCAAAATGGTGATTAATTTGATGCGAAAGCAACATGAATATTTTTAAAAGAAATTGAACCAATAGTATTCTTAGAACTCCAGATTTCAAAAAAAGAAAAAATAAATAAATAAAAATTTAAATTTGAAAATCGAATTAGTAAAACAGCCTCAAACTATACATAATAATATTGAAAATTATATAAAATCTTTAGAAATTGTGTAAAATTTTTTTTTATACATTATGAAAAATAATTTTGGAAAGTAAAATGCTTTAAGCCGCAGATTATGGTTATTAATTTATTCTTCTTAATTGCGTAAAAACAAATGCACAAAAAAGAATAACATTTCATACCCATAAAAAAAAAATTAAAAAAAAAAAATTAGCAGTTTTAATACTTTAGAAAGGGAAAGAAAAACGTTTACAGCAGTGGCAGATTCTTTTTGAAACGAAGTGATCATGGGTCTATTCGAAACGATCGTGCTGTTAAAAGAAAAAGAAAAAAGCATCAAAAGCTGAAATACGATAGTGAAGATAATTAAACCCTTATTTTCTTCCCGAATCGAACAAACATAAACTCATCTTTCTACTGTTTCCGGTTCTGAATTCGTTTCTAATTGCCCTTTTGTTGGAGTTGAGTGTTAGTTTAGTTCGGGTCAAGCGGTCAATCTCTTGAGTTACGGCAGCAGGAGAAGAAAAAAAAAAGGAGAGGAGAAACTGAATATTGATGTGTTTGTAGCCAAAAGAACGATAAAACATCCTTTATTGTTTCCCGCACCTTGGCGAGAAACAACTAGAACTTGCTGTCAGCGTAGAAAATGAATTGCGTTGATGATAAGCAGTTTCATCATATGTTTGCAAAAAAATTATATCAAAACAAAACTAGACAAGTTGTTATTTAGTCAAATAGAACATTTATTATTCATAAGATTTTAGAAAGTTAAAATATTTAAATTTTGCAAAAGAAAAAAAGAGTCACTTTCTTCTTTACTTTTAATATTATAAACAACATTAATTCCATTTAATATTTTTTTACTAAGACTTTTTCATATTTTAGCGCACTCCTTACTAATACAATCACATTATGATTCAAAATTATTAGGCTTCTAGGGTATATTTTATTTGGCAAATAACTTTTAACAAGGAAAGGGGACAGGTAATTGAGATAACTAACTATTTAAATCTAGAAAAAATCTAACTTATACTTTTTACTAAAACTTGTAATGTTTTTTTTTTTTTTTTTCTAGACTTCTCAAATAAGCTTGACTTCTCTCAGCTTCTCAAATAAGCTAGATTTCTCTCAGCTTGAGAATAAAGTTCTCTAAATATCAAAGGATATGTTCATCAGTAAAATCTGCATTGATAGGAACTATAATTAATAAATTACCTATCCAAAGCTTTCAAACATGCTCTTTATTTCGAACTTAATTACGTTTCAATACGTATTTTGAAGTACACTTCCCTTGTTAGTAGAGATGTAACGAACATTCGGCCACTATTCGGTATTCGGGACTTTTGCCGAATATTTAGCCAGATATTCGGCAAAGTATTATGCGAAAAATTATTTTCGCCAATTTTTTTTTTTTTTTTTCGAGGATAATTTTAATACGTTTAATAATGAATAATAAAAAATCGTATTTTTTCTTTGCGTTATTCGAAAGAGTTTTTACACACGTTTATTAAGTTCTAAGACTTGTTAATTTATGTTCTGAAAGACAAATTGAAAAGCGAAATTTAAAGAATTGAAACTAGATTACTTTATACTAAACCATGAGTTTTTAATGATATTTTTTTAATTATATTCTAGCAAATCAATTGCATCATTTTTTCAACACTATATTTTAAAAATTGAGAACTTATTTTTGTTCTTTTGTGTCATTTTTGTTTGTTTTTCAGTTTTAACTAAAGCGAAGTATGTTAATGGAGCGTTTCTAATAGATTTAATTCTTTTATTCTCACTTTTTTTTCTCCTACGTTGAAAAGGACAACAAGTAACATAAAATGTTGTGATTCTCATCGTTAAAGTTATAAATTTAGAACTAAAAAAATTTCGGTTTCTCTTTTTTTATTTTGTTATAACTTTTCTTTTTTATCAGCGTTTTTATTATGACAGCATTTTTTAAAAAAGCGTTTCCAATGAACGCAATAGCGTTCTTTTACGTCACTTTTTTCTAAAAATACAGAAAAAAATAAATAAAGATTTTTAGAGTTAAATCTCTAGTTTAAAAATTAAGAACGATTTTTGTTTTAGTTTCATTTTTCAAAAATACTTTCAGCGGCAATTAAGAAGGTCTCTATTAGACTTTAATCTTCTCCTTTTCTTGAAAATACGGTAATTAGAAACCTGAAATGTTATGCTTTAAAATTTTCTTTCAAAAATTAAAGACGATTTTTATTTTTTCTGTGCTGCATTTGTTTATAATCTTTATTTTTTGAAGGTATTTTTATGATAACGCTGCATTTTTAAAAGCATTTCTGATAGAGCGTTCTAAAAAATTATCTGTTCTATAGATTTTTTTTTTCCTCGGACAATATAGTTTTTAGCCTTAAAGTTTAGTTTTAAGAATAAAGAAAATATTTTATGAACTTTACAATTTTAGTTTTCTTAATAACTGTTTGTCAGTTTTTTTTTTTTTTTTTTTTTTTTTTTTTTTTAAATATTTCTAAGTATCTTAATATATAATTGTCTTTATCATCCTAAAGATTACTATTAAAGTTTTTTCCCCTTTACCACATACACGTAATACAGCCAAGTTATGATTATTTTTCAATAAAAACTAAACTTATATAAAAAATTATATTTATTAATGATTTTGTTTTTAAAAAAATGTGGCTATTCGGCCGCCGAATATTCAGTATTCATCCTATTTTTATTTATTATTTATTTTATGTATTTATTTATTTTTTTGCCGAATATTTGGTATTCGGCTTTTCCTAAAAACGTTACATTCCCTCTTGCAAGTATTATAATTGTATAATTGTATCCCACTTTCTTGTACGAATAATATGTATTCAGCAACTTTTTGTATTATTAGCTTGGTTCATGCACCCTTTTAAAACTATCGGGAACATTAAACAAGCAAATAAATATTTAAAAATAATTTTCATTTTTTTTTTACTGAAATTTCTTTTAATAAATAATTAAAAGATAAATTTTGTTTCGTTATTTTATTTATTTTTAAATTTCAATAAATTAACGCGCTTTTAAAAAACACTTAATAGATTTAATAGCAAAATTTAAAAATAATTGCACCAAATATAATTAAACAAATAAAAACAATCCCGCCCATTTCAACTGGTTAGAGCTAAAATAATCATATCGCGATAACGATATTTTAAAAACGAGTTCTTCCATATATACGATACGAATACGATAATACATACATACCTAACGATAAATTTCAAATTTGCAATAATAATTGCCATCGATAATGGTCTTTATTAACATCTTCAAAATATTTTTTGGAATACAATAATATCGTAAGTGTAATCAATAACAATAATATCGCGATCATTATCTTTGCAGATGAGTATTGAGTAGGATAGTGCCACGCGTATTATCAATAACAATTATGATCAAATACAATATTATCGTGAGTGTTGATAGATATTATTTGTGTAGGTATTGACCTATTTAAAATTAATGTAAATTAGTTAAACTAGAATAATATTGAAATACATCGGGAAATGTAATTATCGATATTTTTTGACGATGTATCGTGATATTAGTTCCATGTCACTCAGCATTACTATATATATAGAAATCGATATTTATTAAAAAAGCTATCACGCTTTAATCCCAATAAAAAAAATGCATAATTATTTTTCCCTTTTGATATGTAACCGCATATTAACCTTCGGACGATATATTTCAAATATGTAGTTATTATCATCAATGATAATATCGTTATTAACGTTAACAACCATAAACATAATATAGAATGAAACAATGCTGCGAGAGTTATTGATAGCGATAGTTATCGAAAAAAGGATAGCACCGTGTTCTTTAATACACAACAGTAAATATCGATATTGTGATTGATATCGCGTAATATTGTATTATCGCTTAAAAAAAATATATAATACTATAGTATCGTGAGTATTGATACATTTAATTTAGGTAGCAAAACATTGATAGATTTAACCTGGAAAAATATTGCAAAATTCCTTAAAATATTAATATTTTAAAACGGAATATTAGGATATTAAAATTCCATTATCGCTCAGCACCTTTTATTTGCGCAGAAAATGCAAAGCTATCACATTTTATTCTGAGGAAAGAAAGATTGCTTTTCAGAAAAATGAAAAAATAATTGGGAATTATGCAATTAGGTTTATGCATTTTAAATGAAGTTTTATTAATTGTTTTAGATATATTGCCAGTATTTTTCGATTAAGAATCTATAAAAAGTTTAAACTCAGGAAAAATTTTCAGGTTTTATTTTAAATAGCTGCAAAATAGTAACAAATAAATTTGCATTTTCTTAAAAAATAACTTTGTTGAGCTTTCGGTAGATAATATAGTCCATTTTATTTTCAAGTTCAACAAATAGCTTTTCACCATGTCCCGCAAAAAAGTGTTCAGTTTTTTTAATTAATTAATTTGTTTTCAGCAAATATTCTTGCTTTGAACATCACGTGATTCATAGTTTCTTTTAATTGTTCGCACTAAACAAAATTTCCCTCATTTTTCGACTTTTTCAAATGCCACAAAAATATTCACGGAGAATTTTTATTTTTTAGTAAATTCCCAGTTCAGTTCAGAACATTTAATATAAACTTACAAAATATTATTAAAAAATTACTTGCCCACCAATAAATTAATATTTCACTTCATAACACTGGAATTTTGAATCCGATTAAAAAGAAAAAGTCGAGAAACTTTTTGAGAATTATTTACCTGCATTTGCATCACATGAAGAGGAAAATTACGGAAACTTCCCATTGTTAAAGAGACGTTAAAGAAAGCAATCCCGTATTTATTTTCTTTTTTGCGCTACAGTAGCTTTAGTATATTTTATGTATCAAAACAGCAAACACGCTACAAAAGAATGCAATTAAAATCTAAAAAAGCGCTGAGATTCTGAACCTTAGAAATTTGTACACATTTTCACATTAAGCTTGCCTCCTTTTTAAATAACTACATTTCTAAAAATTTACATTCAATAAGAGTAATTTCAAGGTAAGGAAAACATTTTTAATAGTGTTGGAAAATATCATAGACGATTAATTATTGAATAAAATGAATATTCATTGAGTTCGTAAAAAATTATACTGCATTTTTTTAATCTAATGAAAGTACCATTTTACAGCATATATTTTTTTTCGATTTATGTATACCTTATAAAAATCTGAATATACTTGGTATTTTTAAAAAATCTTTCGCTTATCGGAGTTTTCTTTTGTTTTATTCATTAATGAATCAATTCATTATAGTTTTCAGCACTGTTAGGAACGTTTTTAATATCTCGAAATTATACTTATTGGCCGATTAAAAAAAAAAAAAATTTAAGTTTCTTTCCGTTTTAAAAATCAATTTTAAAACTTTCATTTTAGAGATGGCCTAAAAGTATAATTACAAGAAAATTATAACTTTTACCAGTTCTGGAAAATAAAGGAATCAATTTGTTAATTAGTGATTAAAATGCATATTTTTTTTCTAAAAAATCTTTCGGTGGTTTCTTTCGTTTTATTCATTAATGAATCAAACCATTATAATATTTTCCGACACCATTAGAAACTTTTTTAATATCCAGAAATTATACTTATTGGCCGGTAAAAATTAAAGATATTTAAGCTTCTTTCCTTTTAAAAAATCATTTTTAAAACTTATATTGTAAATGGCCAATAAGTATAATTAAGAGATAATAAAAACTTTAACCAGTTCTGGAAAATGTGGGATTAAATTTATTAATTAGTGAACAAAATGCATATTTTTGAGGAATTTCAAAAAAATTATGTTGTTTTTGAAATTAACACAAAAGTAACTGTTTTATATTGCTTTATTTTTCTTTTTATTCGCTATATGCATTTATAGCAGAAATCGAATTTGCTTAATTTCTTCTTTGTTTGAAATCGTCTCGGGAAAAAATTATCGATAATTTGTTCCATATGGAAAGTGTTTAAGCTGACATATTAAATCATTAAAATATTATCCTTTAAAATATTATTTTTTTTTAAAATCTGAATCCCTTTAACGATGTAATTCTCTACGCCAGATTTTTTTTATTTATATATTAAAAAGTGTCTTAATTGATGATATTTCCGTGGATTATAACGCAGGAAAAAAAAAATCTTGGCTCGGTGCCACTTTCAAATTCCTTGGGATTTAAGAAAAAAATAGCTTATCTTAAAGAACAAATTCCGTGCCTTTTTTAACAATCAAAACTTTTAATGGGTATCATAAACTTCTATAATACCACTTCACAGAAAAAGGTAATTTAGGGCATTTCTTTAAAAAAAATTATTTTTATTTCACTGTGAAATACTTATATTTTGACCCTGCTAGTATAAATAATTTGATTCTTTTCGTATGTATATTTGGAATATTTTATTCTCCTCGTTTTTATTTGTATTCAAACATTGTAGACACAAAATTACTTACGTTATTGAGCCATTATAACGCAATGTTAATCCATTAGCCTTGTTAAGCCATTATTATAATAAAAAACCTCTATATAATGAAACTCTATGTAATGAAACTCTATATGGGTGATTCTCTCGAAATATGACAATTCGCAGTCCCTTGCTCCAAGATCTAATACTATAATAGTAAAAAGATCTTTTTTGAAAAAAAATTAATAAATAGCATTGCTGTTAGCATTTTAAAATGACTTCGCACTAGCATTGACTGTTTTGTATAGTTAAAAAATTTAATTTAATTTCAAAATGTCATGTTTCTGGTATGTCACAAACAATATTTCCAATAATAACTAGCTTCAAAACTTCGCATAAATGTTTCAATATCTAATTTTTTTTTATCTCAACCGTTGTAAGCATTTCTAGAATATGAGAGTGTTAGAATATGAGAGTGTGTGCAGAGGGTGTTATTTACTAAAACTTCTTTAAAATAATTTTTTCTGTCAATAATTTGTTTGTCACATGAAAATCTGTCATTTTCCTGGCTACTTTTATTTAGTGATTTATAACCAAAATAGATAGCGCCAGCAATCAATATCTTATGTTAATAGATTGATTAGATACCATCCTTTCTGAGCATGTCTTGTTGCATGAATAAAGAACCAACTTTCTGGTTCAAAATCTATTTTAAAAAAATTTTCAAGGTGAGTAGGTTTTTATGTTGTCATTTTCCTGTCTTCTTGAAATTATTAATAACATAAACTACATAGATTTATCTGAGTTATTTCAAGAAATCCTGTTGTTTTCTGCGGAATGTAAACGTCTTAGACCAAAATGTTAAATTAAAGTTAAATGCTATAAAATGGCAAATTTGTCATTATCCTGGCTGTCATTTTCCTTGCTTACGAATGAAAGAACATTGACGTGTCACCAGAAAACTTTTTAAACAGTATATTGTAAAGAGGGAAAGCAAATATTAACCTAATACCAAGTTTACGTATGATTGTAATATGCTTGGATGTAATAAAAGTTATTTATTTATTTAATGATTGAATATTATCCACAATTTTATTCTGTACATATCAGCAACAAAATTTTTTTTAAATTCTTTCTACAGTGGATAAAAAGAATTAATTTAAGCAATTTGTGGTCCATCTAACATAAAGGCTTAAGTTGAGTTACTTACTATTAACTTAAAATGACTGTTTTTTAAACTTCTAAGCTAATATGTCATTTTCCTGGCAAGATTTGGTGAATTTCTCTTTTATTATTTTTCTCGAGCAATAAACTACACTGCTGTCTGTAAGATATTAATAAATGTAACTAAAGAAGTACACAAAAAAAATTTAAATTATTTTGAAGACTTTAAATTTGAAGAATTTGTTTGGTCCGAATTGTCATGTTTCAAAAGAATCACCCATATATTAAAACAAGATAAAATGATTACATTTTATCACACAAAGAATTTGAAAAAATATATTAATGTTAAAACAGTTAAAAAAGAAAGAAAATCTAATCAACAAACTTAGATGCACCATAATGAAAGATATAGGTTCGATTATGGGAAAATAAAAGTTTTAAAATTTCCTAATGAGATTGGAATTATACATTCGAATTTCTGTAAAGGTTGTTAATAGTAGTATTTTCTTCAGTGTATTTAATTTTGTGACACCTGCTGTTATACTTTTAAACGCTTTTAGCGATGAGATTGAATAGAAATGACAGAAATGAAATGTCATTTATCTGAAAAAGAAAATTAATTTCATCCAGCAAATTTAAATCATGAAAAAAACAATTTATTTTGCTTAATTAATTCTGTTCAAGATCACATGATTCTAATATTTTAGAACCTACAGCTATTATTGTAAATATGACTTTCTTACTAATTCACATTTTATTGCTTTTAGGTTCCAGTACTTCCAAGTTTCAACAGGGAGACAGAATCAATATTTAAAATAATTTTGTTGGTTTGTAAAATAAAAATTTTAAAAAAATGAATCTTTAGTTTTTAATAAAAATATCTTGACAGTTGACTAATCATTTAAATTTGAAATTTTATAGCTTTAAAAATTCAAGCACTTTCTTAGATATCTACCTTATCAAAATGTGAGTTCCCACAAATATTTCTTTTCAACTGTGGAATTTGAGATAAATGTTATAATTTAGTTCAATCTATTAAAATTACAGAAGAATTATATTTTGTACTGTGGCCCAGTGCGAAATTCGTATCGACCAGCCATCTATACGGTTCACCTCATTGGAAGGCGAACGCTCTATTCCCTGAGCCATCACGGCTCGACTGGTTATTATTATCGTAAAACAACCGAACCAAATTAATTATAAACTGGAAATATTGAAAAATAATAAATAAACGTAGATGTTTGCCCGACGGTGGCTACGAGTTTGGTCCCTTTCTGTAATAACCGGATTTATCACTTTAACCGTAACACATATTCTTCATACATGCTATATAAACCGTTTAATCACATTGACCAAACATCATTGGTTATTATTAATAATATCCGGTCAAAGTGAATAATTTGCGAATCACTTTGACCAAAAGAAGCAGTCATTATTAATATTGATCGGTTATTAATAATAATGATCGGATTTATTACTTCAACCGTAATATATACTTTAAATTTCACTTTTTAAGTGCTTCTTCTTTGATGTAAGTTAAAGAGAATTCGCATTGAAGGGTTTCTGCGGTAATATAGTACCCTCATTTGCGGCGGTTTAATTTAAAAAAAAAACAGATTTTTTTATTATTTTTTTTATTAATTTTTTTTTACGATAATTTAAATTGTTGTAAAGATTAAAAGAAATTAAATTGCAGAGTATATACACCGAAGAGCCATTACATTATGTCCACCCTCCATGGTAGCGGGGGTAGTATGGTGTGTGTGGGCAATGTTTTCATGGGGCACATTGGGACCCATAATCCTCATATAACAATCCCTGAAGCTACTTGAACATAGTTGCAGACCAGGTTCACCCATTCATGGCAACAGTTTTTCCTGCGGGGGATGGTGTTTACCAACAAAATAATGCACCATGTCATAAGGGTCACATCGTCATGGATTGGTTCGAGGAACATTTCAGTGACTTTCAAGTCATGTCTTGGCCCCCGAATTCACCTGACCTTAATCCAATAGAGCATTTGTGGTCCTACTTGGAAAACCAAATTCGTGCTGTCACGTTACCCCCTCGCAATGTGAGGGAATTGCAGGACCAGTTGGTGAGCGCTTGGTACCAGATACCTCAGACTACCTATCAACACCTTGTGGAATCAATGCCACGGCGGGTGCTAGCAGTTTTGAGGGGTAAAGGTGGTCATAATGTAATGGCTCTTCGGTGTATATAAAAAAAAAAATTGTACTTGAAAAAGAGTTTAATTTTACTTTTTGGGAACAATAACATCACGAAATAAACATTCATGTTCCACTTGCGTCATAAAAAGTTTAAAATGAATATGAAAATTTGCCATCCGAAACCGCTTAAAGAGGGAAATTTATTTTAAATTAAATTAAACACTTGTTTTTGATTCAAAAAGAAATCATTCATACATTACTTATTCAAACTGAAATTAATGTTGTTTTTTCCCCTACCATTGAATTCCAAAAGAAAAATGGGAAAAATATGAGCTTCGAAATTTTTCTTCCTTCACCCATAAATAAATTGATGTTATGGTAATTTCTCTTAAGGAAAATTGAAATTTTTCACTTTCTTTTTTTCTCGCTGTCAACACAGCTATTTATTCTAGATTTAGAATGAAGAGATTTACTTTGCCTTTTCAACAAATCCGAAAGCTACTGGAATTTTTTTTCTCCACATAAACGAAAAGGATGAAAAGGAAAAGGATTTCTCAAAAAGGAAATTTAGTCATTTTACTTAGTGTAACCAAA
This sequence comes from Parasteatoda lunata, assembly GCA_949128135.1. Lineage (NCBI taxonomy): Eukaryota > Metazoa > Arthropoda > Arachnida > Araneae > Theridiidae > Parasteatoda > Parasteatoda lunata. Next base: position 114,015,726 of record OX421971.1, on the reverse strand, counting down.
AAGCATTTGTAGTATTGGGAAATAATGAAAAGTAAAGTGTTGCGGTAATTAATACCCACATTAACATAAATTACAAGTGGCGACAGCTAAGCTTTTCCACCACCAGCAAACATGCCGTGCTTGAATACTATAATGGTTTGGGGTACTTTAAAAAAACAAAAAGAACTTGGTATCTCATTATATGTTGAAAAGCAAAAAAAAGCTCTGTAGAATATTTTGAATATCTTCAAAAAAATCATAGAAAGTGGGCTAAGGCCTATTGTGTCCATCTCAGTTCTCTTGACCTTTAGCACTGGGGCGCAGGAGAACTAACTCAGAACTAATAGATTATCTATAGTTTAGAGAATTAAAATATAATATTTAAAAAACACATAAGCGAATATTAACAGCTAAATTTTAAGAATTTTCAAATGACAACATTTAAATTTATACAAACGGGTTAAATATCAATAAACTCCACTATCTTGATTTTTTTCTTCTTTATCAGTAATAAGGAAATGTGAAATAAGCGAGCGAAAGATCTCTTTCGATAGTTGGCGAGAGATAGTGAGTCGGGGCCTAGCCTTTAGTAAGTTTAAAATAATGAATAAAACAATTTGAAGTATAAAAGCTGAGATATTAGACAACACTAAGTTTAAATGAGGAAATGAAGCGATTCCTAATGAACTGTGTGAGCAGTTTAGCGGGTTGACGAGCGACAGCGAGCAGGAGTCTGAGTTTCTTAAAATAATTAAAATGAAGTATGAAAAAGATTCAAGTTAATTTTTGAATTAAACGAAGGTGAAATGAGCGATTGGAGCTATCTGAGTTACGGGGTTGGCAAGCGATATTGAAAATGAGTGATGTCTCCTAGTTTTCATTTTAAAAGGATGTTTTATCAATTTAGTTTCTTCTGTATGAATCCTTGTATGTATAAAATGAGTAGCGGTGGCTAATGGTAGAGCGTTCGCCTCCGAATGAGGTGACCCAGTTTCGTATCCCAGCTATCTGAAAAGATAGTTGGTTCTACTCCCGGCTCGCACCGACCTGACGTAAAATATTCTCAGTGGTAGACGGATAATGGGTTAGAATCCATTTGCCGTGGAAAATTTTCGTGGTTTACCTCTCCATGCAACATAAATACGGGTTAATTCCATCAAAAAGTCCTCCACGAAGGCTAGTTTGTCCCAATACTTAATCCAGTAGCTCCCTCGTGTTCAGAGTTGGGTTCAAAATTATAATGCTAGGAGTTGATCATCAATAGTCATAAACTCAAAATTGGATTGGCTGTTTAACATTGTTTATAAAATGAAATTTAAACTATATGTGCCAGTTACTTTTTGTTTAACTTTAAAACAAAAGTAGTTATAAAATTTTAGTTTTGTTTCTTTTCTTTGTATATTCGTGAATAGTTCATAGGTAACACAGTAAATAGTTCTTCCGTTTTCACAGAATTTTTGTTAGTGACCATTTGGCATATCCTTTACATATATTTTGTTACAACTAAATGTCTGTTGTTTTTTGTTCAACTATTCATACTGACTAACTACTAAAATGTCTAACATAATAAAAGGGAAGCAAAACCGCGCTTTCTTAATTAATGTAATAAATTTTTTTCGTTATTCTTCCAACTCTTAAAGACGATCTATTGTTTTTCCTACTTTATTATTCAGTATTTACATGTTAATTAATTAATACATTGTTTATCGATATTGTTTCATATTCAACACAATAAAACATTTAATTTTATCATGAATATAGTAATAATAATTTTGCATTTTGTGTAGTAGTAAGTAAATAATATTTTCTATAGTAATAACAACTTAGTGTTTTTAATTCCCATTCACATTGGAATACAAAAATCATTTAAATAGAAAAAGCGGTACAGCACTTCTGTCTAAGATTATTGCATTCTCTTCATTCCATATTAATATTTACCTGACTCGTTCCTATTTGTCAAGAAGAAAATTATATGATAGAGATTTAATTCATACTTTCGCGGTCTCCTTTTATTATGAATATTTCATGTGAATCCCCTTTTCTTATATTAAACGCCCTTCTTTAAAACGACGTTCCAAATATTCATTAATATTCATGAGTTTTCTGCTATCTCTTTTGCTGAGGTATATAATGTAAGAAAAGATATGTAAATCTTAAAGATTCTAATTTCTTTCTAAAACTTTTGTTCCGTTGTTTTTTATTGCAATTTTTTTTTTCGGTAGCTTTGTGATTTACAAATTTATACCATCTTTTGGAAGAAAATTCTTTTAAAAATGCCTCTGTAAGCCGTTATTGTGAACCTCGTTTATTTAAATGGGAGTTCTAGGAAATGTATGAAAAATATTAATGAAAAAATTTAAAATTTATTCTCAAAAAATAAATTTTTCAATTATTTGAAGACTGTATTATCAATTTATTTGTTAATTGTTTTGCTTTATATCATTTATCCAAAAATAAATACATTTCTAAATTTCGTAGAACATTTTTAACAGTAGTAATTCACTGTGTTTACTCAAAAATAATTTAAAACGATTCGAAAAATCAATTGAACAGAAACGGTAAAAAATACGCTGAGTTCTGCTTAGAGAAATAGATAATTTGTTCCCCAAGTTTGAAAATCATTGACAAAATTCGTCAATATGTAAAAATAATTTCTAAAAAAGTGCAGTAACCACGCAGTTTGCAGTAACCACGTGGCACAGAGCTGCGGGGGCAGTAAATTCTTAATATTGTTTTAGAATTTTTAAATGTTATTTTGTATTTATTATTTTAGTTATTTTGTATTTATTATTTTAGTTATTTTGTATTTATTATTTTAGTTATTTTGTATTTATTATTTAATTTTGTATTATTTATACGATGACTGAACATCGTTTTACACAGAATCCGTTCTAAAAGCAAATTAACTTAGTAAAAAGGAAATATAAGTTATTTACCGATTAATAATTCTAAAACTGTGATTAACAATATATCTCTATCGTATAAAGTTGCAAAATGTGATATTATATAATGTTGTAATAGCAAATCAACAACATTTTTACTCTTAAATCTTAAAAAATAATTAATTTTACAATGATGACCGTCAAAGACTTCTTGATCTTTGAATATTAAATATGATATCATGTGACATTCCTCTTACGTCATAACGTTTCAACGATTTTCATTGGCTGCTGCGACACCATCAAGAATTTTCATCAAAAGATTTTTATGTATTTGTGTGAGTAATTCCCTTTTATTTAATTTTTTTTTTTTAAATATTTGTGTATTAAATATTGCTTTTATTTATGAATAACTATTCGCGATCGCAACACTCGAGTACGCCATCTAGCGGGAGACTGTAAATACCGGGCATTAGTTCCCACATAACCATTGGCAATGACGGACGCCATTTTCTTAGCAGCAAATAGGAAGCAAAAATTCCCCAAGGAAAAGGTAGAACTTCTTGAAAAAACTAACCAGAATATGCAAAACATTGAAGCAGAACACGCCAAGCATTTGAAGATCAATTTCTCAATAATTTTTACCTTTCTATTACCAACAACAAAACTTCCAATTTCATGATTACTTGCTGTTACAGATGTGGGAATTACGGTAAAATAATTTTTTCTGTCTTCAATTCATTACAAATTAAAAGGAAGTCAACATTGCTTTCGTCATTCCAATGAATTAAGTGAATTCAGAACTGTAATAGTTATAGAATATTCTTCTTCTTTATAGAATAGTATATATTTCTGTATCTATATAATTCGGAAAAAAACAATAAAGAATCATCCGAACTACTTGAAATAGTTTCATTTGTGCTGATTATTAATAATTTTTTTATCGTTTTCTTTGGTAAGTATTTTTTAGTTTTGAAAGAATAATTTCAACTAGAATTCAGCTATTCTGTTTTCAAGCTACATATTCAAATTCGCGATCGTAACGAACTATAGGGGGCGTTGTTGTATGTGCCGAATCCCTGCGATTTCCATATGAACATTCATTCAGTTACACTGCAGACGTCTTTAATGTACCATTGTAACGTTCCATCTTTATTGTGGCTGATTAAATTTAAAAAAGAAAAATGTTTGTTTTCTTTCTTATGCAAACAAAAACAAAATGGTATCTTTTTTTTTTTAGAGAAGGAACATCCAGAACACATCGGAAAAATATTTGTAAATAAAGAGAAAAAAATAGGTATATTCTTATAAGAGTTCAAACCTAATGCCTGAGAAATAGTTTTACTAAATTTAATGGGTATAACATGAAAGGCCCATTTAAATTTTAACGTAAAATAAAGAATGCTTACGAAACAAAAAAAAAAACAAAAAAAGAACCATTATTTTTTTGTCGCCATTTTTTAGTGTTACGAAAATGCGTCTTTGGGACTTGCCAAAAACAAAACAAGATGCAATTTTATTTTTTTAGAAGCGAAATATTTTATGGAGTGAAATATAACGAAAATGTACCAATGTCCATAACATGAAACTTTATCTAAGTAAACGTCCGTTTTGGAAATGTTATTTCATTTTGAATCTTATTTATTAGAGTTCATAATGGCTATAGAATCAGGTGAGAGAAAAGTTTGTTTTGAATCTATGCTAAACTCTATATCGGCTCATTTTCCACCGAAATCTGATTGACTACTTTGATTTTAAACAAAGTGTTTCATTTTAAGATTTTTCCAAAAAAAGTTTAAGTGTAGATTGGCGGCACTTAAAAATCTGCCAAATCGGTAGCTGTGGTTAATACGTAAGTACCGAATTTTTCTTCCATACTTTTCTGAATCATAATACTTCAAATATTAGAATATGCAAGGAGTATACATAAACACATAATTTAATACCATTTAATTTTTCAAAAAAGGTATCTTGACAACAATTTTATCAAAAAATTATAAAATAAAAAACGTAAAATAAAGAATTCTTAGGATAAAAACGATTTTAAAACTTCCTCATTTTTCAATAAAAAATTTCGTATTGTTTCTTTTTTTAAATTCTTATAGTATTTAATCAGACGTAAAAAAACCATTCTGTAGAGAACTATCATAAGTAAGAAAAAAAATTATTTACAAGCAAATTTTTTATTATAAAAATCATAACACTTACCTGATTTATAAGTCCGGAGAATTCCAAAATTATATGTTCTTTGTTTGAAAACTTTATTCTCAAATAATATACACATAGTTTATCCCTTCATTTCTTTTAGGTAACATACCACACATCAAAAATTTATAATTGTAAGATCGATATGAATTTTAATATGTAGCTTAAAAACAGAATAGCTGAATTCTAGTTGAAATTCTTTCAAAACTAAAAAACACTTACCAAGAAAACGATAAAAAATTTATTTATAATCAGCACAAAAGATACTTTTTCAAGTAATTCGGATTATTCTTTATTGTTGTTTTCTGAATTATGTAGATACAGAAATATATACTATTCTATGAAGAAGAAGAATATTCTATAACTATTACAGTTCTGTATGGAATTCATTGGAACACATTTATTCATTGGAATGACGAAAGCAATGTTGACTTCATTTTAACTTGTAATGAATTGAAGACAGAAAAATTATTTTACCGCAATACACACATCTGTAACAGCAAGTGATCATGAAATCATTTTATGTTGTTGGTAATAGAAAGGTAAAAATTATTGAGAAGTTGTTCTTCAAATGCTTGGCATGTTCTGCTTCAATGTTTGGCATGTTCTGGTTAGTTTTTTCCTTCTACCTTTTCCTTAGGGAAATTTTGATTCTAAGAAAATGGCGTCCGTCATTGCCAAGGTTACGAGGGAACTAATGGTTGCAGGCTCTCCTTAGAGGGCGTATCGACCGTTGCGATCGCGAATTCATATCGAGATCTTACAATTATAAAATTTTGATATGTGGTATGTTATCTAAAAGTAATGAAGGGATAATCTATGCATATATTATTTGAAAATAAAATTTTCAAACGAAGACCATTTCATTTGGAATTCTGCAGATTTATAAAACAGGTGAGTGTTATGATTTTTATAAAAAAAAATTTGCTTCTAAATATTTTTTTTTTTATTTGATGATAGTTCTCTACAGAATTGTTTTTTACGTCTGATTAAGAACTATAAGAATATAAAAAAAAAAAGAAACATGAAAGTTTTTATTTCAATATAAAGAATTTTTAAAATCGTTTTTTATCATAAGAATTCTTTATTTTACGTTTTTTAGTTTATAAGATTTTGATAAAAATTGTTGTCAAAATACTTTTTTTGAAAAATTAAATGGTATAGCATTATGTGTTTATGTATACTTCTTGTATATTCTAATGTTAGAAGTAATATGATTCAGAAAAGTATGGAATAAAAATTCGGCACTTACGTATTAACGCCACCGCCGCTACAGATTTGGCGGTTTTTAAATGCCGCCAATCTACACTTAAAATTTTTGCAACAAATCATAAAATAAAACACTTTATTTAAAATCAAAGTAGTCAATCGGATTTCGGTGGAAAATGGGCCGATATAGAGTTTAGCATAGATTCAAAACAAACTTTTCTCTCACCTGATTCTATAGCCATTATGAACTCTAATAAATAAGATTCAAAATGAAATAACATTTCCAAAACGGACGTTTACTAAGATAAAGTTTCATGTTATGGACATTGGTACATTTTCGTCATATTTCACTCCATAAAATATTTCGCTCCTAAAAAAATAAAATTGCATCTTATTTTGTTTTTGGCAAGTCCCAAAGACGCATTTTCGTAACACTAAAAATTGGCGTCAAAAAAAGAATGGTTCTTTTTTTTTTTTTTTTTCGTTTCGTAAGCATTCTTTATTTTACGTTAAAATTTAAATGGGCCTTTCATTTCATACCATTAAATTTAATGAAACTATTTCTCAGGCATTAGGTTTGAACTCTTATAAGAATATACCTATTTTTTTCTCTTTATTTACAAATATTTTTCCGATGTGTTCTGGATGTTCCTTCTCTTAAAAAAAAAAAGAGATACCATTTTGTTTTCGTTTGCATAAGAAAGAAAACAAACATTTTTCTTTTTTAAATTTAATCAGCCACAGTAAAGAAGGAACGTTACAATGCTACATTAAAGACGTCTCCAGTGTAACTGAATGACTGTTCATATGGAAATCGCAGGGATACGGCACATACAACAACGCCCCCTATAGTTCGTTGCGATCGCGAATTGAAATAAAAACTTTCATATTGTTTTTTCAGGATTCAGTGAAGAATTTCTTAATTAGTTCAAAAAGACTATAGAAGTTCGTAAAATGAAATATACTTTAGCCATTGATATAAAAAGAAAACGATTTAGAACAATTTCAAAAATAAATCGAAAGCTTTTATAAAATAATTCACTTTATACTCTCCGAAGAGCTTGATCATATTTTATAAGCTAATATTCTGAAAAAAAAAAGAAAAAGAAAGGGAGATAGGGTACGAAAGAGAACGTAAAATCAAAAAATCTTTTTAAAAGTACATTACATAAGAAAAATGTCTACATAAGCCGAGAGAAAAGTTCTTTTTTTCTCTTCCAAATATAATTTAGAGATCCTCCGAGTTTTATTCGGTAAGGCAGGTAAAATTTTATCGATCGTTTTGAAATATTCTGCAGAGGTTTGTTTTTAGACAAGGATTTAAAGACAAACCTGCGAAGAAACATTTGTTAAGTTTTAGAAAAGCTGTTATAAATCCGTTTTGCTGTTGTATTTCAAGTTAGTTGATAATACCGTTCAGGATTCGTTGCCAAAATAAGGTTTTCATAAAAACTTTTAAAACTGAAAAAACGATCTGGTAAAATAACACTTGTGCTTCATAAAATCAGACTTGGTTTTTCTTTTAAAAATAAATTTGATTTTCTCATTTTTGTTGGTTTGTATCTCTGAGATAATAGAACGAAATTCAGTTTACACAAATGGCGAACGATATTTTTAAGTAGCATATAAAATTCTTAGTCACTCGATTGCGTAACGCTGAAATTCAGAGATGGTCAACCTTATGAAGAGTGTCACTATTTAGAAGAAAAAAAAAATTGCGTGTTATTTCCAAGTTTTTTAATATTTGAGAGTATTGAATAAAAGAAATTTTTACTTTTTTATATGTTAATTATTAGATTTTCAATAAATGTAGCACATATTTTTTCATGTAATCGGAGATTTAAAAAGTAATATTACAGCTGAAACATTAGTAAACATTTATGTTTTATTGTTAATAGCGTTTTCAAAAGTTCAGTTAGGCTATGTATAAAATTTTTAAAAAAATGATAGCTGAAAATATTTAATTCTAAGTAATTAAGAAACAACCAGTTCTCAATTATTGCAGCTTTTGAATTCGTATATTTTTTAAACAAAATCATCCATATTATGATTATTTCTTGAAGATGCTTACTAAGAAAAAAAAGAAGAAGAAATGCGTTAAACAATAAATGTTGTAGTTTCTAATGCCCCTTGCATATACCAGCAAGCCTGCTTGATGAAACTAAGCGAATTTAAGGCAGAGGAAGATTTTTCTTGTTTTCGGGTGGCGCCATCTGTGGCCAAGAATACGACTTTAGAAATACACACGTCACAGTCCTTTTTAAAGGACGGACCCATTCATTCATCCACAGATCATAATTTTGATCTGAACTAGAGATCGATCTATCTCCAATTCAATACCCCAAAAGGTATGATTTGTTATGGAAACTTGGAGGATTTTGCGACTTGACAGATTTAACGTGCACCAGTGACCAGTTATTACACGGGGAGTTTTCGATCCCGCAGGATAGAACTTTCGACCTCTTAGTCATGAGCCCAAAACCCTACCAACCAGGCTATTCCAGCATGTACACGATAAATAATAAAGAATAATAAAATAACAAGCTGCATATCAGTTAAAACTTTTAATATTTCTGCATTTGCGAATACGTAAAATATTTTAATCAGAGAAATATTTTAATTTCCTTGTGTTTATAATAAAAAACATTTCCCAAACACATGTCGATCCAAACCTTCAACAGTATCTGACATCATGTAAATTAGGAAAACTGCCTGTTTCGTACAAATTTCATGACCGTCGTTGAACAGCCGACATAATTTTTGGTTTAACAACTACTAATGATCAACGTCATAGCCTTGCAATTTTGAACCCAATCCAAAAGACAGGGGAACTCCTGGATAAAGTATTGGGAGAAATTTGCCTTCGTGGAGGACTTTTTGCCCATTTGCGTTACGTGAAGAGGAAGAGCAGAAAAATCTCCCACGGTTAGCCTAACGGCAGAGACTTTAACCCATAGGATATACGTCTACAACTTGGGATATTTTACGTTTACACTGTGCGCGGTGCAAGCCGGGTGCTGATTTGTATCAACCAGACATCGCAGGGATTCAAACCCGGTTCACCTCATTGGAAGGCGAAAGCGGCTCTAAAGTACGTTTTTGTCAAATTTCTAAAGACGACATTATTGTTTTCTCTCTCTCTTTTTTTTTTTTTTTTTTTGTTAATTTTTTTTTTTTCTTAATTTTTTTTTTCTTTCTTTTTTTAAAAAAAAAAAAACTCTTTGCGTGCAGTTAGAACTTCGCCGTGCACACACCGCATTGTGAAACACTTACAGCGGTTTGCTGTAATTCGACAGAAGGTCTTGAGTATGTATATCTGTATTTGATTAAAGAATAGAGAGAATTGTGGACCACACTGAATATCTTTTGATCTAATGATTAGATTTTCACGTTCTAGCACATCCTTTTAGTTCGAAAGGAGGAGACCTCAAATATGCTAATTAATTAGTGCAGACGAACATATTAAGTTACGAAATCGGGCCTAAAAGTGTACTTTCTCTGATTAAATACCCCATTTTTTTTTTTTTTTTTTTTTTGACGGATTCGGGTTTGTGATTCCCAAAATATAGGGTTAGCCTCAATCTGGGAAATAGGGTCACAATACTTTGGTCAGGAGAGCGATGCAAAGTTTGGACCCCTTAATGTTGATCCGATTTTTTTTGCGTATTTCGCCATACTTCGAGAACTTTTTAAGCGAATTGAAAGATTTTTGCTCACAATTATAAACATTCGTTTATCTAAAGATAATTCTAAGCAAAAAGAGATCTTTTAGTAATTATTTATTACATTTTATTATTTTATTTGATAATAGACATAAAAATTTTGAATTGTATGATAAAACATTTTTTATATCCCTTTCAGGATGTGTAATCCACTCTCCTAACAAAACTTTTAGGAGTGCGTCTACCCGGTACATTTTTGGGATCATAAATCCGAATCTGCCGAAAACAGGGCATGTTTGTTTATTCAGAGAAAATACGTTTTTGTGTCTGATTTTGTAACTTAAAATATCATTTGAATTAATTAACTAGCATATTTTAGGTCACCTCCTCCAAAATTTAAGAATGTGACCTAGAACGCGAAGACAGATTACTAGATCAAAAGCCATTCGGGTTGGTCAGTTTATTTTTTTGCGCACAGTATCACATAAATGAAAAAGTTCTTTAATAATGTATGTGTTCTTCACTAATACGAATTTATGAACGAAGAATACATTCATATTTATTATTACGAATTACTAAATGATTTGAATGAATGATGTATGATACATAAAAACATTTTTCAGATGTTTCTAAAAACCTATAATTTGTTGTTAAAATCAAATCGATGAAAATGTATTTATTTTTTTTTTTTAAAAAAAGAAAGAAGTTAGAAACTAACATCTATTATTTAAGTCAAGACGCCTTTGAATCTTACGTTAAAATCAGGTAATAAAATTTCTTTTCCGACAGTGACGTCATTCAGAAAAATCAAATAATATATTATTTATCCGTTTACTAAAGGGCATTCGCTTTTCCTGTTTTTGATCTGAGCGAATAACAAATGAGAAAAGTAAAACATTCAATAACTTCACAATGTTGGAATCCAAATGAAAATACGTGACAGGTGAATAAATGCTCTATTCAAAGTTTCAACGATTTTCTTTTTAGCTACATCACGTTTTTCCAGTTTCTTTTTAAATTTGGATATTCCTCTAGAATTCGAACTGGATTAAAATCGTGCTGTGGAATTCTAAGGAATGGGAACAAAATGTAATTATTATTATTTTTTTTAAAATTAAGGATAAAAATTTTAATTATTTAGCTTAGCAACCCTTTTAAGAATGACTCAAATTTCGACCCATTTTTTCGACTCACTAGAGTCAACAACTCCAAGAAGAAGGAAGGCCTCAGCACGGATAAATTTAGTAGTCCGATAGGACGAAGTTAACTGCGCAGTTGATGAAAAATAAGAAAGATGTCATTACGTTCGGGGTACTAACCTGCGCAGTGGTTGAAAATACGAAATATGTCATTACGTTTGGACTACTAAAGGATATTTATGGTAACCCGTGCTGAGGCCTACTCTTTCTAGGAGGTGTTGCTAGAGTACGCGAATTTTAATTGAAGCTCTGTGCTCGAAGTTTATACGACTTTCAAATTTCCTGACGGCGACAAGACAATTTGAATTTATCGCCAAATTAATCATGTGAGTTTTATTATCTGTTTACGAAAAGAGCTTTTTAGTTTGTTGTTATTGTCTCTGCCACTTGCCACTATAGAGGCCACTTGCCTCTATCAGCAAGCCTGCTTGGTGAAACCAAGCGAATTTAGGCCTCAGTGTTATGAACTCAACAAAATCAAAATTTAGATATCGAATGAATATGCAAATTATTATTAATAAAATATTTTCTGGGGTGAACGGGCCCACAAAAGGGCATTGTACGATTTTACGAAAGCGTTTGAAGTAAGCGTGTCGAAAAAAAGCAGACGAATGATAAAAATTAATTTTTTTTTTAATTTTAATTATATTTTATATTTCTAATTCGATTTTTCTCAGAAATATTTTTCATTTATTTATTAAACCCATTAATACACAGTGCAAAGTAGAGTTGACCCGAGTTGAACATTAGTGTTTAATCAGACTTTCTTTCTTGACTTTCGAAGAGTATCATCGTTTGGGTAGTTTCTTCAGCCGGTAATTCTATACAGATTAATAACTAGTGAACGCATTTATTTTGCGAACATTATTTTTCATTATTCAAATGTTTTATTTTGCGAAATTGTTCAGGTTTTTCAGGAGCCACTGAGAACACTGGTCCTATACATTAAATAAGTAATGCTCTGAAACGGTAAGATATTATTTTATTAAAAACTTCATTCGCTTCAAAAACGCCCAAATTGAAAAAAAAAACAACAAAAAAAAAACAGTCGACATGTTTCAAGGGTTTAAAAATCTCCGCGATGATTTGCCTCTCTCGGCCACTGTGGTATTTCTTGTTCTGTTTTTCATTTTTTTTCCTTCTCTCGGTTACTGTTGTTTTTCTAGTTTTTTTTTTCCTCATTTTATTTTTCAAATTTTCGTTGGCAACTTTACGTTTTATATTTCAAATCATTTTTGTTTCTTCTTCTCATTTACGCCTGGCAAGTTTTGAAAATGGACGCCTGTTTTTGAACGATTGAAACATGTCGACTGTTATTTCCAGTTGGTATATTTTTGAACCGAATGAAGTTTTTAATCAAGTATAACTATCCTATATATTTATAATTTCGTTATTTTATTTTTACGTTTGTCATTTTAAGTTCCATGATTACAATCATACTTTTGTGTCTTTTTATACACTTCACGAACCACTTAGTGTACTCAAACCATCCTATGAGGAAAAAAGATTTATAGAATGATATGCAATGTTGCACGCCAACAAAAATGTCACGCTATTGGATTTTATATCTGATATATTGTACATCTATATCGGTTACAAATACTTCTATATCAATTCTACTTACATGAGCAACAAAAGTAATAATTATGAATGGGTTGGATTAATAATTATGCTATTAAATTCCTTTTTTAAAAGGCATTTTTTATTTTGAAGAAAATATAGTGATATAATTGTTAATAAAGTGACGATATTTAAAATAAGTCATAGTCAACAGTTCATATGAGTTATACATAATAAATAGTTTTTGTTCCAATTACAAAGAGAGAATTGATAATTTGAATATTTTCTAAAACTATAACAGATTGTATCAAGTTTTTTTTTAACACGTATCAACCTTATACCGAATTATTTGTATGTGTATTTCTTTTCAGTATAAATATTTTTTTAAATGATAAAAATTTTCCATATTAAACTTTAATTAAATATTTTTTTAATTAATTTTAAAACAAAGACATTTTATAAATCAAAAATTAAATTTTACACAAACTGCATTTCAAATTTGGAACATCTCCGCAGTGATAATATATAATAATTGCCTCCCCAAGTCCCCGCAATAAAAAGTAACTTTTGATTGAGATAGATTTATAACATCTTTATAACTACCGCAAAATAATGCATTTATGTCAAATGATTTTAAGAAGTTTCTCAGCGTAATGGATACTTGATCAATTAATAAAGAAATTTTGTCCCAAAATTGTCTCGGCGAAATGATCGTAATGGCGATATGAACTGTCGGTCGAAATGAGCAAACCCTTTAAAAGCAGTGTAATATTAATTATAAAGTAACAATAAAATGTGGATTCTAAAATGTAAGCAGAATGTAGTTATTTATTTATTTATTATATTTTTTTAAGGAAAATTTTAGAATTTTTACATAGAATACATTTTTATACATTTTTAATTACATTATTCGATACATTTTTAGCATGAAATTAAAGAGGGAAATTTTTTTATTTTTTTTAACTGAAACTACTTATGATGAAGTGTTACTATTGAAGTTACTCATAGAATAGAAGCAGTTTTTAGAAGCGATGAATCGATAATCACCAATAAAACAGAATTATTATCTGGGTATGCGAATGTTTATATACAATCAATTTTTATCTATCTATAAACCTGGAACAGTGGTGGCCAAGGGAATAGACCGCGCACCTCCAAATGAGGTACCCAGGTTCGAATTTCAGCGATGGCTGGTCGATACGAATTCGACACCAGGCTCGCATCTACCACAGTGCTGACGTATAATTTTCTCAGTGGTAGACGGATCATGGGTCAGACTACCCTTACTGTCAGGCAAACCACGGGACGTTTTCGTGGTATCCCTCTACATGTAACGCAAATGCAGCTCAATTCCATCAAAAAATCTTCCACGGAGGCAAATTTCAACCAAAACTTGATCAAAAGTTCCCTATTCTTTTGTACTAGGTTCAAAATTAGAAGGCAACGATGGTTGAACATTGATAGTCGTAAACTCAAAATTGGGTTGACAGTTCAACAACGGTTATAAAATTATCTAAAAATCTGCGGGATTTCTTAGAAGTAAATTTAATTAATGTATTAGTAAAGAAAAAGAATTTTCATAAGCATGCTAAAATATATAAATTAATTAAAAATTTGATTAAAATAAATTACTATATTTAAAAGGAACCTAATTATTTAATAGTATGGACAGCTTTATTAATTTTTAAAATGTTTATATCATCGATTTCAACAAAATTATCGAAATTCAATCTATTATATATTATTATATATTATTTTAAATTTTATTATATCACCTTCCTCTGTATTACCCCAAAAACGTTTTTGCACCAACCATGGCACCAACTAAAAAAAAATTCGTCGATGAATAGGACTACAAATAACCATTTCTAGTGGCGCCATCTATTGAAATTATTGAGATCTTAAAATGAATAACTTTAAACATTTACCTGAATTTGAAATGTAATAATCTCCATATTTTATTCAATTATTGAAAATTAATCTTATTTTTTAAAGGATTATTGATGCAAACAAATATAATAGTCAAAAAACCAATAATGAATTATTTGTTCATGCGAAGTTGGCGTAAATTTGTAAAATTGTTATCATTGGAACACTGTTTCTTTGTAAGATATATACTCCTGCATCGATAAATGTAACAAAAATAACATATTAAAGTATTTCATCATTTTTTGAGATGACTTTTTTTTTTAATAAATACATTTTTAAATAATAAATTGGTAAACGAAAACAAATTAAACGAATTGGTCACGAAAACAAATTAAAGTAAGGAAAAAGTAAGTTTGCTTTTATTTGTTTTTCTTCGTAAAAAGAAAAAAAGAAGTTTTGAATTCTAAAAAAAAATAAAACTTTGCTTACTTTCAATAATTATAAATTGATGTTACTCAATTAGAGTAAGAATTAGCCACTAGATGGCAGCATCAAGTAACTTTCCAAATGGCGTAGTAGGCCTTGAAAATGTGATCAACATGCAGTTTGTTGTTCGTACGTATCATATCAAATTTAGTTTTATAAAATTCTCAAACTGATTAGGCATAAAAATAGTGTCATTCACTTTGGAGTTTGAGCTGAAGCTTTATCTAAAAATAGAAGTTACAACGTAATGTTATAAGTTAAAATGTGATAAAATTTTATGTCAATGGAACATTTTAGAAATTAATTTCTCTTATTTATATTGCGAAACCAACATTTTCTGAACATCGGTATTTTCTTGAAAAATCATACTTTAAATAGGTGTCATCAACTTCGGAGTTAAAAAAGAACTTAATCTAAAAAGGGCAACATAAACAAGTTATAAGTAAAGTTACACTACGAATTAATTTTGATATCGAGGAAACAACTTCGAAATTAGTTTCTCATATTTGCATCGAGAAATTTGACTCTTTTGGATATTAATATTTTATAGAAAGATGGTAATATAAAAGGGTGTCATTCACTTTATAATAGAACAGTACCGAAGCTGAAACAAAAATTCTTAAGTGAAGTTTGATTAAGTATCGAGTTTTAAGGACACTTTAGATATTTATCTCAAATTTATATAGCCCTACTTCTTCTGAACATTAATATTTTCTGTGTAAGTCATACATTAAATGGGTGCCACTCGCTTTGGAGTTGAGGTGAAATGCAAGCTGCTACAAATGTGATTTTTGACATAATGGTTCAAAACACTTACTCAAAAGGCAAAAGTATTCTCAAGATTTATACATTGTTTATTAGAAAGTCGATCCACAACGGCTATGTTATTAACTTCAACCAAATACAGTGAAACCTCTAGGAGAGACCACCTCTATGTAGCGATCTCATCGATTTACGACCACTTATGGAAGGTACGGAATTTTATCCATTGACTTTATGTGGAAGAAAACCTTTAGGAGAGATCATCATAACCTCTCCAAGCGAACGGGAAAACCTCAGCACCAAATGCGGAAAAAGACAAATAAAAAAACAAGAAAAAATATTTGTGTATTTAGAGAGACCTTTTTGACCATCTCTGAAAGAGATCAACAACTTCAAGAGTGCACTAAAGACGACGGTGTGAATGATTTATTTGTCGAGTTCAAAGTTAAATTAGAAAAAAAAAAAATATTTTAGAAAAAACAAAGCATCTCAAACAAACAAACCTCTTCTCCCTTTTTAAAATTAACTCATTTTTATGATATAAAATTAAAGGCAAATTTAAATAAAAAACATAATTGTTCATTTATTTAAAATAGTTTTATCATTCATAATTGGTAAATTTGTTCTTACTCATAATTAATCCCTGAGAGAGATCTAAAACTTTAAGTCGTAATCAGAGTGCACTAAAAATGATGCTATTCATGATTTATGCTTAGAGTTGGAAGTTAAATTGGAAAAAAAAAGTTTTTTTATAGAAGAAGAAAAAAAACTAAGCACCTTAAACAAACAAACCTCTTCTCCCTTTTTAAAATTAACTCATTTTCATGATATAAAATTAAAGGCAAATTTAAATAAAAAACATAATTGTCCATTTATTTCAAATAGTTTTATCATTCATAATTGGAAAATTTGTTTTTACTCATAATTAATCTCTGAGAGAGATCTAAAACTTTATGTCGTAATCAAAGTGCACTAGAGACGATGCTATTCATGATATATGCTTAGAGTTGGAAGTTAAATTAGAAAAAAATAAGTTATTTTATAAAAGAAGAAAAAAAACTAAGCACCTTAAACAAACAAACCTCTTCTCCCTTTTTAAAATTAACTCATTTTCATGATATAAAATTAAAGTCAAATTTAAATAAAAAACATAATTGTCCATTTATTTCAAATAGTTTTATCATTCATAATTGGAA
The DNA here is from genome assembly GCA_949128135.1 of Parasteatoda lunata. Taxonomy (NCBI): domain Eukaryota; kingdom Metazoa; phylum Arthropoda; class Arachnida; order Araneae; family Theridiidae; genus Parasteatoda; species Parasteatoda lunata. Next base: position 113,998,720 of record OX421971.1, on the reverse strand, counting down.
AATTTGTTTTTACTCATAATTAATCCCTGAGAGAGATCTAAAACTTTAAGTCGTAATCAGAGTGCACTAAAAATGATGCTATTCATGATTTATGCTTAGAGTTGGAAGTTGAATTGGAAAAAAAAAAGTTTTTTTATAGAAGAAGAAAAAAAACTAAGCACCTTAAACAAACAAACCTCTTCTCCCTTTTTAAAATTAACTCATTTTCATGATATAAAGTTAAAGGCAAATTTAAATAAAAAACATAATTGTCCATTTATTTCAAATAGTTTTATCATTCATAATTGGAAAATTTGTTTTTACTCATAATTAATCTCTGAGAGAGATCTAAAACTTTATGTCGTAATCAAAGTGCACTAGAGACGATGCTATTCATGATATATGCTTAGAGTTGGAAGTTAAATTAGAAAAAAATAAGTTATTTTATAAAAGAAGAAAAAAAACTAAGCACCTTGAACAAACAAACCTCTTCTCCCTTTTTAAAACTAACTAATTTTTATGACATAAAATTAAAGGCAAATTTAAATAAAAAAACATAATTGTTCATTTATTTAAAATAATTTTATCATTCATAATAGGTAAATTTGTTTTTACTCATAATTAATCCCTGAGAGAGATCTAAAACTTTAAGTCGTAATCAGAGTGCACTAAAAACGATGCTATTCATGATTTATACTTAGAGTTGGAAGTTAAATTGGAAAAAAAAAAGTTTTTTTATAGAAGAAGAAAAAAAAACTAAGCACCTTAAACAAACAAACCTCTTCTCCCTTTTTAAAATTAACTCATTTTCATGATATAAAATTAAAGGCAAATTTAAATAAAAAACATAATTGTCCATTTATTTCAAATAGTTTTATCATTCATAATTGGTAAATTTGTTCTTACTCATAATTAATCCCTGAGAGAGATCTAAAACTTTAAGTTGTAATCAGAGTGCACTAAAAACGATGCTATTCATGATTTATACTTAGAGTTGGAAGTTAAATTGGAAAAAAAAAGTTTTTTTATAGAAGAAGAAAAAAAACTAAGCACCTTAAACAAACAAACCTCTTCTCCCTTTTTAAAATTAACTCATTTTCATGATATAAAATTAAAGGCAAATTTAAATAAAAAACATAATTGTCCATTTATTTCAAATAGTTTTATCATTCATAATTGGAAAATTTGTTTTTACTCATAATTAATCTCTGAGAGAGATCTAAAACTTTATGTCGTAATCAAAGTGCACTAGAGACGATGCTATTCATGATATATGCTTAGAGTTGGAAGTTAAATTAGAAAAAAATAAGTTATTTTATAGAAGAAGAAAAAAAACTAAGCACCTTAAACAAACAAACCTCTTCTCCCTTTTTAAAATTAACTCATTTTCATGATATAAAATTAAAGGCAAATTTAAATAAAAAACATAATTGTCCATTTATTTCAAATAGTTTTATCATTCATAATTGGTAAATTTGTTCTTACTCATAATTAATCCCTGAGAGAGATCTAAAACTTTAAGTCGTAATCAGAGTGCACTAAAAATGATGCTATTCATGATTTATGCTTAGAGTTGGAAGTTAAATTGGAAAAAAAAAGTTTTTTTATAGAAGAAGAAAAAAAACTAAGCACCTTAAACAAACAAACCTCTTCTCCCTTTTTAAAATTAACTCATTTTCATGATATAAAATTAAAGGCAAATTTAAATAAAAAACATAATTGTCCATTTATTTCAAATAGTTTTATCATTCATAATTGGAAAATTTGTTTTTACTCATAATTAATCTCTGAGAGAGATCTAAAACTTTATGTCGTAATCAAAGTGCACTAGAGACGATGCTATTCATGATATATGCTTAGAGTTGGAAGTTAAATTAGAAAAAAATAAGTTATTTTATAAAAGAAGAAAAAAAACTAAGCACCTTAAACAAACAAACCTCTTCTCCCTTTTTAAAACTAACTAATTTTTATGACATAAAATTAAAGGCAAATTTAAATAAAAAAACATAATTGTTCATTTATTTAAAATAATTTTATCACTCATAATTGGTAAATTTGTTTTTACTCATAATTAATCCCTGAGAGAGATCTAAAACTTTAAGTCGTAATCAGAGTGCACTAAAAACGATGCTATTCATGATTTATACTTAGAGTCGGAAGTTAAATTGGAAAAAAAAAAGTTTTTTTATAGAAGAAGAAAAAAAACTAAGCACCTTAAACAAACAAACCTCTTCTCCCTTTTTAAAATTAACTCATTTTCATGATATAAAGTTAAAGGCAAATTTAAATAAAAAACATAATTGTCCACTTATTTCAAATAGTTTTATCATTCATAATTGGAAAATTTGTTTTTACTCATAATTAATCTCTGAGAGAGATCTAAAACTTTATGTCGTAATCAAAGTGCACTAGAGACGATGCTATTCATGATATATGCTTAGAGTTGGAAGTTAAATTAGAAAAAAATAAGTTATTTTATAAAAGAAGAAAAAAAACTAAGCACCTTGAACAAACAAACCTCTTCTCCCTTTTTAAAACTAACTAATTTTTATGACATAAAATTAAAGGCAAATTTAAATAAAAAAAACATAATTGTTCATTTATTTAAAATAATTTTATCATTCATAATTGGTAAATTTGTTTTTACTCATAATTAATCCCTGAGAGAGATCTAAAACTTTAAGTTGTAATCAGAGTGCACTAAAAACGATGCTATTCATGATTTATACTTAGAGTTGGAAGTTAAATTGGAAAAAAAAAAGTTTTTTTATAGAAGAAGAAAAAAAACTAAGCACCTTAAACAAACAAACCTCTTCTCCCTTTTTAAAATTAACTCATTTTCATGATATAAAATTAAAGGCAAATTTAAATAAAAAACATAATTGTTCATTTATTTAAAATAGTTTTATCATTCATAATTGGCAAATTTGTTTTTACTCATAATTAATCTCTGAGAGAGATCTAAAACTTTATGTCGTAATCAGAGTGCACTAAAGACGATGCTATTCATGATTTATGCTTAGAGTTGGAAGTTAAATTAGAAAAAAAAAAGTTATTTTATAGAAGAAGAAAAAAAAAACTAAGCACCTTAAACAAACAAACCTCTTCTCCCTTTTTAAAACTAACTAATTTTTATGACATAAAATTAAAGACAAATTTAAATAAAAAAACATAATTGTTCATTTATTTAAAATAATTTTATCATTCATAATTAGTAAATTTGTTTTTACTCATAATTAATCCCTGAGAGAGATCTAAAACTTTAAGTCGTAATCAGAGTGCACTAAAAACGATGCTATTCATGATTTATACTTAGAGTTGGAAGTTAAATTGGAAAAAAAAAAGTTTTTTTATAGAAGAAAAAAAACTAAGCACCTTAAACAAACAAACCTCTTCTCCCTTTTTAAATTTAACTCATTTTCATGATATAAAATTAAAGACAAACTTAAACAAAAAAACATAATTATGAATATATTTAAAATAGTTCTATCATTTATGATTGGTAAATTTATATTTACACAAAATTATATCAGTGGGGATCATTTTAATTAAGTTTATTAAATTTAATTCATCGAACCGGTTTTAGGACACCTACACAAGTGGCATTTCCTCCCCAAGAAAAAAGCACACTGACTAAAATTAAAAAAATTTCGAAAAATCTTGTACCTTCGATATCATTTTGACGTCAATTGAGGTAACACCTAAGAACTAAGGTTAGCCCCTTACCGTGGAACAGAGAGTGGTATCTCTCGAAAGTATTTTGACTTCAAATAATTTATTTAAATACATAAATTGGAATATTCTTCTGTTAAGCCTAATATGACTGGAAGAGTGTCTTCTATAAATGAGCTCTTTTTAAATGACAACGTAAAATAAATAAATAAATGTTTTATTTTCATTAGACATGCGTGGGTGTAATAAAATTTCGCTAAAAGAAGCTTTATTTTGAAGATCAGAATTCCTTAAAATAACTTGTAAAAACATATCAGTTTATAACCCCCACCTTCAATGACGCGCGTGGGCCTCTCCAGAATCAGTCCTTTGACCCAAACTAAACAAGAAAATGTATTTTTTCCTCTTATTATCGGTTTTTATGGGTAGAAAAAGATGAATGTCAAGAAAATGTGGCGCTTAGAAAAATTAATAGCTTTAATTTTTCTTCTAAATAAAAATAGAGAAGGAGTAAGAACTCTTTTAATTTTTTTGTGCTTAGTATTGTGTTTTTATATATTTTGCTGTTTTGTTCTCTTTCAATGAAAGCAGAGAATTACTGCACTTTATACTGTATTTCATTCAAAAGATCTGGAGGAAGAAAAAAAAAAAGAAAAGATATGACGCATTAAAATGACGCATTGTTGCACGCATTGAAATGTACGTACTAAATAGAGATGTCTAATGTGACGTTATTTTACGTACGAAAAATTTTAGAAAAAGTATTGACGGTAGTAATTTAGTGTTTTATATATATACACTGGTGTGCAAAACTTAAGCAACAAGTGCGGTTTTTGTCATAACTCTACAAGAAATCATCTGATTGACATGAAATTTGAATATGATGTACATTATTTTGCATTTAAACGAAGGTAAAAGAATAATGGCGCAGAAATGAATATAAAACTTAAAGTAGGGTATGGAATAAAAAAAAAGGCTTTATTTGACATATAGTGGCGTTACACATGATTGCCTGAAAAAGCGTAAGTACAACTGGCAGATGTTCCCTAGTATGGGATATGCCCTCCCCTTACTGTAATTGTTGCTTGGCATCGTCTCTTCATTCTAAGCTCCAGATTATCCAGGGGTTCTTGGGGTAAACGTCTCCATTCCTCCTTTAACGCATCTTTCAGCTGATGGGTGTTACCAGGAGGATACTATCGTGTCGCAAGACGTCTCCCTAATGAATCCCACACATGCTCTATGGGATTTAGATCTGGAGAGTAAGCTGGCCAATCCATTCGTGCGATATCTTCACTTTCCAGTAGCTCTTGAGCATTAGCAGTATGGTGTGGCCGGGCATTGTCATCCATAAAAATGAAGTCTGGTCCAATGGCCCCTCGGAACAGACGTACATGGGGTAGGATTACCTCATTGAAGTAGCGGTCTCCAGTTACAGAACCTTGGTCGAAGATCTGAAGCTCAGTCCGCCCCTTCTACATAATGCCACCCCAGACGACAACTCCAGGACCACCGTAACGATCTCTTTCCGCGATGTTATTGGGATAAGATCGAGCTCCAACCTTTCTCTAGATCAACTGACGTTGAGAATCGCTTGTAGCACTAAAACGACTCTCATCTGTGAAGAGGACGCGACTCCATTGATGAGGTGACCAGGTTTCGTGTTTTCTGCACCACTCTAAACGGTGCCGCCGATGACTAACTTTTAAAGGTATGCAGCGTTCAGGACGTCTAGCAAATAAGCCACCTTTGTGGAGGCGTCTGGCCACTGTAAATCTTGATACTTGTCGTCCTGTGGCTGTGCACAGTTGCTGAGATATGGCGCTCGCTGACTGAAAACGGTTTCTTTTCGCCTGGGGGACAATGTAACGGTCATCCCTTGGTGTTGTTTTCCTTGGACGGCCACCACTAACCTTCCGAACAGCTGTACCAGTAGTTTTAAAGGCATTCCAAGCACGAGAAACAACACTTTTGTTGATCCCGAACTCTTCGGCGACACTGGTCACACTACGCCCCTCCTCAAGCTTCCCAATCATTCTTCCTCGAGTAAAGTCGTCTAAATGATTTCTTGAAGACATGTTTTATTTTATTTTATAACCGTCGTTGAACAGCCGACCCAACTTAATGGGTTTACGGCTACTAATGTTCAACTCCGTAGCCTTGTAATTTTGAACCCAATCCAGAAGACAAGGGAATTCCTGGATCGAGTATTGGGAGAAATTTGCCTTCGTGGAGGACTTTTTGATGGAGCTAACCCGCATTTGCGTTACATGGAGAGGAAGACCACGAGAACCTCCCACGGTTAGCCTGACGGCAAGGCGACTCTAACCCATGATCCGTCTACCATTGAGGATATTTCACGTCAGCACTGTGGTCAGTGCAAGCCGGATGCGGAATTCGTATCGACTGGGATTCGAACCCGGTTCGCCTCATTGGAAGGCGAACGCTCTATCCCCTGAGCCATCGCGGCAAATCACTTGCACTTGCAGCGAATGTCTTTAACTACGATGCTCTTCATCCTTTTATCACAGCTTTGACCTGCGCGCGCCGACCCACAAGGTTTACGTACACTTACATCACCTACGACGTTTTATTTCCAAAATTTGCATACAAATAATCTTTCTACTGAATTACGTGCATATTATACTGCAATTTCATGGCTATCTTATACTTTGTTGGGGAGCTGTGGCCGAAAAACCACTTGTTGCTTAAGTTTTGCACACCAGTGTATATATGGGTGATTCTCACGAAATATGACAATTCACTGTCCCTTGCTCCAAGATCTGATACTATTATACTAAAAGAACTTTAAAAAAAAAATAATAAATAGCATCGCTGTTAGCATTTTAAAATAACTAGCAATGACTGTTTTGTATAATTAAAAAATTTAATTGAACTTCAAAATGTCATTTTCCTGGCATGTCCCAAACAATGTTTCCAATAATAACTAGCTTCAAAACTTCCCATAAATTTTTCAATAACTAATTTATTTTTTTTATCTCAACCGCTGTAAGCATTTCTAGAATATACGCAGAGGGTATTATTTACAAAAACTTCGTTTAAAAAAAATTTTTCTGTCAATAATTTGTTTGTCCCAAGAAAATCTGTCATTTTCCTGGCTACTTTTATGTAGTGGTTTATAGCCAAAATAGATAGAGCCAGCCTCCAATATCTTATGTTAATAATTGATTAGATACCCTCCTATATGAACATGTCTTGTTGCATGAATAGAGAACCAATTTTCGGGTTCAAAATCTATTTCAAAAATTTTTCAAGGTGAGTAGGTTTTTGGGTTGTCATTTCCCTGTCTTCTTGAAATCATAAATAACATAAACTACATAGACTTATCTGAGTTATTTTAAGAAATCCTATTGTTTTCTACAGAATATAAGGCCAAATAAGGCCTTAGGCCAAAATATTAAATTAAAGTAAAGTTATATGCTATAAAATGGCGAATTTGTCATTATCCTGGCTTATGAATGCCAGGACATTGAAGTGTAACCAGAATTTTTTTTTTAACTGCTAATACTGTAGGGAGGGAAAGCAAATATTAACCTAATACCAAGTTTATGTTTGATTGTAATATGCTTGGATGTAATCAAAGTTATTTATTTATTTAATGATTGATTATTATAAAAAATTTTATTATGTAAAATTTTTTTTTTTGATTCTTTCTACAATGGATAAAAAGAATTAATTTAAGCAATTTATGGTCCTTCTAACATAAAGGCTTAAGTTGAGTTACTTACTATTAACTTAAAATGGCTGTTTTTTAAACTTCCAAGCTAATATGTCGTTTTCCTGGCGTTCAAGATTTGGTGAATTTCTGTTTTATTTTTTTTTTTCTCGAGCAGATGTCAATAAACTACACTGCTGTCTGTAAGATATTAATAAGTGTAACTAAACAAGTATAAAAAAAAAAAATTTGATTATTTTAAAGACTTTAAATTTGAAGAAATTTTTTGTTCCGAATTGTCATGTTTAAAAAGAATCACCCATATATATATATATATATATATATATATATATATATATATATATATATATATATATATATATATATATATATATATATATATATATATATATATATATATATATATATATATATATATATATATATATATATATATATATATATATATATATATATATATATATATATATATATATATATAGATATAGATATAGATATTTTGTTAAAAAATTACATAAGAAGATAATTTTTACATAAAATTTATTGTAGACAAATGTTTTTGATTTACTCTGCTAATATTTTGTTAATAAAAGGGATTATGTTTCACTAACATAAACTTCATTTTATTATTTCCTGACTTAATAACTGTGATTTTACTGTTTTTAACATTATTTATTGCTCAGTTAATATAAGTCTAAAGCAACAATTATACGGATGTTCCATGATTACCCATTACAAACATTTTTATAATTTTTGTTAAAAACAAAGTCTAAAAAGTATACACATTGAGGGTCAAAAGTTATAGAAATATGAAGAATTATTATTGAGAAAAGCGGATTGAAAACCGTCAAAACCAATTTGATTGGCTGATGAACTTTGAGGGTATTTCCTTTCACATTTTAAATTTTCCCGGCACACAAGTAGGTTTTGATTTGATTATTTATTGATTTGATTTGAGATAGGAATACGAATTGTCTAATAGAAATAGTGCTAACAGAAATTGAGTGAATGATAGTGGAACACTGATCTAGTTCAACCCCTAATTTAGACTTACTCTATACTGAGTTGAGTATAAAATATTTACTTTTGATTGTTATTATTTAAATCACTTCTGTTGTAGGTTGAAACTACTAATAGAAAAAAATCTTCCTTTTAAAGCACCCCAGACCATTACACTATTAGTGGAAATTCTAGGGTAGTGGAAATTCTCAAATATATTTTCTTAAGAACTTCGAGAGTCAATTTAAAGCTTCTCATATTTGTGATGTGAGTCACGATACATTTGCTGACATGGTATCACAAATTTTGATGTTGAAATTCCGATGAAAAACTAAGCATGGACAGTCATTTGAAAAAGCTTTAGTTTGTATCCAGGATCCTTATTTATGTCTTATTCTTTGAGATTTCTTAAATAATTCGAGAAATATTTTCCTAAAATTTGAAATGTACAAAATAGAGCTTTTTTCGAAACTTCCGTGGGTGTAAATTTAGTATGTGTAATTCTCATTCAGTAGTTAAACATATGCATAACTACTTCTAAAAATCTCAATAATTAAATTTGTTATTAAAAAAAAAGAAACGCTAAGTGGGGCTATAATTTTTAAATCGTAACTTCTGACTTTTTATGCTTTTTTTATTTTTTGTCATCAGATGAAATTAATTGAGAAACAAATTATGTTAGATGTAGGGCATAGCAATATAATTTAAATTTCTAAAAAAAAAAATATTAAAAAAGTACTTTATTTATTTTTATTTTTTAAATTAGAGAAAACTTGGGTGAGATAATAATGTTATGGATCTCTATACATATTTTATTTACATTCAGTGTTATTGGGAGTCAAACTTGGAAAGATAACTTTGGGACAGTTTGTATAGTTTCAACTAATATTTTAATGGTAGATAAAAGGTAATAATAATAATAAAAAAATTTTCTTAATTTTAACTTTTAACTTAATTAACTTTTCAACCCATCTAAAATACATTCAAAGTAACCAGTAAACTCTGTTAATAAATACAAATTAACTCTATTAATTTAGGTTATATAAATTTTATCTATTACTGTATTACTTTCTCTATTTTATCATCTATAGGAATCATTACATATATACGAATTATATTATATGAATGATGTTATAATACAGATACGAATGATATTATGATACATACATAAATTATGCTATTTTATCATACACTGGTGTGCAAAACTTAAGCAACAAGTGGTTTTTCGGCCACAGCTACCCAACAAAGTATAAGATAGCCATGAAATTGCAGTATAATATGCACGTAATTCAGTAGAAAGATTATTTGTATGCAAATTTTGAAAATAAAACGTCGTAGGTGATGTAAGTGTACGTAAACCTTGTGGGTCGGCGCACGCAGGTCAAAGCTGTGATAAAAAGGATGAAGAGCACCATAGTTAAAGACATTCGCTGCAAGTGCAAGTGATTTGTTTTGTGAAACATGTCTTCAAGAAATCATTTAGACGACTTTACTCGAGGAAGAATGATTGGGAAGCCTGAGGAGGGGCGTAGTGTGACCAGTGTCGCCGAAGAGTTCGGGATCAACAAAAGTGTTGTTTCTCGTGCTTGGAATGCCTTTAAAACTACTGGTACAGCTGTTCGGAAGGTTGATGGTGGCCGTCCAAGGAAAACAACATCAAGAGATGACCGTTACATTGTCCTCCAGGTGAAAAGAAACCGTTTTCAGTCAGCGAGCGCCATATCTCAGCAACTGTGCACAATCACAGGACGACAAGTATCAAGATTTACAGTGGCCAGACGCCTCCACAAAGGTGGCTTATTTGCTAGACGTCCTGAACGCTGCATACTTTTAAAAGTTATCCATCAGCGGCACCGTTTAGAGTGGTGCAGAGAACACGAAACCTGGACACCTCATCAATGGAGTCGCGTCCTCTTCACAGATGAGAGTCGTTTTAGTGCTACAAGTGATTCTCAACGTCAGTTGATCTGGAGAGAGGTTGGAGCTCGATTTCATCCCAATAACTTCGCGGAAAGAGATCGTTACGGTGGTCCTGGAGTTGTCGTCTGGGGTGGCATTATGTTGAACGGGCGGACTGAGCTTCAGATCTTCGACCGAGGTTCTGTAACTGTAGACCGCTACTTCAATGAGGTAATCCTACCCCATGTGCGTCTGTTCCGAGGGGCCATTGACCAGACTTCATTTTTATGGATGACAATGCCCGGCCACACCGTACTGCTAATGTTCAAGAGCTACTGGAAAGTGAAGATATCACACGAATGGATTGGCCAGCTTACTCTCCAGATCTAAATACCATAGAGCATGTGTGGGGTGCATTAGGGAGACGTCTTGCGACACGACAGTATCCTCCTGGTAACACCCATCAGCTGAAAGATGCGTTAAAGGAGGAATAGAGACGTTTATCCCAAGAACTCCTGGATAATCTGGTGCTTAGCATGGAGAGACGATGCCAAGCAACAATTACAGTAAGGGGAGGGCATATCCCATACTAGGGAACATCTGCCAGTTGTACTTACGCTTCTTCAGGCAATCATGTGTAACGCCACTATATGTCAAATAAAGCCTTTTTTTGTTCCATACCCCACTTTAAACTTTATATTCATTTCTGCACCATTATTCTTTTACCATCGTTTAAGTACGAAATAATGTACATCATATTCAAATTTCATGTCAATCGGATGATTTCTTGTAGAGTTATGACAAAAAACGCACTTGTTGCTTAAGTTTTGCACACCAGTGTATATATACTACCTTTTCATACATCATCCATATGAAAAGAAGGTAGTATTCACCATCTATAGGGACCTCAACAAAAAAAAAGTCAAAAGCAACTATATGGAATTAGAACTAAGATTTATTTTAACAATTTAAGATGTTTATGAAATTCGGATTTTTCAACGCAGAATTCCTCAGTTCAAAGAGCCACTAATCTAAAGTATAAAATTATAAAAATGAAACGATTGATACTAATATAAAATTTGAGTTTCAAAAAAAAAAAAAAAAAAATGGAAAAAATGTCAATTTGTTCATGTTTAGTCATGAAAGTAAATTTTTATTTATTTATTTCATTTACATGGTGAAAATCTGAATTCCAAATCCCTTTGACGCAGATGGGAAACAAGTGTTCCTTATACAGATTTTTTTTTCTGATGCTCTAATTACGAGTAAAAATATATTTTGGAATTTTTTTATTATAAATGAAATAGTCCAATAATTTTTTTGAAGAAAAAACTGTTAGTTTATCGCAATGATATTTGTGCTAAAATCCAAAAAAAGTAATTTGAAGAAAAAAATGTTTTTCTTTTTATTCATATTAAAAAATGTATCAATGATAGATGTAATAAATTAAAGAAATTTCAATGATGATTAACTGTTTCTCTTATATCTAAATATCTGCATATCTTAAAAATTATTGTTTAAAAGCGAGCCGTGTTTAGGAAATAGTACCTTTATTGCAGAAAAAGTCAACAGTGTTTCATGATGTATTTCGTAACCATAAATTGTTAAAATGCTAATATTTTTGACTTAATTGAATGCAAAATAATGAAAAATATGTTTCATAAAAATTCTGCATCAAAGGGATATATATATATATATATATATATATATATATACCTATTCATACGATTCATTTTCTTATTGCAGCAAGGTAGAAGATATATTTAAAAGGGCCTCGGTTTAATCTAGCATCGGTTCTGATTATAATTGATTCATAAATTGAAACAAATGTCCAGTCCAAGTAATTTTTACTTGTTTTAACAAATAAATTAAAACGAGTAATAAAAGAAAATTCTTAATCATGCCAAGTGAATTTTGTTTTAATTGAATGAAAAGGAGCTCAATATTTCAAACAGGAATTTTCACTAGACATGTTATCAACAGATAAAATAAGAGTTGAAAAAATAATGACGCAGGCTTAAAATCATGTGTCTTCCTGTTTATACATAGTTTCCATGTGGTTTTATATTGTTGATACCCAACTACTAATTTGCATTGAATTCGAAGATCATAATTTCGAAATAAGTACGAATAAATCATTCTCTGTTTACATGAGACGAAATAAATTCACAATTAACTACGCTAATTCATTCAGATATATACGTATACTCGACCTCGCATTTTTGAATAATGCTATAATTTATAAAACGAAATTTGATATCAAATGATACGATGAATCAATATTTCTCAATATCTTATTATATCTTTCAACGCGTTATAAATTAAGTATTTTTCTTTTCATTTACAGATAAAAATGTAAGGAAATGACAAAAAAATTATGAGAAATTGCATGAATGTTTAAAAATTATGGTTTTAATTTTAGTACTTCATTCATGTTTGTAAAAACGATTTTAAAAAATATATATAATAATAATACTAGTACAATTATGAATAAAACTTACTTTTGTATAAATACGGGATTTTCAAAACTAGTCGAAAAGTATGCAGTTTGTTTTCAAATTTGTAATTTAAATATTAAAGTATCCTATCTTTTTGGACTAATTATACCTAAAACAGCAAAAAAACAAAAACGTTTTGAATTTTGCTTCTATGTCAATTATTAGTTAATTAGTTAGTCTTTTTTAAACCTTTAGTTTCAAAACGTATTTTTACGTTTATTCATCCATTTTTAAAAGTGATATCATAAGATGTGTTTTACTTAAAATTTTGTATAAATGTTCATTACATACAAGTCTAGCGAATAATTTACACATTAACTGATCCAACTATTATTTTACATTATACAAGCCTATTTATAAAAAAAAAAAAAAAAAAAAAAAAAAAAAGAACGCGTATTTTTAATCTTTTTACTTTGTTTATTTTTTGCAAAATATGTTGTGATAATTTATTAAAAAACAAGCCGTCTTTGTTGACCAGCTTGGTCACTTTTCAAAATTATCTTGTACAAAATATAAACTTTAATGGTAGCCAAACCGAAGGCTCAATGCAACTATATTTAAATATTCTAATTCTGCAATACCTCCTCCAATCCTAACACCATAATTAATTTTAAACGATACATTAAGTAAATTTTTGTTTCCGTCTAGCTTTGATTTCAATTTTAACTATTTTTATAAGATGTCAGCGATATTGTCTAAGTTCTCCTCGTATTGAATTTTAGTAATAATTTAAAATCTGTACGGCAGCTATTAAATCATAATTAAGTATGCAGAAGTATTAAAATTATTTCCATCGTGTAAAAAATTAAAAACTCATTCCAATGTTTCTTAACGTGCTGTACTACTTCCTCACTCACCGCTCATATCATAACAAGAATGTCTAAATGAATAATATATTCAATTGCTCGAAAAAGGTAGGTTTCGTCATACCAATTATTGGTATGACAATATGCGGCACCGTTTATGTTTAACATTTCTACAGTCATTTCAGAATGGATCAAAAATAAATATAAATAATTTCTTCAAAAGTAAGTTTTTATTTCTATTAAAATGCATAATTATTCTAAATACATACTTAACGTATAACTAACTATTCAACACTACTAAAATTATTAATTGAGACAACCTAGCAAAATGAATAATAACATTTAGTGCTACCGATAGATAGAGAAATACCTTATTTCATAAGAAAAATTATTAGTACGATTAATAAATAGTCTGTTCTTTTGTTCCGTATTTATAAATACTATAAATAAAAACAAAATTAAAAAATAATAGTTTGAGATAAAAATATGTTTTTTTTTTAAATATATATATTTGGTTTTTGTAGCTAAAATAAAGATTCGATCACTTTTCAACCTTTCAATACATTAATAGTAATTTTCAATATGTTAATTATATTGTTCCAAAATATTAATTATCATGTTTTAGTATAAAATACTAAAATTATTAATTGAGACAACCTAGCAAAATGAATAATAACATTTAGTGCTACCGATAGATAGAGAAATACCTTATTTCATAAGAAAAATTATTAGTACGATTAATAAATAGTCTGTTCTTTTGTTCCGTATTTATAAATACTATAAATAAAAACAAAATTAAAAAATAATAGTTTGAGATAAAAATATGTTTTTTTTTTAAATATATATATTTGGTTTTTGTAGCTAAAATAAAGATTCGATCACTTTTCAACCTTTCAATACATTAATAGTAATTTTCAATATGTTAATTATATTGTTCCAAAATATTAATTATCATGTTTTAGTATAAAATACTAAAATTATTAATTGAGACAACCTAGCAAAATGAATAATAACATTTAGTGCTACCGATAGATAGAGAAATACCTTATTTCATAAGAAAAATTATTAGTACGATTAATAAATAGTCTGTTCTTTTCTTCCGTATTTATAAATACTATAAATAAAAACAAAATTAAAAAATAATAGTTTGAGATAAAAATATGTTTTTTTTTTAAATATATATATTTGGTTTTTGTAGCTAAAATAAAGATTCGATCACTTTTCAACCTTTCAATACATTAATAGTAATTTTCAATATGTTAATTATATTGTTCCAAAATATTAATTATCATGTTTTAGTATAAAATACTAAAATTATTAATTGAGACAACCTAGCAAAATGAATAATAACATTTAGTGCTACCGATAGATAGAGAAATACCTTATTTCATAAGAAAAATTATTAGTACGATTAATAAATAGTCTGTTCTTTTGTTCCGTATTTATAAATACTATAAATAAAAACAAAATTAAAAAATAATAGTTTGAGATAAAAATATGTTTTTTTTTTAAATATATATATTTGGTTTTTGTAGCTAAAATAAAGATTCGATCACTTTTCAACCTTTCAATACATTAATAGTAATTTTCAATATGTTAATTATATTGTTCCAAAATATTAATTATCATGTTTTAGTATAAAATACTAAAATTATTAATTGAGACAACCTAGCAAAATGAATAATAACATTTAGTGCTACCGATAGATAGAGAAATACCTTATTTCATAAGAAAAATTATTAGTACGATTAATAAATAGTCTGTTCTTTTCTTCCGTATTTATAAATACTATAAATAAAAACAAAATTAAAAAATAATAGTTTGAGATAAAAATATGTTTTTTTTTTAAATATATATATTTGGTTTTTGTAGCTAAAATAAAGATTCGATCACTTTTCAACCTTTCAATACATTAATAGTAATTCTCAATATGTTAATTATATTGTTCCAAAATATTAATTATCATGTTTTAGTATAAAATACTAAAATTATTAATTGAGACAACCTAGCAAAATGAATAATAACATTTAGTGCTACCGATAGATAGAGAAATACCTTATTTCATAAGAAAAATTATTAGTACGATTAATAAATAGTCTGTTCTTTTGTTCCGTATTTATAAATACTATAAATAAAAACAAAATTAAAAAATAATAGTTTGAGATAAAAATATGTTTTTTTTTTAAATATATATATTTGGTTTTTGTAGCTAAAATAAAGATTCGATCACTTTTCAACCTTTCAATACATTAATAGTAATTTTCAATATGTTAATTATATTGTTCCAAAATATTAATTATCATGTTTTAGTATAAAATACTAAAATTATTAATTGAGACAACCTAGCAAAATGAATAATAACATTTAGTGCTACCGATAGATAGAGAAATACCTTATTTCATAAGAAAAATTATTAGTACGATTAATAAATAGTCTGTTCTTTTGTTCCGTATTTATAAATACTATAAATAAAAACAAAATTAAAAAATAATAGTTTGAGATAAAAATATGTTTTTTTTTTAAATATATATATTTGGTTTTTGTAGCTAAAATAAAGATTCGATCACTTTTCAACCTTTCAATACATTAATAGTAATTTTCAATATGTTAATTATATTGTTCCAAAATATTAATTATCATGTTTTAGTATAAAATACTAAAATTATTAATTGAGACAACCTAGCAAAATGAATAATAACATTTAGTGCTACCGATAGATAGAGAAATACCTTATTTCATAAGAAAAATTATTAGTACGATTAATAAATAGTCTGTTCTTTTGTTCCGTATTTATAAATACTATAAATAAAAACAAAATTAAAAAATAATAGTTTGAGATAAAAATATGTTTTTTTTTTAAATATATATATTTGGTTTTTGTAGCTAAAATAAAGATTCGATCACTTTTCAACCTTTCAATACATTAATAGTAATTTTCAATATGTTAATTATATTGTTCCAAAATATTAATTATCATGTTTTAGTATAAAATACTAAAAATATTAAAAAAAAAAAATAGGAATTAAATATTTCAAAATTTGGTCTTCAAATTTGTTCGGATATCTTATTTTAAATTATAGCCGTCTTTGGCGACCTATTTGGTTGCCCTCGCAAACTCATAGATTCTCAGCTCTTCCTTGCCCATAATTTGGTAACATGGCAATTCAATAATTAATTAAAAAAGATGTTTAACTTGTATTAACTTAAAATTAAGCAGACCAATAAAAATTATGCATGAAAATTTTAAAAGCATTAACTAGAGATTTGACGCTTTTTCTCACAACACGCACGTCTATTACAGAGCATGAATGCATACAAATCGAGCGTGAATTCATTCCTTTTTTAACTGTGAAATTAATAAATAATTTAGAATTCTGCAATATTAAGCCGCCGTGGCTTAGGGGGTAAAGCGCTGGCCTCCTAATGAAATGATCTGGGTTTGATACCCGGAAATGGCTGGTCGAAACGAATTCCGCACCGACCACAGTGTGGACATAAAATATCATCATGGATTTGAGGCCCATTGCCATCAAGCTAACCTAGGAGGTTTTCGTCTCCATGTAACAAAAATACGGGTTAGTTCCATCAAAAGGTCCACCAGGAAGCCAAAATTTCTCCCAATAGTCGATCCAGGAGTTCCCTGCTTTTCAGGATTGGGTTCAAGGCCGCGGAATTTATGTTGGTGGTCATAAATTCAGAACTTGGTCGGCTGTTAATAAAATAAAATAAAATACTTCCATATTTAAAAAGAGTTGCAGTAAGTATTTCATTTGCTAACGTAAACAAATGTCACGTTTCTACAACCAATCAGGATAGAGATACCCTCACTACGTCACTTGCAAGTGTTCCATTATAGCTAACAGTAGTCAGTAATAGGGTTTAACTAAAAAATTTCAGCATGCAGAAAATTTGCAAGATACTAAACTATTCCAATATTTTTAAATTATTACATTTTAACACATTTAAACATTTAAAACATTTATTACATTTTAACACATTTAATTATTACATTTAAACATTTTTTGTTCCTTGTTCCCAGCATTTCTAATCTTATAGCATAATAATATTAACACGTGTTTTTCCATAAGTGGCAATTAATTATCGAGGCTAATCTTTCCCAAATAAAGGGCTATTTTAGAATGATTCCATTACTGCTGAAAGCTAGAATTGCATTTCACGTATAAAAAATAAGAATTGGATTACAGAATGATATCCGCGATGAAATTTTAGCCAGCTGAATGAGAAGTTGAGCGATATTTTAAACACAAGTTATCCTGTTACGCAGTTTTTGTGTGGTAAAGAACGAATCACTAAGAAGTAACAAAATGAATAAAAATGGCGCATTCTTTTTCGAGACCGACAAATTACTGCGTTGACGGATTCTTCAAGATATACAATAGTCTTTTGAAGATACACAGAAGTTAAGGTTACCGTTTCGATTTCATGTTTGTCGTATTTTATTTAGCGTAGAATGGGTTTTAATTTCTAAAAAAGGACTGTTTTAGAAAAACCCGCTTTTATCACTTTTAGAATTTTTTCGTTGAAATTGACATAAAAAGTATACAATTCTTTCTCTTTTGCTTTCGTTTACAAAAAAATTTCTTATATCCTAGTTGCATATAAGTTTTTAAT
This sequence comes from Parasteatoda lunata, assembly GCA_949128135.1. NCBI lineage: Eukaryota > Metazoa > Arthropoda > Arachnida > Araneae > Theridiidae > Parasteatoda > Parasteatoda lunata. The sequence continues at coordinate 113,980,538 of OX421971.1, read as the reverse complement.
AAAAAAAAGTCGGTAGTTAGTAAGTGCGTTGTGTGTTTACAAATTTTTAAAAGGCAACAATAAACCCAATACATTTATAACTCTAGTGTTGCCAACTTAGATAGAGTAATATTCATGATTTGGAGACAAATATGTAAACATAATATAGATGTCAAAGCTGACGCCTCTATCATTTACCCGTCCACTGGTAATCCATCAATGATCAATCAGATACAGGTAGAAACTAATACGAATACACTTATAGTGAGATGTGAATATAAATCGTCCAATAGGAACGGTGCAAACGACAATTAATTGATTTATTCTACTCAGTGATATAATTCAGCCTCTGGCTTGGACATCTCGATGCATATGGATTACAATTATGCATACTCCTTATAACGTAAATTTGCATTATCTGTCTTCAATTTTTGAAGGATGATTCTATAAATGCTTCCTAACCTCACAAAAATAATTTACTTTAACGTAAAATATTTTTAATTAATTTCTGTTAAGTTTTATGTATCGCAATGTTCAGTTCATAATGTAACCGTTTTTTAGTTAAAAAAAGAAAAGTATTTAATGCGTTTGTGTACAGGTTAGCATGAAATACAAATTTTAAATGTGAATATATTGTTATAATGACATGCATATATCACAAACTTATTTTGGAAGGTGTTATGCTTCCATCAGGATTCTGCTCCAACACATAGAGGTAAAAAAAACACTCCTGAATGGTACAATGGTAGAAGGCATTAAAAAAAAAATTTCTCTGTCTTCTTTTACAGCAGTTCTTATTTATTTTATCCGTCCATTATTATCAGTTTCTTATTTCGTTTTGGGCTCTTATAGAGACAAGGATTTGGGATAAACCTCATAAAACTAAAAAAAAATCTTAGAGTAAGAAACGGGCAAATTATCTGTAAAAAAGGAAAACATTTGGAAGACACATTTACAATTCCACAATAAGGCCAAATGTGGTCGTAGTCCCGTCGAAATTTATAATACAGGCCGCAATTTTATCATATTTATTTGAAAATTTGGTTCTAATACTTTTTTAAAATTTTGTGTTACATTATGTGTGCAAGCTATTTCTCTGTCATTATGTAAAAACAAAAAGAAAGACGAATGGAAGGACGATTAAATTAACTTGGTTGTGTAATTTGTATGATAATGTTTCTCATCTCATGCCTGAATCCATTCATACGACTGGCATGTTTAAGTTAAACATTAAGAGACCTCTACCCTCGACATCTTGGAGTTTTGGTTCCATTTATAATTTGAGTGTTTTTTTTTTTTTATAATTTTGTACTTAGGAATTTTTTTATGATATAGTATTATTATGCAGCACATTATCTTTCAAAAAAAAAAATCGAAGATAAGGGTGTCGCTTTATTAGATTAGGCTAAATAGCTCTTTATAATTTTTAGAGCTTCTATGAATCCCGGTCAAAACTTTAAAGCTATGAATGCTCAAAACTTTAAAGCAATAAAATTATGTATTTTGCTGTTTTGAGTGAATGGTTTAAAACTACACGTTTCACCTTTTTTATATTCTTTAAACTCTAATTTCATTACAGTTTTGACAGTTGAAAACCGATGTAGATGAAGCTAAAAAATTATTTTAACGTTAATTGCATAAAAAGAAAGATACTAATCAGAAATCTAAAAATAGGCAACAGTATACTGTTAAACTATCTATCAAAAACTGTTAATTGCAAAATTGTATTGACATAATTTTATCAGAAAAAAATGAACATAAAAATTTAAATCACACGCTTTAAGTCTCAAATTGTGATTGAAGTGCTCCCTTGTGTCGAAAGATACTGTGTCGAATAGAGTAGGGGAGAGTGGGATCAATTGTAACATTTTTTACTTAACTATTTTTAACTAACAAAAAATCCAATATATTATTAGTATTAATTGACAGACGAGTAAAGTAGACTATCCTCTACTAGAAAAAAAAACTTATTTTAAATGTTATTATATTAGTTATTAACAATTTTTGACAGTCGTGCACTTGTTACAATTGTCCACACTTACGGGGTCAATTGTAACAGTTCATAAATTCAACTAAAATATAGTTAATTATACATATTATCATAGTTGTGATATATTTTTTTATTGATCAAAATAGTAGTGATATTTTAGGAGTAATAATAATAATGAGCAGAGACCTAAAGGGTTAAACTTTTAACTTTGAGGGGTTAAAAATTTTAATTTATGCTGTGAAAGGTGACAAATAAAATAATGCACATGCAACATAATATAAATGATATAGGAAACTATTGGTGGTTCTTAAAGAGTTAAGTAATGGTTTGTAAACATAAGATTATTTATTTTCAGCTGTTACATTCGTCCCTTTATTTATTGTTACAATCGTCCCCAAGACGCCATTTCAGCTTCATTTGTTAGTTAGTTTTTTTTTGAAATGTTAATTAAGGTGTCCACTTACATATTCGGTTAATAAATTTTATTTGTTTAAACAAAATTACTTTGTTACAATATAATATTCTAATACCAAAAAAAGTACTTACGTAGCGTGAAAATATCTTTTGTGATGTAACTCTTTCAAAAGTACATAAAAATGATTGCCAGCAGGGGTGTACATGTAGATTTATTAAATACACCTTGTGCGCCATCTAGGAACCAAATCTTGAACCCGACACTCGAAATTTTTGCTCTGTTACAATCGTACCCTATTACAATTGATCCCACTCACTTCTAAGTATCCATCATCAGTTTATTAATAAAAATTAAACAAAAAATATTAAAAGCTTTGCCGTCCCGTACGATAGTTGAGACTAAATTTTGGCCTCTTCATCTTTGGAAGGCATAAATAATCAGAAGTCACAACAACAACAACAAAGTTGGACAACTACATCACACCAGAAATCAGCGTGCATCCAAAGAATGGTTAAGATCTATTGTAAATTCTCAAATTACCTTTAAAATAATTCAAATATGACTACGCATTATTTCATAATTAATGGGAACTGCAAAAAAAAGCAAGACACAATTCTAAATGCATGATAAGCGTGGGTCGAAAACGTTCCCCGTCTTATTACCCGGGGTCATGCTCAAACCTGTAAGACAACGAAATATTTTGTTCGAAATCTCGTAATATATTATAAGGTATTATGACATCGTGATTTTCAATCATTTTTCATCTAGATTTTTGATACTCCACCCTACACCCCAGGAGATCAGACAGAGGTCGCTTCAGTCTATTCTTTTGAAATAAAAGGTAAGATAAATATGATTTAATGCGAACCGTGAAACAGTTTTTTTTTCCCATTCAATCAGCCACATTTTCCTCCTTACGTTATAGTTGAAATGTGTTAATGTGTAACATAATTAGTTAAAAGAACCGTGAAATATTATGAGCGCCATTTTCCTTACAGGTTGCATCATTTAGGCAAGTTATATATTTATAGAGTTCTGCAAAGATAAATGATTGCTCTTATGATTTTGTCGCCATTGCATATCGTTGGCTTGTGGTTCCCAAGTACCATTTATAACGTTAATAAGGAGAAGCTCTTGTACTTCAAAGAAGAGTTGGGTACTAATCGGTAATTCAAATTACTCACTGATTCGGATCTGTATCATTATTTTAAAGCTGATTTTGATCAAATGGTTCCAATAAGTGAATCCTTCGAATTGAATTAGTTGATTTAATTAGTTTAGCGCCATTTGTTGGGTAGCGGTTTCAAAGAGTCATTTATAACTTTAATAGGAAGCTTTTACACTTTAGAAAAGAGTTGAGTACTAATCAGTAATTCAAATTACTCACTGATTTGATTTGTGTCATTATTTTAACGCAGATTTAGGTCATATGGTTCTAATAAGTGAATCATTCGAATTTAATCAGTTGACTGCTTTAATGGTTTTGTCGCCATTTGTTTACTTATGATTCCAAAGAACCATTGTTAAATTGAACAAGGAGATGCTCTTACATTTAAGAGATGAGTTGGTTACTAATTGGTAATTCAAATCACTTACTGATTTAATTTGTATCACTATTTGAACGCTGATTTTGGTCAATTTGTCCCAATAAGTGAATCTTTCGAATTTAATGAGTGTAATCGCGTTTGAATAATACGTTGATGCATTTTGTTGCTGATTCAAATCGGTGAATCTGATATGTTTATTCAAGTCGATCAATGCTATGAGTTATTGATACGAATTTATAAACCACAAATCTGTTAATTGTATAATCAGTCTATGTTAAAATGAAACGAATATAATTAGTTGATGGTTTTCGACATTGAGTCAATGAGTTTGAATTATTAATTTTCATCAATAATTGAAATAAATTTTTTATGTCTAATGACTTGACTTGAATCAGTGATATGAATTTATTTAATTAATCATAATGCGTAGAAAAAAATCAGTTGATACATTTTGACAGTGCTTTGAATCAATGAGTTTAGTATGTTGATTTGAATCAGTTTATTCAAAGAAACTGGTTCTCTTTAATCACTTAATTTGTATTAGTGATATGAATTAATTAATCATAAGGCGTGACGTTACTTTGAATGTTTGATAAAAGTCCGTTAATCCATTTTGATAATGATGCGAATTGGTGATGCTATGAATCCGGTTTATTCTATAATAATGATTTCAACAACTAAGTTAATTAGCAAAATTAGACACTGATGATTAATGATTCATACGCCATGCAAAGAAATTGAATGCACTGATTCATTTTATTTTTATTGATAAGTTAATCATTGGTTCTTTACATATCTTTACGTAAGACTTCATTCACGATTCCGATGCAAGAATTAATGCAAACAATACGCCTTCAAAAAAAATTACATTTTTCTTTTAAAAATTATTTGAAAGCCGTCGGTCAATGTAAACACAGTTATAAACAAAGCATAATTTTAGATTTAAGTTGTTTACAGCTCTATATCAACAACCATATGATTTAGTTTGAAAACATATTTTTGTTACAGACGTCGTCAAAAGAGGGCAGCACTAGACATTTAACATATTTCATTTTCTGTCATTTACAGATAGATACTGTTAGTTATTAAAACTACCATCAACTGCTAGATAACATACCCAGTTATAATAAAAAATGTAATGTATTTCTTTTGTGGGAATTAAATTAAATTTCATGAGTCGTAAATCTATTTATTTAAAATTCCAATTATCTCGTCAAATAACTTAAATTTTAAACCAAGGCTTTTTATTATTTTCCTCTCAAACAATTAAAAGAAAAAAAAAATTTTTTTAATCAAAATTCCAAATTATTTCCTTTTCTAAAATGGATATTGAAAATAAAATGGAACAATTGAAAATATATTTTTCGGAATAGAAATTATATTTTTATTTAATACTTATCTTTATATAACCATTTATCTTCTGTAGAAAGGGATTCATCTCAAATAGATCAAATTTAAGATGAATCTATAGAACTTATAGATGAAAAAATGAATTGCTAAAAAGTCATCTTTTAATTTATGGATTTTAAAACCAAATTTATTTAAGTGAGTTAATTAAGTCCTTATACACAATTTACTTTATTTACCAATTAAGCAATTAAATTTTATACTTATGAGCTGTAAGTTTAGTATTAGAATAAAAAAAAAGGGGGGGGGATTTACTTTTTGAGACGAATGGTTAAAATGTCCTTTAATCGTAGCTGTGGTTATTCAGAAAACGCCGTAATGTTATGTTGTTACATAATTCAAAAAATAGTTCAATTATAAAATGTTAAATAATTCAATTTTATTAATGCAATTTTAGCAAGCAACGTGCAATGGAACTACTTTGGCAAAATACATGCTTCTAATTTAAACTTTTAAAATTTATACTTTTATTTTTAAATTTAATTTAAAAAGAAAAGTATAAATTATTAGAAAATATTTAAATTTATGCTAAATATTAAAAGACAGGTAAAAAAAAATATTTTGATCTCATGGGAATTATAAAGACAGATAAGAAAAAATATTACTTCAATGACATTTATAAAAATTATATGGCATCACAAATTTAATCATATTTGAAATTTTTTGAGTCAATGTTTAAATCAAACTATTGAAAACGAACACACAAAAAAATCAATGAAACTATAGAAGAATCAAAGTGAATAAATGAATTATTTATAAGTTATCTTTTAATTCATGAATTCCAAAACCAAATTTATTTAACTAAGTTACTAAGTAAATTGAAAAATCATATATGAATGAATTTTATATGTCATTTGTAATAGTATTCTAGTACATGAATATTATTCGCTAAACAATTTTTGATTTTAAACCGCCGTGGAATTTTACTGTTTTCCGCAGGTGAAGGAATTCTAGTTGTTCATAGCAGTATTTGTTTAACGTTTTTAAAATAAATCCAATGATATAAAATAAAGTAAATTAATAGATCAAACGATGAATAAAATAAATTAATAATCAAACTATTAAATAGATCAAACGATATAATGAGAGATTAATTTTATTTTTGTGTGATCTAAAACGCAAACCGTTGGACACGTAACTTTTACGAAAGACACTAGTTATCAGTAGTGATAAAAGTTAATTAATCAATAGATACGACCCACGTTTTCTGTTTTAAGGCAGACAAAAATAAAATTAATTTCTCTTTTCCAGTTTGCTAAGGAAACGTAGATTTTTAAACACTTTTTTATTATTTTATGTCGTTTCATTTTCTTTTAAAGCAATCTTAAGCAAATACTGTTATGAGCGACTCTAATTTCTTCATATGCTAATGAAATCCCTCGACCTTTAAAATCAAAAATAATATGCTTCAAAAAACGACAAAATCGATTTTGCGATTTTTTATTTTATTATATTGGAGACGGTTCATTTGAAGAAAAAAAATTTATATATAAAATAAAATGATGAATTTATTTGGAGGCGTTTGAAGCGTTAAACGTTCAAGGTCATAAAGAATAATCTTTTAGTACGTGATATAAGAGTTTTTTTACGTTGTCAGGTTCTTCAACCAAAGTTTTTAAATGAGGACGAAGACATATTTTTGCATTCTCGGTTCTTCAACTGCTCTGGTGGCGTAGTTTTCCTGAGAAAATATTTGGCTTCATTCCGGCTGCTAAGGTGTTATTGACTTGGCGACGTACTTTAATGAACTTATTTTCGCACAATTGCACCCATTCACAATTACGACATCGCACTATTTCCCTCCAATTCATCTATTTCGGTATATTAACTTTTAGAAGAGTGAATTTCACAATAGTGCTTTACCTCTTTTATAACAAGCTAATTATACGACGTTTTTAATTAGAATTCATTTGGAAATTGTTTTTGAAAAAGACATTTATGTTTAAGTTTTTCTGTGTGCAATAAGTTTAACAAGTTTTTGTGAATACGTTAAAAGTATTTCTTTAATTACAAAATAAATAAATAATTATGACGAATATTTTCTGCTTGAGTCTTATTATGTTTACTAAATAATCAGAAGATCGCTCAAAGGGGCTAGTCCAGACGAAATCGAAACCTTAGTGAAAAATCCCCCTCCTTTTTTTTTGAATTTTTTTTTTCCTTTATTTTGTTTTTGTGTCAGAAATAGTTTATAATGCTGTTCAATTTTTTAACCTTTGAGCACCCAATTTCATATAAAAAGATTTTTGCTACAACATAAAATATAACCGTATTGCATAGTGAGTTGACAATATAACCATATGTCATGTTTCAGAAAGATCTATTGGTGTGAAATAATTTGCCACGCTTTATTTTATTGTTATAATATATAATACAAGTCTTTTATATTTTCGTCTCATGTTTTTTTAATTAAGAACTCACGTGATAAAAAAAATTTTTTTAAGCGTCAAACTTATTTTTTTGTCTGATTATGGAAATTTAAAAGCTTCTCTTAAATCTTGTGAAGAATGTTACTTATTATTGTGAACACGAAATTAAGAACCATTTTTTTTTTCATTGTTTAGGTTAAGTGTTCTTTCCTGCAATATAATGTTATGCTCAATAGCAAAATAGTTAGATGTGAAAAACAGAAAACAATTCCAAAAATGCGCCATTTTTCTATTAATTAAGGAATCGTTTGCGCAAGAGATTAAACTTTTTATTTCCTCACTTTAAAATGGCAATATTTCTTGAAACGACGCATATAGATATAATATTTGAGCCCAAATTATTTTTCATTAATTGGGAGTCTTCCGCATATTTCGTAAACATCGAATGGAAGGTGGAGATTTATGATTTGCTTATTATTGTTGTCAGGAGAGAAGGGAAGTATGACTAATGTTTTCCCAATATACACTTAATTCCCTTTCTCAGGAAGAAAAAAAAATCCAATTTAAATTATAAATATAATTGAACTGGGGGATAAAACTAACTTTTCAAGAAATGCTACTTAAGCATTTAAAGGGATTTTAGGATTTGTTTATTTTTAATGAATAAAATAAGAAAAGTGTCAAAAAGTGCCAAAAATATAAAATTTAAAGTCAGTTGTTGTGGGCCAATGTTCCACAATTTGATGACCAACGATATAGAAGTGAGAAAGTGGTCAGCAATGGTCAGTGGTCAGCTTCGCCTTTACTTCCCAAACAAACTATGTAACCATCGGATGCTGTTTATAGTGCAATTTTTTTCTGTTAATGTTATGTCAAAATTGAGTGGGATTTTCAAATTTTTATCAATTTACCGAATTTATATATTACGTGTTTATAACAATAAATAAACTCGAAGAGAAACAATTAAATGAACGAGCATAAGGCGAGCATGTGAAAATGGCTCCCACTTAACCTTTTCACTAACCTTTACTGTTACCCACATTTATGTAAACAAAACCTCTGATTGTTTTATTTATTTATTTTTGTTTTCTGAAGTTGTCAGCTAATATCTGCTCAAATTATGGATGGGAAAATAACTTCCCGTCGACATTAATTGGTGGGAAATATACTTCTTACACCTACGGCTTCTACCTATATGGCTACCCATACTTCTTACACCTATTGTTATAAAGGGAATTAAAACGCAACCTGGTATAGAACCCAGCTCTTATCAAAGATAGTCATCATGTTTCACTAAAAATATGCTTCTGTAATATTGAAATACAATCTTATCATTCATAATTTATTAACCCTTAGACGCAGATAAGACATCGGTACCTCTTTTAAGTATGTTTTGTTTTCTCTCTAATTACAAGCAGAAATATATATCTTAGTATTCTGTAACTGTGTATATCTTAGTAACTGTTTCTCTTATATATAAATAATTGCAAATAAGTGCAATTTTGAAAAATTATTGTATGAAAGTGAGCCGTGAATGTTTTAGCTTTAACGCAAAAAAAAGACACCGGTGTTCCATGCTGTATTTCATAACCATAAGTTTTAAAAACGCTAATTGTAATATTTTTCACCTACTTTCGTTAAATTAATACAAAATAATGAAAAAAATATTAAAAATATGTTTAATAAAAATTCAGCGTCATAGGGTTAAAAATTTGAACACGTAACGTCTAGAAAATGCAGGATTTTTCGACATAATTATTTATGTTAAGAATGTTATAGTTGTTTCTCTAATGCCACTTGCCAATTCCAACAAGGCCAAGAATACGACTTCAACCGAACACACGTCACTGCCCATTTATAGGTCGGACTCCATTCATACATTCATTGTATCATGGGTTATTTTCACTTATTCACAGATTGTAATTTTGACTGGATGGGGATAGGGCGTCCGCCTTCGAATGAGGTGAACCGGATTCGAATCCCAGCGGTCGATACGAATTCTGCACCCGGCTCGAACCATCCACACTGCTAACATAAAATATCCTCAGTGGTAGACGTATCATGGGCTAGAATCCCCTTGTCGTCATGCTAACCGTGGGAGGTTTTCGTGTTTTTCCCCGCCATGTAACGCAAATGCGGGTTAGTTCCAACAAAAAGTCCTCTACGAAGAAAAATTTCTCCCAATACTTGATTCGGGAGTTCCCTTGTCTTCTGGATTGGGTTCAAAATTGCTAAGCTACGGAGTTCGACGCCGTTATAAAATAAAATGAAATTTATAATTTATTTGTTTATTTTTTCATTAAAAAAATTGAAATAGTACATTTATGCAAATATTGTGTAAAGACAAGTAACTCAATATTTTAAATTTATAAGTCACTTTAACTTAAATTTTTATAAGTTATTTCTCAAATTAAAAAAAAAAAAAAAATCGATTTTTAAATACTACTTCAAAAATAATAATTAGAAAACTAGATAGTTTAAATTTTCTAACTTTTTCAGAAATCAAAATTAAACAGAGGTCAATAATTTTCTTATTCTTATTCTCTACCTAGACTTTGTACGCGGTATTTTTAAGAAAGATAATGTTAAGTGTACATGATGATACAGGATCTATAATATTTTGTTTTTAACACTTGCTGAAACGTGCTGTTATAGATAGGACTCAATTTTATTACATAAACAGTCATGGATAAATTATCGAGCAGCTGCTGAAAAAGTAATCAAACGTTGTGTTCCGTATGCCTTCAGCTCTGAAAAATTGAAATCTTCGTGATAAACGAGCAGTCGTGGCCGAGTGGTTAAGGCGATGGACTTGAAATCCATTGGGGTCTCCCCGCGCAGGTTCGAATCCTGCCGGCTGCGTCACTTTTTTCTGAATCTATTTGTCACTTTTATAGTTTTATCCTTGTCTTCTAGGTTGGGTTCAAAATTACAAAGTTACGGAGTTGAACATTGGCAGTCGTAAACTCAAATTTGGGTTTGCTGTTCAACGATGGTTATAAAATATAAAATGCTAAAATTGAGAACCGTAGTGGCTCAGAGCTTTCGCCTCCCAATGAGGGGAACCGGGTTCGAATCCCATCGATGGCTAGTAGATTCGAATTCATCTCCCGACTCGCACCGACCACAGTGCTGTTTACAATATCTTCATTGGTAGATGGATCATGTGTTAGAATCCCCTTTACGTCAGGCTAACCGTGGGAGGTTTTCCTTTTCTTCCCCTCTGTATTTTTATCAAAAAGTTCTCTACAAAGGCAAATTTCTTCCAATGCTTAATCCAGGATTTAATATTAACTATTAATAATTAATTGTTCATATCTTTTTTGATCAAGAATTTTAAATTTACAAATTTTATATTATTATCCTTCAATTGAAAAACACATAAACTTTATAAAAAAAAAAATATATATCTGTACTAAGGTTATGTACTATGGTAACATGAAGCCAAATTTGCCAACAAAAAAGGAGAACACCAATATGGCAATAATTTATGCAGGTCACCGGTTACCGATATTAGACACAGTTGCATCGAATCTGACAATATTGGGAATATCATACAAAGCGATAATTATTGATACTATTATGTATTCTGCTAAATTTTATTTGGGTAACAAAAATATTAACACCAATGTAGAATGTTGATTAATAGGAGAATTATTGAGATATATATTCGACTCTGCATGGCGATATTAAAATACTTATTCATTAGTTACGGGAGTTACCATAGGAACTCTTATATGATATTATCATCTTAATTATGTTTAACTAACGTATTGTCTTGATTTTTGATTGCACAGTTTAAAAATATCAAAATATTTGAAATGAAAGAATTGCGGGCCAGATGGAAGCCGGAGCTGGCTAAATAAAAATAAAGCAAATTCATAAGTACAGTAATTATTTTATTATTACGTATAACGGTACTAATTACAGTTTGAGACGTGGTGGCTCAGGGGGTAGAGCGCTCGCCTTCCATTGATGTAAACCGTGCTCGAATCTCATCGATGGCTAGTCTAAACGAATTCCGCACCCGACTCTCACCGACCATAGTGCTAACGAAAGATATCCTCAGTGGTAGACGGATCAAGGGTTAGAATTCCTTTGCCGTCAGGTTAACTGGTGGGAGGTTTTCCTCTCCAAGTAACGCACGTGCGTGTTTGTTTCATCAAAAAGTCCTCCACAAAGACAAATTTTTTCCAACATTTAATCCAGAAGTTCCCTTGTCTTCTGGATTGGGTTCAAAATAACAAGGCTACGGATTTGAAGTCGTAAACTGAAAATTGGGTCGGCTGTTCAACGACGGTTATAAAATAAAATTTTAAAATTGAGTGTGCACTGGGTACCTATATTATGCCATAGGAAGCTGGGAGTTCTCACATTTCTACATAAACAAACACTCCTCAAGAATATGCATGTCGGTTTTTCAAAGGCTTCGAAGATTAATTTTTTTTCCAAGTGATGGTAAAAATTAATTTCCTTTTCTTCTCCACGGGGAAAGGCGGAACTCCGCGGGGGCATGGCTTTGATTTAGCGCGCTCCGCGGATTTTTCAGAAAAACATCTGTTTCACGTATCCAAACCTAGAAGCATCTGTTCATAAAAGAAACACTTTTTTTTTCTCTCTCCAAAACTCCTCCTGTGTTTGAAGCTTGTTTTGGGGCCACAAAGGTACAAGATTCGAAGAAAGTTTCATTTGTTCAGACAACCGTGGTTCCGTGGTCTGACAGAGTGCGAAATTTCTTTTTAATTTTACCTCTGCCCCCCTCAAGAAATTATTTATATCGTTAAAGGTGCCTCATTGGAATTTTTTTTTTTAATTGAGTGTTTTGAGGGATATTAAAGAGGGACAGATATGGGGGAGAGTGTAATAAGATCGTCCGCTTTTTTTTTTTCTTTAAAAATAGACCATTTTTTATAAACGAAGAAATAGGGTTGCACCTGTGTATTGCAACTTGTGATGAGATTTCTCTCTGAAAATTCCACGATCTATCTTGGTAGCACTATTTATTTTTATTTACTCCAAAATTTTGTTCTTTTTATGCTGTTGAAAATGGAACCACATTCATCATATTACTATAGCTTAAAATTTAAACCTATGCAAACTTATTGAGCCTACCATCTCCAAGCACCTATCACTGTTTTTCAAAATTCTATCTTTTAATGGCCATTGAAGGAACACAATTTTAACCCATCTCCCCAAACTTCCGTATCACACCGTAACGTGCACAGCGCCAACGAAATGCTTTAAATATTCCGTTGAAATCCCCTCTAAAAGTAACAGCTCTCAAAAACAGAAACTTGTAAGTGAAAGTAAACAAAATAGGTATTCCAAACAAGTCTTGTTGCGATTAAGTGATTCAAGAAATGACATTATGCTGGGTTTTACCGAAAACTACGGTTAGTCAGTTAATTAACAAAACATGTATTAATGCGATCAATGCATGTTTTAAAAGAGAATAGACTTCCCCGAATCAAAGGCAACCCATTATGCCCTTCGAAAATGCACTTTAAAATGCCTTGGTGCACACATCTCTTCTTTCATTAAATTAACTGAAGGGATATCAGTCCCTTCATAGAATTTTTCTTAGCGTAGAAATCAGAAGAAGTCTGTGCTAGACACGAATAGACTGTAAGGTGGCTGGGGAATCGATACCTTTGAATCGGCCAGTAAGCGAGTCACTAGGACAAGGCTTTTCTCAAAACTTATACTTTAAGGCTGTTTTTCGAAGACTCCGTCGTAATTTGAAATGAGGCTATTTTGCTAATAATATGCTATTTGTTTACTGCTATGAATTTGCAACTGTTACTCATGACTGTTATGTCAAGTTTCGCCCTTTTTAATATTTAAAAACGTGATCCAATGCTACATTAACTGGGCTTATAAAAATTTTTGCAAAAACTTAAGAGTAAAGCAGTGATTTTGGATCATTTTCTTCGAGGTGGAAAAATGTCGCCAAATTGGCGATTTTTAAAAATGTTTAATAACGTTTAAAATATTTTTTTGTCTGTTTTAAAACTCAGACAATTCTTTATGACAAGATTATAGATATAATTTAAAATCATCGCATTGCTTCAAGTGTAAGGCACTTGAGTTCATGTTCGCCAGTGTCGGTCATAGTTGGTCTTTCGTCGCGGACTTCATCACTGATCCTTTAATGATCTTAAAAAATGCCATGTGTCACGGGTATTTTGATATTTTGTTCAAGGACTCATTTTTATGATTCTTCAATTCTCAATTTTCTATCGAAAAATTTTACAAGTAAAACTTTAATATTTTTTTTATTGATTCATTAACATTTCCAACTAGTTAACTACAAAACATTAAATGTGAAACTTGTATTAAAATTTTATAATGTGGTGTTTGTCCCAAATTCAAAATTATATACAAAAATTAGAAAATAATATTGAATATTAAAAAGAAAAATATTCGCCAGAGAGTAAAATTGACATTGTAAAATGGGACAAAAAAGTTCAACGACGATTATAAAATAAAATATTTCAATGAGTAACTTCTTTGCTTCCTGAGTAGAGGTCCCTATTTCAACGCCTAATTTTTGAAACTTCGGAAATTTGGTTTCATCGACTTAAATAAGAGAAAAAAGGAGTATATAAAAATTTTAAAGGCAAAAAAAAGTCGCATAGTAAAAAATAACTTATTCAAAATTTCATAATCTTACTTTTAAATTTTGAGGAGATATATAAACAAGCTATAAAATAATTGCTTTGCTCTAACTTTCTTTTCTAACAGTGAGAACTCTTAATTCGTTTATGTAAACTCGTTTCCCAACTATATTGTTGCTTAATGTACTACATAGCCATCAAAACTTTTAACACGAGCGGAAAAATGAAAACTTAAATATTTAACCTAAATAGTCCAATCTGCCTCGTGTTAAGCGCTTAGAAGTTGAGATAAATTTAATATCTTTTTATTCACATTCTTTATAAGTTGTAAAACAACTAAGTTAAAAATTTATGTGCAATGCATGTTTTTGTGGTTTAACAGAGATAAAAAGCAAGTTTTTAAAACAATCAGCTGTTTTGAGACCGGATGTTCCATGTTTAATTTACAGCTTTATCAGACTCTTCATTTACATAAAACCATCTGCAACATTGAATTTATAAATAGCGAAATGGACAGGAAATTTACATTAAATGCAAATGTTTTCTTCCAATGTAACATTAAACTGTGTTTGCGATTTATTAGAACACAGCATGCTTTCGTAGAATGAGTAACATTTTGTTTAAATTAGTTCCTTTTTTTTTTATTATTGCACTATTTTAGTTAATAGGACTCTCTACTCACCAACCCCCCCCCCCTTCGTTGGTTCGTACTCACCATTGTTTTCTTTTTTGTTTAATTTATTCTTAAAACAGAAAATTTTTCAAAAAAAGATAAATTTTAGTAAAATATATAATTATTATAATGTAATGTGCGAAAAGTTTGTTTACATGTTAATCATAATGAAATAAACGATTTTAAAAATACTCAGCTGAACTTGAAATAAAGAAATTTAAATTAGGTGTACAGAATGTTTAAATTGGGTATCATTAATGGGACAGAAAGATACCCTCTCTAACTAAAAAGCGAGGCCCTTATGATTTTTAAATTTTATCTAATTGCTTTTCACTGAATTATCACTGAGTTTGATCGAGGTCTTAAATTGTTAAAATAATGTTTTTGCTTTGTTTTAATTTCGAGTTAATATCGATATATTTGAAAAAGATTTAGCTGAAAATATTTCCTATAACAGCCTATAAACTTAATAATAAGTAAGTCTAATATTTTTCTTCAAAAATTTTTTATATAGTGTTATAATTGTCAGAAATCGTTTAATAGATTTTAATATTTTTCAAAAATCTTTCAACCCGTTGTAAGATTTAATTTTAAAAAATAGTTAAAAAGTGATAAAAAATAAGAATTATTTATTGTATTCGATTTTTTTTATTTGAATTTTTAACAGAAATAATTTTGAAATCATTATTTTTCACATTATATCTATTTTTTTTTTTACAGTTTTAAATCTATTTTATTTTTTAAAAAAAGTAAAATATGATTATTTTTATTGAATTACTTTTTAGGGTAAAAAACATTTTGAAGGAAAGAAATATGAATGAAACCATTTTGTTCAGAAGCTCCAAAAATGTAAACTTTTGATATTAATAAATAAATATAGTCCTTACTTGTATTTTCAGTTGTTGATGGCCAATTCCTAATTGCTTTACCAAGTTTCTGTTGTTTTTTTTTAAATATTTTAAATTAAGTTTAAAGCAAATAGAATAATAGAAAGAAAATATCACAGAGCCATGCTGGTCAATACGAATTCCGCACCCAACTCGCACTGGCCTCAGAGATGACGTAAAATATCCTCAATGGTAAAAGGATATCCTTGGAGGTGAAGATCCCATGACGTCACGCTAACATTGGGAGGTTATCGTGATTTTCATCTCTTTGCAACGCAAGTGCCAGTTAGTTCCGTCAAAAATAGCCCTCCGCGAAGGCAAATTTCTAAAAACAAGGCTCCCAATACTTGATCCAGGAGTTCCCTCGTCTTCTGAATTGGGTTCAAAATTATAAGGTTATTGGGTCGGCTGTTCAACAACGGTTATAAAATAAAATTATATATTGCGTGTTTTTGACTTATATTATACAATCCATAAATAATTTGCATGGAAAAACAAGGGTTTCTTAATTTTCTTATAGAAAAAAAAAAAATTCAGAATGATTTTCACCAACTGGTATTTAATATCTTAATTATTTGGAGCGGCAGCTTTTGACTTCCAAGAAGAGAAGACTGCATCCTTATTGCACAACATCATTTCCTCTAGTCCACGTGCTTTTCTGCCGGCAGAGCAACGGCCGCCAAATATGCAGGTTTTTATTAAAGGAAAAGACATTTTCTCTCAAGATAAGATAACAACACCACTTATCACAAAGACTTTAGTTCAATTAATAAATGGAAAAGAAATGGTTGAATAATCACAGGGGTCTCCAATGGAGGGAGCAAGTTACATTAAACAATTTTCTTAAGTGGGGATACCATTTATATATTTTAAAGACTTAAATAAATAATCCCAAGGAACTGAAGAGTTAAGATATCTGATTAAAAACATCATTCGGCATGCTTAAACCCCGCTAAAAGTCAAGCGCCCATTTACTTAATTTGCTAAACAGGCGCACTCGCTTTAAAATTAAGATTTAATTAACACGATATGTATGTCCGTTATCAAGAATACGAGAAATTATCAATTGCTGCACATTGTTGAAATCTTGGGCATAAATTCAATTTCAACAATGCCAAAATTATTTCCACCCCAGTTACATTAACTCATCTTGATAACCTAGAATCTTGTTTTTTTTCATATGAATACTGATTTCCTTTTAACGACATTAGCTCCTCACTACCACTCCGTAGCACGTGGAACGGCATTTTACTCTGATTTGCCCCTCTCAGCCACTGTGGTTTTTCTTATTCTGTTATTCATCTTCTTTTTTTCTCTCGCGGCTACTGTGTTTTGTACTAGTTTTGCTTACCACCTTTATCTTTCCATTTCTCCATTGGCAACTTAACGTTTTTATTTCAAATCACATCTGTTTCTTCTCATTCACGTCTGGTAAGTCTTGAAAATGGGAGCCTGTTTTTGAGCGTTCGACTGTTATTTCCAATTTGTATATTTTTGAAAAGATTGAAATTTTTAATCAAGTAATATTCTAGAGACTTATTTGAAAATATATAATTTTAAAGTAGTAAAGAGGAAACTATTTTTTCAATTTCCTGGTTTAGATGTTTTAAAAAACAATCCTATTGTAATGGCAGTAAAAAAAAAGAAAAATTCCGATAGGGGATTTTTTTTCTTGTAATTTTTTTTATACCTTCAAAATTTCAAATATAAATAATTCCTTGAATTTTCCTTCAAAACTAAAAACACATTTATAATCATAACCAATTGTTCATAACCACTAACTGAAATCGCACAGTAAAAAGATTTGTTGAGTTGCTATGTAGACCGCTAAAATAAAATAATAATATGAACTCCTGACATATTACTATTTCATTTTAGCAATTATTACATATTATTCTATATGTAATTTTTTTAAAAAATTTAAATCACAATTTATTTTTAAAAATAAAATTTTTAACGATTGCACCCACTTCCCAAATATCCCATTTATCATGCCACTATAGATCAAATTTCATGCCATACCATTTCATGTTCAAAATCTATGTCATGTTCATAATCTATGTCTATATATGATAGGTTTTCCACCATGTTACTTTGATTTCTGAAAATCGTGTTTCGCAAAATGTTACGAACAGCGAATAAATTGGGAGATTTTTGTTTCTCAAATAGTAATTTATCTTTCACCTTATCACGTGACAAAATAATTACTTACATTTGCTATGGTTCCTTTACTTCTCTTAAACGTTATTTAAACATTTTAAAATAAGTTTCTACGTGTTTAAATTTATTCTTACAGTAATGGGATAAAAATACCGGAAAAAAAAGTTTAAAAAAAAAACTTTATCTACAGCTTTCAACTCTTTTTCTCAAACTGTCGTGATAAAATGTGTTTACCTAAGCAACATTGTATCTTGAAAGAAGAAGAAGGCAGTCAACTCTTTCCAGGAATTCCAATACCTTATTTCCTCCGCCAAATCAATTAACATTTTCAGCGCACTAATTAATCACCAAACAGCTGTTATTAGCAATTCATTTCCTGTCATGTTTCATCAGCTCAAGAAAACAAACGAGACATTTCCGCCAGAACAACAAAAAGCGCCAAAACTGTGGTTCACCATCCTTCGTGTGGAAAAGACCTCACTTATATTCCCACAGACCACTTTTAGTTAAATTATAAAAATCGCTATCTTGGCGAACAAAACCAGAAGCAATAAGAATGGACTATCTTTTTAGGATTTCCGGCGATCTAACTTGGCTAAGGGGCAATATTATTTCCTGCCAACATCATACCTTTTTTTTTTAACTCACCTTGGCCGAGCTCTTGGTTTCATTTCGATCTTCTTTTTTCACCTCTTTGAAACCTGTCGCTGTTCCGTAATTAATTTGCGAACCCTTTTGTCATTGAGTAAATGGTTGTGTGGGAAAGTGAACTTAATGGGAAAAACGAGTTGGATTAGGAAATAGAGATTTGTGGGATTAGAGATAACAGAACCAATTTAGTTATTTGTTTCTTGTCTTTGGAAAATCGTGGATCATGTTCCTTCGGTAATGTGTCGTTAGATATCGCTATAGTTTGTTTTAAATCCATTTAAGTGTTTAGGATTCCGATGTAAATTGAAATGTCAGACATGTCTCATTCTTTAGAAAATCATAGAAAGAATTTACTTCTGTTTAAAAGGAAAAGAAAAAAATTCATCTTCATAGATTCGATATATATCTATAATATACAAGGTATGAAATAGAAAAGAATTAGTATATCTCTAGTTTTTTCCAATTTTTAATGTTTAACTAATCTATAATTTTTATTTATTACTTCATTTATTTATTATTTATTTATTCATTTATTTTTTTGAAGGATACATTTATTTTGTGATAGCTGCAAAGAAACAGTTTTGAAAGGACGTCAGTAAAAAATCGAAAAATGTAAATTGGCAAATGCTGTATATAGGCATTAAAAAGTGGAATAAAACTCTCATAAGATGATTTATATGAGCAATTCTACAAATAAACGCCAATTAGGCAGCCAAAAAAAAAAAAAAAAAATTGGGGGGGGGGGGGAGCACGCTATTTCTACATGAATTTTCTTCTTTTTTACACCCTAAAAAGGCAAGAAAAAATCGTGAACATGACATTTTTTAGTTGTGACATACTTTAAATGTGACTTACTCAGATAAATCTGAGCCATTTATTCAGATAAAACAATTTTTACATATATATAATAATATTATAATATCTCTCTAAAATGTATTTGTAGAGATTTCATACTATGAGATTATATTTTAGTATAAAAAACAAAAATAAAAAAATTTAATCAAAGTTCGTAAATTGAAAAAATTGGGAAAAATTAAAAATTGGTATTTTGTCATTTAAAGTATGTCACGAAGAAAAAATTTCATGTTCAATATTTTTTCTTGCTTTTTTAGGGTGTAAAAAAGAAGAAAATTCATGTAGAAATAGCGTGCCCCCCCCCCCCCCATTTTTTTTTTTTTGTATGGCCGCCTAATTTGCGTTTATTTGTAGAATTACTCATATGAGCAATTCTACATATAAACGCAAATTTTCATACTAAAATATAATTTTATAGTATGAAATCTCTATAAATACATTTTAGAGAGACATTATAATAATATTATATTTATGTAAAAATCGTTTTATCTGAATAAATGGCTCAGATTTATCTGAGTATGTCAGAAAGAGTATGTCACATTTAAAGTATGTCACAAAGAAAAAATGCCATGTTCACGATTTTTTCTTGCCTTTTTAGGGTGTAAAAAAGAAGAAAATTCATGTAGAAATAGTGTGCCCCCCCCCCCCCCCCCAATTTTTTTATTTTTATTTTTTTGGCCCCCTAATTGGCGTTTATTTGTAGAATTGCTCATATATATACAGTTAAATCATCCTTCCCATATGTTTTTTCCGGTTGTAATGGTGCCGTCAAAAATCCTATTCTTATAATTTTAATAATACCCATTTGGATCGTTTTTAAAACTAACCAATTCTTGCGTCTATGATTCCGAAATTCTGCCGATCTAAAAATAAATAAATAAAAAGTTATTTCTCTTAGGGAAGAAAAACTGCTGACTCTAATGGTGATGAAGAAAATGAGGAATTGTTACGGGAAATACCTTAAATATCACATTTGATGTTTATAAACATCAGGTGAGGAGAACTCGTGGTGTTTTCAGTACTATTTCAGAAGCTGAAGAAGCGATATATCGATGATGAAGAGGGCGAATCACAGCCACAACCCATCATTTGCAGATCGAAGGTCTCAAAGCCTTTCTCTGCATTTACACTATCTTACAGAAAATAAAGAGTTGTACAGATAAAATGAAAACCTTTTCTGCGAACACAATTAAAATACTTTGTGCAGGCATTGATCAACTATTGTAACTACATTCAACCACTTGGCTAAATGTTTAATACTTATAGAACTTTATATTGATTCATACAGCAGGAATGAGTTTAATAAAAAAGCAGAAAAAAGAAATACAAAAATATTATGCGCAGAAACACTTTTTAAATAATTGAAAAAATACCTGAAATTTTGGCAAGAAGAAAGTGTAAGCATGAAGCATTTATTCGCAGAATGTTATCCAATGTTTTATTAAATGTGTGAATAATGAATGTTGAATGTGAATAATGAATCACATGAATAAAATCCGGTCATTTAATTTTAAAATCGCGTAAAAACGAATCTCAGTGTTTGATTTTAAAACCGCGTGAATACGAATCTAGATGGAACCAACCCACATTTGCGTTATATGGAGAGGGTAACCACGAAAATCTCTCACGATTAGCCTCACGGCAAGGGGCCTCTAAACCATGGTCCGTCTACCACTGAGATTGCTTTACGTTAGCACTTACGGAATTCGTATCGACCAGCCATCTATGGGATTCGAACCCGGGTTATCTCATTGGGAGGCGAGCGCTCTACCCCCGTAGCCACCGCTGCTTCTGTTCTTATAGTAAATGTATAAATTTTGAATTTAATTTTTCTTTATTACTTTTCACGCATTTTTAGTCCTTTTTTTTTATGTTAACCCGCATTTGTCTTTTTTTTCCGTTTAGACCCACAAAAAAAAAAAAAACAATCGATCTAGGTTTTGTTATTAAATTTTTTAGGGATTTTTCTTGTTCTTTTACCATTTTCCTGAAATTAATAATAGATTATTTCTATTTCCCTGAAATTTATAAATCGATTGATTGAGTATTCTAAATTAATACCTATTCTGATTTAAATAACGTAATTAGAGAAATCTTATTTAAAAATTTTCAAAAATGTTCAAAACAAGTAAAATTTCATAAAATCTATATAGAACATTCTTTTTTTAAAAAAAGAATCTAGATGAAAACTCCTTTCATTAAATCGAATTTCATAAAATGCTTATAAAAAAATTAAATCATAAAATCTAGATTGAACTTCTTTTCCTAAAATTTCAGCAGAGCATCCTATCACGAAGTTTAAATAGAACAGCTATAAATGAAGTCTAAATAAATTACCTTTTCATAAAAGTTATACAAGTTAAAAATTTTCTTCCGAAAAAAAGAGGAAATTTCTTTTTGGAATATAAAATGTTAATGGAAGAAAAATAAGGCTATAAAATATTTTATAAAAAAAGGAAAGAATTTGTCAAGACTTAAAACAAAAATTATATATATACTATATCAATACATCAAAATCGATTCGATCTCATAAATTTTATAGTTAGCACGCGATAAATATAGTTATTTTCAAATTACGCTAATCGAAATTTCTTAGAATGCGAGATAATATAGCTTTATTCTTAGTTCAATTTAATTCCATTACTTAGTTGTTGGGATATCCTTTTTAACCGATGATTTCTAAGCTCTTTAATTTACTTCCTAAGAGCCGGCACTCATTTCGCCCACACAAACATAAAGGGAGTCAGACAAAATTCCGACGTCAACGTCCTTATCAACTTTTCTTCAGAAGGTCGACCTCCCCCCCCCCCTTTTCATTCAATTTATTAAAATACGACAGCGAAAGAAACGCAAAAATGTTATACATTTACGGCCAATCTTACGGAAAAATAAAACACGGAAGGAAATGAGTGTCCATTTGTTACCACGTGGCGGCCACTTGGCCTGTGGAAAAATGACCACTTCCTGTTTTGTTTCCGATAATAAAATGCGTATTTCCTAGTTTTTTTGTCTTTATTTTAACAGAAATTCTTGGCCTTCTTTTGTTATAGATACTGAGATATCATGTGACTAGACAACAGAAATCGGAAGAATATGTGATGTAAATTCAACCTTGATTTGTTTTGCCTTGAATGTTTTGTTTACTGGGATGTATTTGTTCCTTTGGCTTGTTTCCCCTGGAAGTTCAGTTTTATCAATAGATTAACGGTAACCGTTCCTTCTATTTATTATTCTTTTTATCATATAAAATGCTTCCAGTTATGTAATAAAGCCTTTTGTTTTTAAACATCTTTATAAGAAATTTTTCCTTTTTGTCGGAGAAAAATGCATGCAATTTATTTGGAACAAATACAAGTCAGAAAATAAATTTGCCAGTTAAGGCACTCTAGTTTGAACAAAATCACTATACAAATTTTACTTTCCTCAATAATAATAATAGGGTTCAATTCGGAAACAGAACTATATCACCATTCGACGATTTTGTTTATTTTGAAGAATACTGAGATTCAGCATGATTCAAAACAACCACAAAAATTAATACCAGAGATTAACTGCATTTGTTATTAAGAGACCTCTACCCTCGCCATCTGGGATTTTTAGTTAAATGTTTAATTGGGGTTTTCTTGATAATTTTTGTACTTAAATTTCGATGATACTTTTACTATTAGACAGTACAATACCTTTTAAAAAAAGGTCGAAAATAAAAGGGTCGCTTTATTAGATTAGAAGAAATAGCTCTTGATAATTTTTAGAACTTCCATGAAATTTTCCTCAAAAATGCAAAGCAATAAAATGATGCGATTTGTAGCTTTGAGTAGGTCATTTATAAACTGCACGTGTCTCAGTTTACAGATTTCCTAAAATCTAACTTCATTGCAGTTTAAGTAGGTAGGTAGGTCCTTTATTTCCGTCGCATGGCAGCTAATGACGACGGTCTGGGAAACATCCCTGAAGATGATCCGAAGACATGCTATCTCAATTTTGATTCTCTGCAGAGGGGATGGTTCAGGGCCGGATTTAAGCTTGGCGGGGCCCTAAGCTACTGAAAATGATGGGGCCCTTATAAGTTCAATTCGATATCTATACACCTAAAGTAAACTGTCATTGTTTTCCATTGTTGAGTATTAACATTATGTTATAAAAAAACCGTTGAACCATTCTGTTATTGCAAATATTTTTTGAACGAGGAAAGAAGAGTTACAACGGAAACACATTTTAAGATCATCATAAGCACAGGATAAAAATTTGGTATGCTGGAAGGGCCATTTTATATTTAAGTTTTTTTTTTTTTTGAAATTCTGAATATATACTATTTACAATTTTGAATGATTTTTTTTTTTACAAATTTTTTGTAAACGTTTCTTTTTTTTTTTTTTTTACTTTACATTTTGCTTTTTTGCTCAAATTCTATAGGCCTTAGAAACATGAAATTATGAAGGTGTGTAGAAAATATGCAAGGAGTTTAGAAAGAATACAAGAAAATACAATTTGATTATTAGTTTTATTTCGTTAAAAACGCGTTGAACAACAGACTTAATTTTGAGTTTATAACTACCTATGTTTAACTCCTTAACCTTGTAATTTTGAACCCAATCCAGTAGACAAGGGAACTCCAGGATCAAGTATTGGAAGAAATCTTTCTTTCAGGGAGGACGTTTTGTTGGAACTAACTCCACATTTGAGTTACATTGAGAGGAAAACAACGAAAGCCTCCCACAGTTAGTCTAACAGCAAGGGGACTCTAAACCCATGATCCGTCTGCCACTGAGGATATCCGCTTCCTTAGAGCATGGCATAAAATCAGTAATTCGGTTAATTTTATTTTTCAGTTTTGCACTTTTATTAAATGTGTGGTAATAAGAGCTATAATTTTTAAAACCAGAATTTTCGATGCTTTTTCGACCAGAATGAAATGCTTTAAAAGACAAATATCTGTTAATGTTTAATATTTAATCAATGAAAAAACATAGACCATATTGAACTCTAACGAATTGCCCCTGATAAATTTTGTGACAGAAGAAAAATTTAAATCATGATAGATTTCCGGATTTTAGAAACACCTTCTAGTTTTACTATTCAAACGAATTGGTTTCGGTGTCTTTCACCCCGCCTGTCTCATTAGTGATTCAACATGTTTCGATATCATTTTTGTTTCGTTCTTACTTATTATTAATTTGTTTGCGACAATTAATTTTTATACCTTTTTTACTTAATTTTTTGTGAGGAGTTAATATCGAGGGCATTAACTGAAATTTGGCTTTTTTTGTATGCCTTTTTTACTTACATCTTCCACACACCCACAAGCAACTGTCTGCTCCAAATAATACGATAATATAAAATGAGATAGCAAAACAAAACGTGTGGAGTTATTTAAATTCATATTCAAAAGTATTAGTTAATTGTTTTTTTTTATTGACAATTTCAGTCATTTTTTAGATATTTTAAGGTGCTATTTAAAATTGCAGCATATCATATGAAAGCATTAAATGTATCATTTGTACAATTTTGAATTAAAATAAAAAGGAATTGCGATCCTTAGAAAGAGATATTAAATAGTCTCATGAGCAAATGAAGGGACAAACTTATCTTTTAAACAAATCAAAGAACTTTTTTACCTTATGAACTAAAAATTGTTTATTTTTAAATAATTTATTAATACTCAAATTGTTTAAAAGATGACATGTTTCTTTCTAATGACAACAAAGTTTTTTATTTCATCCAGTGATTTATTAATATTTTTTAAATTTATTTTTTATTTGTTTTTATTTTATTAAATTAAATGCACAGGCTTGAAATAAAAACAAATCTGTCAAAATTTCATAAATAGTTTCGATTTGCAATTTTAAGAAGTTGTTTCGACTTTGATTTAAAAATTTAAAAGCCTAATAAAAATGTAAAAGCCTTATTACTTTAAACACATAATAACAACAAAAATCAAGGAATTAAAAATAGAAACAATTATGACCAATAAACAAACGAATTTTGTGTACGAAATGAAATATTTTACAAATTAAACATATTTCATATTTAGGGGAAACATGAAAAATTTGGTCAAACAGGATGTTTGAGCAATTTATTTTTAGCATATATATTTAAACATTTGTTTAGCTAATGATCACTTAACTTCAATGCTCTATTAAGCAATATCACATGTTGCTTTTGCCTATTAGCAGTAAGTAAAATTAAAATAAAATCACATCTGTTATCTGAATTTCATCCAGAATAGACCAAATCAAGAATTTTGGCAAATAGGCCTGTCAAAGAGGGAATTGAATAGTGGTAACTAAATAAATAAATAAAATAAACTAAAAAGATAAATAAATATATAAAAAAATATATTTCTCTCCATTAAGTTCAAAATACTGAATAAACCTTAATATTCATTCCTTAATAAACATTAATATTAATATTTTACAATGTAGCTTCAGATTTTTTACTTTTCAACAGTAAATAACAATAAGATTTGATGTTTCTTTAAACAAAATTATAGCATTTTTTAGATACTTACTTATTGCTTTGTTGGTTCTTTAAATACTCATCCTTCAGAACAAAGTGGGTTAAGTTACCCTTTAGTAAAAAGCATTGACCAATCTTCAGCTCTTAAAAATTATTTATAAAACATATTTTTTAATTTGACAAAGATTTTAATTTAAGAAAAAAAATATTGATGTAAACAGGGGCAAATATAATAATCTATTAGATAATTAATAATTTCAACTTGGAAATTTATTATGTTAAAAAAAAGTATAAATGAAAAACAGTGCAAACCTTCCATATGTTTTCCCTAACCTCAAAGTTGATTAGATAAAAACATTTGCTTACCTCCAAAGGTGAAAAATTTATGTCTTCTTTATGTCCTTTGAAAATTTTGATACAGGAATTCGGAGTTTATGGATTCATGCTCGATTAATTTAGATTAATTAAACAAAATAAAATCAATTACAATAATAAAGTCAATTAAACAATTAGGATAATTGAAAAAATTAGGATAATTAAAGGAAAAAAAGCCTTTATAATAAATTAGAAAAAATATTTAAATTTTGTAAAAAATAAAAATTTGAATTGAGCGAGGACCACTTGTGACACAACGGAAATCTCGATGCAGATTAACCCAAATAAAGAAATACTAACAAGAACGTCCCTCTCTTTATTTGCAGTCCTAGAAATTTTTTGTTCCAAGCAATTTATGACCTGAAATCAAGCAAAGGGGTGTTTCTGTGGATATCCCATATTTCCGAAGTAAGAACAAAAGAGCCCAAGGCAATTTAAAGCAGCTAAAAACTTTTTCCCACAATTTAAAGTGAGTCGGCTATTTGACAATTCTGTGGGAGGAAAGCAGGGATACTTACATCAGTCGAAAGAGCCTTTTATTGCTCTTTTGGTTAGAAAAATGAAGACAATTATTTTATAGTATTGCTAAACACCTAGATTAAAATTTGAGAAGCGACCGCCAACGTAAAAAGGAAAAAAATTGAGGGCCCCAGCTCCGAATAAAACTTTAAAAAAATAAAATAAAATAATAATGGGATGTGGGGGCCCTTGTTATCTCGGGGCCCCGAGCTACAGCTTATTTAGCTTATACGTAAATCCGGCCTTGGGATGGTTCCCTTGCTTGGGTAGCCCGACGGCTTGCGCGCAAAGTCGAGCACTTTATGGAAGAACAGTTTAACGAGAACTGATACCACGCCCCCTCGGTCCCTACGTTGGCTGATCAAAGTGGTCACCCACCAGCTTACTGACCACAACCAGTGATGCACGACTTCGGTGTTCTACTGGGAACCGTGTCTTTATGATAAGTCCACTGCGGGACTTATTGCAGTTTAAGCTGATGAAAACCGATTTGGATGACGCAAAAAAATTATTTTAATGTTAATTGCGTAAAAAAAGATATTTATCGAATATCTAAAAACAGACAACTCTATACTATTTAATTGTATTATCAAAAACTGTTGATTGCCGAAATGTATTGGCATAATTTTGTCAGAAAAAATTAGTAGAAAATCTAAAATACCATTCGCTTTTTATCTCAAATTATGATTCAACGGCGGCCTTGTATACTACTTGTTTCGAAAGATATTGCCAAATAGAATAAATATCCATCATTAGTTTATTTGTGAAAATTAAATAAAAAGGATTAAAAGCATTTTTAGAATTTTGCCTGCCTGTCTCCACTTCTGAGTTCGGTCAGGAAAGGAAGGATCTTTAACAGTATGCCAATGTGATGCCGTAACATTTCCCTAGGGCCCTTCCTGATCCGCTAAACGCTCTGTAGCATGGAGGTAGCGGGTTCGAATCCGCCCTAAGTTTTGATGTATCTTTGTGATGTCATTCTCTATCTTGTGTTATCTATAATGCAACATGACATGGGCTCTGAGCCGTTCTTTATACAAGCCTGCATTCTTGCATAAATAAGTGTCACAATAAATAAAAATTTCCCAATAGAACAGTTTAGTCAGTTCTGCTCAGTTCTTGACCTCTCGCGCACTCACCCAGTTTTAGCCAAAATTCAAAATAGTAGCCAAATATTTTTATAATTAGGATGTGCGTTTGGATGGAATATATACAAAATAATTTTAAAGAAAATTGTGAATTTTTTTTATTTTTTTATTTATTAATCTTATGCAGAACAGTGCTATAGTAGCTACGTATCTACCTATCCTTCTGCATTTGTTGTCCAGAATTTCTGTTTAAATATAACGGATCGAATGAGAAAATCATATTTCAATATACCATGCAAATCTCTATAAAGCAAACAAGTGCTGTTTTATTATGTCAAGGTCAATGCTAATGGTATAAAGAATTAAGGTTAACTAACAATATCACTCATAATGCTTGTTTCTTTTTTTTTTTCTAATGAAAAGATAGTTGATTGCTTTTTTTTTATAATCATGTTTTAAAATAAAATGAATAACGTAATAAATTTCGAAATTCCTAGGATAAGAACTAAAATTGTTTACTTTATCACCGTAAAAGAATGCCAAACATTTCGAACCGTTGATGAAAACACTGAGTCAAAAATAAAGATACTACAATGAATCAGTGTTTGATGTTTTAGCTTGACACATCAAGGGCATTTAATTAGTTTTTAACTTAAGAAATAAGTTGTTGTTTTTTTTGTTTTTTTTTTAAATTAGCCTATTTAATGTCTTTTAAAAACTTATGTTCAATTAATAAAGACTAAATTCGAACGAAGCATAATTAAAGTGAAAGCAATATGAATTTTAAAAAATACAAATTACGCATTTAGCCTTTATAAACTTTGATAATAAATAATTATCACTTCTAAAAAACTCATTGCCCTAAGAATACTATTTCAGGAGTATGGAATTAATTCAACAAGGTGTCCTATTATCACCGACCTTAAAACCAATAGTTAGAAACCATGCTAAAAATAAAAATTTACATATTAAGGGAGTGCATATAAATACATGAACGAGAAAGAAAAAAATGCATCTCTGGTATAAACTCCGGGAATCAAAACGCAAAAATTTCATTCCTAAAAAATAGGAAAACTTAACGTTCATTGAAATGCTTTTTGTTAAATAATTTGAGCCCCAAAATCTAAGTTGTTATGATTTTTTTTTTTCCCCTTTAGTTAAAAATTACCTAAAAAAGAAAAGAAAAAAATTTCGAAAAACGATTCGATAAAAAACGGATTAAGCGGAATTGTTTTTGTTTCAGAGTTAAGATAGAGATAAAGGGTTTTCACTGTAATACCATATAGAGATCATGTAAAAAAGAAACGTAATTTTGTTTTCTTCAAAGTATGGCAAAATGATAACTCGATATTCACTATGCAAAATAGTAATATAAGATGGTTTCAATCAAATGGTTTGAGCGCCCTGCTGCGGAAGTAAATT
This sequence comes from Parasteatoda lunata, assembly GCA_949128135.1. Taxonomy (NCBI): domain Eukaryota; kingdom Metazoa; phylum Arthropoda; class Arachnida; order Araneae; family Theridiidae; genus Parasteatoda; species Parasteatoda lunata. Next base: position 113,951,128 of record OX421971.1, on the reverse strand, counting down.
TAACTAATAGTTTGACGATAAGTTTATCGTTTTCTTTTATTATTTTCATCTGAATTTGTCAAATTCATTAGGTTATTTTTTTAATTTTATAAAATGCTTGAATTTTTTTTTTCTAACGATTTCGAGTGTTTAAGAAGACAAAGTGCATTTTGTATTCAGCATCTCAAGTAAATTATGATCAGATTTAAATATTTAAATTTTTTTAGTTCTACATACAGCAAATATTCATAAAATATACTATACAGTTATTGCTTATAATTGTTTGATAAATGCTTTTCGAAAAATTACAATCGAGAACAATTTATTTTATTCTATTGCATGAAATTTTTTTTAGATACTTTCTTAACTCTGAAATCGGTTTTTGTTGGTATGATAAATCCTAAAATCTAAAAAGTTATGAAAATATTATTATTTTTAGTGAACTGAATTTTTCCCAATATCCTCGAAAATTTCTTCCCAGATATCTATACTATAAATATACACATATGACACAAGTGCGCTATTTTTGAGTGTACTTATATCTCCCTTCATCAAGTTGCATTTCCGCCATTTTAAAAAAAAAAAAATTGCTTATCTACTCTCTGGCATCATCAGTTCATCTTGAAACTGTCACTAGGCTGACACCTTTAGTAAATTAAAAAGACAAGTTAGCTGTAAACCGTGCGAAGAACCAGGACATCTTGTTAGATGAAATACCGTCCCGGTTGGACTTTTAGATAATCCGCTTTTAATTACCGAAAGTGTGTCTCAAGAATTTTAAGGCTTAGTCTCATGACCTTTCAATTCGAAATTTTTTTATCATTAATCCTGATGCTTCGGTAAAAAGAAAAAAAAAATTTCTACGATGACATGTTCTGTTTTGTTTTGTCGCCTAAATTGACACTTTCCACAACAAATTGACTTGGTAATTGATGAGTTCGACTTTTAATGATGGCTGCGCAGGAATTTCGTTTATTCTTTATGGTTGTCCATCCCACTTATTGCAATTTTGAAATAGTTGCTTAATGGTATTGCAATCGCCAAAATATCTTGATTGGCAATTTTATCTATATAAAAATGTATTTTATGGTCAGATTGTATTGGTTGCTAGCTGCATGCGACGGGCTCTTCACGGCACGAAATCTTCACCTCTTTGCTGTTTCGCATTTTATAAATGATGGGAGAAAATGAATATCACTATACAAAGATGATCGAAATAAAATTAACAAAACATTAACAAAAATATGAACGAAAGTTACAATGGTATTTGCGTGTAAGTAAGTCTTATATGCTTTATTTAAAAGTATTTATTAATAATATTTATTAATAATATTTATTAATAATATTTATTCATCATCCCTGGCCGGGATAACCTGGTTGGCAGGGCGCTGGACTCACGTTCGTGAGAATGGAAGTTCGAATCCAGCTGGCCGAAGACTCCCCGTGTAGTAAATGGAGACAAGTGCATGCTAAATCTAGCGGGTCACAAAGTCCTCCATGTCCCCATAACAAATTATACCTCTGGGGGTATTGAATCGGAGAATGATCGTTCCATGGTTCAGGTCAAAATTACGATCTGTGGACGAATGAATAGATGTATGAACACCCTATGTATCCACCCTATAAACGGGTGTGACGTGTAGTTGTGGCAGAAGTCGAATTCTTGGTCATAGATGTCGAAACTAGAAAACAAGAACAATCACACCCCTTGGCTTAATGGCCTACGACAACAACATTCATCATCCCTTCTTAATGTTATCCTTTGTTTTTTATTGCTTTTTTTGGTTTTGATTATTACTTAAAAGCTTAAAACTAAAAGTTTAGTACCTTTATAATTAGTAAATGCACGATATTACTTTATTATCAGCATTTTATGATAAAAATATTTATTTACTGCTTTATAATTGTTAAGCAGACAATGTATTTTATAATATTTGTATTTTATAATAAATTTCATGTGAAACTGTTTTTTAGTTGTGTGCATTTAGAATATTAAATACAAAATAACTACTCAGATGTTCAAAATTAAGAGAATTTTCAAACTTAGTCGTCTATCTCCTGACTTACTAAAGAGATTATAATTAAATTCAGCATGAACATAGGTTAATATAAATCAAACAGCTATTCATTTAAATTACAAATGTATTCTTGTAGAATTCTACCTGAATTCTAATGTAGCCATTCTACCTGAGATTTTCGTCAAGCGTGAGAATCATTTCGTTACAAAATCACGTGATTTGTGAAGAAATGTGAACTATCAAATACTGGACGAAAATGATTCCTCAACTCGAAACCTCATCGTAGTGCATTGTGGGGGATCGTTAACTAGAATGATGAAACAAGACTATTCTACTATACAATCGAAAATAAAGTGACAAAATGAGCCGGGCGACTGAATGATGGTCAAGAAGCTGGCCTTGTGCCAGGAAGTTCCGAAGTTCGAAACCCGCTTTGGGCATGGGAATAATTTAAGTCTCTGTTCTATCTGTCCTTGTTGCGTTGTACCACCAATATAGTGCCCATGATAAAACGGTTATTTGAGAAGGTAAATACATAATGCTCTTTGGTTTTATTTATTATTATTATTATTTTTTTATTATATATATATTTTTTTTTTGGAAAAATAGAATGAAAAAACATTTCTTTAATTTTGACGAAATACGTTTCCTAGAAGAAGTGACGATAATTATTTCGTCATTTTGACGCAATGTTAGCACGGAGCATACATCAGGGGAGACTATTTCGTCAAAAATGAAGAAAGTTTCGTGATAGTTAAGTATCCATTTTTACAATGTAATTGAACACAACGCATTCTTATAACTCATACTTTTGTCATGAAATTAAAATTAAAATTCATAAAATAATCAAAGTTTTAATAATTGAAATTTATATATTTATTTAAAATATAACGATAGCTTTTTTAGCAATTCATTTATGCCCCCTTTACTTGTTCCTTTTGAGTTTACGTTCTTGGAAAATAGCTTGATTTGTCCGAATATTACTATCCAAATATTGTAGTCTTTAATTATTCAAATAAAAAACTTGAATCAATAAAGAAAATAATTATTTCATAGCTATTGTACAATTCTCTAAAGCATACATGTATCTTATTTCTAATGTAATTACGCTCTTGAAACTTAAAGCAGTTTTTAGAAACTAAAAATAATACCTAACACAAATTAATGTCTTCACGACCCTCAATTGTTTGGGTAGATATGAATAATTTATAAAATTTCCTTGTAAAGTATTAATACTTGAATTACAGCTTACACGTACCATAACAAATTAAATTCCTCTTCTTTATAAAGGTAAGGGGCGTGGTTTGTTTGAAGTGTTATTTTTTATAATCGCAATTATTTATATAATTCCTAAAATTGCTTCGATATGTTAATACATTTTCGTTATTAAAAGTAAAACATCGCAGGTATAAATCATTCTATTTCAACGTTGCTAAGGTAAATATTGTTACTACGGTGAAATCTTCGCAATGTAAAATTTTCGTTAAGTTAAATTGTCAACTAAATGTTTATTGCTATTAAAATTGTTTTTGTATTTAAATTCCTTGACGAAAATAATGGCGTCCATGTCACAAAAAATAAAAAACTTATCAGGCAAAAAAATTCGAATTTTTTTTAATGTAATAATTATACACACTTTTTTTTTTCTAAAAAAAAGTAATATGTTATCAATAACGTTAATAATTTCAGGCAAAATGGCGTCATAATAAAGATTTATAAATTAAATAAAAGTTGAAAATACTTACATCAAATTTTGGTTTTGATCGATTCAAATTATTTTATGTCGACGTTCCTAAAATAAATATTGCTGATGTTAAAAAAATTTTTTTAATTGAATATTTTAATTAAATCTCTTTTGTAAACCGTAATTTTTATTTCCCCAATTATTTTATCTTTTATTTTCTTAGTGAAAATTATTTTGCATCTCCAATAAAAAGAATTTAGCAGAAAAAGAAAGAAATCAAGAGATTTTTTTCAGTTTGTAATTATTAAACACTCACTTTTTTGAAGAATTTTAAAATTAAGCGCTTGTTTAAAATTTTCTGAATTAAAAGTGATTGAATTAGGTGGGAAGGAATCGTGGTGTACAGCATTAATGCATTTTATCTGGTTTGTTTAAAATGTTTTATTTTTTATTTATTTTATTTGGTATTGTTTATTTATTTATTTGAAAGTTTAAAATATTATTATAAGTACGAACATTTGAGATGACTATAGACAAACTATGAAAATGAAAAAAAATAATTAAATTAGGCACTTGTTAAAAATTTTCTAAATTAATGACAAAAGGTATAGCAGCTAAAAGACTGTGATTTGAAATTTTAATTAACTTTATTTAGCTAGTCCGCAAATAAAGAAAATATAAAAAACATTATTATTTAAAATATTTTTTAAATAAAAGAAGAAGTAAAAGAACACATTTTTTTTCATTTGTTACGCATTTTTTTCAATAAATAAAATCTGGTGCGATTTAGTGTTAGAATTAAGTCTCAGATAAAATCTCTGAATTAAACTCCCCCATTGAAATAATCGAACTTAACAGCAAAAGAAAAATTAGTTTATAGTTTTTTTTTAAAAAAAATGTATTTAAACTGTTTAAAAAAAACGATAGAAATTTTTTTTAAATTAAACTTCTATTTATTTAAAAAATGAACGTGTTATTTAAGTATTCATATTTGAGACAAAATTATATCATGATGAACATTAAAAAATGAAATAAAAATTTCAAATTGCAACTTAAAAATGACCAATATTAAATCTTATTTTTCAAAAATAATTTAAAAAGTGCATTAACCTTGAAAATAAAATATAAAAAAGGACAGCATGTTTTAAAACAGACAGCAGGAAAAAAAAAACTGCTGTGATTCATTTGATATCTAGTCTAGCACGTATGATTACAGACAAAACAAGACGGGGTAAACATGCTTCCCCGTTTCATTACGTTTTATACGCACTGTCTGAATTTCTAGAATCAAACACATGTGTTTCAGACAGTAAATAAATATTTGACAAAGGTAATATCTATTATTAGAGCTATTGATTAAATTTGAACTTTAAACGTTTTTCGAGAAATGTAAATTTTAGAATTAAATTTTTTTTTATTTCCTTCAAACTACGTGGGTTTTATTAGCTGCGGTAAAGGGTGCTATTTATTAATTCGAATTACATAAAAGCCCTCCACCTACAATTTAAGACACAGATGGTATATTTATGAATGTGTGTTTTCGTTATTTAGTTTCCAGTCTAAGAACATTTATTGTAAATTACTATATGCAATATATAATACAACCTTGCTTCGTTTTCTACTTAAAGAATAATATGCTATTTTTGTAACTGCTGCGTGTTAGCAACTGTTACTCATGACTATTAGGCGGAAGTTTTGCCAATCTTAAGCCAGCGCTGTCTATACTTATTATGAAAATGGCGCAAAACCTCAATAAGGAGAAAAATCCACAGTCTTGTAAAATAAAATGAAAATTAAAATAATAAAAAGCGTTTGTGGGCTAATCTTTTAATATTTACAAATTTACTCCTATGCTGCATTACCTGGGGTCGTAAAAATTTGTAAAAGCTGAGAATAAGGCAGTGATTTTGATAATTTTCATCTAGGTGGAAAAATGTCGCCAAATTGACGATTTTTTAAAAAAAAGTTTCATGTCTTTTAATATGTATAAGTTATTTGTCTGTTCTAAAGTGTTCAGATAATTCTTCACGGCAAGATTATATATATGTAGTTTAAAATCATTGCATTGCTTCTAGTGAAAGGCACTTAAACCAAAGAATATGAAGACCAGCTCTCATAGGCCCCCATGTAAACCTGTTCCGGAAGCAACTTGTTGCCTCCATCGAGGTGTGGAAGTATTGCTAGGAAAACAACTTGCCACCTAACAGAGGGTCCCTCCGTCCTTACCCCGTAAGCAACCCCATTCCCCTCCGCTCCCAACAAACAACTTTCTCCTTGTCTCTCCCCACTCATGTAAACAGCTAATGAAAAGTGACTCAAAACCCGTCTGCTTTTGTTCTTTACAGACTTATATGGCTTTGAAAAAGGTTTACTTATTAAACAAGGAACATATTTACTTGTGACGAAATCATTAAAAAATAAATATAATTTATTATTTTAACATAGGTATATAATTTAAATAGATACCGGTCACTTAAAAGATGGCGAAAAATTTGTTGTTAAACAAGTTTAGAAACGCTATGATGGATGAAAGATGTGCGCATGCGTCGGCTCAATAACCTTTGGCGCTTTTCTTGTCATACAGAGGGACCTTGCTGGTCCCCTACTACGTATCGGAGAAGCTAGACTTCTTCTCACATTATATATTCTTTGCTTAAACTATGACTTTTTTATTTTCCTTGGCGACAGAGCTTCGATAAACAGCGTGACTGCTTATATTTTCGGATTACTGCTTTCCGTGTATGTTGAAGCCATTGGCTCACGATGTGATTATTGTGTTTCGGGTTATATTGAATAGTATTATTCGTATACGTGTATTTGTTACTTGATATTTATTATTTATGTTTAAAAAAAAGAATCGCTTTAGGAAATCGCATTTGAAGAACTATCCTATCATGTTAAGACGTAAGAATCATCGTTCGAAAAAAAAAAAAAAAAAAAAAAGAATTGTTATAAAACACTTCTTACCTTGTCAACGCTATATCAACTTCGAAATTTAAACCTAAATGATAATTTGTAAAATGAACCTAATCTCGTAGCTCGAACAATATACATACTAACACTAAAGTATGGCGGTGCACGGCTTGCAACAAGAACAAACAGTAATAAACAGGTAAAAAGAGGCCAAGTCAGGACTGCCAAAAAAGCGAGATCTTTCTAAGGCTAGCAACCATGCCACCTTTTTTAACAATACATTTATAAATAACTAAAACAAAGTTTCACTTCAAACTCACCAGAATTATTTAATATCTTATGAAATACAGCAGATTTGAGCTCAGAGTTACATAATTTATTACTTTTATTAAAAACGAAACTATCTATTTGAAAATAACACCTCGCAGAATAAGCAGCTATAAAGTTTATAACCGGAAGTAGAGCAGGTCAAGAGTTCGAGATTGTTGATGTTTACATTTATCATAAAAACGCCATTTATATTTTGTATCTATTAAAAATTATAAGAATTAACCTATACCGAAATTTGAGATAGAACTGTTTTTATACGGATATGAAGAACATAGGTGTTTAAAAGTTGTAAGCCAGTTGTCAATCCCATCAACCCTTGTATTAACCAAAATTGCACGCTAAAATAAATTTTGCTTAGAATCATTTTACTGGCGATTTGCAGCTAAAACTTTAGATAAAAATCTCATAAATTACACGAATATAATTATGCACTTGATTCAAGAAGGCCAATTTTCTGCTCGCCACAAAGACAGTGCACATTACAGGACATTATAAGTTGTTGTTGTTGTTGCAGTTAATTTACGTCGCACTAGAGCTGCACAATGGGCTATTGGCAACGGTCTGGGAAACATCCCTGAGGATGATCCGAAGACATGGCATCACAATTTTGATCCTCTGCAGAGGGGATGGCACCCCTGCTTCGGTAGCCCAACGACCTGTACGCGAAGTCGAGCACTTTACGGTAGAACAGTTTAACGAGGACCAATACCGCACACCCTCGGTCCCTACGCAGGCTGATCCAAGTGGTCACCCACCCGCACACTGACCGCAGCCAGTGATGCTTGACTTCGGTGATCTGCTGGGAACCGTGTCTTAACGATCAGTCCACTGCGAAACACAGGACATTATAAGTACAACCTACTCTGTACTCGGATGGTACCTCGCAAAACCACGTGGATTGCTTTAGACTCCCTGGAGTGCTGCTACCTTGTGGTAAAACTAAAAACTATACGCATATCTTCATTAAATCAGCGTCAAAAGTGACCTTAATTATTTCGCCATTTTTGGTTCCAGTAAAAAAAAACTTAGCATCCTTGTTCTAATGCCCTTGCTTTAAATATATATTTTTTGGTTGACAACTATAAATTAAAACTAACAAAAATTCGGAATACGTAACATGCAAAATTTCTCGTTCGATCATGTTCGTTGAAGATTATAAAAGAAAGCGATTATAGAAACTGAGAAAACCTTAAATTGAACTTTTAACCTGAAATTCTAATGATTTCACGGAAAATGCTAATCACTATTTTCTTTCTAAGAAAAATAATTCCCTGGGGGTTTTTTTCTGAAATTTTACGAAAAAGGAGCTTTTAAATGTTTTTTTTTTTTTTTTTTGTTTTTTTTTTTGTGCAAGATTTCAATAATAATAGTAGTACGAGAAAAAACACAGATTCACCCGAATGGTCTATTTAATGAGTACAAAAGAGTGATTTTTATTTTCTCACACACTCCAACACACATTTTGCTGCATCGTTTGCGTTACACAGATGTGATAATTAAAGCTGGGCAACATTAGAATTGCAATACCGTGATATTGCGTCAAAAAATATCGATATTTCAAGTTATATCGCGATATATCATCAGAAAAAATCGGTATTTCAGGATATGTCACGATGTTTTTATTTTAACTAATTTACATTATTGAAACAAAGAACAATATTTTTGTAACCTAATTGAACAAAAAACCATTTTAAAAAACGTTTTATCAACATTTTTATTATTTATTATTTTGTAAGTTCTGTGATTAATTATAAAAATATAATATTAGTTTTGCCAAAAGAGTTTAACACTCTTTATTCTCATAGTAGTGTCGATCGATATAAACATTGTTGATGATACTACTGATTGCGACGATTATTGATGATAATTTATCATATACACGATTTTTTGCATAAGACACAATAATATCGTGCAAATATATCCAAAAATACCGTTATCTTGATATAAAAAATCTTGATTTTCACGATACATCAATATATTACTCAACTCTTTTGATGGTAAAGGGTAGTTAGTTATATAAGAAATATGCCTGACATTTACTACTTAATCGATATAATCTGTTCCCCAAAACCAAATTACATTTTATTATTTATATCATTACGCATTTAATATCACCTCTTGTATGTTTCATGAATATTTTCATGCTCAATGAAATGAAAACAAACTGTTCTATCGAGAATTTTATTAGATAATTTATCAAAAACAAAATGTATTAGTGCGCCATGAAGGAAAAACTTGAAGGGATCAGGGAATCGAACAATCACTTTTGACTAAGTCACCTCAAGCTCAAATTACCGGATATGGAAATAAATTTTTCTCCCAATTTTACTTTTGTACCGCTCTGATCATTTTATGATTGATATTTTGATTATTATTGTTTCTAATGATATTTACACTCACCAAGCTCGCCATACTTTTGCTTTGTGAATTAGGTCAGAAAAGAGAACCTTTCGTTTGTCAAGAGAGCACCGCTAGAGTGAAAGCGAGACTTAGCTCAGAACCCTCCGGGCAGATGGCAGCACCACTCATTTGTGAAGCCACTTCCACAATTTAGACATAGATCTGAAGGGTAAGGAAATATTCTCCAGATTCCTGTGCTCATGGTACTGTTCAGTGACCGACCACAAAACTTCCAATTCCAAAAATTTTTCGAGCACGTTTATCACGTGTACTCAGTGGGTCTTAGGGGCTTCGAGGATTGAACTCCGACCCCTTAGAACCTAAGTCCGATGCTCTAACCATTGGGCTACCACGGACCAATGAGATATTGGAGTTTTACGTACCACACTTCCACACTTCCGTTAATGAGTTTTGAAGTTACTACACATGCTCGATAACTATTTTAACATTAATTATGCACGCTTTCCCTGATACTGACGCTGATCTGAAGGGAAAGGGTGTGCATGTGCAGTTACTTCAAAACTTCCAATTAATAACTCCTAATAAAATTATCCCAATTGCAAAGATTAACAGGTTAACGTTATTACTTCAGCCTCACTACTGGCATACGTCAATGTTTGACGGCGATAAAGGGAAATATAATGGCGGCCTTACTATCACCGCTAACTAAAAACGAAATAATTTATTTTATAGTCAGCAATGGAATATGTAAGCAATCAGGGTGACATCCCGTTGGCTTTGCTATCATGTGGGCTTTAAACAATCACGTTGCAATCATTTAAAGCAATCACATTGGCCTCCCATCCACCGTAAATAAGTCTGGATTTTCAACTAAATAATTAATACCTGCTTCCGTTTATAAAAGTAAGAGAGAGAAATATAATGTGTAAAATTTTAACTCGAATAATTAGCTTTTGAAAGATTATAATTAAGCTTTTTAGAGCTGTCCTTAAAATAATATCAATGCCTGCAGTATTTGTACAAACTTATCGCAATACATAGTGAAGAAACACTTGAGTAAACTTAAGCGCCTGTTTGCATGAAGAAAAAAAAAAGTATTAAACTTTAGAAGACTGCACTAAAATTTCCAAAAATAATCATGACATTTGTGGTAAAAAAACAAAAATGTCAGCATTTCTTTCAACAAAGCAATAGTCGATTACAGCACCTATACTTTTGATCAGGTGACTAAGAAAAATTACGACATCCCTTTAATCTTATTTTGTATCCTGAACATGCCGAATGTTTACATACAGCACACGCAACATGTGCAAGCGTCATGCGTTCCACAGAAGAACGAAACCGAAACTATCGTTTGAGAGCTCTGAGATGTTGCGCTTTCTCCCATCATCTCTCACACTCGCCTACACCACTGCGTCAGTGGAGGGGGGAAAAGTCTGGGCAAGGTCAGAGTCGTCTGCTCTTTCTGCGTAGTTCTTCGAGAGCATTGCCTTAACGGTACCCGTACCCGCAGAGTGGTGATTGCACTCGGCCAAGGGCACATTAAAAAGTTCCCTCTTCTGATGATTTTTTCTTTCTTTCAATTTTCGAATACTGAAAACAGAATGTTTGCGAAAATTTTATTTCCTCTGGTCTTTATAATTATTATTATTTGCAAACGATTTATTATGTTTGTTTTCTTTACTCGGGCAGTGATAAGTGCGACTTTACTTTTTATTATCGCATGAGATTTTATAAATAGAGAGATGTTAGAATTCCAGAAACGCAGTTTCTGAGAAAGGTGGCGCGTGTTGTGTAAAGGATGAGGAAATTGAGTTCGGAAATAATAATCGTCTGCTAGGTTTGTTTTTCGGAAAATATCAAACGTAAAACGCAATACCTTAGAATATTTTTACGCCTAGAATATATGCTTCGCGAAACAGTATTGTCTTTTACGATGGCGTGACCATTGTTTATGGTACTTTCTTTTGGAAAATGTATTTTCAGAATTTTCTGACTAAAGCAAGGGTAAAACGTCATTTACAACCCTTTATGTTTTAGTGTCACTTTCTGCCAACAGTTTAAATCTGCTGTTTCTTACGTATTAATAGCTATTACTTGATTCGCAAACAAGCAATCAAAAATGAAAAAATAAATAAATAAAAATAAACATGTACTGTAGATAAAGAAAAGGGAAAAACGCTATATACAACGGGTTAAATATGTTCTATCTAAAAATTTTATTCTAAGAAAATCATCTTATGCTAGACTTCTTTTAAATTGACTACAAATAATTCTTTATTAGCGCAACAAGTATCAGGGGTACGAGGGAAAAATTAAATTAAAAAGTTTAAACTTATTTGACATTTTCATACTAACACTCTAAAGAAAAACACTTTCAATTTTCTCTTGCACAAATAAGTTTAGCATACAAGCTACTTGAAATCGTGGAAAAGAAGTACACATTTTGTTTGTTAGAAAATTTCTGTAAACTTGGCTTTTTCTTACAGTGAAATTTAAGCAACGGTTAAAATACAACCAAATCAGCTAGCTATCAAGTTAGTTTGAAAAAGGTTTGCTTGGCGTTAAATTCTATTTGTAGCGAGTCAAGAATGTTTAAAACATGCAATTCATCTTGCTCAAAGAGCTCTCTCATTGAAATTTGAGATCTCTAGTTAGATGAAAAGAGGTGAGAATATTGAATGGTGATAAATTCCACCTGTAGCGGTCAATAAATGATTGAAACTTATACTTCCTCGATCTAAGAGCTCCGATTGAAATTTGAGCACTTTAGCTAGCTAGAACATGCTGGAACTCAAGCAACGAGTAAAACTTGTATTCGTACAGTACAGCACAGAGCTTCAATCAGTGGAGTAATTTTGGGGAGGGTTTGGGGATCAAAACCTCCTTCGATATTGAGGATGAATTGATTAATGAACTACTGTACGGTAAGTTAGATGTAGTTGTAGATATAAAAAAGTTTTCATATATATATATATATATATATATATATATATATATTTGTAATTAAAACATTTAGAATGAATATACATATATCAGAAGGAGATAAAATCGATAACCCTCTGAAACATACATTAAAACTACGCCACTTACTCCAGCAATTAAAACTTGAACACTTGAACTAGTTGGAAAGTTGAGAAAATATCAGTCAGAGATAAAATGCCGGTAAATTCTGTTTGAAGCGGCCAGAAAACGATCGAAGCTTCTATTCATCTGGTACAGATTGAAATTTAAACCCTATAGTTAGCTAGAAAGTTGGGAAAATTTCGATCGGCGATAAAAAAAAAATAAAAAAAAATGGCTATAAATTATACTCGTAGCAAGTTCAGGAATAAATTAAAACTAGTATTCACCTGATAAAGTGCTTCAAATTAAATTTGAGCACTGCAACTAATCAGAAAGTGGTCTGAATTTTGATTGCAAAATCTGCAGACTAACACGAAAACGAACAATGGTAAAAAAAAAAGTTAAAATATGCTAAGAAACTGCCAAGTCATGGCCAACAGGTCATTGATGGCATTAATGTAGTTATTAGAAAAGGTCAAAAAAAAGAGTATGAATCCATAGAGTGAATAAGCCGTTTTTTTTTCCTTGTGACAAGGAAACGAATAGTGGGTCCAATGTCCGCCCAATCAAGAGGGAAAGAGCGATGCACTGGACCATCCACCCCTGTTGCCGGACTCTGAACCCCGGGTTTAATTACATACCTGGACGCCGTTCAGTTTCATCTTTCAAAAATACGAGTAAACAGCGAGACAGGAGGGGTGATAGAGTGTAACGAGAGGTGCTTTACGTAAGAAAAAGTATAAATGTCGCCTTACATACCAAAATAGAAATTATACAATGCTGTTTTTTTTTAAATCGGCATAGTTACTCGAGAAGTATCGAACCAAATTTAGCCAAATTTCATAATTATTTTAATCGTGAAAATGTTTTTTAAACACAAACAAGATTTTTTATACAATTATTTCTTTTAAATTATAAGTAATAAATTTCAAATTATAATTATCGCTGAATCCACTGGTTAAATTTTTTAAGGATGGATTATTAATTATCTTATCCACTGGATTATTATAATTATAAGATATGATAAGAGTATGATTATCCAATTTTTGAGGATTAATGACTTTGATCTATGAAGAATGTAATAGTAATAAATAATAGTAATATTAATAGTAATAATAGTAATATTAAAAAAAAAACATGCGTTAAAAAATTTTTTTTTTGCAAGTGCTCAAACATTAGGGCCGATTTTAAAAGTATTATACATTTGTCTCTGCAGGAATTCAAACTTCAGTATCAGACCAGGGTCAACATCCCGTGGTATTCCTTTCATTTTGCCGTAAAAAGCCCAAAAAATGGAGCTAGGAGGTCATTGTCGGGTGGTGGTACTTAAACCACTAAGCTACCACGGTTCACGATGCGAGCTTTATGATAAAGAGTATGATTTTCTTAAAAAAATTAGTTTTTTTTGTTTTGTTGTAAAATAGGTTTATTTAATAGGTTTTTTGTTTTGTTGTTTTCAGTAAAGTTTATTTAATGTGAATGAAACTTATGGTTAAGATAGAAATATAATTTCAAACTTAGATGAATTGCTCTAAAAAATAATCCTTATTCTATTTTGTGTGAGTTTTAAAAAATTCAAATTATCTATTAAAAGATAGCTTTGAAACTAAATAAAAAATTGAATGATGCAACTTTTCTTTTCTCAAAACTTGATCAGCTTTCTAACTATTATACAGAATGCGCATTTAATAATCTTTTTTATGCCCAGTATTTATTTATAGTAGATTATTTATATTTAATCGAAAATGCTCATTAAATCTATATATTACTTATTATTATTATTTTTTTAAGTATTTAGTTTTCCTCATTGTAAAGTGCACTAGATAAAAAAAAATTTCAAAAAATGTATAACATTCAGGTTTGTTTAAGCTAACAAAATCGTAAAACTGTAAAAAAAATAATCCATATTTGTTGAATTTAGTAGCAATTGTTATCAGATGGAACGAGGTTCACGATTTTAAAGAGAATTTTAGAAGAGAGTATAGATTATATTATGATATTGTCTTTTCAACTTAGTTTCTGAAATTAGATCTACTGTTGCATCTCACATTGTGGGTGGGCCATTCTTTTTTTTTTTCTTTTTTTTTTTCATGGTATCCGGTTGGAATGGATACTGTAAAAAAGGTCTTATTTTCCCTCCCCTTAAATGAGTGTAACTTCTGTAATCTTGTCTACCTTGAATTTACAAGAAAAAATCTTTCTAAAAAAGCCCTTAACGTATTACAGACCATACGTAATTTTTTTTTAATCGCCTTTTTTCTTCTTTAAATACAACGCAGACGTTATTTAAGAGGCGTGAAGTTTTCGTTCCAACATAAAAGAGCTGAAGACTCTTAATTTATTGGATGCAGGCTCGGTTTATAAAGATAAGACCACCCCCTTACAGAACACGAGGAAAAAATTAAATTACCGACTTAATAGGATAAAACAGGCTATTAGAAAGCTTAGACACGGAAGCACCGGTTTACATTAAATAATAAATAAGAATTTTAGAGATTATTAGATAGTCTCAGGATGCCTGTTCACATTTTTTCGTATACAATGCAGGATAGCGTTAAACTTCAATTTTCTACAAAATTTATAAAGAAATGTTGAGTTCTTTTATTATTTATTGAAAAACTTGGGGCAATACAATGATAAGTCACATTTTTAAATTTATTAAGAAAACGTATATGATAAAAAAACATATCACAGCTCTCGTGTAGATGCAAAGACGTTTGTGTTTAGAACAGTGGCCAGCTGTTATCTTATCGGCAGTAACTTATGTACTATCTATCTGGAAATAATACTAAGGTGTAGCTTTGTGTAAAAATGTCCCCTTCGGTAAAAATTATGATTTATTACTATATTGTCAAAAGCTTTTCAACTTTCGAAAAATACTTTACGCTAAAATAATTTCTAGTTGCTTCTGCCTAATCGTCATTCATCAATGTTCTTGATAAACATAAAACGAATTTTTTTTCTTTTTTAAATGTTTAATAGGAACTGCTAAAAGAATTTAATAATTAACTCTTTGGAGGTGGCTCAGGGTATAGAGCGTTCGCCTCCCAAGCATGTGAATCAGGTTCAACTCTGATGCGAATTCTGCTCCCGGCTTGCAGTGCTGACGTAAAATATCCCCAGTGGTAGACGGAGCATGGGTTGGATTCCCCATTCTGTCTGGCTAACCGTAGGAGGTTTTCCGTAAAAAATCCGTTCATTAAAAAAGTCCTCCACAAAGGCCGGTTTGTCGCAATGCTTGATCCGGGAGTTCCCTTGTCTTTCGGGTTGGGCTCAAAATTGCAAAGCTACGGAGTTCGACGCCGTTATAAAATCCAATGAAATTTATTATTTTTTAGTTTTTTTTAAATAAAAAATTAAAATAGTTTCATTATGCAAATATAAGTAATTAGTTCCGTTATGGAAAGATAAGTAACTCAATGCTTTAAACTCATAAGTAGCTTATTTAACTTATATTTTAATAATTTATTTCTCAACTTTAAAAGAAAAAAAATTAATTTTAAAATACTACTGCAAAAATAATAATTAAAAAACTAGATAGCGAAATTGTCTTAAATTTTTCAGAAACAAAAATTAAACAGAGATCAATAATTTTCTTATTCGCTACCTAGACTTCGTACGGACGCGGTATTTTTAAGAAAGATAATGTTAAGTGTACAACAGGATCTATAATATTTTGTTTTTAATACTTTGGTGAAACGTGCTGTTATAGATAAGACTAAATTTTATTACATAAACAGTGATAGATAAATTATCGCGCAGCTGCGGAAAAAGTAATCAAACGTTGTGTTCCGTAAATGAAGGAGCTCTGAAAAAATGAAATCTTTATGATAAACGAGCAGTCGTGGCCGAGTGGTTAAGGCGATGGACTTGAAATCCATTGGGGTCTCCCCGCGCAGGTTCGAATCCTGCCGGCTGCGTAAAATTTTTATGACTAGTTGTAGTTACTTTGAACATCCATCATATTGTATTTATTAAACTAATTTTTAATTAAACTTTTAAAAATGACCTGTTATTTTCCATCTTGGGGTTTTCTTATCTCAATTATTCAGAGCGCAGTTTAACGATTTTTTTTTCAGGGGGGGGGGGTGCTACAAATCTTGAGTCATTGGGGGTCACTTCATCCCACTTAATTAGCGCTTTGATGGAGAATTTTTATTAAACATATATTTTCATAATTTTTCCTTATTTTGTATTAATTTGAGTTAAATTAATTAAAAAATATTATAATTAGCATTTAAAAAAATTATGTTCATGGAATACAGCATGAAACACCGGTGTTTTTTTCTGAGTTAAAGGTAAAAATTTCCAAACACGGCTCAATACCAAACAATAATTTTTCAAATTTTCCCCTTATTTGTTGTAATTTTACATCTAAAAGAGAAACAGCTATTCATCATTGAAATTTCTTTAATTTGCGAAATCAATAATTTAATTATTGATAAATTTTTGAATATAAATAAAAAAAAACTGCTTTTCTCTGATTTTATATTTGAGTTATTTAGTAACTTACATTTTATATTTAGTAATTTTTTTTCGCACCATCCAACAACTACTTCAGAATTCAACTAAGGTATTTTATGAAAACTATTGAAGAATCTTTAAAAGTTTAAAATAGGAAAGGAAAGTCTGTTTTATTCTCTCTTTTTTATCTTTTCTATTTTAACGAATTTTAATACACTATATTGAGATACGATTTGGATAACGTAACTAGCTAAGATTAAATATTAAAACTTAAGATTAAAAATTTTAGAAACCCACGTTTTCCCAGATTATAAGAAACTTCCTAATTTAAAGGTAATTAGTAACTATCTCAACACTGATGTTTCTTGTTGTTGTTGTCTACAACACTGTTATCCCCCCCGTGTGGTCCGAATTTCCCCATTCTTTCTAAGGAATATTTTCTTCCACTTATGATAGGGCTATTGATTCACATGGGGTCGCATTTTTGGGTTCCTAACCCTCGGGACCCGGGAACCTAACCCTCGTGAACTATTAATTCTTAAACATACTAATTATCAATATAACTTATTTATTAGCTATTGATTCCTAAACTTACTAATTATTAATATGAATTATTTATTAACTACTTATTCCTAAACTTACTAATTATTAATATAACTTATTTATTACAAAAATGTATTGTATTATATGACCTACTTTTATTACTAATAGTTTTACTAATTACTGATAATTAATTATTACTAAGAAATACTTTATTTTATTTCTTCACAATTTTGAGGGGGAAAAATCTCAAGTCAAGTGCTATTCAAAGGTGTTCCATCAAGTGCCATTTTCCTACAAATAAAATGACGCCAGTACTTACAATTTTTTGTAAATAATATATTGCTGTCGAATTTTGTTCTATAATTCCATAATCAAACGTGTATTTTTTTCCCCTAAAAGAAAAGAAAGAAAAATTAACCTGGAATTGAAGATGGCGGGGAAGAAGCATCTTTATAACTGATACTATGGTGCTATTTTAAAAAAAAAAAAAAATGTTAATAGTTACTGTTTTTTTTCCTTCATTCATCTTGTAAGTATTGTGCGTAATCCCTAACACTGAGAATTTAATTCCAAAGAGTTCCCAGACCCCCGGGAATCTTCTTACCATTTCCAGTAGTTCATGGTAGGGATCTAATGCAGCCAACTGTGGCTTGCAGAAGGGGTGGGGGCAAGAGGAAGCAAATCCAGCTAGAGCAAAGAGTCGACTCCTGAGGACACTACAACTTTAAATCTATGACTATTTTTTCTAAGAAATTTAAGGTTCTTAACAGGTTATAATTTAGAGAAATCTATGACTACTATTTTTACTATGATTGTATAATATTTTTTGCGGGTCACAATTTAGATCAAATAAATTATGACTATTATGTTTACTATAAAATTTTATATTTTTAACAGGTCACTACGTGCCTCAAGGAAAATCTATGACTTCCCTTTTTACTATGATTGTTTAATATTTTTTACGGGTTAATATTTGGATCAAGGAAATTTTGACTATTCTGTTTCAAAATATGGAGAAAACATTATGGAAATAATTACAGAATAATGAAAAGTTATGACGAAAAATTATTTATATAAAATAAAATAAAATAACAAATAAAAAAATTTAAATAAAAATCCGGGGGGAAAATGTATTTTTTTCCCCAGATTTTTATTTAATTTTTTTAATGTTATTTTACTTTATTTTATTTTAATAATATTTCGTCTTATCTTTTCATTATTCTGTAATTTTTTCCAGGTTTTCTCTATATTTTCAACTTATTTTACGAGTTCTATATACTACTTGCAGTTTATGCACTGTATAAAAATAATAATAATAATAAATAAAAAAAAAATTATTAATTTTTTTCATTTTTCTCTTTTTTGTATTTATTTATTGTGGTATATATATATATATATATATATATATATATATATATAGATATATGTGTGTGTGTGTGTTCATTTTTATCATACAATGATTTCTTCTTACATTTACAGAAAAAATCATTTTAAATAATATCCATCGCTTTACATAAATAAAAAATTGTCTTTTTTTTTTTTTTTTTTTAGTTAAATTTAATTTTCAGTTATACGTTTGTTTCAGACTCTGTTTCAGGACTTCCGACGAATTTGAACCGAACATTCAACACCTCTTGCCACGGCTAGGTAAGTAAACAATCATTACTTAAAAATACAGCTCAGCACAAGTCTATGTAACATTGTTTTTTTCCCTCAAAGTAATTAATCAGCTTCTTTCAAAAACTCAGCTAAATCACCAATCCTTTTAATATATATGTATATAATTATTTAAATATAATTTTTTTTCGTGGACTATAGAGCTATCCTATAACACAATATATTTAACAAATACAATTGCCTAGATTAGGTATCTTTATTGCTTTTTTTTTTAATGTAAAACTTCTACAAATAAACTGAGCTGGTTTTAAAAACAAAGGCCTCATATACACTTAACCAATATTTCATCCTGAGCCCTATCTCTGGGCCTCTCGTAGCATGTCCACGCCTAAAAACAATACCAACATCATTTTTTTTTTCTCCCTTTTTAATTCTGCTTGTTTCATTCTTTTTGAAATCCTGTCCATAATGCATCGAAACCATAAAAATTGCTAGCAAAACATCGAAGTAGAAGAAAGAAAAAAAAATGAAATTTAATTTACCTTTCAAGGGCACAGGATTTTGCTGCTCGGCCTTGATCTCTGGGCACCGTATTTTTATATCTCTCGGTCACGAATTTTATTCATTCTGTGTTCGTTGTATAATACAAAAGACTATTTCAAAAGAATTCGATTTTTTTTGTGCCCATAGATACTTTTTATTAATTGCGCCTTTTTTTTTTTTTTTTTTTTTCAGGCGTCACCGGCCGGATTAAAAATACTAATAAAAGGCCTCATTCATAATTCAGTCTCATTTGTAAGAATTTACTTGCCCTTTATGTTCTGCTTTAATTTCACGATCATTTGTAAAATGGGGAGGATGACTTTGGGTTATTAAAACCTATAAATTTTCATTTAGGCTGTCACTGAAATTTGCGCTGGTTCATTTCTAGCTCACCTTTAAATGGGCACGACTAAATATAAAATGTTTGCAATAGGGTTATTTTTTTATATATATATAAATATGATTATAGGATTGTTATCTTAATTGTATATACTTATGTACTTAATGTAATGTAAAAACAAATATATTTTCGTTACCGTTATTATAATTACATTCTGGAACATTCGAAAAAAATTTTAAGTAGAAAGTATTACAACCCTATCAGAGGTAAATTTAGGGATAAATTTCAGAGTCAATTTAAGATAGGGGCAGCATGTAAATATTGCCACACTTTTTTTTTTTTTTCAATATTTTTGACCCCCTTCGCCTTCTTCTTACAAAATGTTACACTTTACCATACCCCTAAGCTCCTTGTCACATGTCATGCTATATTACATAAACATAAAACTTGCGGTTTCGAAACTGAGCACTACCTTATGGAATATATTTTATTTTAAAACTTCAACGATACGTTTAAATGACATTCGTGAGCATAATAATGATTATGTATGTACAGTGCGCAAAAAATTATCGTGTCGTAAAAAAGTCGTGTTTTTAAGGTACAATTTCTCAGGAACTTTACAACCGATTTCGCTCAAATTTTGTATTTTGCCTTGCAAAATTACATGCTTTAAAATGATGTAAATCTATATATATACCTTACAGTTTAAATTTTGACTATTATTATATAAAATAATATAAAATAATAAATATTTACTATAAAAGTTCTTATTTATTCATCTATTATTATTTTTTTGCATGGAAATATCTATCAGTAAACGAATTTTAGAATTGTGTGCAAAAACTTTTCAATTCGCTTAAAAAGTTCTTGAGATAGAGCGAAATACGCAAAAAATAACCGTTAAGGGTTCCAAACCTTGGACTTCTCTCCTGATCAAACTATTGGGATTAAAACTATTTCCCTGATTGCGGCAATATCTCGGGGGTTCCTATTCCGTAGGGAAAAAAAGGTATGTTTATTCAGAGATAATACGTTCTTGTGTTTCTTAAAATATCTTCTGCTCTAATTAATTAACATAGTTGAGATCACCCTTCGAGTCATTAAGATTGAGTCCCAGAATGTGAAGATCCGATCTTTAGATCAAAAGTTATTCAAAGTGGTCCTTTTTTCGCGCACTGTACTTGTATGATGAAAAAATAAATAATCTAAAAACGTTGAATTTGTTAATTTTAAATGTCATAATTTTTATCAAAATATGTGTTGCCACATTTCTCGTTATCTCTTTTACCGCAAACCGTCACAATTTCATGAACCTCCCACCCCTCCAAGCGTAACATCATTTGAGAACGGCCCCTTTAAAGAGTTAAAACAATCCATGAATTTAGCACGAAAATTTATAAAATTTTTTAATTACAATAAAGTTTTTTTTTTTCACCGTCATATTCGCGATTAAAAATATTTCGAAAGAAAATAAATAAAAGAAAATCGTAAATGAAAATGTTTTAAACGAAATGATTTATTTAAAAGCAAAAAAAATAAAAAAAATAGTAATAATAATTACTTAAAGAGGAAAATAAAAAAATAAAAAATTTCTAAACAAAAACAATAAGAAGTCAATAAGAGTAGTACTTAAAAAAGTATTGAATTAAAAAATGGATTGTTGAAATATGTTTATAACAAACAGTTTTGTTTGTCACAAAAATAAATAAGTAAAGGTAAAGCATATAAAAATATAATAATAATTCAGTAAAGTAACCAACAATAATAATAAAAATAAGTCATTTTACCAATTGAAATAATAAAGAGTACATTTTATATTTAGAAAGTGTATAAAATAAAAAAACAATAGTAAAAATGAGCTTTAAAACAGAGAGATTAGAAGAGAATAATTATAATAAAAAACATAATTCTGCATAACATAAATAATAATTATAAGGAACTAAAGCAATTTTTTCAATGAAATTTGAAAATTGCCTGGATTGTATTATTTTGAAATAAAATGCAATAAAAAAGGACAGAAGAAAAGGGTTAAATGGAAAAGAATTAACAAAAAATTCGGTGCTTTATTTGCAAAATACACCTAAGTAATGTTAAGTAAAATAGTAAAGTAAATATGCAAAATAAATAAGTTATGCGGCAATAATAAGTAACGATAATAATAATTTATATAGTACAATGAAAAAATACTTCTGATGTTTAAAACAATAGGTTCTACCGAGATTTGAACTCGGATCGCTGGATTCAGAGTCCAGAGTGCTAACCATTAAACCATAGAACCACTCTTCCCATGCCGGGAATCGAACCCGGGCCGCGTGGGTGAAAGCCACGAATCCTAACCACTAGACCACATGGGACTGATTTGCACGTTTTTGACTAAACAAAACGTTTCAACATAGTTTTTGTGATTTGCTTAAAATGTTATTATACAATAAGCAAAACACTTTTTTTACCTGCCTATTAGGTGAGTAAAAATGTGCAATATAATGAGATAGAAAATATAGAAATCTGATTACAATTTTCTCAATAATAATTTTCTTAATTTTTTATTTCAGAATCTATATCGAGATTTAATCTTGACTTTTTCTCTAAAGAAGATAAATATCAATTTTTAAAATGGCATTGCGTTGAAGTAATAGAGAATGTCGGTTAAGATACGATGGGATAAAGGTAGTTAAAAAATATGTTCAGAATTAAGGTTTTTTGACTAAAAAAAATTAACAATAGTAAATAATGAAAAATGATACTTCTCTAAAAAGAATAGGTTCTACCGAGATTTGAACTCGGATCGCTGGATTCAAAGTCCAGAGTGCTAACCAATACACCATAGAACCACTCTTCCCATGCCGGGAATCGAACCCGGGCCGCGTGGGTGAAAGCCACGAATCCTAACCACTAGACCACATGGGACTGATTTGCACGATTTTGACTAAACAAAACGTTTCAACATAGTTTTTGTGAATTGCTTAAAATGTTATTATACAATAAGCAAAACACTTTTTTTACCTGCCAATTAGGTGAGTAAAAATATGCAATATAATGAGATAGAAAATATAGAAATCTGATTACAATTTTCTCAATAATAATTTTCTTAATTTTTTATTTCAGAATCTATATCGAGATTTAATCTTGACTTTTTTTCTAAAGAAGATAAATATCAATTTTTAAAATGGCATTGCGTTGAAGTAATAGAGAATGTCGGTTTAGATACGATGGGATAAAGGTAGTTAAAAAATATGTTCAGAATTAAGGTTTTTTGACTAAAAAAAATTAACAATAGTAAATAATGATAATAATAATAATGAAAAATGATACTTCTCTAAAAAGAATAGGTTCTACCGAGATTTGAACTCGGATCGCTGGATTCAGAGTCCAGAGTGCTAACCATTACACCATAGAACCACTCTTCCCATGCCGGCAATCGAACCCGGGCCGCGTGGGTGAAAGCCACGAATCCTAACCACTAG
Organism: Parasteatoda lunata; assembly: GCA_949128135.1. Classification (NCBI taxonomy): domain Eukaryota; kingdom Metazoa; phylum Arthropoda; class Arachnida; order Araneae; family Theridiidae; genus Parasteatoda; species Parasteatoda lunata. The sequence continues at coordinate 113,927,806 of OX421971.1, read as the reverse complement.
ACCACATGGGACTGATTTGCACGATTTTGACTAAACAAAACGTTTCAACATAGTTTTTGTGATTTGCTTAAAATGTTATTATACAATAAGCAAAACACTTTTTTTACCTGCCAATTAGGTGAGTAAAAATGTGCAATATAATGAGATAGAAAATATAGAAATCTGATTACAATTTTCTCAATAATAATTTTCTTAATTTTTTATTTCAGAATCTATATCGAGATTTAATCTTGACTTTATCTCTAAAGAAGATAAATATCAATTTTTAAAATGGCATTGCGTTGAAGTAATAGAGAATGTCGGTTTAGATACGATGGGATAAAGGTAGTTAAAAAATGTGTTCAGAATTAAGGTTTTTTGACTAAAAAAAATTAACAATAGTAAATAATGATAATAATAATAATGAAAAATGATACTTCTCTAAAAAGAATAGGTTCTACCGAGATTTGAACTCGGATCGCTGGATTCAGAGTCCAGAGTGCTAACCATTACACCATAGAACCACTCTTCCCATGCCGGCAATCGAACCCGGGCCGCGTGGGTGAAAACCACGAATCCTAACCACTAGACCACATGGGACTGATTTGCACGATTTTGACTAAACAAAACGTTTCAACATAGTTTTTGTGATTTGCTTAAAATTTTATTATACAATAAGCAAAACACATTTTTTACCTGCCAAATAGGTGAGTAAAAATGTGCAATATAATGAGATAGAAAATATAGAAATCTGATTACAATTTTCTCAATAATAATTTTCTTAATTTTTTATTTCAGAATCTATATCGAGATTTAATCTTGACTTTTTCTCTAAAGAAGATAAATATCAATTTTTAAAATGGCATTGCGTTGAAGTAATAGAGAATGTCGGTTAAGATACAATGGGATAAAGGTAGTTAAAAAATATTTTCAGAACTAAGGTTTTTTGACTAAAAAAAATTAACAATAGTAAATAATGATAATAATAATAATGAAAAATGATACTTCTCTAAAAAGAATAGGTTCTACCGAGATTTGAACTCGGATCGCTGGATTCAGAGTCCAGAGTGCTAACCATTACACCATAGAACCACTCTTCCCATGCCGGCAATCGAACCCGGGCCGCGTGGGTGAAAGCCACGAATCCTAACCACTAGACCACATGGGACTGATTTGCACGATTTTGACTAAACAAAACGTTTCAACATAGTTTTTGTGAATTGCTTAAAATGTTATTATACAATAAGCAAAACACTTTTTTTACCTGCCAATTAGGTGAGTAAAAATATGCAATATAATGAGATAGAAAATATAGAAATGTGATTACAATTCTCTCAATAATAATTTTCTTAATTTTTTATTTCAGAATCTATATTGAGATTTAATCTTGACTTTTTCTCTAAAGAAGATAAATATCAATTTTTAAAATGGCATTGCGTTGAAGTAATAGAGAATGTCGGTTAAGATACGATGGGATAAAGATAGTTAAAAAATATGTTCAGAATTAAGGTTTTTTGACTAAAAAAAATTAACAATAGTAAATAATGATAATAATAATAATGAAAAATGATACTTCTCTAAAAAGAATAGGTTCTACCGAGATTTGAACTCGGATCGCTGGATTCAAAGTCCAGAGTGCTAACCATTACACCATAGAACCACTCTTCCCATGCCGGGAATCGAACCCGGACCGCGTGGGTGAGAGCCACCAATCATAACCACTAGACCACATGGGACTGATTTGCACGATTTTGACTAAACAAAACTTTCCAACA